>JARJIL010000004.1:20956491-22169737 GCA_038502395.1 Dittrichia graveolens
GTGTTACACGCGTTATAAATGGATATACGTACTAAGATGTGGTTTTAAACTAGAGGGGCTAAAACCGTCAATTTATAAATTGATTAAGTGCAGGGGCCAGTTATGCAAATAGTTGAAACCTATATATATATATATATATATATTGCCAACTTTGACCATAGAAGTCAAAGTTTACACATATTTTCTCTACAACTCACGATTTCAAGATCAGAGCATCAGCTATTTCATTTTTCTTTGAGCAAATAGCAGAGCAAGAGTTTAGAACAGGATTCCAGCAATCATACAAGCATAAGGTAAGAGTTTCTAACTACTATTAATTGAATTAAGTGGGGTTTAGTTGATTCTATGGTGAATCAAGGATTTAAGCATGTTATTGTGATTATTACTTGTTTAAAAGTTGTTTGGGGTATAGGAAAACACCCCGGTAGCATTAGAATGTATTAAAATTGAGTTTTGGAGGTGTTTTGGCCGGAGACAGCATGTTCAGTCGGTGAACTGCTGCTGCCAGTTGAAGGGCACGGGCGTGCCCCTTATGATCCAACCGTGCCTCAAGGCGTACCTGTAAGGCACGGGCGTGACCCAAAAGGGTACGGGCGTGCCCTGTTCTAGAAAGGCCCAGATTGTGCCTTGAAACCACGGGAGTACTTGGGTATAGGCACGGGGGTACCTGGGTAGGAGACACGGGCGTGCCGAGTGTTTTGTTCAGTTATTAAGTTCAGCAGAATTTATGATTGATATATTTGTCTGGTATTATTTCATGTAGAGACTTTACATTGGCGTGTTCACTAGATTACAATCGATTGTGGATTGTTATATAACATTACAGACTATAAGGTGAGTCTTCTAGACTTCACTTCATATGTGCAGCATGTATGCTATTATAGCAGATTATTGACATGTCATGTTATTCATGTGTATATGTAAGCTTACTGCTAAGTCCAGTAAGGCTCAGATGCGGTGCAGTACTGTGACCTACGATGCTGCCCTGGGTCTAGAACCAGAGGCTAGCTTTGATTGTCATACATACGTGTATTATCTTCATATGATTTTATATGTGGGTTTATATGATGTTTAATCCGGTTTACTCACTAAGCTCTCGTAGCTTATGAGATACTATTTTTAAAATATTTTGCAGGTTTTTAGCAAAGACAAGGGCAAAGCTTCGGTTTGACTAGCATTTGATAAACTCTTTGAAATTAACGCCTGGTTTGTAAATATCAAGTTTTTGGTACCAAACTTATATCAGTATTTATGTGAGTATCTATTGATACGTCAGGTTTTCAAACTAGTATTGCTTCCGCTTTTATGATAAACCTTGAGATGCGAACACTTATAGTTGTTTGATCTTAATTTTTTTAAATTTGGTTTTTGGGGCGTTACAACTTGGTATCAGAGCCACGGTTTAAGGGATCTGGATGTGTACAAGACACATTCTGGACTTAAACCATGGTTCTGCGGATTTTAAAAGTTGTCAAACTGGAGGCTTGTAGCTTGGTGAGTATACTAACAGTTATATTGATTATGTATTATGTGAGTATTGTATGCGAGTACAAGATATGCTTAAGACAAATATGTTATATATATTTACAACTGTTAAGAATTGCTTTTATTGTGCATTCAAGATGAATTTAGTGTTATATGAATATATGAGAGCATGATGTATAAACTTTGGCCTAAGCCTGTGAATCGGTAATTTTTGTGATAAAGTTAAGATCAAATGTGTGTAATGTGTTTAGAGTAATATAAGGGCCCATATTATTACAAACACATGATACATGTTAGAACTTAATGGAATCATGAGGAATCTTGTGAATCGGGTGAGGGGTACTTGTAAAGGTAGTACACCTTAGAGTATATGTAGAATGCCTTAGTATGTATAGAAATACTTTGGATCTGATGATAGGTGTACTGATATGTGGATATACAAGTAACTGTTTGTTATATAGGATTGTGTGATAAAGCCACCTTTTGCTTTAATGCTTTATCTATACTACCAGAATGATATATACAAGAGGTTCAAGAGTAGTGTATAACCCTAAGAGTGATTTTAGTCACAGACACGAAGGGATAAATATCAGTGTTACAAGTGAATGTATTCTTATAAGAATATAGTATGATAGGGTTTTTGAGCCCCAGATATAATTGTGAAATATCAGAACCTACATCTGAAGAATTCAGTGCAAAAAACTTAGTAAAGTGGTGAGGCAGAGTTTATGCCATATATTGTTGTATGAGTCATAGAACAGATAAGGGAACAAAGAAATGATCAGATAAGAGTCAGTATTAAGAATAATTGTAAAAGGAGTAGTAATAAAGCCAAGTTACAGATGTCATGTACATAAAGTTATTATGAGAACTAAGGAAAGTAAGTTAAAACAAAGTGGAAAGAGGTATGTATTAGTATGATCTACGATATTATTCAAAGATGGTAAATGAGTATAGTGTTTGAGAAATAAAGGCAAGTATAATGGTGCGAGATGCGATTGATATTATGACTAACCAAGAATTGTTTTGTCATAGTGTAATGGATCCTAATGCGAATCCTAGAACAGAAAATGAAGTAAGAAATGAAGGAAACCCTGACATGGTTACTATAGGAGAGGTGGAAGACTATATTTCCCTTTATGGGGAAAGGCGTGGAGCCATACCTACCAAACACCTTAGGGGTGTCGTCTCGGATGAGTTTGAAAAATGTATTAAAACAGTTATGTTGTCCATTATGACTGAAATGAAGAATGAGATACGAAGTGTAGTCCGAGAAGAATTTCATATATTGAAGGATGAAATGATTAACGAGATAAAAGAAGATAAAATAGAGATAAAAGCCGAGGGATCCCATAGAAGAACAGGATGCGAGACTTGTGGTAAGAACCATACTGGTCAGTGTAAGTATAAAACTAAAGGTTGTTATACGTGTGGAGAAGTAGGACATAATTATAAGGATTGTTTATCCTTGGGAAATTTTGTTATGATTGTGCTCAGTACGGGCATGAGTCCTCAGAATATCCTAACTAGCTGGAATTTGTCAGCAGAGATACTAAATAAATAAGTGGAAACGATGTAAGGTTTCTTTTATTATGTATGTAAATTATGTAGAACCGGTATGTACTTTTCTTAGATAATAAATTGTTGAAGGAGGCAGAATCAAAGAAGATTTTGTGTTATTGGTTGAAGTACGAGTGAGAAATATTTTGTACCTATGAATATGAGTGAGTTCCGAATAGTAGTTGGAATGGACTGGTTAAATTATAACCAGGTTATGATATTATGTGAACAGAAGTGATACGAGTTCATATCCCAAGTGGGGAAGAACTAATTATATATGCTAAAATTAAACAAGTAGGTTATATGGGTGTACAGTTTCGAAAGCTGGGAAGTGTCTTCAGTATGGGTATATTATTTTTCTCAACCTATGTTATAAATATTAACTCATTAGAGGACCAGATGAGCTAGAAAGATATGAAAGTAGTATGTGGGAATCTTGATAGGTAATTCAAGAAATAGCCAAGGTTACTGCCAGACAGACAGAGTATGTTTAGAATTTGTGTGGTGCTGAAAGCTTCACTGATTACGAGAACTACGTACAGACTTGCTCTTTCAGAGATACAGGAATTATTGAAATGATTTCAAGAATTATTACATGTGGGGGTTTATAAGACCCAGTAGCATTTCATGATGTGTACTTATGTTATGTGTATTAATTATTGTGGGCTCAATAAAGTGATCATGAATATATGTCCGGTGTTCAGAATATGAGAATTACTTGATCAGTTGTCGGATTTTCTTCAGCCTGAGATCAGAAGGGATGGTATTCCTTAAATTGTGTTCAGAAACGTATAGATGTTTTGAAGTAGTTATGATACCTGTTAGCCTTGCTAACGCACCAGCAGTGATTATGTATTAAATGAATAGGGTGTATAAGTCAATGTCAAGTAAGTCAATAATTGTGTTCTTCAACGATATATGTATTTATTTAAGAAGTTTATCAGATCATGAGAATCATGTTTGAAAAGTTTTAGTGACACAGAGCAGAAAATAGTTATATGTTAAGTTTTCAATATGAATTTAAGATGTAAGGAATGAAATTCTTTAGATAATTTATTAGTAGGAATGGGATCGAGATGAATTCTGAGAAGTGGAGAAGGTGATGAATTGGGAGCCACCAAAGAACCCGACAGTAATCAACAGTTATATGGGATTATTTGCAGAAATTATGTGAAGCAACAGTTTGCACTACCTGAATTGATTGAAGAGACGATAGCATTGTGTGATGACTGGTACAGTGGTTTGGATGGATGCAGAGGGGCAGAATTATTATTTGCACTTCTAGACAGTTTAATCATATGAGAATGAATATACAGACTCACACCTGATAGTAGTATATGTAGCATGTTATTTATATGATACGGGAGGATTATACCTCGAAAGTGGGTGGATATGTAGATGTAAGACTATTGTCGGTGCGCCGCAATAGCATTCATAGGTGATGTAAGACTATCGTCAGTGCGCTGCGATAGCATTTAGAGACGAGTAGATGTAAGACTACCGTTAGTACGCTACAATAGAATTCAGTATGATTTGATGAGATTATGTGTTTATATGTGAAGTGTTGTTTACACTAAATTATAACAGTTGGAAATAATTGTTGAATGAGAAATACCTGTAAAGGTGACAGAAACAGTGGTTAGAATCAGTGGAGGATGATGAGCAGAATATTATGTTATTCAGAGTAAGGCTAATGGTATAGCCGATAGTTTGAACAGGAAATCAGAAATGGTACTTATGTGAATTAATTATTTAAATGACAGTGACGATATTCTTATTCAGAGATGTTGAGAACAGTTCAGTGAAAAGTGATCAAAGGTGAAAAGTATCTTAAAGAATGGATAAAAGGGGACAAGTAATTAATCCGCTTAAAAACAGTCGTGTTATATTAATTGAATATGATCGTATATGAGTATCAGGTTATGGGGATGTGTATAAGACACATCTATATGAAGTTCATAAGTTTATAATGGTGGTGTAGCCAGAAGTTAATAAGGGTATGAATACCTAAAGGATAGATTATTGATAGTTGGAGGTGAAACTAGATATGGTCAAACAAGTGGAGAAATAGATGTGTATGTGAAACAGATTGTGTTATGTCATAGCATATCAGTGTTTATTGATTCAGACAATGACACCAGATCCAATTCTAGAATTCGGAACAGATTTCATATAAAGTTAAGGATTAAGCTTCATCTCAGTACAGTCAGAATGAAAGAAATATACAAATGATCGAAAGCATATTTTATGGTTGTGTTATTAATTCAGAAGAGAGCTGGGGTATATATTTGATTAATAGAGTTTCGTATTACAACAGATACCAGTTCCGCACCGAAATGCCAATGAATGAAATTTGTATGATATTGTTGCCAAACTTTAGTGTATTGGGTAATGTGGGTCAGAAAGTGTGGGGTAGCACAGAAATGATATAGCAAAAGACAGAACAGATTCAGAAGGTATGTAGTAGATTGTTTGACGCCCAAAATAGACAGAAGAATTATACAGATGAACAGAAGTTACCACGTCAGTTTTAGTGGGGGAGTATGTATCAATGACAATAACACTGTGGAAGAATGTGATCAGATTCAGAAAAGAGAGAAAACTAAGTCTAGAATTTAATCAGTAATTCAGAACTATTGTATATGTGGGTGTTTTATATTCCAGAAAGTGTTTATCAGATGGGTCTGCAATCGTGTTGTTGAAAACTGTTAGTAATAATAATAAACTGTATTATGAGGAAGAGTTTACAGCAGTTTTGAAAAGATGAGGTTTTACTCAATAGTCAGATTAAACTAGTCAAGAATCAGTAAAAGCATATAAAAGGTTCTTATTGCATATAGAAGCCAGAACAGATTGTGAAGAGTAATTATTCAGAACCATTCATAGGTGGGCAATCCAATTGAAGGAGGGGGAATTGGATAGCTAAGATTGATTCTCACAGTTCTCGTACGAAAAACAGTTCTGGTTTGAACTATATATATATATATATATATATATATATATATATATATATATATAGGGGAGGGTTCAAACGAGAACTGTTTTTTTACGAGAACTGCGAGAACCAATCTTGCCCATTCACTTTGGATAATGGAATTCATGGATTAAGAGCGTGGGAGGATTGAGTGTGGTAGGGTGCATGTAAGGAATTCATAGGTGGACAATCCAATCGAAATAGGGGGAATTGGACGGCTAAGATTGATTCTCGCGGTTCTCGTACGAAAAACAGTTCTCGTTTGAACTTTTTCCTCTCTCTCTCTATATATATATAACGGGGAAGGTTCATTTTAGACTCTTTTTTATTGCGAGAACCAATTTTAGTTATTCATTTTGGATAATGGAATTCATGAATGAAAAGCGGGGGGATTGAGTGTGGAAGGGTGTGTGTAAGAATTCATTGGTGGGCAACCTAATTGAAGGAGAGAGAATTGGACGACTAAGATTGGTTCTCACAATAAAAGTGGTTCTCAGATCAACTTTTCACTATAATCATCTATGTTAGAACCTAGAGGGGGTGAATAGGTTATATGCCCACTTTTTGAAGTGTTTAATAATATTTGCAAGTAATTAAAGAGTTTAAGGAATATTGATATCACCAATGAAGTAGTTAGGACACAATGATTTATAGTGGTTCAAGCAATGGTTAACAACCTTGCTCTACATCCACTCCTTGGCCTCACCCACCAAGAGTTGCTCCACTAACTTCTCTCTTTAAAGGTAGAGATAAACCTTTTACAACTTCTCTCTTTAGCTTACAAGAATTACACTTCACTCTTGCAAACAAGGTTAAGATAAACCTCACTTCACTCTAATTGGAAAGGCTAGAGTTGATCCTCACTTCTCTCTAATTCTATAGGCTAGAGATGATCCTCACTTCTCTCTAATTCTAAGGCTAGAGATGATCCTCACTCTATTACAAATTTATAAAAAGGTAATGTAGTGTTTGAACTTTGAAGGCTTTTACTCTTGCTTCATTCTTGATCTTGAAAGATTGAATATTTATCAAAGAATATGAGCTTACAAGATTTTGTATGTATTCTGTGTTTTTCAGATTGCAAGAGCTTCGTAAAAAAAAAGACTTGAGTTGCCTTAAATAAGGAAAAAGGTGCAAGCTCAAAAAGTGTCCAGACTGTCCACGGTCGATCCACGGTCGACCGTGGCATCGACCGTCAGCCTCCTGAAACTTTTTGAGCCTTGTGAATATAGACGTTGGCCTTTTACCAAAACCACACACAACCCATTTTTACCATAAAAATGCACTGAAAAGAAGCTTAAGAAAAGTTGGGTTAGTGTCATACTTCTTAAGTTTGAATTTAATCATGAAAATGGTAGTTTGGAAACCAAATGCACAAAGCATGTTGGAAGTTTACCTCTTTGAGAGATTCCTTTTGCTAAATATGGTTTTGGCTTATTTCAATAGAAGATTGTGTTTAGTATTTGCCAAAATAGGAATTTCATTTGCTTTGACTACCAAGCTTGTGATTTTATAAAAAATTGTCTCAATTTTTATAAAAGTTTTTATAAAAATTATTTTATAAAAACTTAAACTCATTTGATTATTTATTTTGTAAGCTCATAAACTTCAAACGTTTGTTTGTAGGAATCTTCGACATCGGCTTCTATTTGAACTCGGATCTTGACGATTGAAGCTTGGATATTTGATGAAGCTTGTTTTGTAGATTATAGATAAGAATATATTTGATTGAATATATATATGCATATGTGCACATATGTTAATGTTAATACATACAATTATATAAACAAGTTGTATATTTTTGTGTCAACAAAAGAGAATATATTTATAAGCCTATTTTTTCCAACAATCTCCCCCTTTTTGTTGAAGACAAAAATTTATAACTTGTATAAGAATTGTATATATAACTTTAACATGTTAACATGTGCATATATATATATATATATATATATGTATATATTCTTCTATCTTCTATATACTCTTCTATCTTCTCCCCCTTTTTTGTCTTAAACAAAAAAGAGACTCTCCCTTGACATAAGCCCCCCCTTGAACGTAGAGCTCCACTTCTTGAGATGATTGTTCTATAATATTTGGAAATACTACCAAGAACTTGTCAAAGAGATGTGAGTATAAACAATATTCTAAATATGCATTTATTACAAGCCAAGGTTCAAGTAACATAATTCAGGGCATAAAAATCACAGCAAATAGTAGCAAATATCATATCAACAAACAATCATCATAACTACTTCCCCTTGAATCACCACAATTTATCTTGTCATGACACTAGATTTGTAAAAGACCTTTACTTTGTAAAAGCATGACAAGAGGTAATATACTTCAACATAATTGAGAGTGTGTTCAAAGAATATAGCAAACTCCTTGACAATATATTCATAATGTGTATGTGTCCTAAAGTGGAGAATGATTTGAAACTTTTATTAATCATGTGATAGCTAACAACTAAACCTACCAAAATAAATGAATATTTAAAAAATCAAATAAATGCAAATTAACATAATAATTAAAAAATTGAATAATTAAACTTTTCATATTAAATATTCTATCATATAATAAATATGTTAACTGCTACAAAAACGTATAAATAGAAATATTAAATCTAAATAACATATAACCTACATTTATAAAAATTTCTAGATTCTTTTAGAGTTTAGTTCATCAAAATGTATCAAATTTATCACGTTTGCTATTATGTGTATTGAACTTTAAAAGCCTTTATTATTGTTGTATCAAACTTTTAATTTATTGCTATTGTATGTATTTTGGTTATATAAAAAATGAAAAAATTTATAATTTTAGTACATACAATATACAGTGTAATACACACAATAGAGACGAATTAAATTATTATTACACACAATAGAAAATTTTAAAGTTCGATATACACAATAGCAAAACATAACAAGTTGGATGCATTATGGTAAACTGAACTCATTCTTTTAAATGTGTAATATAATTAAAATAATATATAGTTATAATGTTAACACTCTTATTGAATTTTACTATCTATATTAAATTTTATTTACCAATTATAATTTAGACAATATACACATGTCCAAAATAACTAATCATCAGCGGTGACAAATAACTAATAGCGTACCCGCGCAATCTAACGGTGACAAATATCTTTTCACAACAACTTGTCCGTTTTTAAAACAAGACTGGTGTACGTTAGAGAAATTGTTGATATTCACTGCGTTAATTAGACTACTTTATGTTCCATTAACTCATCAGTTTGCTTACATTTACAAATGGATAACCCTCTCGATCGATCAGTTGTTTACTTGTTCTTGTTCTTAGTCTAAACTATTAGAGAATGTAGTTTAGGGTTTAGTATAGGATGATAAACCCACTTGTATAGATAGTCTAGAGTCTATTAGAATTTAATATTATAGTTTCTTTTATACCCTTTGTACTCTATATAAATATTTATCAATATAATACAAAAAACCTATAAGGTTTCCATTATTCTATATAAACATCAAAGAAGCTCAAGCTTGTTAGATAAAGATTTCAAAGTGTACGTATCCTACGATATATGTCTTCTATCTCTATATGTATCGTGCCACCTAAGTATAAAGAGAATGAACTTGTCGAAATTTAGATTCCTTTGACCATCTAAGGTTACTTTGCACTCTTTAATTTTTTAAATATACTAAAAATGCAGGATATTTTTACGAGATTATTTCACAATTAACTATAAATTGTTCGATCGGTTGTCTTGTCATCTATATATTGAGGTAACCTGATAAATGTCCCAATACAACTGCGAAGGGGTACGTAGACAAATTGTAAACTGTGGTCATATCACATATATATATTCTTTAATTTCGTTTGTGCTTTCAACCTCTTAATCATCACACACTATATATATATATATATATATATATATATATGTGCATAAAGAAATGAAAAGGTGCCTCATTATGTATGTATGGCGTATGCACTTTTCCTTTCTCTTATAAAATCTCAATAGTCAAAAGCATTTGCACTTAATTTGTGCTTAGTATATATAGATCTTAATTAGAGGTCTATGGCTCAAGTTGACAACAATTTAAGCCCCTTAAATAAACAAAAGTTGTTTAACTATAGTAGTACATAATTGGAGCCGATCCATACATAACAGTTTTTAGTTATATACAACTAGATACAAACAATTAATACACATAGTACAAGTTGATGTATATAGCCACTTTTGTTGCTCAAGGATAGGGGTGTAAACGAGTCGAATCAAGCTCGAGCTCGCCTCGACAAGCTTTCATACTTAAAGCTCAAGCGCGGCTCGAAAGGGTACATTTAGCTCAAGCTCAGCTCGAAATAATATAAAAAATTAAATTCAAAAACCAAATTATTCAAAATATAGATAAATTTTGAAATTAATGATTTTTTAGTAATGACTTATTATAAATAGTATGTATATAAAGTAGATTTGTTTCAATAAGTGCTTCTTTTTAATATGTTTTAATATTAGCCCATCATATATACATATTACATATATATATATATGTGTGTGTGTATATATATATACTATACAATGCTCGAAAAGCTCGATAAGGACTCGAGTCGAGCTCTTAGAAGCTTGAGCTCGACTCGTTAAATAATTCAAGCTCGTTTTTGGGCTCGAACTCGAACTCAAGCTCGATAAAGTTTGACTCGAATGAGCCGAGCTCAAGTTACTAGATAAAAGATCGACTCGTTTACACCCCTACTCAAGGATCACTTAATTGCTTTTTGAAAAAAAATATTTATTTCTTTGTTTGTAAATATCAACATCGATCTCATCATGTGGTTAGACGAACTGATTTTCATTTCGTGGGTTATGGTAAGATTATGTTATCACGTCTCTTTTAGCATATATTTTAGTGAAGTATAAAGTATAAATGTTAAGAAAGAAAGATTTAAAAATAATTCTATAAGTATTCATTAATAAATGATAAAAAATGCAAGGTACGTTGACATTTGTTAACACGACACGATACTCAACACAAACCAAATACGATCACGTTGCATTATCTATTCGTCAAAAATAATGAACAATTAAGTTCTGATTAATTAGGGATTAGTTTCTAAAATTTGATTGTAATTATGTTGTAAATATAAATATTAGAGGGTAAAAACACAGCTCGTCACAAGCCATATTTGATTCGTCATGGCTCGTCATCCACTACGCGTTTTCATCAATTTGTTTGTGGTTTGGAGTCTCGTTATTTAGTTGACAAGCTCCGTAGCTCATTTTCAAAAAAAAAATCTCTTTTTAATTTATTTTCAAACAATCATATTAATTTAAATTAGTATTACATGAGTTCAAGAATAGTAGTGATGATGACGTGGAGGTTAGTCATGCGTGCAATAACTAGAGCTGTTTAGTCATGACCATGTTATATGCTGAAAGGTGATGTGGTTACATGTCATGATAGTAATACGTGTTATAACTACGTGTGGTCTTATGCATGTGTGAGAGATTACGAGAGAGGTTAATTAGAATTAGTTTCATTCCAAGTTTGTTCTTAAGTTTTTCTTAGATTTCATAGATTAAGTCTCCCTTTTTTATATAAAAAATAAAAAAGCAAAGAAAGATTTTATTCCTCCATCCACCAAAAAAGAGAGATACATAAAATTCAGCCTCTAATTCGGAGACAAAGGAACCAAAAATACAAAATTACAAATTATTCAAAGCTAAATGAGGATTCAAAGACCAATATACCCTCCAATTAACCTTTCTTTTCGCAATACATGAATTAATGCTTGGAAATAAATCTTTATTTCTGACTTTTTCCAGATCTTCTTGATCCACATGAAGAATCCTATTCCTCGAACTCCATATTAATTAAGTAGAAAATAGTTGCACAAACTGCCTCAATGATCATATATGCAGACCATTTCTTGTTTGTTTGTTTTTAACCTATGAAAACACGCAAGCGACTGAGACCAGATCGACCCTCTTTTGCCATTCAATATGTATGGAAGCCCACTATTAAACATTCTCCAAATACAAACATTCAATATGTATAGGATTCCAAATATTAAGGTCAACTGTAACATTATCTCCCATTGGCTTTTGTTTCATAAAGTCAACAACTTCTTTACCCAGAAAATGCATGCCCTTCGAATATAGTGAAAGTTTTTCAAAGTAGAGATCGTGTGTTCATGTGTGTATTCGACCTCCTCCAATTTTAAGAAAGTTGTTTATGTACGTACGTTGATAATGATTGTTTATGTAAGGTGATCAAGTACTTCAACCGACTCGGTCCTGTTTGTTTTGCAGAATTCGAAGAAATGTAATGGAATTGAAATCAAAGTTCGTGTTATATTGCGTTTGGTAAAATTGTTCTTGAATAGAATCTCATTATTTGAAATCTTTACCTTCCTCAACTAATGGAAAGTCTATTCCATAAGTAGACTGAATGAAATTTAAATCAATTTCATTCTTCAAATTCTACGAAACAAACGGAACCTAGTTATGAAAATTTTCAAATGGTATCAAAAAGGTGTCCAATGTTCGATCGATTTCATCCTATGTGAAAGTTGAGACTCATGTTATACCTCAAAATTTTGGATTACAACATGAAGGATGTGATCTTGATCAAGGTCTCATAGCACCAGGGGTAGTAAAATGTATTTCTCGATATATCTTGTACAATCTTACCACAAGATTTTTGTATCATTACCCTCTACACTATATGTCATCTTTTGACCATAGCTTGTGGTCATATATGATCTATGTATATGACATTAAAAGGTAAATGTAAAGGTTATTATATATCTAAATATGTAGCAAGCTAGAATGGACCATAAGCCCTAGCAAGGGTTAAGTTTCAATTGTTAGGTGTTTCTCATGTATAATACAAGAAAATCCATATATCACTTTTACTCACTTAAGGAATACACAGTAATTACCATAATAATATAATATAAGATGTGATAGATACGAGAGTGTGAAGGATATGAGAGTATATTTGACAAATCGCACATACAAAAGAAAACATAACAATAGAGACAATTACTTAAAAGGGTTGAAAAATAATACGGGGTGTCTGTTCTACTCTTATGTGGGGAACGTTGGGGTGTTGGATAAACAAATTATTGCAAGCTCGATCATGATGTTATTTGTTGTGAAGCTCGATCACGTTGGGGTGTTGGAAAAACAAACATTTTGATGTCTTCAATCAATTCTATATGGTGATAAGGAATGTGTTGCTTTGGCCGGGTGTATACAACTAATAGATGCAACGAGAATGGTCTAAATTGGATTTGTTTGACAAACGATCCACGGACTAGGGATAAGCAAAAAACTTGTTTGGCCCGAACCGATCTTGTCCTAAAACGGATCTGGAACCGCACCAGACCTATTTTTAAACTTTAGGGTTGGTTTTCGGTTCTCGGTTCCTATATTTTCTTGTTTTGGTTTTTGGTTCTACGGTGTTTGGTTTTTTTCTCAGTAATGAAACTGATTAGGAACAAACGGTTCAGTATTCGGTTTTTATTTTAGAGCATTTTCGGTTTAGAACTTCTTCTGGAAATTTTGGTTCTTTCTTGGTATTAGGTTTTTAGTGTTTTTGTTTTTGGCCATATGTATCTTCTCTAGGGGTTGTAGTCTTGTAGAGCTTATTCTCAAGACTTAGATCACCTCTATTTGTACAAATGGTTTAATTCGACAATTTAACATATTGTTTGTTTAAAAAAACTTTAGGAGTGCCACTTTTACAATAAGAGTATACAGTGATGTTGAAAACAAATTGCAAAATCTTCTATCATTAATAATTAACTAATTATGATTTCAGTGTGATATGACACTAGTATAATAAAAAATATAAGAGTAGAGAAAAATAGATATAAGGCCATGCGTACCACATAACCTGAATGACTTTGGGCAACATTGAGTTGCAATCGAGAAGCTCAAGAACCCGCTACACCCTCCTCCTCATGTTAGCTTTTGGTTCTCTAAACCCGAGCTACCCGTTTGTTTTCTTTTTTTCTGTTGTTGTATCAAGGAGAGTAAGGAAAGGGAAATATTTGCATTGTTTAGGTTATATTATACTTAGGTTTTAAGTATGTGGAAAAAAAATAACGTAAGACTGATTTAATATTTGGATAATAAAGAGAAGAAAGGTAAAGACTACTTATTGTCTAAGATATAACTGAAAAATAGGGGGAAAAAAGATGTTGATAAGTATAGTAAATTTAATTTAAAAAAATAATAAATTATGGCATTTATTTGTCAGGTATGCCGTGGGAAGCAGGTAGGAGATTGTTAATTTCAATTAATGTTTAAAATGAAATGATTGTGTCAGAATTTTGGCAGCTGTACACAATAAATACGAAAGAAGCATCGAGTAGCCGCGTCTTACCCATATACGTCCACGCAAACGTACGGACTAGTAGACTACGGATCTATTCATAAGATTTTAAAACAGGTAATAATTAGCATACAACAAAATTAACCATATAACAATAAGTTGATGCATTATTAATTTGTACTATATGCTATTAATCACTTACACTTGTTATATATGAAGAAATTTTTTTATGTATAAATCAGCTTTTTTTAAAAATATATATATATTTTTTATTTTTTATAAATTATAAATAATAATTCCTTATTTTCTCAAATAATTAATGAGCATTATGATTTTTCAAATTGCATACTTTCGCAATCAACTTTGCAAAAAATAATAATAAACATTATTTCTTTCATGCTAGAAATCGTTTTGAGTATATCCAAATACACAATTTTCAAGTTTTTTTTCTATAAACTTAGATCCATCCATGTCAATAACTCATCTATCTATCTAATAATTATATAACTAAAAAATCGAAAATTGAACTCAATATATTGTTACTTCTAATTTAAAGTTTATTGGAGATGTAACAAAATTCTTTAATTATAAATTTGGGTTGCGCCGACAACATTGGTGGCTCTTGCGATGTAAGTCGGAAGTTCATCGCCGGCCATAATCACGACGATTTTGGGGCTGACATTTCCTTCTTCACCAACATTGTATACAGTCTGCATCGCTTTTGCCGAACCACCACCACCACCACCACCACCACCACCACCAATAGTTACAGCTCCACCGTCATGGGCTGCAAATCGCCGCTTAAATTCAAAGCACACCACCATTAGCAACGACACCATCATCATAATAAGTACTATCGACAATACCCCGAATAAATATATGATAGGTGAATCCAACCTCCAAAATGACGGTGACTCGTCCGTCCCCATTCCACGCGTCTGTTTGTACGTATTGTTGGTGCCAGGTTTTTGTTAATTTGTATTCATATTTATAAATAGCTACAAGTGTGTGCGTGTGTATACATAGATACATACATAGGCATAATATATACAAATATATATATATATATATATATATATATATACTAGCATCATACCCGCGCAATGCTGCGGCGTCAAATAGTTTTTTTACAATATGTCGCTTCCAAGAATGTAATGATATGCTATTCGCGTGATTCAATGTCACGAAAAATTTTTCTACAACATGTTCGTTTTTTTTCAAATTTTCTTTTATTTACATCTAACAATTTTATTAATTTTAAAAATAAATTCTAAAAGACAATAAAATAAAAAAAAGATTTATATTGATGAAATAAAGAGAATAGTTATTAAGATTTTAAAAATTATGTTGATGTGAGTGGATAATTGTGTTAGTATAAGAGAATATATATATTTTGAATAAAAAGTTAAAGTAATTAGGAGAGAATAAAATAGTTAAAGATTGAGTGGATGAGATTAATTTAGATTAAATGAAGGGTCAAGATTTTATATTGATTGAATTTTAAGAAGTCTTGAAATTTAATAGGAGAGAATGTTAAATGTTTTATATAGTATATATATATATATATGTTCAATATAGTCTATAATTAATTCATAGTTTTAAAAGATTAATTTTAGTCTTTGAATCAATGTCATTAATGATCCAGATTAAATTTTAAAAATTTAGACGGGGTGACATTTTCGTAATTCACATTTGATACTTTTACAAATCACATATGATTGTATACTGAATCATCTGTGATTAAATATTAAAATTTTAAGACTATGTTTTTTAAATGAACTTTATTAAACATAACTCATGTATATATGTATATACGAAGAGGTTCAAACGAGAACTGTTTTTCGTACGAAAACAGTGAAAATAATTTCTGGCCAATCATGTAATTTATAGTATTTATATTTATTATAAAGAGGAAATGGTAGTATACACATTTTTACATTAACCCCCCTTTTTTTAAATAGTATATCCATCAGATAAAAATATGTTAAATTATGAAAATTATACTAAATTAACGAGAAAATTATACTTTTTTATTTGAGACCGATCTTGTTACATTTTTTTGTAAAAAAATTCATGTTTGCTTTGTTTTTTTAACACAACTCTCGACATATGCACTTATGCATAATACGCACATGTGCATTTCTACATATGTGCTAAAAAAAACTAGGTGAATCTGTGCATATGCACACATGAATATATTTGCACATGTGAATATATTTGCACATGTGCATATCTATATTTGTGCTAAAAAATTACATGAATATATGTGTATGCACACCTACATATATTTGCACATGTGCACATGTCGACCTATATTGAAAAAAACCCAGCAAACACAAAAAAAATTTTGAAAAAATATAGTTATATCGGTCTCAAATTAAAGAGCATAATTTTCTAATTAATTTGATATAATTTTCGTAATTTAACACATTTCTATTTGATGTGTATATTAGTTTAAAAAAAGTAGGGGTAATACTAAAATGTTCAAATTGCTCTTAATTAATTAAGAATAAGTTGGATTAGTTTAAGGTTATCTATTAACAACTTTTTATGTGGCCACTCCATCTTTTTTATCAATGGTTATAAGTGATTCTCGTACGAAAAACAGTTCTTGTTTGAACCGTCCCCTATATATATATATATATATATCTGTGTGTGTGTGCGTATGGGAAGGTTCATTTAAGAACCAATCTTATTGTGAGTACCATGAGAACCAATCTTAGCCGTTCATTTGGTAAATGGAATTCATAGATGGAGTGTGTGTGGGGATTGAGTGTGACAAGGTGCATGAGATGAATTAATGAGTGGGTGATGACATTGAAGGAGGAGGAATTGGACGACTCAGATTGGTTCTCGCGGTACTCGTAATAAAAACGGTTCTCAAATAATCTTTTCACTACATATATATAGGGATAAGTTCATCTGATTATATTCTGATAATTATGTAAAAATATTTATTACATGATAGAATATTTAATATAAAAGGTTTGGTTATGAAAATATTTTTTAATAATTAAGTTAATTTGTTTGATTTTTTAAATATGAAAGGTTTAGTTATTAAAATGGAATATAAGAATCTTATTAACTCTTTTTAATATGTAATTACTTCATATAATAGTTTTCATTTAGTTTATATAACAAGTAATTTAGTAATTTTAAAATACTTATAATTTAAGGGATTAAGCAAAAAACCTAAATGTTTTATAATATAGTTATAGATACTGATTACTTGTTTTTGGTACATTTCTCGGGTTGCATTTTAAGTAATGCATATTCAATGAATCTAGCCTGTATTCTTTATTTGTATTTTCGAAAATTGAATATGGTTTTTATGCATATTCATTTGTGCATTCTAGGACTGATTAGATTCTAAATTTGAATGACAATAATCTAGTTGTAGTCTTGGAAATTCATTTGCATCTTGTGAAAATGAAGGTATGAAAAGTTATTTTCAATTTTTGTTAATAGAAAATAGGTTAAGACTGATTTTAAATTAAATAGGATAAAAATCTAGATGTAAATGTTTGATGGTATAAATTTCTTCCTAAAAATCCCAAACATGATACATTCATGTAATTAAAACTTTAAAGGGGCATTCTTTTCTTTTTATTGATGGAAATGGTGGGTTTGTATCCGAAGAAAAAAAAAAGCATGAATTTAGTGGACTATTATTAATTTTTTTTATTTTGCTCTTTTAATTATTGGTTGAGATTGGTCATTGAGTTTATTACTTTATTATTTAAAGGGATCTATATAGATCTACACACACATATATTTATATATATATATATATATGTATGTATACACATATACATATACATATATACACACACTCACACATGTGGTACCTTTCTAAGATTTTGATGGTATAAATGACACGTATGAAATAAGGCTAAAGTTATACCCAAGAATATAAGATTTAGGTGTAAACAACAAAAAGAAAGCAAAACAAGTATGATTGTACAAGTAGACGAATTAGTGCCTGGTAAGCCATTTGCCATCACGATCCCGGCTCTTTCGTGATGTTTAGTTATTTGCTTCCTCCGTCATTAATTTGCGATGGGTTTCTCTCTCTCTCTCTGTTTCTTAATTTTTTGTTTATTTAAAAAAGTGTATACAATAATACAGTCATTACTAGAACATTTAATGATTAGTCAGTGATACTGACGTGCTTGTCATTGAGACAGTTATTAATGTGAATACTCAAATTGTATACTTTTTTCAATCTTTATATATGAGTTTTTTAAATTCACAACTATTGTTTAGACACGTGATTTTCAATTAAAATTTACATGTTGAGATGTCTACTCCCTCCCATCCCAGGAATAATTGAAGAGAGTTATCTCCCCCGCTGACCCGAAGTGATTTAGAAAGATTCTTCTTTATCGATGGTGATTGGTCATTATGAGATGCCAGCTATTCACAAGACTTATTGGACATTATTTATACAGTGTGAAACGTATTGGTTACATTTAGTTCACATATGAGAATTTATTAGAAACATTTTCACATGTGAAATACCATCCGTTTAATATGAATAAACATTTGTTCATATATGAAATTAGCTTTCGAAATTAAAAACATACCAAAACTCATTCTATATATATATAGGGGAGGGTTCAAACAAGAACTGTGATAACCAATCTTGGTCGTTTATTTTGGATAATGGAATTCATGAATGAAGAGCGTGGGGGATTGAGTTTGGCAGGGTGCATATAAGAAATTCATGGGTGGGCAATCCAATATAAGGAGGGGAATTGGACGGCTAAGATTGTTTCTCACGGTTCTCGTACGAAAAACAGTTCTCGTTTGAACTTTTGCCTATATATATATACATATATACATATATATCTCTTCAAACTTATATTACTATAGATTGTATCATAGTTTAGGAAGTTAATATGCTTATGTGAAAGTTTTTCACTGAAGTTACCTGTGTATTTAGGAACAATAGATTAATATGTACATGTGTGTGTGAGAGAGAAGCACAGAGAGAGATAGTGTTGAAAGGTAATTAAAAGGTTGAATACATTATTTTGACCAACAAATCAATGTTTGAAAAACATGAACTATAATCAATAAAATATAAAAATTTCAGGAGTTAAGAATGTCTCCATACTTGAGCATGTATATTGTTTCAAGTCAGTGTTGACTAACTCACTCTACTCCTGTCCTCGATTTTCAACCAAAAGGTTTTATACTATTTTTCTCTATTGAAAGATCCATTTATACACTTGTCAGTGATATAATAGTGATCACCCATTACACTTCGCTTGTAAAAAAAGAAAATAGATAAACATATGTTACCTTTCTTCTCTTTTTTACAGTGAGTAACCACACTCGACTCAATTTGACTTAGAAAGATCAATATATTGTCAAAGAAATCATTTCGCAAATCTAATAATTAAATGTTGGATCATTGACTAACATCTCCCTAAATCGAAAAGTGGCGATGGCTGCTACGTACGCTATAAAGGAGTAAGTTGTGCATTCTCCACAAGGAATTCTTTTTTATGTAGTGGTAAACACTTAGGTTCTAAAAAGTGGTATCAGAGTAGGTCATGGGTTCGCATCTCATGAAAAGCATCTATGCGCGCATTTTCTCTTAACTGAGCAATTATTAGTGGCAACATATGCTTGGGGAGAGTGTTGGGTCATTAATTAGCGTCTCCCTAAATCGAAACATGGTGCTGACTGCTACGCTATAAAAGAGCAAGTTGCGCTTTCTCAACCAAGAATTCCTTATGACGTAGTGTGGTAAGCGGTTAGATATTTGGATGAGATTTTTGCAAGGGTGTTCAATATTTGGATGACTTGTAAAAACCGGAATTCAAACCGAATCAAATTCAAGTAATAATATTTATATTGTTTTTTTTTTTTGGTTTTTGTATCGATTTTAGACTAGATTCAATAGTTTACATTGGCTTTTGAATTGTTAAAAAAACTTTCTTCTACAAAGTATCCTACTTTACAGCCTTTTGTCTTCCACCAATGTGCTTCAAAGTTGAAACGGAATCCCTAGAAAACTCTGGTAGAAATTAAGATCATTCAAAGTCGTCAAATCTAAGGTGGTCGATCAATGCTAACGAATAATTTAATACTAGTTCACTCTTGCGCGTTTCTTAATATATATATATATATATATATATATATATATATATATATATATATAGTTGTGTTACCTCTTGATCAAGTTGTAAGTAACAAGTGTAGATATCAACTATAAATTTTTATTTTATTTATTTTTAATGAAAAAGTAGAATGGTGCAGATCGATAATATTAGTATTAGATGGAAGATTATTTTGCAAGAAATGGATGTTTATTTAAAATGAATAAAAGAATGGTGCACATATTGTTATCAAAATGTACACAATCAAAATATTACCTGGGAATAGGTAGTTAGTTAGTTAGTTAGTTATTAGCTGGTCTGCTTTGCAAGTTTGAACCACTCGGTGTGGAAGGAACCTGGAGAATCTGTCCTTTCATAGGTATGCGCTCCAAAATAGTCTCTTTGGGCTTGCACCAAATTAGCAGGCAACCTCTCTCTTCTGTAACTATCAAAATAAGCAAGGCTAGAAGACATACCAGGAGTGCTAATACCTGAATTGATAGCAAGGCATACAACTCTTCTCCATGCAGACTGACGGTCAATCATTTCTTTGGCAAACTCTGGGTCAACCAACAGGTTAGCCAGTTCTGGATTCCTGTCATAAGCCTGCTTAATCCGGTCAAGGAAGATGGCTCGAATGATGCACCCGCCCTTCCAAATTCTAGCCAGCTCACCTAACTTCAGGTTCCATCCTTTTTCTATGCTCTTGGCATGAATCAGATTCATCCCTTGTGCATAACTACATATTTTGGCAGCGTATAGTCCCTGCCTTACATCATCGATCAAGTTTTCCTTATCCACGTTTTGATCTGTTGAAATATCGTCTGTTATAAA
Organism: Dittrichia graveolens; assembly: GCA_038502395.1. Classification (NCBI taxonomy): domain Eukaryota; kingdom Viridiplantae; phylum Streptophyta; class Magnoliopsida; order Asterales; family Asteraceae; genus Dittrichia; species Dittrichia graveolens. The sequence continues at coordinate 20,977,773 of JARJIL010000004.1, forward strand.
TATTTTTGCAGCTTCAACTCTTTCTTCCTTTAACCCGCTAAGAAATCTTGAATCTAGAGAGGATGCAATAGTAGGAGTAGCAACTGAGAGATCAGCAGCTTGTTGGACAGTCCATTTACCTGTACCTTTCATACCAGTTTTATCCAAGACTTTGTCAACTAAATAACCCTCACCTTGATCATCTTTGATACTAAATATATCTGCAGTGATTTCGATTAAGAAACTTTGAAGCTCTCCTCTGTTCCATTCTGTAAATACATCATGTAGTTCCTCATTTGAGAGGTTTCCAACAGATTTTAGTACGTCATAAGCCTCAGAAATCAGCTGCATATCCCCATACTCGATTCCATTATGAACCATTTTGACAAAATTACCCGAACCACCTTCACCTATGTAAGTGACACAGGGCCCGCTGTCGGGTACTTGAGCTGCCACTTTGAGGACAATGTCTTGTATATAGTTGTAAGCCTCTATGGACCCTCCTGGCATTAAAGCTGGTCCATTTCTTGCACCCTCTTCACCACCAGAAACACCCATCCCAAGGTAGAGAAGACCAAGCTCTCCCATGGCTTTCTCTCTTCTCTCCGTGTTTTCATACCACTCGTTACCACCATCGATGATGCAGTCACCTTTCTCCATGTGTTCAGAAAGTGTTTTGATTGTATCGTCAACAGGTGCACCAGCCTTAACAAGCATAATGATTACTCGAGGTTTCTGGATAGACTCAACAAACGATTTGGCATCATGGAAGCCAAAAACTGGAAGATCACCTTCCTTTTGTGCCCGCTCAACAGTCTCGTCGACTTTGGAGGTGCTGCGGTTATAAACAGAAATAGGAAACCCTTTCTCGGCGATGTTGAGGGCTAGGTTTTGTCCCATAACAGCAAGCCCAGCTAGGCCTATTCTAGTGGGAACACTCGCCATATTACTTTATCTACAGATAAGATATATTATCAATATAACTCTAGACATAAATAAGAACAGAAAGAGATGAACATCATGGCTTAAGTATATCTTAATAGTTAATAGTATTTGAAAATCAATTAGGTTATATGCCAGTAAGTTAGGTCTATTGTGTTTCCAGAGGGAAATCATCAAATCACACTATATTCCAATTGCAGCTTAACTAGCATTTCTATTTGAAATTTGAATATGAAAAGCAGAATATACAAAAACTTGGTAATTTCACACACCATATAACCTTAATAATCCTACAAACAGAAACGCATAATCTAACACAAGTCGGTATTTAAATCACGTTATAGCATAACTTAATGAATCGAATCAAACAGGTATTAATTAATTTGATATTTTGAGAAACAAAAGCAATAATTTGATTAACAAAGAAAGCGATCAAAGAAGAAGGAACATAGGGATTAATCACCTACAATAATCATCGTCTTTTGCAATGAAAGAATTAGAAGGAAGGCGGTTAATTAAAAGTAAAGTACATACATACATAGATACATACCTGCTTGATATGAGATGAGATGAATGATTTGATCTGTAAATAAAAGAAATAAAATTAAGAAGGAGGTAGGAATTGATATATAGGATTGAGGAAGAGATATGAATAGAGGTAGCGGAGGTGGTGGTGCAGGTGGTGGTTGTGAGTTTAGACGGTGTTTTGAATGGTAACGTAAAATGATGGGTGAATGGTCGGTCTTCTGCCTCCTATTTTCCGCTCGTAATTTGGAAGGCTACAAATCATCAACATAAAGTTTGACGTTTTGATTATCTATTGAATTTTTACTTCGGTTTTGATTTAATTATCAAAATTAATTTTTACACAATTTTACTATAAAATTTAAATTTGTTATGATTTAATATTTAAAATTATATCTTTCTTTTGGTTTATACCTTAAAGTATTTTTTTCAAACAATTTAACTCTTGAATTTTTATTAAAATATAGTTTAACCATCTATGTTTTGTTAAGTTTTTAATAAAACTAACATGCATAATTAAGTAGAGAGGGTAATATAAAAAACCATACAAACTTAAGTAATTAATCAGTTATTTTAACAAAACTATAAAGTAAAAAAGTTTAAGGTTTAGATCGTAACAAATTCAAAACTTAATGGTAAAATCGTTTAAATTTTTTTTTTTTTGATATTTAAACCATTATTAATCCTTTATTTAAACATCATACATCGTAGTAATTTTTATCCAAATTCCTTTTGGCTTTCAAAGACCATGAGTATGGCATCACATACCTACTCTCTTACCCTAATGTCACATTACCCCGATGTTATCTTTTCCCGCTTTCTCTCTCTTATCCCAAACTCGATCTAGTTCCTAACCCAAGTAAGAAGTAACACTATCTTACCCCACTTTATTATTATTATTTTAATATATATGTGTAAGAGAGAGAAAGAGAGAAGAGGAGAGAGGAGGTAACCTCGTATGTGCGGGGAACCAATCACTTAACCCGACGTGAGAGGTGTATAGGTATGCTTTTGCTACCTAATGAGCACGAATTGCAACCCGAGGCGGAGCCGAAGGGTGCTATAGGTGGCTTGATGGCCATTTGATAAATCCCAAAATCTTGATCACCTAAGCATTATATGTTAGGTCCGTTTGAATTTGCTGCCAAGAATATATAGGTCAGCAGGTCAGGTAGCAAGTGAAAACGGACTTGTGTTATAATAGGTTTTGTCAAATGCTTTTAATAGATTTAAGTCAAAATGCGTCATTAAAAACATTATTGAAATTGAAAAATTGGTCTTTAATTGTATAGTAGTAAAAGTTCTTAATTCTATTTATTAAAAATCATTTGCAATTAAAATGTTTGCATCAACTAATTAAACTTTTTTTTACATGTTACACATGCTATGACATTTATTGAAGACACAATTATCTAGAGATTTTGCCTTTTACTATAAAATTGATTTAAAATTGATTTTAGAAAGTTGATTTTTACATATATTTTCAGTTATAAACAATTAAACATCATCGTTTGTAAAAAAGAAGCAAATGAAAACTCAAAATTGATTCTTAAGAAATTTCAGTGATTGAAATAAAATACTTTTTTCAGACGGAAAAACGTAAGTAGAGAGTCTGAGCATGGCTAAAAGTAAACACCTTTTGCTGACAGAAACCTATAGTCTTTAATGCCTTTGATTTAGACAAGAGCTAATCAACATGGCAATCACCATTTCTTTCAAGGTACAGTTCTTTTTCTCAGCAATACCATTTTGTTGTGGTGAATATGGTGCTGTGAATTCATGTCGAATCCCATTTTGTAAACATAATTTAGCAAATGGTGAAACATACTCACCTCCCCTATCACTTCTAACGACCTTGATTTCTTGTTAAGTTGATTTTCAACTTCGGTTTTATACAAGAAAAACCTGTCTATTACTTTATCTTTATTCTTAAGTAAATATATGTAACAATATTCCATGCTATCATCGATGAACGTGATAAAATATTTATTCCCACCTCTAGTAGGAACTGATTTAAAATTACACACGTCAATATGAATTACATCAAGGGGTTCAATGTTCCTTTCAACTATTGGAAAGATCTAGTAAGTTTAGCTTCAACACAAGTGTTGAGACAATATCAAATTTTGGTATGCAATTTAATTTAATCAAACGACAAATGGAATTAAAATTAACATGTCCTAAACGGCCATACCAATTATTTGGATACTCAAGTATATAAGTTGAACTAAAACCGACTTTATTCATAGCATTAGTAACCATTACATTCATTTTGAACATGTCATTCAAGGCTCATCCTTTTCCAACATACATACCACTCTTGGACAAAACAAACTTGTCCGACTCAAACACAAGTTTAAAACCAAACTTATTCAACAATCACCCCGACACGAGGTTTTTGCGAAGCTCCGGGGTACAAAACATCATTGAGCTTAAGCTCTTTCCTAGAAGTCATCTTCAAATGACATCTCCAACACCCATGTAGGTGTTGATGTTACTCTTGTCATAAAACACATGACGGGTAGCTCCGGTGTTAACCCACCATTGTCTCGAATTGCATCCACAAGATTCGCCTCCGACCATGGCCTTAAGACCCGTAATCATGGCCACCAAGTCTATATTTTCGTTCATCATTCTAGAGAAAATTTCTCGTAAACAAATTGAACCACAATATATATCGAATTACACAAAACAGAATCTGTTTACACAAAATAGAAAACCAAAACAAACCAAGAAAGGTTTTTTCTTTCAAAAAATTAAATAGGAACAAACCCGAGTTAAATCGAAAGGAACTCGATTCAACCACGTAATTAAGAAAAACGGTTCTATTTAAGATTGTTTGTAAAACTGTTTCAACAAACCGTTATTTAAAACCAAGTTTAGAAAAAATTTAGTAAACAGATTCCTGAAAGTTGGGTTCTGAAATTGATTCAAAAAATTAGGTTTAGAAACGGATTCTAAAAACTAGTTTAGAAGACAAGTTCATAAACTAATTATAAAAAAAGGATCAGGAAAGCAACTCCTGAAATCTTCTAGTTCAGGAAATAGACTCCTGAAGAATGTTGAGGCTCGTGTCTCACACGATCCCCTTAAACAGATTCTCTGTCTATTCACAGGATATAACAACTTAAGCAGATGTATGCCGGAGGTGACCACTTATCTGAAAACGTTATCAAAAAGTTTGTATGCAAACAACAATAAAGTGAGAAAGTATGTTTGCAAGTGTCGTTGGTTTATTTTTTTATAATTAAAGTTTGATTGCGTCGAAGGTTGATTTTATTTAATAACATAGTTATTCCTTATCTTTATGTAATTTTAATTAAATACATATTATGCAAAAGACAATCCAAATAATTAAATTTGTACATTTAAGAATATATGATAATTATTGATCCAAATAAATGTTTAAATTGTAGATTGATTATTTATTTTATTTAAAATCGATTAAACCCATATGATTATAAAGATAATAATAAGTGTGGTTGAATTTGGATAAGATCACGGTCATAATTATTTTGATATCAGTTTTTAATACTTTGACTTTAAAAAATCAAAATTGATTTTTTTGATTTAAAGTAAATAAATAATCAAGATTAATATTTTGTTAAATAAAGGGTTCAGATAGTATAATAATTTTTTTCTAATCTTCTAATATAAATAAAAGATTAATTTGATAAAATTTATTAGACGATTTAAACCATTCATTTAAAAAAAATTTAATCTTGACTATTCATTCACTTAGAATCAAAAAATTAATTTTGACTTTTTAGAGTCAAAATTATTAGAGATAATTTCATATATACCCTTATTAAATCATAAAAAATCATATTTACTCATCTTAATTTACAAATATCATATTTATCTTTTATAACATTTCAAAATATCATAATTAACCAAATTCTTAGTTTTATCATTCTAAAATATTTTATAATCATTTTAAATTTCTTTTTAGTTATAAGTAATAACGTTTAACTTTATTACCCTTAATTGTAATAATAATGATTAATAACTTATATAAGAAATGCAATCACATCCATTCATATCATGATACCATGTTTCTGCCGTCAAGTATGTCCTCTCATTCGCGTCGATGTTTCCACTGCTGGTTAGAGTGTTGATGTCGTATGTCAAATTTTTAAATTCTCATTAAATTCGTGTTTTATTATTATTTAATATGTTTTTATTAATGTTTAATATTTATTATCGTTTAAACCAACCCTTGTATCAGACGGACATTTAATCTAAGGCTAATTGATCTAGTTAGTCTTTTATTTAGATGGAAGATAGATTACGGCTAATTGATCTAACAAGACTTTATAAAAAATAATAATTCAATATCAATAATTAGGGTAGTCGTATTAATTATGAAGCATCTAAGCCATTATGTAGTAGAGTAGTAGTAGATTGTAACTATGGAGTAGAGTTTGATTATAATCCGTATTAGCTAGTTATAACACGAACCCAGCCTGCATGATTTACTCATTCATTCAATCGAATTAACTAGACTTCATCGCACCACCCACAAACCATCCATCACCGTCACCGTCACCGTCACATTGCTGATGGTCTTATAAAAGTCCTACTACGTACGTACTCTACTTTTACACATGGTGAGGAAGTCGACTTAAAACAAGAGATAAATTCTCCCCCTAAAACAACCTTTAGCTCCTACGTACCTTACACGTCTTTCTGTATAACATACATGGTGCCCCATTTAACACAACTGAAAGGGATATTAAATGGTTACATCAATCTAGTCAGTAACAGCAAAATTACACTTGCAATACTCATTCTCTCTCTCTCTCTCTAATGGGAAGACAAGGACACTTGTAATCTACTTATCATAAACCCCTGAAATATATGATGGTATAGATTCATACAAAAAGGAGAAGAAAACTTAAATCACTAATATATACGATATGAGCCCAGTGCACAGACGCGACTGCAAAGAAGACACGCTTTTTCTCCCTGTTAATTCGGGTTTGAAATCGTGCAATCACATGGACATATACGGCATAACCAGATTATGATGTTACCTAAATTTAAGTAATATCTGACAGATTTGAATTCAAATGTTCATTTGTAGTATCTGTCAGTTTTAGATTTGAATTAGGTTTTACTAATCAGAAAGGAGATCAGATGCCCAACTTTAATTCAATCAACAATCCATAAACCGGCCTAGTTGAAACACCCAATGACTGCAGTTAGTAGCAACCTATGAGCCTACACTAAAGATCTATAAATTAGATGCATCTAATGAACATATGAAAAATTCCATACACATAACTTATATGTTTGCATTGCTAATACCTTAAATATATCAAACTCGTACAAAAGAATCATTTAAACTGGTATGCTACCCAAGCACTTTAGTTCAACTTGATATTTTAACACTTTTAACTATCACGATGTGTGTAAAAATAACGGGACACTTGCAGAGCTTGGCTCAGAAAGTTACACTATGTTGAAGCAAAAAAGAACACTTAGCAAGATCCATCCAAAATGGAAAGAGGGTCATTGTTTGATTACCTCTTTTACTCTGTCTACAGGCCAAAGTTGCACATCTGCACGAATTCCATTTCATTGTCAACATATTTAGTCCATAGATGCTTGAATTGGTTCATAGCAATATCGAGCCATGGTTTCATATTCCCATTGAAATGAATGACAGCAGCGTTATGAATCTCATCCATGCTTATACTTGGGTTGTAACCAAGTCCAAGAACATGCCATGATTTTTCCAATGATTTTGTTGTCGAATAGAAGGTCATCAATCCAGGTGGAAGCGTTCCCATTTTCCACAAAGTTTCATCCTCATTCTGATGCAAGATTCATATAATGTCAATTCATATACACCAAAATATTCCCAGTACTGCTATACATAACCCACCATTGCATTTTAATCGCAAAAACCTATTATAAGAAAGAGTTTTGCATTTCATGTGGGGGTATTACAAGTCTTGTAACAAACCAACTTAAATGGCTAAGCATAGCGAATTGGTGATTAAGAAACAGGATTTTGATATAGGAAGCTACAATTTGGGGGCAACCCCCATTCAGATAATCATTTTCCAGATCATATAAAGAGATTGAAATTGTTGTTTCATAGTGAAAAAACCAATTAGCTAACTTGTTTTTAAAATGAGGGAGCAAGACCAAAGTTCTGTAGATGCAATCAAAGCATATAAAAAGTAGCAAATGATTGAAAAAAGAGAATGTACCAGATCCTGCCAGTAATGGTACTGATCAGTTAATTTTTCACGCCTCCACGCATCAAGATCAAATATATTCATGCCAAAAGCCCACGCACAAGCTTTTGGATTGAATTTATCCTTGATCAAGGGGTGTGAAAAATTCAAATACTGAGCATAGCGGTGAAATGATCCAAAACATGTCTCAACTGCCCCGTTAACCTTGCCATCCATGTCAAGTTTCCACAGTGCGGTCAAATCTTTCTGAACCACAACATCATCATCTAAGAATAATATCCTGTGCAGATTCGGATACATCTCTGGCAAGTAAAATTTAAGGTGATTCAACATTGATAAATGCTTTGGGTTCCCAGATTTCATGTTTTTCTCATCTTTAGTCTCATTCTCTGACTTGTTCTCCAAGTAAAACTTCTGTAAGTTTGCAGACTCCAGTTGCCTGAGTACAGGGACATACGAGGAATTCAAGAAAGTAAATTCTTCAACTGCTTTCACCTCAACAAAAGCACCTCCTTCCACTGGCCTCATTTTAAACCAAACCTTCATTGCCGCAAGATTCATCTTGTCCGTAACAATGTGGAAGACATGTTTCCAGGGCTCTTCAGCATTCTTCACAGCCGAGTTCACCACAACAGAAACTGCAATCACATTATCAGAAAATATTGCATAATGATACAAAGAAGGATCCTCAAACTCGGGTTTAGGCTTCTCATCTCTATATTTTTCTGGACTTGCAATCCGTTCCCCCATAAGGCGCATTGCAAGACAGTGCAAACTTTTTGGAGTTGATTTAGCAGCAATTAAGCTAGCAAAAGCCCCATTCTTTTTAGCTTTAATTAGCAACTCATTAACTGCAAATATTGTGTCTTTCAACTTCTGAATTTTAAGCTGATTGTCATAAGATTCCTTATTCTCAGCAATCATCAACCTAGCAACTTTGATCTTGTCCTTAACCTCCTTCTCAAACTGTTTCAAGACTTCCTCATCCACAGGCCCATCAGACTCAAACAACGAAGACCGATATGTTGGCTTCAAACCCAAATCAGAAAAGTTGTGTGCCATGTCATCAAACGTCTTAAGTTGCTTGGATATCTCAAGCTTAAGTTTTCTTGCGTAAGAAGCGTATGCATTCACAAGCACAATATGATCACTTGCTTGCTTGTGTATCAACTCCAGCCTAGTCTTCAATGGATCTGACTTCAGAGCAAGAAATGTTCTATGCATGTATGCTCTCCCAGTTGTTTGTATTTCCTGTTAGGAGATCAAGCAAAACGACCAAATAAGCTTCAGTTCCTAATCCATATCTTCTTACGACATCAAATCTTAAGTGATAGAAAAGAGTTTCCTCATTTTATAGATGTAAGGTTCTCCAATACTATAATTTTATAGCTAAAACCCGAGAATAATTGATTCCTCGAGTCACATCTTCCTTTTTCTATATCGCATACCTATAAATTACATGTTTACTGGAAGAATCGGGCCTTAATCGCACATAGCTGAAACTAATTAACCACTAACACCTCCAGAACTAATCATATACAACGCCAATTTGAAATTGAAAAGCGTGCATAAGCAAATCGCAGAATACAAATCAAATTGAAAACTACATTCACAATAACACACAAGAAGCAAAAGTGCTGATGTATGCAACAGAAGTAGAAGAGAGACTTACAGAGCTATCGGACAAATGTGCAGGGTGAGAAGAGAAGAGTACGGAGGCAGTTGCGAAGAAAAGAAGAGTAAACATAGCTGAAACAAAGATCCGGTAGGAGAAGAAGCTGCGTAAGGCGGAGGAAAACGCCGATCCGCCACCACCGGCTCGGCCGGTACGTGCAACGACCGCCATTTAGGCACAAGATCTAACAGAAGTTAGAGTGCAAATGTAAGAAAATTGATTAACAGTAGAAGTGTGGAAGTGTTGAGGTTTAAGAGTAGTTTTGAGTGTGTGAAAGCATGATGATAGATGGGATGGGATGGGATCTGATCTGAATTCTGAAAAGGGGTGAGAGTTGTAAATTTGGGGAAGAACGAACGTGATGGGGGTTCCGATCCCGCGTCGGTGGGTTATTACTTATTTTTGTTTTGTTTGGTTTCTAGTTAAGAGTTCTACGATAATTACCGTACCCATGATAAAGAACGTGTTGTTGGCCGCAGTTAAGTCTGATGATTGTTTAGTTTTAATTCTTTTAAAGAGAAAATGATTTATGAATCTAGAAGTACTATTTTAAGTATTTTTATATTTACAAATATTTCAATAGTTAAAATGATTAGGAAATTTCTTAATTTAGTTATTTTTGTATTCAATAAAGTTAGCGTAAAAAAATATTTTTAAAATTTTAATATTCAATCATAAGTGATTTATTATACAATCACATGTGATTTTTAAAACATCATATGTGAATTACGAAAACAATATTCCGCCTAAATTTTTAAAATTCAATTTGGACCACTGATGTCATTGATCCAAAGACTAAAAATAGTTCCTTAGGACTATGAATTAAGCATGAAATATATTGAACATTCTTCTATATTTCTAATATTAAATGATTAAAATAATTTTTAATAACATTATGTAAAAACATAGATATCACATTTTGCATAATCTAAATGTTTTATGTACAAATGACTTTATAAGTTTTATCCTACTAAAAAAGTAGACCATTCATTTTATTTTTTATAAGTGCGAGAAGAGATATGAGCTATTGAATTGTGTAATCAATGGTTATTAGTAATTGTGACATCATTGTAAATAATTAGATTTCAAATGATATAAAATAATAATAACAAAGGGTATTTTGTCAAATAACACACCTCTCTCCTCTCTCCACTTTCTTCTTTTCTCTCCCCACTCATGTACCATATCCTTATTTCTTCACAAAAAAAACCCTAAAATTTCTTCCACGTCGCCGCCATCCTCTCTCCCATTCATAGCCGCTCTGCCATCCATAGCCGCCGTCCGTCAACTTCCTCACCAAGTTTATCTCATTCTCTCTCACCGCCACCCATCGGCCTCACCAGATCTCCCCCTCTCTCTTATCTACCACCACCGGCCTCTTGTCAGTCTATCACCACATGAAGTAAAGCCGTCGACAGCCCCATCTCATTGATCTTGGTTGGCAACAAACAAAAAGTTTAAAACCCTAGTTTTTTCGCCACCCCGCTGCCTTCATCACAGATAAGTCACCCCCTGCTACCCATCTTGTTGGTCTTTGCCTCTAATTGGAGAACCACTTCTAACCCACCACCACCACCACCGGCCACCATCATCTTAATTTCATGTCGCTGCCCCTTTCTACTTCCACCGTCATTTCTGGGCCACCGTCGGGAGAATGAACGATGTGTTCAATCGCCACCCTTTTGCAGATCTGATTTTCGTGTTCATCACCACTGATTTTCGTGTTCATCACCATTGATTTCCATATTCATCACCATTGATTTCTATGTTCTGGTTTGCAAACCTTTCATTTTTTGTTATTTTAAGTTGTAATTTATACTTGCTCTAGAAATTTAGGTTTTTAAATTTTTTTTCCTGTTTGTTTAGTAAACAATCTTGATTTGAGGTTAAAAACCAAATTTTGTAGATTATATATAGTTCTTTTGTAATAGTTTGCGTGAGAACAAACTTAAATTCATTAATGAAAAAACTTAAATTCGTTAGTGAACAAGCAAATAATAATTAACTTTAAATAGTAATGATTGAAAACTCACATATCTTTTAACTGTGTTCAGCGTTGAATATTATAAAATTTATATTAAAACTCATATACTTTTTGGTTATGTTCATTATTGAATAAAGTAGTGAAATAAAAGAATAAAAAATCAAACCAAAATGTTATAATTCATTAATGAACACACATATGAATAGATTTCTAAAAAAAGATTTAATTTGAAAAATAATAAAAACAAATGAATAAACAAAATCTAGAAAAAATAATAATTAGAGAGAGAAAAATTAATTAGATAGAGGAGAGAGAGAATATTTTTGCTTACCAATTTACCCTTTTAAATTAAATAAAAATATTAATTATGATTAATATGAACCACATAATCAAAAACTAATTAATGGTTGAAAGTGATTCTAGTATTTCTTGCAAATAAAACACTTTTCGTCTAAATCCTCTTATATATAAGTTGTGTTTAATAAAATCTATGTAAAAAATATAGTCCTAAAATTTTAATATTCAATCATAGGTGATTCAGTATACAATCACATGTGATTTGTAAAAGCATTACATGTGAATTACAAAAAAGTCACTTTATCCAAATTTTTAAAATGCAATTTTGACCATTAATGTCATTGATCCAAAGGCTAAAATTAGTCTCTTAAGACTATGAATTAAGTATGAACTTTATTGAACATTTTTCATTTATATATATATATATATATATATGACAGGGATATTGTAAGAGTTATATTATGGTAAGAGGCGTAAAAGAGATCCACAACTGTTGGATCATGGTCCTTGGTCAACCAACTTTGGTCAAAATTCAATGAATCTGCCGATTGGGAAAAAGGGCCTCAAGGGTATTTTCGGTATAACACTAAATTAAAGATCTGATGAACGTCAATAAATTTGATGATTCATACGTACTCGATCAAAGAACATATCATCACATACTACAAATTTGATAAACAACATATTCGATGATTCATAAATTGATGAATATGTATACACAAACAAGAACAACCATTGAAGACTAACAAATTTGATAAACAATATGTATTCTATGATTCATAATTGATGAATATGTACACACAAACAATGAAACAAGAACAAAATCATCAAAGACAAAAATCTGATAAACAGATAAATCAATCACTCGTTTTCGAACAGAAACAAAGTTGATGACTACAAAATCATAAAAAATTGATGAACAAAAAAAAAAAATTGATGACACATGCTTAAAGAAACGTACGGTTTCGTAAGCTTCACCAGAAAATTGCCATAGTCTCGACATCGGAGATGAATAATGACTAAACTCAGCCAACAGTTATCGATAATCGTGTTCTTAGCAGAGAAAATCCTAGAAGATTGAGGCGGCCAGAGGTTGTTTCTGATGGCGGTAGTGAAAACCCTAATATACGATATTGAAAACCCTGATGCATGCACTAGTCTTGGCAGATGGAGGCAACGGTGGTGCACTCGGTTTCCAGAGAAGATACCATTTGCGGCGGCACTCATGACCAATCTGGTTCAGAGATGGCGACGGTGGTAAACTTGGATGCCGGTGGGTATAGAAGGGAATAGATGAATAAGACTACGACGGAGAACATCCGAGTCGGTGCGATGATGGCGGCGGTGAATTCTGACGCCGATGAAGGTGAGAGGGGCAGACCACGGTGATGATTTGAATTTCTTCTACCCAATTAAGAAACCCATTGGTTTATACTATTAAAGAGGAATGAGAGATATTTTGGAGAGAGAAATAGTATACAAAATACATAAATCACACTTCTATTAATTATGCCAGGTGCAATACATTAATTATATAACAATTACCAGTAATATAATTAGGCTTTTTTTGTCTTTTTATGAAAAAAATCATTTATGATAAATAACCAAAATTGAGCAACAATACACAAGGGTCTTTGATTATAAAAAATAATAACACAAAATAGTTATGAAAGAGCGTTTGAAAATCCTAAACGTTTAAAACAGTTGCTTTATTTTAATTATATGTGTTTTAATGTCAATTTTTACATTTTGTTTCCTTTGTCCCGTGATAACTCGTGGGATAGAAAGTATTTAAGTAACTCATTCATCTTATTTAATTATTAAAACTGGCTTGGATCATTTTGTATGCGGTATGCTTCTTGGTTGAAGATTGTATTCATAGTACTCTCATGTAACAAATTAAAAGTTCATCGCAAAAGTCTTCGATCTAGGAGATGAATTGTTTCACGAATCCATTGATGAGTTGGGTCTTCTCTACCAACTTAAAGATTCAGAATATATAATTATGAAGTAGGCTTTTTGCATTGAAAAATTCAAATACATGAACAAAAGTTCTAGCTAGGGTAAATCAAAGTAGTTTAAAGATAACTTATTTAAGATTAAAATCATACGGTCCGAGACTCTGAGTAACATATTATAAAAATTATGATACATCAAACCCTAAATTAAAATTGAAAGGTCTCCAGCGTTGCATATCACAAAATTAAAATATTTGCAATTTTTTATCTTATGAAATTGTAGAGCTTATACCACCTCACTAAAATTGAAAGTTAGTTCAGATATACCCTGCATAAAAAAATAAAAGTTAGTGCATATTTACCCTTAATTATAAAACTAAAAATAGAATTAATATTACATGCAACTAGGCTAGAAAGTATAAAGATAGAAAACAAGAATACAATTTTTGAACTCTACCCACTAAATCATAGTCACCTATGATATATTAATTTCACATTATTTTACTCATTCTTCCAATCCTTAAACCTCTACATCGATCTCATATAACCCTTCTCTCTTTTTTTAGAAAAATTAAAAATGTAGAGAGAAGGAAGAGAAAGACTAAGGATTCGTAAACCAGTAAAGAGACTTATTGCGTATGTTGAGAACGTATAATAGTTTTCTTGTCCGTCACATGCCAACCCATAGCTATCCCATAGGTCCAATGTTCATGGCCTAAGCTAGGTTCTCACCATCTCTAAATTTCATAATATACTCGTATGTATGTATAGACTATAATATTTGGTTAAATGCTACTTTCCCATATAATTTGCACCTTGCAAATTTATAGAAGAGTGAAACATCTGTAATTCTTCGGTTTTAATGTTACTGCTGGTCTATCAAAATCAAAAAAAGATACACTGAATTTCTCGGGAAGCTTAAACTAATTTGTATTGTCTTTTGGTAGCTTCATGGGCAAATCACATTGTTAATTAAACTTTTGAAAGTATTAAAGATCTCTTCTTTTGCTTTCTTAGCCGGTCCTTAGTTATTCTAGATGTATAAGTAAGTGCTGATATATGTGAATTGTTTCAACAAATACTTGACGGTTGACATGTGTAAAAGGCAACAATAATATATTTGGGCGAACTATGTGAAATCGTGTCTTTTGGGTTAGCTTATTTAAGTGGCTTATAACTTAAGCTTATTAGCTTTTCAAGACCTTTAAAAGCTTATTTTAATAAGTTATTAAGAAATAGCTTATTAAAAGGGAGTTTGGGTTAACTTATTACTTTAAAGTTTAAGCTTATTGGCTTATAAACTTAATAGCTTAATAGATGGTATGGCGTTTAGATTAGTTTATATTTTATCAGTTTAATCTTATTTAAAAATAAGGGTAAATGATCAAAAATAATAAGCTTAATAGCTTATTAATGTAAAAGTTATTTAAAAATAGGGTAAAATGACCAAAAACGATAAACTTAATTAACGTTTAATTTAGCTTATAATCTATAGTTATTTAAAAATAGACGTAAAACGACTAAAATCGATATACTTACAAGTAAAAGTGTTTAGATTAGATTATACAATATTAAAAAATAATAAAATAATAAGCAGGATAATAATAGGGTAAATTGTCGAGAAAGATAATCTAAATATCAAAATTTGTCAATAAAGGTAACGTCTAATTTTTTTGGCCGAGAAAGGATTATAAATTTCACTTTGTAATAAAAAAATGTATAATGCGTGAAATTTATACATTTTTTGTTACAAATTAAAATTTATAATCCTTTTTTGTTAGGTCTAAAAAGTCATTATACCTTTTTTGTTACAAATTGAAATTTATAATCCTTTCTCTGCCAACAAATTTAGACGTTACTTTTATTAACGATTTTTGTTATTTAAGTTACCTTTCTCGATAATTTTTCAAAAATAATAATAAACCACTTGTGAGAATGGAAAGAAAGTGGAGTGAAAGAAGGAAAAAGAAAAAAATAATTAAATTATATTTTTGTGTTTAAAGAAAAATAAAGAAAATAAAAAAACCACTTTGTTTCCAAATCATCTAACGTTGAACTTGAAAAGGATAATTTTTGAACCCCTCCTTCCCCCCGAAAATCTCCTAAAACAAGCACTCATTAGTCATTAGTTACATTTGTCAACAATGGATCGATTTGGAGATGTTGAGTTGCGTGAATGAAACCCATCGATGACAACTTGGAGTGATGCCTGAATATTATCGGTAAGATACATTCTCAATGCATACTCTTTCCATTGATAAAAATTGAATGATAGATTAGCTAGTTCCTATGGCAAATTATGAGAAATTTTCTTCAGCTTAATTTCATTTATCAGACTAGATTGGCATTTTGATCTTTACTGGTTTGCTTGCTCTCGACGAACAATCAAAGAAATCAATGAAGCCTAGGGTTTTATGACAGATGGCATTTCTAAGTAACATAAACCATTTGAGTTCTAGTTTAATGACAAATTAGTTCAGCTGGGCTAAACCATTTTCATGTTTCTTTTGACATTCTGTGGTCATTTGTATACAATGAACTTGCTAAATATGCTGTGGATCATGAAATTTTCCTATTGTAGTCCATAAGTTTTATATCAGGAGATTATGGAGTTCATTAATTAGCTTCTTTACTAAATGAATGAGCTGTTGAAATGTATGGATGTTGTTCTAGTACAAAGGTTTCCTTATCTTTGCACTCTTGAGATTAGTTAGATAGGAATTTTCTGTTGTTCAATGCAGAATCATAGTAACAATGTGTTGAACCAAATACAGTAATAATCGTGGGATATATTCTGACTCGACTGATATCCAAAGGAATAGGCTCTAAAAGAGGTTGACAATTTGTAGGTCCATAAATTAAGCACTTATACAATACATGGAGCAGGTATCTTTTGAAATTTGTAGTTCCCTAGTATTACTACATTATGATGATGCAGTAAACTACAGCTATTAGACTTTACTGTGATGACATACAGAACTAGGAATTGTGGAAGGATTACATAAAATTAGTGTAACATCATCCCAATTGGAGCTATAATTAGATCAATTATTGAAACTTTCGGGATAAGAAAGTTGGTTGGGTTGCATTATGAAGCAGAGTGAAAAAACCATGGCCTTGTTATTTTATTTGCGTCACTATATGGGAAAAAGTTGCGTCACTGTGAAGAACTCAAAATATGGTGGTACTCGTCTTTCTTTTTTAAAGCAAAAAAGAAGCACACACAAATTTTGAAATGTGATTGTTGAAACTACATGTCTTTTTGACTTTGCTTGTTGCTTGCATCATTTGTAGAATGCTGTATGTGCAGGCTCACTTCTAATTCGTATTCATGTCATAATAAATTTCGAAATTCACTGGTTATAGGACAGAAGCCTACAAGAAACAGGAAATAGTAAAAACATAAGGATACAAGTAGAGATATGCTTTTGACATTCTAAGAGTAACTTCTTCACCTTGAAGGTCTGAACTAACAATTTTATCACTCTTAGAAACTAAAAAGGCCGGGTTTTTTTCTGGTGGTGTTTGGTAGAAAATTTATTGTAATTTAGTGATATTCCACGAAGCGAATTTACAAAATTACTGCAATCTTAACTCATGGATTTTGATTCCATGATGTTAATTGTTATGTTCAAATTTTATTTGGGACATAAGATTTCATGGATAGCATGATTGGGTAGAATACTGAAAAGGATGTCAAAAGTTAATAAGTATTATTGCCTTTGCGTAAAAGACATTGGGGTAGCGACCGCACTTTTTAGTGCTAGATGTCATCTGTATGGCCTTCAAGCTTTCTGTTTGTGGTGGTGTGTTATTTTCCAGACTCACTCGGTTTTATTGATTAATTCACATTCCAGGATACATCAATCTTTTTATTGGTGTTGATACATGGGAGCCACTGCGTTTTTATTGATTAATGTACTTTCCAGAATATATAGCTTCATCAGTAGGAAAATTATTGATTCCTTTTCTTGGCTGTTATGGTTTTCCGAATCACGGAATCTGTAAATGCGAGCGAAACACTTGTATTCAACAGCTCCTACCAAAACACTAATCCATTCCAACAGGTTAATAGGATAGCTTCTGCCAGGGAGTGTTTAAATACCACCACAAAATACTGTAAAATTTGGTGAAGTCCATGTATTGATTTGCTAATTGAAAGAAGATTGAACTCTTTTTGGTCAAAGTTCACTTTAAAGTTTAAAGCAGCTGTATAAGGTGTTATCTTCCACAACAATATCTGAAGCACAACCAAACATGGAATACCAAAGCTTGAAGCACAGTAAAACAAAAGCACAAATCATCATTGTAAGAACAGTAATAATAACTATAGAAAACTTAAAAATAGAGAGACAGACAGACAGACAGAGTGACAGACAGACAGACAGACAGACAGATAGATAGATAGATAGATAGATAGATAGATAGATAGATAGATAGAGAGAGAGAGAGAGAGAGAGAGAGAGAGACCATAATAAAACAGAAGTACTACTTTCTTGCTGTAGTTGTATATATGTAGTTTTTACCACATAGACATATAAAAGCAGAGAAGACTTGCAGTACCATGTGAGAGAAGCCGAGAATCTAGCGCAGCATCAGCTATCCGTGGAGGATGCTGGTGGGGTCTTTGAAGTTATAAAAGAAAAAAAAACTAAGGGTAGATATGTGATAATTATGCTATTAGAGTAAATAAAACTATGCCTAAAAACTGTACATAATTGATAATTTCAGAATCATGCAACTTGCTGTATCATATTTCATTAGACTAACCATGACTCCTTCCTTCATATTCAGCCAACCTCAAATGGTAATAACATCAGGCAGCACTTTCAAGTCCCCCTCTTCATTTCCCATTTCACCAGTTACATATGTGAAACTTCACACCATCTTAAGAACTAACACATTTAGCCACAGCTTAATAATAAATACTGTTCTAAACCAGAAAGCAATTTTTGTTTATTTAAATGTTTGGTATCATAAGCTACCAATTAGAATAATAAAGACGCTAGTTTGCTACATACTCTCCGATGTCTTACTGTCTACATAATACGCAGTAATCGACTTATATTATATAAATAAAAGAAAACAGTTAATTACGAGTCTGGTTTCAGTTCAAAGGAGTTCTGAGGAGCTCGAAACAGAATGGTTTGAAGATTCGGTTCTGAGGTAAGCATCGCTGCAATGGATATCATCAAGATCTTTTAAAGTAGAGTAGGTGCCATTAAGCTGCATATCCGTGACCATCTGTCTCAGTCCAGAAACTTCCTCTTTAAGCTGAGTATTCTCTTCGACCACCCGATCATGAGTCTCTGAGAAATTATTAAGTTTATCCATAAGTTGGTGGTTTTCTTTACGAAGCCAAAGAACCTGTGACCAAAGTTCATCCAGGTGCTTCTGCTTACGCATGCGTGATCTTCGTGCCGACTCTCGATTAGATATCATCCTCCTCTGCTTCCTCTCGTTAATAAGACTTAGCTGATGCTCATCTGCTTCATCAGAAGTCGAGTTGCTACCAAAATATATCGATGGAAGGTTAAAATCCTGAACGTTTGGATTCATATGAAGCTGGTAAAACGGGTTCGTGAGCGCGTTAACATCCAACTGGATGTTTGTTGGATTGTTTAGGTTCATGCCTAAATGTGTTGTGTTAGGATTTTGGGCTGCAGGAAGTAAGTAGTGGAAGTCTGCAGCAAGCTCACTGGTTTGCATGGCTATGAAAACGGTTACAAATATGGAGTCTAAGTTGATCAAATTTGGGTTTGAAAGATGGATTATAAACAGGAAATCTGGTTGAAGTTATGGTTGGAAGACGAAGGAGAAGATGAGGTAAGGAAGAGGTTATATAGTATGTGAAAAGGTCCAAGGGGTCCCATGGGTATAACAAGTTAAGAACTCGTGTATCTCTGTATGGATATACGGATGATTTGTACGTTTCTCCTAGCTAAGACTTAGATTCTTTCATTTGTTTCAGTTCCCCTAGATTTGTTTCTAAGTTATATTATGATTAAGAGTTCTCCTGAGTGTTAAGCTGCCCTTATTATAGCTAAGCTTCAAAAGGTTAAGGACTTAAGGTCACTTAATCGGCTGCAAGCTTAGGCATCCTCCACCAATTAGATTACCAACTATTAGTTTAATTAATGTTGGGGATATAGTGGAATGACCTATAGCCTTTTTAAGGGGTAATGGATAAGAACGTCTATTATGATTATACACTATTATATCATCACACTGTCACATCAGTATAACACTCTTAAGTCATACTATACAGTACATAGTATATGATCATACCTTACCATACTAAATTCTAGAACATATTTATCCACAAGCTACCAATCAAAATTTAAAGAAAAAGAAAAAAACCGAACCCATTCCCTCCCGTACAATTTTTAAGTAAAAGTTTTGGAGGTTTCTCCATCTTTCTAATTTCCATTTAAAACTTCATTTAAATGTGTCTTCTAAATACTTATTCCCATTTAAATAGGATGTGAAAGGGAGGAGCACATGTCACATTTCCAAGTCATCTAATATATAAATCACTTCACTGTTCTACATAACATGTAGGGATGTAAATGCATTAAACGAATATAAACGATGCTTGTTAATGTTTGTTCATTTAACTTTAATTAAACACGAATATGAACATTTAACCGAACGAGAAATCCCGACCGTGCTCGTTTATTTTGAAAATGAGGATGTTCGTGTTCATTTGTCTTCGTTCATTTAAACCTTAAACGAACACAAAGACACATAAAGGAACGTAAATAAACATAAACAAACGAATATAAATATAAACAAACATGAACGAACACGAACAGTAAAAATAATTCGATAAGTAACATTTGAAAAATCAAAATATAAATATCCTGCCATCTTCTCCTAAACACAAATTACATAGTATTCTTCTATGACATTCAATCATTAACCGCTCACCGGTTAATGTTTTGTTATCTCCTTTAGTTCTTTAGGTTTTTCTTTAAATACAAACTTAATTACTTATTTAATAATTTACTTAATTATATTTTATAAACTAAGTAATCAATTTAATATATTACTTGAATTATTTATATTATATACATAAATGATCTTTTCACGAACGGGAACTTTGTTCGTTTTCATTCGTTTAATTGAACAAAAAAAATCTTGTTTTTGTTCATTCATTTATTGAATGAACGAACATAAACGAATTTTCTGTCGAACAAATTCACGAATATAAACTGTTCGATTCATTTATAGCCTTAATAGGATGTAAACAAATAAAGCTGAGCTTTAGGCTGATATTTATCAAAGCATAGTAGTTGAGTTTAGGCATTTTAAATGAGTTATGAAAAGGAAAATATGGAAATTTAATTACCGTGTAGTTAATACGGGAGGTAGGGGAATGGTGAAGCGAGTACATGATTGATTGAAAGGCTGGCCTACGTGTGGTTTACGGCTTTTGTTGTGGATAGGATTTAAAGCTTAAAAAGCATGCTTTCATCACCCCCAGTGGCACACTTACGGAGACAGAGAGAGGTGGGCGTGCGTCGATCTTATTAATTCAATTCCAATGGCTGTTAAAACAAAATATTAAAAATAACCATAAAATAAGCCTATTTTTACAGACAATTCAACGTGTATATATATAGGAAGGTTCATGCGAGAAGTCATTTTTTTGCGAAAAGTGCGAGAAGCATTTTAGATCACAAGATGATTAGATCAAGGGCTTATATTTGTTATGGCATTTTGGTAATTAGTTTGAAATTTATTGTTAGTTAATAATTAAATAAAAGGATATAAAGGTCATTTTATACAAATATAGAAAAGGAAAACTTAATTTCTCTTCCTTCCCTTTATTAAACCACCGTCCCCTTCCCCCTTTTGAAATATTAAAACCCTAATCTAATTGAAGGTTGGTAGAGTTGCCTCCTAATCATCCTTATCTCTTCTCTCTACGTCATTGTCGCCGCCCCTCTTCAAGGCATAGTCGGCGGCCTCTTTCACTCGCATATCATAATCGATCTACATTCTCTCTATGTTGGTAAGAAATAACCTCCTTCCCCTTCTCATTTCTTATCTAGAAGGTCTCGATCTACAGCCAAGCACAACCATCGTTGGCTCGTCGCCGATCACCATCCTTTGTTCAAGCACCCTCTTTTCACCATTCCTTGGTTCAACCGGGGCACGACAACTACCGCTGACACAACAAAATGAAGCAATAACACCATTGACACTATGATCATCACCATTGCCGCCCTTCTATAGTTTGTTATCTCCCCTTCAAATTGAAGCCTACCTGGCGCACTGACTTTTTTCTTTTTTAATGTTTGAGAACTTATTGTTTATATCAAAGTCTGGTAAGTTTTCAATTTTGTATCTTCCCTTCATAGTGAAGATAAAGGAAGAGATGTCTCGATGCTCTCTAGTTTTAGAAATCAACAAATTGTATGCCTTTTGTTTTAATCTCCCAATGTTTTTTATTTTACGTCTTTTTGTGTTTTTTGTTGTTTTAATCTCTTTGTTCTTTTTTTACAACTGAAAATATTGTTTTAATGTGTTCATTGGTGATCATAGGTTTTTATACTTTTTATAGGTGATACATAATATTTGATTCGTATATGTGTTCACTAATACACATAGATGTGGATGTATTTCTGTACCAAAAACAATTATGAGAAATAGTGAACTCAGACATATATATAATGAAAAAACACATTATGTTCATTAGTGAATAAGCATTGAGGGATTACGATAAACAGTGAAACGATTTAAATGGGTTTCAATTTAAAAAAATTCTTTACCGAACAAAAGAAGATTACTAAAAACATTGTACTCAGCCATATAAAAAAATTGAATAACCCAGATCATCTTCATTAGTGAATAAACAATTTAAAGAATTAAAAAGGTATGAAAACTATGAATTGAATAAGTGAATAATTGAATAACCCAGCATCTTCATTAACAATTTAAAGAATTAAAAAGGGTATGAAAACTATGAATTGAATAAGTGAATAAGCAATAGTGAACCAAAAACATCATATGTTCATTAGTGAATCAGCATTGAGGGATTACGATAAACACATTATGTTCATTAGCGAATAAGCATTAAGGGATTACGATAAACACAACTTGTTTTTCGTACGAGAACCGCGAGAACCAATCTTAGCCGTCCAATTCCTCCTTCAATTGGATTGCCCACGCATGAATTCCTTACATGCACTTTGCCACACTCAATCCCCCACGCTCTTCATCCATGAATTCCACTAACCACTTGAATGACCAAGATTGGTTCTTGCAGTTCTCGTACGAAAAACAGTTCTCGTTGAACCCTCCCCTATATATATCTATACTATATTATAAAGCATTTAAGTGTTCTTAATCTCTTAATTTTAAGTAATTTGAAATTA
The DNA here is from genome assembly GCA_038502395.1 of Dittrichia graveolens. Classification (NCBI taxonomy): domain Eukaryota; kingdom Viridiplantae; phylum Streptophyta; class Magnoliopsida; order Asterales; family Asteraceae; genus Dittrichia; species Dittrichia graveolens. Next base: position 21,000,725 of record JARJIL010000004.1, read on the forward strand.
CAAATCTACCCTTAAGATTACAATTAATGGAAACTCTTAAATAAATCAACTATTTTGATAGCGTTAATGACAATCTTATATACCATTTTAATAACTACACCTTCCAAAAAAATTAAATCAATACAAATTAACTTAATAATTAAAGATATTTATAACTAAACTTTTCATATTGAATATTCTATCATATAATAAATATTTTAATTTAACTATTAAAAATTGCGTATAACCAGAAATATTAAATCTAAATAACATACAACCATAATTTATAAAAATTGTTGGATGTTTTAAATGGGTAATATACCTAAAATAGAATAGAGTTATAAGACCAATATTCTTGTTGGATTTTACCATTCATGTAAAATTTCATTAACACAATATAATTTAGAAAAGAAACAAATCACCATTGTTTTAAAAACGGACAAGTTATCAAGAAAAAAATATTCGTAACCGCTGCATTGCTCGAATACAATGCTAGTGTATATATATATATATATATATATATATATATATATATATATATATATATATAGGGATGGGATCAAATAAAAAGGAAATTAAAGTAAAAAGTGTGAGAGGGATGATTATTTGATCATTTTTTGGTATATACATCAACTGATAATTGTTAATTTATCATCTTTATTGATTAAAACTAGTTTTTTATCGATTTGTTTTTGATGAATCCAACATATTCATCACTTTTTAGATGAAAGTATTTTGTTCATCAACAAATTATTCCAAAATTTTGGTTTCAAAATCTACATTTGAAAATCTCTTTTGCTCTGTAAAAAGTGATAAATATGTTAGATTCATCAAAAATAAATTGATGAAGAACTAGTTTTAATCAATAATAAAGATTTTTTTATTGCTTCTTACCCTTTTTACTATAAAATTATTTTTACTTGATCTCTACCCTATATATATATATATAGACACATACACACTTGGTCGTAAAGCAAATTAATACAATGGGATTAATAAATCTTACTACGTACTACAGTAGTATAACTTACCTATAAGATTATGACCGACCGTAAGAATCATTCACCTTATAATAATAAAATCAAGTTGAATGAAAATATAAATAACTTTGTTTTTGTTATTATAATATGCAAGAAAACTGTTTTTAAGTAATACAATCAACTTGTATAATTATTTTATTGTGTACAAGTTGTTATATATAATGAAAATTATGACAAGGTTCGATTTATACAATGAAAATCAGACACATAAAAAAGTTATTGGTATACAATGGAAGGATTATGAAAGTTGATTGTATTGTTTTAAAAAAAATAAAGTTTGTTTATTTTATACAATGGTAACTAATACAAAGTTCATCTTAATTCTTAGTTGGGATTCACAAATTGTGATTGTTGATTGGTTCTAGTTTTAGAACATTTAGTGTAATGGTCCTTAGCTAATGGAGGTTGTATTTAGTTTTAATGGTATGGGGGTAACTTTGTATTATTGTCTCGGTCTTTAAGACTTCTTATAATAACAACGACAAGCAAAGCAAAGGGTTTGTAGTGGACGGTCTTCGTTAGTTAATGATGCACGAGCGTAAACGAGCTCATTATAAGTGCTCCGGTGTTTGTTATGTCTATCCCGGGCGAGCCATAAGTATGACATAACTTTTACTGTGCAAATGGAATATTAAGAAGGCAATCCCTTTTTCTATAAGTGGAAATTAGATTATAATTATTTATAAAATTGATGACTCACTCGTCACTGCGTTGAGAGTAAGACGAGAGACCCCAGCATAAAAAAAATAAGAAAAAAATACGTCCTCTAACTCCGACCGAAATTCAAAACTCTTTTTGGATTCGTTTTTGTTTCAATATAATTGAATATTTTTTAATTTGCCTTTTTAATTCACCTTTTGAGCAACATTTACATCAATTTTTTGGTGGGTTATTTAATTAACATTATAAAAAGTTGCTTTGGTAGACGCTATAGAAGATATCACCCCTCGGGTGTTTCACAGGTTTTCATGAAGCTGAGGACAATTATAGAAAGTGACCATGCTTCTATTATAAGAGTTCTCGGAGTGGTAAGTAGTCACTACAAGAATTTAGGAATGTTTGATAGAGAAAAAAGAAATAGAGAGAATTGGTTTCTCTTGTTTGGGAGAAATGGTTATAGTTTTGGAAGGAGAAATGGTTTCTTCACCCATTTTCATTTCTCCATTCCCTTTGTATTTTCATTTCTCCACTCCCTTTGTATTTTCACTTCTCTTCAAATTGTGGAGAAATGGCAGCCGATGTCTATTCATCATCGTCGATGTCCGGTTACGATGTGATTTTGGCGTTCTACTCATCATCGTCAACATCCGGCGAGGCGGCCAACGCCGCAACCGCCGTTCGGTGCTTGAGCCACTATTTCTCTGTTTCATTTATTTGATGATCCCAAACAAGGGAATCAATTTCAAATCTTCACATATTTCTATTTCTTCCCATTTTCATTTCTCCCCTACTTCCATTTCTATTTCTCCCAATTTATTTTCTCTCTACCAACGATACCTTTAGCAGCAACACGGATAATAGCAACACCTGAGCGCGCGAGGTGTCACTGCTATTGCCCGTGTCGCTGCTATTGTCCCTGAAAATTACCCACTGAACTTTCCCCTATATTTTTCACCTTGTCGATGCTAATAAGATGTCAATGCTAATACCTAATATATGTCGTTGCTATTAATCTGAAAGAGATTATTAGTACCCTTCTTTCCTCCCCATTTGGTCCCCAAAGTTACTCACGATCAATTCCTCCAGTAGCTTGCCGCCCCACAAGCTGCCGCTGCCTCGCCGGAGACAAGCACGTGCCTCAATACCACACCAACAACCGCCACACTACTTCGATCTGAAAATCACCTCTACTGTTTGCTCTAATTTCAATTTACTTGGGTTAGTTGTTGCCAGTTTGTTGTTATTTTCTATTTTTATGTTAAAATTCAAGATCTTGTGTTTATAGATTATTTTGGGTTAATTTTTAATTGTTAGATTGTAAGTGTGGTAAATATGGGTGTGTATATATGCTAATTGTTAATTATTTTAGGGTTTAAGATCTTGTGTTGTGTGGGAGTGTTACTGTGTGTTGTTGTTGTTGGGTGTGGATGTGTGTGTGTTACGTACTATGTGCATGTGTGTGTTGCGTGTGTATTTGTGGTGTGTGTGCTCATATTAACTTGTAATGGTCATGATAAGTTATATGAGACTTATTTTAGCTATTTGGTTATCCAATAGTTTGCTATTTTGGTTTATGGGTCATGATAAGTTATAATGGATCATATTAACTTGTAATATGTCATGATGAGTTATATGGGACTTATTTTAGTTGTTTGATTATCCAATAGTTTGCTATTTTGGTTTATGGGTCATGATGAGTTATAATGGGTCATATTAACTTATAACGGGTCATGATGAGTTATATGTGGCTTATTTTAGTTGTTTAGTTATCCAATAGTTTGCTATCTTGGTTTATGGGTCATATTAACTTGTAAAGGGTCATGATTAGTTTGTTAGTTTTGTATTTTGTAAATTGATACTTCGGTTTTTTGTTTTACCTTATAAGTTACTAATGTACATATTTAATAATTTTGTAGCCCAATCAACTTGATGTCATGCATTGTAATCCAACATTTAGAGCGGCAATGGAATCAGCAATGACAAATGTGATTCAATTGTTTTCCACCCAAAACAAGAATGTGGGGAACGACGTGAATGAGGACGACGATAGTGACGAGTAAAATTGTATTATGAGTATTGTGTGTCAACAAACAACTTAAAACATATGTACTAAAGATTTTGTAATAACTTACGCGCGTTCTATATAATATTAGTTTTTCTGCATTTATTGAATGTATCAAATTATAAATATAACAGGTTATAATATTAACCGTGCCTAATTATATAAATAAATGAAAAAAGGCAATAGTAGAGACATCAATTGCGACGACTTTAGTGACGACACTTTTAGATGTGATAGTAGTAACAACAACGACATTATTAGTAGCGACACTGTTAGCAACTACAGTAGGCAATTACAACGACACCAATAGCAGCGACTTTCCTAGGCTTTAGCAGCGACAACCATTGCTACCAAAACCTTGTTTTCTTGTAGTGGGTGAGGCATTGGGTGCCCATCATCACATTGTGGTTAAGCCTTCTTCCACTTTTCATGGTATGGTGAGTGGGGGGTAAGCGATATATACCACGCCAAGTATTATGGTGTGGTTGTAACACATTCTTCCTCTTTTTCTCTCTCTTTATTTTTATTTTCTATATAATTTTTGTTTGGTTAGTGGGTATTATGTGGGTCCTAAAATTTGGTGTGATGGGAAATAACCATGGTGGGTTGAATGGTGAGAGAGAAAAACTAATATGACGATGTGCTGTAAGTGGTGGGTGTCCGCACTTCTTTCATTCAAAGAGGGGTGGTATAGCCAATGTGAGGCGTGATAGAAGGTGATTGTGCCATGAGCTGGCACCATCACCACCATGATGGTTAGTGTTGATATCAATCGATTTTGTGTGTTGATAGTGTAACACCCACAACCCTGGGCTAGGAGATTAGCGGGTTGGCGGTATGTGATTGGCTGTTTTAATTGATTATGTGTTTTGTTAAGTTAATTGATTAATATTGATATATGTATGTGTATATATATATATATATATATATTTCTGATGGAAGTTGATAGGAAAAAGAAGGTACAAGTTTTTATGCATGATTATTAGAATGTATGTATGTAAGCATGTAGGAATTAAATAAGAAGAGGATTTCATAAACTTGCCACCTCTTGCTTAAATTTATGCCAATATATGTGTACGTGTATAGTTAATTATCAGCTCATATTTGCTAAGTGTAAAAGGTGTTTGTGTGTGTGTTTTTGAAAGCAAAACCATTTGTGAAGAAAAGTCACCAACTTGAAATCCTAAGATCAAGATCTTGTGAGTTTTAATTCAAAAGAAAGGTGTGGAAGTAATTGTATCTTGTTATAATATATGTTGATGTGTTTAAATATTGAAAAGCATGAATCTATGTGGTTACACCATTTTTTAAGTTTGAAAGAAAGTTTGAAAATGGGTTTTGAAGATTTGTGATTAGGAATGGATAAAAAGGTGTTTTTGATGATCTATATGCATGATAAATGTTAAATATGTGTTTTGGTGGAAGAAATATGAAGTTAGAATGAGATTTGGAGAAATTGGACTGAAAATCCGACACATTATGGAAGATGATAATCTGGAATTATGAGCGTAGCGGCGCTACGCAAAGGTGTCACGGCGCGACATTCAAAAAAACAGGTTCTTGAGTTCTCGGGTTGTGAGAATCCGATTGGGACAACAAACCGACCTTGAAACCCGATAGTTAGTGAAATCCGACCATAAATCCGAAGACCAACACAAATCCACATATGAAATCCGATTTTAGTGTAATCCGAAAGAGAAATCCGATTGTTAGTTCTCGGATTTGAAATCCGATGCTCGTCGCGGCGCGACAAAGGCGCGACATGCCCCAAATCCGAATGTTGGCTTTTCTTTTATATATTTTGCTTGGTTTGAGTTAGTTTATTTATTATGTGATTTAATTGAGATGTTTTGATAAATTTGAGATATAAATATATATGAGAAGATATATTTATATAATCGCGACTGATTTGATTGTTGCTGTGTTTTCAGGCAATCCAAAGATTCAGTAAAATTAGACTTCTGAGCCCGTGTTGATTTTGAGGTGAGTGGGCGTTGATCGCGGATGGTAAAGATTTCGGTTAATGTTATTGGTGTGATGCATGTTTGTGATTAGATTGGATTGATTGAACTGTTGATTGTGATATTGATTGTTGATATCTGCTGCATGAATATTTGGTCGATACGCACTCTTAGTATGAATTCGAGTTGCGTTGGGAAGTCAGCTATACGTAGAATTGGGTTGGGCTCGTTCACTGATTGGTTGACCAGTGTTAGCCTTACTGGTGCAAATGATGCACCAGAGGGGGAGTGCATTGTGTCAATTCAGTGGAGGGCTATCGGTAAACCTTTGCTTTGGCCGGCATTGGTTGTAGGTTCTACGTCGAACCGTCGGTCTTCTCGGGATACGTGATTACATGCTTTGATATTGATCGTGAATGTTTGCTTTTGGTGTTTAGCCTCTACTCACTTAGCTTTGTGCTAATTCCCCTCAGTTGTTGCTTTTGCAGGTTCGTGTTTGTGAGTTTGGTAGAAGGAAAGAGATGACCTGACTCTGATATTATTTTTGAATGAAACAAGCCTGTAGTTTTTGTAACACACAATGATACTTATTTTTGTGAACAATGTTTGTACAGTTGTTTATGTTGAATAGTATGTAAATGGTTTGTTTGTTTAAAAGCTTCCGCAGCATAATTTGGAAAAAAAATGGCTTGAATTTTTCGATATTACAGATAGTCACAGGGGAAAAGGGTTGAAGGTTTGATTCCTTTTATCTGTTTTTATATATATTTAGGTGTGATAGTGTGGTTGAGTATAAGTCTAGTGTAATAAGTATGTGATATGATATAATAACGCGATACAATGTCACCCATTAATATTTATTGATAAATGTCTTCCCAAAAATAATTATTTAGGTGTTGCATGTTTTCAAAGACATATATAAATATTTTATGTCTTATTTTATATCATCGGAAGAAGATGTGATTTATAAGGTCTTAAGTCTGAGAGGTTTGCGAAAAAAATATTTAGTTTTTAGCATCTCAGAATAAATAAGACATAATTAGATCTTATGCCCGTGAATTTTTCTATAAAATAAGACCTTATTTTAAAAAATAAACAAAGTTTTCGGTAAGAAAAATAGAAACTTCACTAATTATTATTTAGATCTTCGGCCTATAACTCTACTTTATATATATTTTAATTTTATTAATATATTTAAATAGAATTTTGTGTGTTTGCATTTTTAATGGGGAATGAATACCATCCATACTTCGATCAATACCTCAAGTTATATCATGTTTCGCATGTTTTAAACTTTTAATTTCAATTTATATTAAATATTTAGATTTATTCTACTTTTATTAATTGGAAAATGCTAACCATTTTTAATTTATATTAAATATTTAGATTTATTCTACTTTTATTAATTGGAAAATGTTAATCATAACCCTAAGGGCTATGAATAAAATAAAAAAGGTTTACTTATTTAAAATGTATTAAACTATACCCTAAATGTTAATGTATGTATCCACCTTCCAAAAATGTTATTGTGTGTATTGAACTTTTAATTTGTTGTTATTGTACGTATTTTGGTTACCTAAAAATGCAAAAAAAAATATAAGTTTAGTACATACAATAGGAAGTTTAATACATACAATAACATATTTTTTGAAAGTTCTTACACACAATAACATTTTTGGAAGGTAGATACACACATTAACATTTGGGGTATAGTTTAACACATTTTAGAGTAGTAAACCCAATAAAAAGTAATTTTAATTTTTAAAAATAACAATCACATCTTATGCTATTATAATTAACTTTTTATAATTCATATAGTTATCTTTTAATTAGTTTTCAATTTTCCATATATGAAACAACATTATTATTTTTAAAAGCTAAAATTAACATTTAATTTATTCTTATTCACAACCCTAAGGTCCCGGTCGTTTCACCGGAATGTGAAAGAATGGAATGGAATTCAAATTAAATTCTGTTATATTTTGCGTTCGGTAAAATTATTTGGGATGGAATAAAGAATTTTAATATTCCTTTAGGTAATGGATTTCAATTCCTATAATAAGTTAGATGGAATTGTATTCATTTTCCTACGAAATGTTGACAAAAGACAAGATTAACCTTAATTTAACCCTAACCGATTAATCATTCCATCACAACAGATTCCCATCCTACCCCCACCCCACCCTACCCTACCCTTACCCTACCCTCCCCATCATACCCTTACCCTACCCCCACATTACCCTACCTCAACCCACCCTACCCTACCCTACCCCCACCCACCCCTCCCCTACCCCACTCTTACCCTACCCTTACCCTTACCCTACCCCACCCCACCCACGCTTACCCTTGCACCAACTACCCCATCCCACCCCTCCCCTCCCCTTAGCCTACCCTACCCGCCTCACCTCACCCCGCCCTTACCTATCCTATCACCTTACCCTACCCCGCCCCGCCCCTACACATACCCCACCCCACCCCACCCCCACCCTACCGTAGGTGGTGGCGGCTGTTAGTAGGGGGAGCGGCTGGTAGTGCTCGGCGGTGGTTGTGGCAACGGTGGTTGGTGGTGGGGGTGGCAACCACGGACGTGGTGGCGGCGGGTGGTGGTTGGCAGTGACAGTGGCTGCGGCGGCAACGGTGGCAGCGGTGGTTGGTGGTGGAAGCAGCAACGACGAACTTGGCAGCGGCAGGTGGTGGTTGGCAGTGGCGGTGACGGTGGTGGCAGCAGTACGGTGGTGGCGGCGACATATATTTCCTTTTATTCTTGAAAAAAAGATTGTGTTATGTGTGTGTGTGGGGAGGGGGGTTGGCCGGAGGGTGTGGGTGGCCCAGGGGTTAGGGTTGGCTGTGGGTGTAGGTGCGTTTTACAAACATAATTATATAAAGTTCTAATACAAAAATGAATTGAGGGTATTTTAGTCTTTTTGATATGATTCCATTGCAATAATTTGCAAACAAACACAAAACAGGTGTGGAATGGAATTCAATTCCATTTACTTTTCAACAAAACAAACATGAATAGGAATCTCATTCCTTAGGAATTCAATTCCTATATGAATTCAATTCTATAAGGAATTCAATTCCATTCCTTTGAATTCCGTGAAACAAACGCGGCCTAAGGGTTGTGGTTAGCATTTTCCTTATTAGTTATGAAAATCTAAACATTAGATTTTAACTAATAATAAAATACGAAAATTACAGTATACAACAAATATAAAATAAAAAAAATTACAACTAGTTTAAGTATTATATCGTTTGCAAATCGCTTCTTTAACCTTCAACACCACCTCGAGATCTTCACCCTGAAAACCTTTGGTTGATTTTTCTTAAAGCCTTTAAGTCCTTTCTCCTCTCTTTGGCTTTAGTCGAAGCTTAAGCTCTTGAATGTCAAAAAGCTTTGCGTTATATTCGTTCATCGAAGTTTTGAACGACTGATCCTTGAGTAGTTGTAAAATGTCCTCAGCTGAAGGGTTAGATAAAGTCGATGAAACGGGTCTTTTCCCTTTATTTTTCCAACCGCCCGTTGCTGTTCTTTAAAAAGTTCTTCATCGTTTGGAGGTTTTCATTGAGGTCGATCGGTCCTTGAGCATCCGATGAAACCAAGAAAATATTGGAGTCTAATGTTTTATTTCATTTTGATTGAAGTAAATGAAGGAGGGGTGGAATAGGGTTCATTTTGGACAAACTCGAAAAACCTCCCATGTGTGTTCGAGCATAAACGTCGAGTTATGAATGGACCCATATTGTATATAGATGTTCTTCTTGATGAACGCATCACTTTGTCCACTTCTTCAGCTCGCGTACAAGTTGTACTAAATCCCGTTGAACCTCCCAACTTTTCTATTAAACTCTTTCCACTTTGAGATAAGTTGGTGGTGATTACAGTATCCACCTCGATCCATTTTTGTATGGAAATACTCCACAACGCGTGCACAAAAAGAACTTTTTTTTTGGGAGTTTCCAACTTAGTTGTCCCACCCTTAACTAATATCACATCTTCTTTGGTAGTCCATGTTCGATTGACTTGGTGCTCGGGTTCGTGAAGTGGATGTTGATTTTTTGCGTCAAGATGAGCCAAAATCGGGTTGGGTGTCAGGAATGGCATCCGACTCGGGTTGGGTGTCGGGTATGACATAGGGCTTGCGTTGGGTCTCCTGTATGGTGTCTAGTTCGGGATGGGTGTCGACCATATCAAACTCGAAATTAGGCGATGAAGTTTGATAGCGAAACTCGTTATAGGCTACTAGCATGGGAAAGTTGGAAGGTTGGAATTGTTGGGTGTAAGGTTGATTGTAGCTCATTTGATATTGAGGTGTCGTGATTAGGCGAGGTGGTGCAAATATGAGGCTCAATACGTAAATAGATGGTGGCGTTTCGAGTTTGAAAGCGTTGGTGGCGGTGAAAATGTGAAATTTGAAGTCCTTAAAGGACTTTGGATCAAGATGAAGTGGGTTTGTTGGGATTAGGCTTCATTTTATATATTGTGAGGTTAAAAGAAGAATGTTGTATAAAAATAGACAGAAGGAGAGGATAGTGAGAGGTTAAAAAAATTAAAAAAGGGTTGGTATTTAGCTATTTATACATAAGTTAAATATTTTTTTAATTTTCAAACGGTCATATGACCATTTCACCCTCTCTCTTGCTCGTAAATCTTTCCCGAAAGGCATTGATGATTCTTGGTACCGCACTCATGGAGGTGGTGTTGGTGTGCGTTACCGACTACCACATAGGCATACCGAATGCAAGCCAAGACCATTCCGTATGGCCTAAGGAAGGGACTCAAAGCATGGTAAGATACTTCTCTTGGTTTTGTTGATTTTCATGCACCTTCTAAAACGGATACCCAAGTTGTTTCAAGGAAAGATGTCAAACAATGGTCTCGATCACACCTTTTGTTATGCTTCAACTACTTTATTTTTGTTTACGCATATGTAATCGAACACTTTAATTCGTATTTCAGTCACATATTTTCTTAGACGGAAAACACACATTGCACATATATTCACAACAGGACTTCAACATCTAAGAGAGACAGACACCTTAGCCACATATCGAAACCACAAGATCGAGGACTTGAACGGCAAACAAATTGTATTACTTAACAAAGAGTCTTACCTACAAACTCAACCGTATCTAAAAGCGTCTACAAAGCTAATAATTGAGAGTTTAATACTCAACCTAATAAGTTATGTATACTCTTTTTTTTTTTTAAATTTTCCCTTATCACTTCCTTATTAAAGAGGATGAGGTTTGTGATAATTTACAATTCAAGAGGATACAAGATTTTCTATCAATGTCTTTTCTTTTTCTTCAATTCTTCTTTCAAAAAGTTAATTAATTTGAAAAGGTAGGAATATTAAAATAAATATATCCTTTTCTACTGTTTCTTTCTTTCATATTAGGAATCACAGCTCCTCCTTGTGACGCAGTTGGGCACCAATCAGTAGCACATTATTGTAAAGTAGGTTGTTCTTGGTCATTATTTATTAAATTAATCAATCATAGAGAATGATTAGCTTTTATACACCATTTTAGAAGGAAAAAGAAATTGAAGCACTTTCATTTGTAATTGGTAAGTCCAAAAGCTGGAGGATTGTGACAGAGATATATATATATATATATATATATATATATATATATTAGCAGATAATATATATATCCCTCTAAATATGTTTTAAGAAACCAAGTAGACAACTGTTGCTCATTGGACCCTTAAAGCCAATCTTTATCACAAATGTTGACTAGAAAGTGTTAGCAATTATGCATTACTATACAACACATTAACAAGTGGGATAAACCTAGGAGAGAGTTTGGGAATTAGCTAGGTTACTTGTAGGTCCAATACTCACACACACAATTATACTATATAAGTTAGTATATAGAAGTTGTTAGAAACTTAAGTATAATTAAGACAGATGGCAACCGCGCGTCTTCTAAGCTTCACTAACAATGGTCGATTATATATACAGTCTAAACAACTAGACTAGACTAGATATTTAGATGAAGAGATTTGTGTTAATGGTGTATCTTAAAGTCATTATTAATTACTGAAGAATTAAAAGTTGCAGGCAAGAAGTTGGAGTTAATGAACCCATATTGATTGGAGCAAATGGTCAAAAGTATCATTAGACAGATAAAAGACTGGTCTTTCTTGTCCTGTCCTCAATTTGATCTTGCCATTCTTCTTTTCTTTTTCTCTTGTTGCTCTACTTTTAATTTTTGCCCTTTTTAATGTGTTGTCTTACCCTTATAAGGGCTTAGGGTATGAAGGCCCCTCATGTAGCCAATAAATATAGTATCCATCTCTTGGTCTGTAAGAATCTGTCTATGAGCAAAGTTTATAGTGGAATGTTTTTTTTAAAAAGATATAAAGGAAAGAAAAAGATAATTGACCATGAACATGATGTAGCTATATTAGTACATTATCATGTATGGGTCCACATGCTAAACCCCGAATCATGCAAGAATTTCGAGAGAGATAATTCGTTGTTACTGAACAAGATGTTCTTAGAAACTAAACGATATACCCCTAAACCACACGATTCTTGATTGAAGCTTTTTCTTTAAAAATAATGTAACTTTTTCCTTTGCCATTGATGCACACTTGGTGTAGCTCTTGAATTTAGCCTTGTTTTTTTGCTTCTCCGTCCATCAAAAGCGAGTTTTTATGTCATATTCAGGGAAAAGAAAACGTGATAAGCTTTTGCACAAGTTCTATTACTAATATAAAGTCGAAAATGAAAGTTAAGAAAGCTAATCCGATTTGGACTCTTGTGAATTGTGATCTTTTTTCTTCCAACCACAGAACTAGCTAGGAATGCCAAGAAAGTTTATTAGGGAATGTGCTAACTGCTAAGTGCTAACAGCAAACTGATTAACTCTCTGCATTACTTGGGTTGTTGGTCTGTTACCCTCCATCTTTTATCTCTTTGTTTAGTTTATGAAGTAATATGCTATTAAGAATTTAGAAGTAAAAACTAGAGGCATAAAATCTTAATGTATCCCTAATACCATATGATGATGATCACAATTCACATCGCTGCTACGTTACATGATATTACTTTTTGTTTCCACTTAAAAAGTTTGCAACTTTTTTCACTAAAGGACGGCTTTGGTTTTCCCAGCAAACGCAACTTTGCTAGATTTGTGGAGGAAAGTCTTTGTATCCGGTTTTCACCTTGCATTGTACAAAATTTTCAAGATCTTGAATGTTCTTTAGCTTGATCATTAGGTCACTAATTGAAGGCGTCACTAATTGCATTGAATCAAACACTACAATAATAATCAATGTATAAACGTGAAAGACGAATGATAAAAACTAAAATGTGAATGCTTAAATTATTAGGGTTTGTAGACATGTATATATACCCATAAGGTATTTACTAAACATACTCTGTACTACTAGGAAATACAATCTATAGAAGAAAACTTTAACTACAATGTAAAAGGGACACCATTTTTTGTTCTAACACAATCCCACCAATAAAAAGAAGGGGCAAAGTTCTTACTTTCCAAGAGGTGGTGTGGCCCATTCATGGGACTGCCATGGACAGGGCTGATTTGCCATTTGGGCACTCCATAGGAATAGTAAATACATGGAAGAGCAGAAAACTCCAAATTAAATGATCAAGTTTTGATTAAGGCAATCATAGATTTGTATTCTTTGATAGAGCTCATATCTGTTTGAATTGTCGTTTATGCCCTCTTGTTCACAAGAGCCCAAGATAAAAAGCTAAGGGACATTGTGGGAAACTAGCATTGACAGGATAAGGACAGTACCCTTAACTAACGGGATGCGCCCTGCACGGATGGGTGCTGATTTAACACACCAACCTCTTTTCTATCATGACCACCACCCCACAAAAAGAGACTACCTTGATGAAATGTTAGCCAATGCCTCAACCTAGAATTGAGATTCTCCTACTCCTCATTTGCCTTTTCTTAAGTTTCTTTTTCATTTATTGACAACTAAGTTTCTTAGATTTACTAGTCTCTAAAATGTTATTATTGTTATTATTGCTACTTACATTAATACATGCAGAGAAAAGATAGAAAACAGAACAAGTTTTTACCTTATAACTCCCTTTTCCCATGAAAATTGCAACTCTATTACAGTTGTTAGGTGAAAGCTTCTTGTTAGTCAGCTATGATCTTTAGAAGTTAATTAGGTAACTCTATTGATTTGGGTCCATAAGATTATCTTATTCTGTCTTTATTGATGAAAATTCTATTTTTCTCTTGAATGTTAGGTGACAGGCTCACAGTAGTTCTTGTTTGATTGGTTTTTCTAACGGGCGCCATGGTTGAAGTGCACCAAGCTTTGCACTAGCTGTTGCCCAACCTGTCAGCTCAACAGTAAAGTTTCGAGGCGAATCATTGTTTGTTTGTTGATTATCTTTTTCTTTTACATAGTCTCTCAGCCTCTCAGGTGCTCTTATTAATATGATAGAAACCTTCTACTGATGTTGTGTCTATAGTCACTTTTAACCCATTTTTGCAGCCCACTTGAGTAACCTCATTCCTTTTCAATTGTATTTTGAGGGCACACAATTTCCATATGACAATCATGTGTTCTACTAAATCAAGTTCAGTCTTTTGTCCGTTTCCTCCTCACGGAAACGTTAACCGATCCTAAAAAAATGTAAAAAGAATAATAATGATTTGAACACTCTATTAATGTTATAGGCAGTTGCTAACTGAAGTTTGAGAAATTTTAAGCAGATCGATATATGTTAATTACATTTGGATGTTACCCTGGTGTTCATAGAATTCATCTTTCTGAGGCACGCAGTTCATTTCCATGGAGACAAGCAAGACGATCGTCAAACTTGAATGACTCAACTGGTTATTTTATAAGATGAGAACTGTAATAATGGAGGCTGATTTATAACTTTGCTTTTGATGGGCATATGTTCATCATGTCCCTAAGCAGCTATGCAACATTTTGTGGTGATTAAGATTGGTAAAAACCAATTAAGTTGTGTAATTACTATAAAGGGAGACTTTAGTAACTTGTATACATTTAGTCTTTGTATAATGTCTACTTAAGCTCATCTTTTGGTGCTTATACTTTAACCATAGGTTATGATATGAAAATAGTGTGAAGTGATCATCCCATTAGTGGTAATGCAAGAAAAGTCAAAAGTTGAAACTTTCATCCCCAATAGTTTTCTACCCCATTAACTCATGGGTAAAATTAAAGCAAATTTTGTTTGTTAGCAGCCTTCTTCTTCTCAGATAGCCAAAGATATGTTCCATCTTAGTTTCTTTACCTTAATCATTGATACTTTGGAAACGCTTAGCTTATGGCCAAAGTTTTAGATCACAATGAAACATCATTGGATACTCATTGTGTTGATGGCTGCTATCCCATCAAACAAAACAAGTTGCATTACCTCATTTTGTTATGGGGTGATTCTATTTAGACTCTTCTTATGATCTAAATTGCCCCGTTTGATGTGACATTTGTGAGTGTATAACCTATATTGAAAATTATAATTGAATGATTTGACATGTGTGGTACGTGAGAGGAGGGAGGCCAAATAGTGGTACCCTTTGTTATGTGGGGTATTAAAGAATGGTGAAAATCGTGTAAGTTTCACTAATTATTAAAAATTTAGAGTTCTAATATTTTTGTAATTGTATACGGGATTAAGGTTTGTGGAGGGAGATTATGATTGAATTTAGGGATTAGATTGTATTGGAGATAATGTAAATTAAGGTTTTACTATTGAATAATCTAACCCGGTTATATAGATGGGTGAGAACTCATAGCCAATTAGAGTTTCTCTTGTATCTCTTGTATTCTATAAATAGTGATTAGTTAAATATAAAGTCCTTACGGGGTTCTCGTTATTGTACATGGTATCAAAGCTATGGGGTTCTGGCTATATGTTCTTCTTTTATTCCTTGTGCCGCCTCTCTACCACTGTTGCCGCAAGACAACCGCCACGACCACTTTCGTCTTGTCTTGGGGACACATTTTTAAATAAAAATATATCTTTTTCTCCTTAGCCCCACCTACCATGCCTGTTGCTAGTGTCATCGCGTCTTTTGTCATTGCCGCCGTAGGTGTAGCTCATGATGTTGCAATTGTAAGTAGTCCAACCATATTTATTTTTATATATTTACTCTCTTTTTTCTTTTATATTTAATTTCTCTTTCATTGCATTTTTCTCTCAGTATAAGTTTTCAACATTCTACCGTTCTCACTAAAGTATATTTGGGTTTTAATATAGGATAACGTAGCTCAACTGTATAAATAAGTCAAAGCCTATCAAGGTTTCTCGTTATGGACTCACTTGTATCCATACTCTATAGATTATGATCAATAAAATACAAGATACATTTTCATTATTCTACATATCGAAATAATGAAATAGTGAGATTTCATGTTGTTTTAAACTTATAGTCTTAGCAAGAATCGATTATTAAATTAAGATACTTTAAAACCAATTAATTAATATAGTAGTAAATTAAGATTATCACATGTATGAACGGTTGTTGATCAACAACGTACGTACGTGTGCTATTTACGCGGGTTGTCATTTGTATCTCATGTTGGAAAAAAAAAGCTCCATCAAATAGATCTTAATTATAATGTTAAATACAGCTGCGATTCTTTATGTGCAATTTGACGGTAATTAACTAATTAATTAAAGCTTAATATGCATGCTTAATTGCCTGCTCGTTGTTTTCTGTTTTGATTAATTAATCAATTGATCTAAAAAAGTTGTTGAAAGCGCGCTGATTACTTTATTGTACAGAAATGATATTATAGTAGCAAGCAAGCTAGCAATGCTATATATACACACACATATATAAATATATAGGGAAAAGTTCATATGAGAACCGTTTTTATTGTGAGAACCGCGAGAACCAATCTTAGCCGTCCAATTCCCCCTCCTTCTATTGGATTGCCCACCCATGAATTCCTTACATGCATCCTGCCACACTCAATCCCCTACGCTCTTCATCCATCAATTTCATTATCCAAAATGGACGGCTAAGATTGGTTCCCGCGGTTCTCGTAATAAAAACGGTTCTCAAATGAACATTCCCCTATATATATATATATGTATATATATATATATATATATATACACACACATAGAGACACTTGCGTATACTTCTGTTAAGGTCTTGAGCCACTATCCTTGTGGATAATAAAGTTGTTTGTTTGCTTCAAGCAAATGGACATTTTTAAATACTCACAATACTTTTTAACGTGTCTTCTCTAACAAATTTCAATTTATCACTTGCTACTAATGTTGGTTTTAGGCTTGCAAAAAGGTGTGGTAAAGTACTTTTATGGGAGTAGTATGAGATTTTTTAGGATGGAAAATAATTATGGAACTAGTATGAGATTTTTTTAAGAGATTTAATTTTATAAATTTGGGACGGTTATAGTTTTAGATAATTTTAATTGATTATATGATGTCACACCCAATCTCATTACTTGGTCCTGAAGTATTTATTAATATATTAAATTTTTGAAAATAAATTTTAATTAATATTATACAAAATTATAAGTCAATTATAGGCATGATGTTGGTGATTAGGTAAATATATATTACATTAATTAGAAACTTGAAGAGTCGTTATATAATGTGTGTATCTCTTATAGTTACTAATTTTAATAGCGGATTTTGTATGTTTGTTTATTTTTGTAATTGTAGGATATTTATTTAGAAAATATTCCAACATATGAAACAACCAATATAGAAGAACAGATAAATGAATATTGGTAATATTGTTTTAGTTATTTATGTAAAGATTCGAATTAGTTTACCATGAATTTGGATATTTTAAACTTTGTATGGACTATTGTATTTAGAGTGAATTATTAATTTGGTCGGTGTGGTTTAGAGTAAATTATTAATTCGGTCCTTTACTATTATATATCCGTGTATTACATAAGTTGGTGTACAAAACGATAGATATTAAACATAAATAAGAAGATATTAAATAATTTTAAGAGAAGAAAGAAATGAAAACTTAAAAGAATAATAAATAATAAGAATTTAAAAATAAATAAATGTATATATGAATCAATCAAATGATTAGAAGACGTCCAATTAAAAAATAACTAACGAATCAAATTGTTATAATACTTTTGTTGCCTAAATGTCGTCAAACTCAATGTCATTTTTTCGGTAGTAAAATAATCTAGATGTGAATATCTTAAAATTGAAAAAAATACAAATTAAATAAACTTTGATAATAAAAGATAACAACATTTAATTAACTAATGAACATGTTAATCTAGACGAGGTTCATAAATTCATCATGAACTACTTTTAATATGATTTAAATTTCTTACTCTTAAACTTTTCTGCATTATAGTATTTTAATTTGTATTTTGTATTTTGTCAAATGTTATTTTGTCTTAGTACTTGCAAAAAAGAAATTCTTTAATATAATATGGAAACTTTATTCACCATTTCTTTCAAATCATTATTAATCTTTTGAGGATGAAAATATAATTTATCTTTAAATCTATCAACTAGAGATATGTCTTTGGTAGTCATGGGACGTCGCATCATAATTTTCTTAGTTCGATCTTAACAAATTGATTTATTTTAGAATTGAAGAAAATTAACTCCTTACAATCTTTATAGACAAAATTGGTTTTTAATTTTAAACAAATAGAGGGCTGAGATAAAAGTTTTTAATTTTGACTAAATAAATGTATACATTTATATTATATTTATAAATTAATTTATTTATTTTAGAATTGTTACTATCTTTATAGTCCAAATTGGTTTTTAATTTTGACCGAACAAAAGGTTGAGATTGCATAATTAACAAAGACTTTTAATTTTGATTAAGAGATTATAGTTTTGTCTAATAAGATGATTTATGTTTGTTTTTTTTTATTATCTTCTAATATAAATAAAAGACTTACATGCATCAAATTTATTAAATGATCATAACATTTTACTTAATAATATATATTTAATTACTTACATGCATCAATTATGATATTTAATAATATTTATTAAATGATCATAACCTTTTAATTTTATCAGTTTAACATATTATATGATTATTTTAGATTTTTTTTTAATTAGAATCAATAAATACTTGACCTTATTTCCCTAATTTTAAAATAATGATCAATAAATTGTATAATAAATACAATCATGTCTCTTTATATCATGATACCATGTTTACTCCGTCATGTCTGCCCTCAACCTCATGTCGACGCTTCCACCGCTGGTCTGGGTATTAACATCGTCTATCACCATATTTCTTTCGTGTTTTATAATTATTTGATACATTTTTATTATTGTTTAAAATTTATCATTTTTAAATCAACCCTTATATCACGTGTATATCTAATCTAGTTAATATTAAAAGATAAGATAAGAAATTAAGTGGTTATTTTTTTTGTACTAAAACACTACAGTAGAAAAACTTTTCAATATATATGGAAGTTACCATTATATGTAATTAACTTTATTTTCTTAAAAATAATACAATTAATTTTCATAATCCTCGTATTGTATGCAACTTATTGTATACTATGAAAGTTATGGAAAAGTTTATTGTATACAATGATAACTAAACAACAGACACATAAAAAAGTTACTTGCATACAATAAGGGGATTATTAAAGTTAATTGTAATATTTTCAAAATTTTAAAGTTGGTTGTATACAATGATAACTAAGACAAAGTTAATTACATTTTCATGCAATTTACCCCAACAATTAATTTGCATACCATGTCTGATGACCTTTGAATGATACTAATAACATTTCATTAAATATAGTGTAACATTTTTTTATCAAACTACTAATATTACAAAACAAATAATTAGAATGCATTCAAGTTTTTTTACTTTAATTCTCTTTTTATAGTTTTTAAAGGTCTGTATATCAGAAAATCGGAAATGTGTGAAATGATGAGTATTTGGAATTAGAAACTAATAGAGTTAATTTTAGAATTCAAATAATACTTTATTTATCTTCTATTTTATCTCATATTAAAATTGAACTTGAATAAATCTTATTGATTTAAAGTCAAGATTTTGTTTCAAGTTTGACTAGTTAAAGTCACAATTGAATTTCAATTTTGATCAAAATAAATGATCAAGATTTAATTTTAACTAAATGAAGGTTAAATTGATGAAATTTATTCATCATGTGACTTACACACGAGTGGTTGTTTGGTCACTTTATGTTTATATCTCCATTTCTTCTTCAAAACAAGTTAACACTCAAAAGCTCTCTCCACTCTCAAGATCTCTCTCTTTCTCTCTCTCTCTCTACTACAATCACTCCACTCGATCGAGTGTCACCACCCCCACTTATGTTGACATTGAAAAACCCTAGTTTGCCGACCTAATTGATCAAGCCTCGATCAACTCCCTTTAAAAAGTTTTCTTTTGGCATAAATCAATGTTGTCAAAGATTTGCTTTAAGAAACCGGCGGATGTGAACGAGATTAAGCGAACGTAGGAGAACCAATTGAATCTTCGGTTAATGTGTCCAGCAAAGAAGCGATGCATGCATGGTACCTGATTAAGTGTGAAATTCTGATTGTGTTAGGGTTTTTGTTTAAATAGAACTTAGTTGATTATTGTTTTGATATGTTCTTGGTTCGAATCTTACTATGGTTCAAATCCTTCATACATTATATGTAACACAACATATTTAGCGCTTAAGGTCAAATATTAACCACATAGATTATCTCAATAATTTTTTATTTAAAATGACTAAATTGGTAATTTACCTCTATTTAATATATAATTCACTCTTTTATTTATGTAACCTTTAATAAATTTTAAACTTGTTGGTGTTTTTGATGTGATCAAAATCAAGTTTTACTAAAAAGAAATCATATTTGGTAAATTTTATTTGACTATAATTGATAATATACCGGAATGCCAGATACCCTCGGTCATGTGTACTCATGTACGCTATTGTTAATTAGTATCCGGATAACTAACAACATGAGACAGGGTATGAGATACAGTTTTATAATAGCGTATGAGAGTGGGATCACCTATGCCCGTCATCCCTTGATGTGATACTGGACACCGGCCTACGCCAAACTGCCCCAGACCCATATACCTGAAAGTTAAGTCTGATTCACTAAGCGACAAGACAATGGACATGCTGACCCTACGAATCGAGCAACCATCAATCATTCCTTTTCGAATACCCATTCGTGAACGATTCCAACAATGTACTCTAATTAAGCATATGATCATATATAACATTTAACATGTAAATATTTAAATCACCAACAACCATAAATTCATTATAAAAGTTAAAGTTAACGAAATCGACAAAATAAAGCTAAATCTAGTTGGGTCAAGGGTTAAGGTGATGGGGAGCTAGCTAACATGAGAGATCTTATCCTATAAAGTATAAACCTCTAGGTAGCTAGGATCAAAATGATATTTGACTAGTATTTTGTCATGTTATTTTGATTATGATGCTATAATCACCTTTTTTGTGACATTTACCCCATGCTTTGTTTTCCCACCCAGCCAAAGGTGAGAGGGCTAGAAACTAGTTGAGCTACTCTGAAGTTAAAAGCAAATATATATATGCACCCTCTTCTTTGGACAGTGATAACCCTATAGTGATATTGTGTTTATTTTCAACCCCTTTTTGTTTCCATCTTTTGTCTTCCTTCACAAACTTTTAGTTTTTCTACCACTTATTTTTTAGTCTTTCTCATCCATTCATTGCAATCGATCAAAACACCAATGTAATTGCCACCAGGATGTTGCTCAACATCGAATCATGTTTCCTAATATTTTTTTCCGGCCCTACAACGTTTTCAAGGTTTGAATTAATGAAAGGAAAATAAATAAAAAGTTAGTATCTTAATTATGAATATATAATTTATTTATTTTTTGCTGAAAAGAGAAGAAAATTTATCCTTAAGTTTAAGAGTAAGTGAAGAACATGCAATGTGGGTGTTTGTACTTATACTATAGTCTAGGCATTTCAACACTCATTTCTATAATGTAATTATGTCAAAATATATAGTTTGAAAATTTTAAGAATTAATTAAGTTAATGTTCAATCAAATTAAGGTGATCAAATATAGACTAGGGTGTAGAAAAAACTAAATTAGGGTGTAAAGGAAATCCCATGTAACAATTTTAGAAATCATGCCTTTAATATGTAAATATTTGCTAGTAATGAAGCTTTACAAATTTTATATATATATATATATATATATATATATATATATATATACTACTATATAAAGCATTTAACACTCTCTCTCCTCCTTAATTTTAAGACTTCTTAAAATTCAATCAAAACAACATCTTGGCCTTTCATTCTATTTAAATTAATCTCATCCACTCAATCTTTAACCATTCCAATCTCTTTCCTAATTTACTTTAACTTTTTAATCAATTAAAATATACTCTCACACAAACATAAATATACACACAAACATATACATATATATAGGCAAAAGTTCAAACGAGAACTGTTTTTCGTATGAGAACCGTGAAAACCAATCTTAGCCGTCCAATTCCTCCTCCTTCAATTGGATTGCCCACCCATGAATTCATTACCCATGCACCCTGCCACACTCAATCTTCCCACGCTCTTCATCTATGAATTCCATTATCCAAAACGAACGGCCAAGATTGGTTCTCGCAGTTCTCGTACGAAAAACAGTTTTAGCTAGATCGTTCATTATTTATAATGGAATTCATGGATGAAGAGCGTGGGGGATTTGTCAGGATCGTAAATAAACAAAATAACAAGAATTATCTTTTACTATCTTAAATCAGATTTGTATGAAAAGACAACATTTGAATTTAATCACAATCCACTAAGAAGTTGCGGAATCACACTTAATTGATTAATAAAGGTTTTAATCACATGAACAATTCAATCAATTCAAAGAATAACTTTAAACACAAGATGTTTATTAATAATCAAAGATGATTACAATATTCACCAACACCTCCAATCTAACTCTTTTGTTAGACGAAGAACACAAACTGTTCTTAGGTTTCAGAGAAACTTGGAGGCTAATACACTTTCTGAAAATATTAAACAATACGAATAAGTGTAAATCAAAAGCAATACTAACAAACTAATCTACACAGAGTATTTATAACCCTTTAGGTTTTTGAAGTTTGTTAATCTTCTATCTTTGTGAGATAATCTTGATAATCTTCAAAACTTGATAAGATATCTTTTAAATTCACGAAGATAGCAATTTCCATAAATATCTCAATAGAAACTGTTTGTTGAATAAATAGTTCTGAGTTTCTTCAAATAGTCTTCTCTTCCTTATCTTCCAACAGTTGTTGTGATATAACTAATAGTTCTGAATCTTTTTGTACTAACAGTTTCAAAACTGTTTTCTCAAACCTTATTCCAACAGTTTTGCTTTTGCATGTTCAACAGTTTTAACTTACTTAACCTATTTCCCAACAATCTCCCCCTAACTTAAGATATTGAACAATATACTTAAGTTGTTTATAGGGTTCGACCACAGAAAACTTAACATAAGTAACGTATGCAAAACTGTTTCAATCAAAACTTGAAAGTTAACATTTCTTGGACTGTAGGGATTCCAATCTTTCTTTGAGCCTCTGAAGAAGATTTTCTTTAACTTTAGCAGGGCCAAAGAACTTTGCCTTTATCAGATATGAGAGCTTTGTTTTATTATGCTCTATGAATTCAAGATCAAACCATTGAGTCAGTGCATTTCCCATCACAATGTGATAAGTCTTTGACTTAGCATACACCTTGACAATACTTATTGGGAATGCTTCCTCAGCTATTAACATCTGCATTACGCTCAAAGGATCACATACACTTGCCAAATGTCTCATCATTACTCTGATTTCAATGCCAGCATCTTTTCCACAGTGTCTTAGACCATATTCATATAATTCTTGCACATCTCTCCTGGTCACACTATCCATCAATTGTAAGAAGCTTGCATAGCTTTCAATTGGTTCAATCTCTCTCACAATTGTTACTCCTTGCTTCCTAATTTCAATTCTTAACAATTCAAATCTCCATTCAGTTATATGAGATTTTTGTTCGAGTTAAGCTTCCACAAGCTGATCTAGCTTCTGTTCAACCTCCATCCTGAGCTTATCTTGCAAAATGGTTTGTACCATACTAGCCTTTGCTTTTTCTTTTGATGTTTGAACTGTTTGGGATTGTTGAAGCTGTTTAGGTTTAGATATATGTCTTTTCTTTGCAGCTTTTGGTTTTGAAGTTGGAACTGTTTTCTTTCTTTCAATTTTCTTTCTTTTTACCCCCTTATCTGCCTTCTTTGACTTTTCTTCTTCTTCAATTTCTTTTGTGATCTCAGCAGCCATCTCTTGAGCTAATTTAAAATCTCTTTGCTCTTGTTGCTCCATCTCATCATTCAGCCTCTGAGCAAGCTCATGATCATGCTCCTCTTGTTGTTGTTTTGAAAGTTTTAGCTTTGGAATATTTACAACAACTTCCTTTCCTTTTCCTAGCAC
Organism: Dittrichia graveolens; assembly: GCA_038502395.1. Classification (NCBI taxonomy): domain Eukaryota; kingdom Viridiplantae; phylum Streptophyta; class Magnoliopsida; order Asterales; family Asteraceae; genus Dittrichia; species Dittrichia graveolens. The sequence goes on from JARJIL010000004.1 coordinate 21,024,904, forward strand.
AGGAGGCATCTTCTCATCTTTCTTTGATTCTTGAATTGCAATGCCTTTGAATCCTGGCTTAGGTGCAATCGGCTCTAGTTTAGATACTTTCCCATCCAGCCACCCATCATCAATATTTTGGGCCATTTTGAATGTGCTAATATTAAGCGTTTGAGCACTAACCTCAATCAAATGATTTTGTTTAGCTTTAGACAACGATTTGAATACTTCTGTTGTCGGATAATCCCCAGACATGATCATCCTATTGATCAACACTCTATCAACAGCAGACAGTTTCTCTTCTTGTGATTGATCCCTTGCAACTATTTGAGCAACTGTTGTTTGTGGAGTTACAACTGTTTGTAGTTCTGGTGCAGATGTTTGTGTATCTTGCACATCCTTCTCTTGCTCCTTTATGGTTCCCTTCTCCCCCTTTTTGATTGGAACTGTTAGAGAGGGAGAGGCATGCATTTGTTTAAACATTTGGTCATGCATTCGAAGAACATCCGTTGCTTGCAATAGAGAGGTTGACAAAGCCTTGATTTGATTGTGTTGCTGAATAATTAGCTCATTATGCTTGGCAAGCAGCTTGTCTTGCAAGGTACTTCTCTTTTTGAGATAAAGAAAGGCAGCAAGAAATGGTACTAGATCAGGATTCGTCAATGCTTTGTGTTTCATGCTAGCCTCAATGTCAGCAAGTGTTTCCACTTCAAACATATCATCGACAGATAAAACTGGTGGGTCACTCCTAGAAGATCCCTCACCAGTACCCCTTTGTTCTTGGTACCGGGGATTTCCAAAAGCTGTTTGACCAGCCTTTGTTGCCGTGGGTGAGGTCTTACTTATGTTAACACTGCTCTGTTCACCCCTTGCGGATGAAACAGTAGTATCAGCCTCAAGAACCACATGATCACCCTCTTTTGGAGTGATCACCTCCTCAGTGTGCTTGGGAGACAGCACAATAGGTTCCCTTTGGATATTCTGCACAGGTGAATGCACCTGTGCAGGGCTTATAGTTTGGGATGATGGGACTGTGGTGGAAGGAGCACCAACAGTTCTTTTCCTTTTTCTGAATGTTATAAGTGAGGGGGCTTGTGTAGTAGCTTTAGAAGGAGTAGCAGAGGGAGATATTTGAGTATCGTGAGTTGTGGGTTTCAGAGTTGGTGGTGTAGCAATAGTTTGGGCTTCATGCTCAACTCTGGCAGCTCTGTTTCTTGAAAGAAACTCCACCATTGCAGAGAGTGGTGGAGTGATGTTACCCGAGAAATTCTTCCCATTTATCAACAGTTTGCTCAATGTGGAGGCCACATGAGCAGAGGGAATTAGAACCCTCTTGTGAGTTTGAAGATTTGGCAGTAAAAAGTTTAAACATGTTTGCACAAATCTGGGATACATCAAAAAGAGAGCATATTTGGTCCCGAGATGCTTTACCATTCCATTAAAAATTAGCTTAGAAAAGTTGAAGCAGCGATTGTTGGCCAAACAGATTAAGGCCAAGGCAATGTTGCTTCCAAACTCATTCCAGCCGGTTCTTTTGGGACTTAAACATTATTGTAGGGTATGTATTAAATATTTCCAGTGAGCGCAAAATTGTCCTTTGTAAAAGGTACCCTTTCCCCTAGGGCCCTCATACCCCAGTTTCATCAACTCATCATGCAAGAATTCCAAGGAGACTGTATCAGAATACTCACCCTTAAGATCATTAAGTTGAAGGTGTTCACGAATGGTGTTCTCAGCAATTGAAACATCATGGCTATCTACCTTTGAGTTGATCCATTGTACTCCATCTATTTCAGTGAGTGTAGCATTTTTCCAGAACTGATCAAGGTGAGAGGTGTAAATGGTTGGATTGATGGTGAGGGCAGTATTGAGATTTGACAGGGTGAGATATTCGATCATGTCATGAAAGACATGCAACTCAGCTGGTTTGGAGAGGAAAGCAAGCATGTTGTGTTCTTTGACAAACGGAAGGGGAGCCATGGCGATTTCGAAGAGAGCGTCTAGGGTTTTAGCGTTCGATTGAAGGTTAGTAAGCGTAAAGGAAACTGCGAGGAGGGAATGACTTATATATGTAATGCATATTAAATGCAATTCAAAATTCCTCAGAATATCTTCAAAGACTTAAATACCCTTGACTAACAGTTGACGGAGAGTATGGAGCTAACAGTTGACAACTGTTTGGCTAATGAACTTCAACTGTAACACTCCCCCTTAACTGATTAGGCCGCTTGCCTAACAGTTGTAACACCAAAGTACTAACAGTTGACAACTGTTAGTTATAATTTATACTATAAAGCCCTGAACACTTTCATAAACAGTTGTTAGACTAACAACAAACAGTTTCAAACTGTTAGTGTGAAAACACAAAAATCATAGACAGAATAGCTAACAAAGCATTATTCTAAGTTAATCATGCCAACATTTGAGATTAGAAAGTTAAATCTGCTTACATCAAATGCTTTGGTAAACAGATCAGCTAACTGATCATTAGTATGTACTTTTAAAACTTGGATTAACCTCTTCTCATTGCAGTCTCTGATGAAGTGAAACCTGATTTCTATGTGTTTTGTTTTTGAATGCTTCACTGGATTGTTCACAATGCTGATAGCACTAGTGTTATCAACATAGATAGGAGTATTCAAAAGAGTCATACCATAATCCAGAAGTTGATTCTGAATCCATAATACTTGAGAACAGCAACTTGATGCAGCAATGTACTCAGCCTCAGCTGTTGAAGTGGACACTGTTGTTTGTTTCTTGCACTGCCATGACACCAGTCTTGAGCCAAAGAATTGACATCCTCTAGATGTTGATTTTCTATCCACATTTTCTCCACCATAGTCATTGTCAGAATATGCCACTAATTCAAAAGGTGAATCCTTAGGATACCACAGACCTAACTTTTGTTGGCCTTTGAGATACCTAAAGATCCTTTTTACAGCAAGGAGGTGTGACATCTTAGGACTACATTGAAACCTGGCACAAACACACACAACAAACATTATATCTGGTCTAGAAGCAGTTAAGTACATTAATGAACCTATCATAGACCTATACAAGTGTATGTCTACATCCTCCCCTCAGGATCTGCTCCCAACTGTTTGTGTGTTTCCATGGGAATGCTTGCCAGCTTTACATCTTGATAGCCAAACTTGTCCAAAATGTCTTTGACATACTTTGACTGACTGAGAAAGATACTAGATGGCTTTTGCTTAACCTGTAACCCCAAGAAGAATGTAAGTTCCCCCATGGAGCTCATCTAGAATCTCTTATGCATGATGGCTTCAAATTTCTTGCAAAGATTATCATTGGTAGATCCAAAGATTATATCATCAACATAGATTTGTACAAGTAAGATCTCTGTTTCAACAATCTTTGTAAACAAAGTTTTATCAATTGTGCCTCTTTGAAACCCATTCTCAATCAAATGAGATGACAATGTCTCATACCAAGCTCTATGAGCCTGATGTAACCCATACAAGGCTTTATCCAACCTATATACCTTATCAGGATACTTTGAGTCTTCAAAACCAGGTGGTTGACACACATACACTTCCTCATCAATGGTTCCATAGAGAAAAGCTGATTTGACATCCATTTGATATACCTTAAATCCTTTGAAACTTGCATAGGCAAGGAACAATCTGATAGCTTCTATTCTGGCAATTGGGGCAAAGACATCATCATAATCTATACCCTCTTCCTGAGTATAACAATGTGCAACAAGTCTAGCCTTATTCTTGATGACTATACCTCTTTCATCCTTCTTATTTCTGAACACCCATTTGGTGCCAATTTCTCGTTTGCCTCGAGGGAGTTCTACCAGCTTCCACACTTGCTGAATTTGGAACTGTAAAAGTTCCTCTTGCATAGCTTCTACCCAAGAAGGGTCTCTCAATGCCTCTATTGCTTTCTTTGGTTCTATCTGTGATAGAAAGCAGGCATTCACATCAAACTGGTCAAGAGTTACGCCACTGTTTTCACTTTGCAGCATACCCCTTGTTTGAATGGTTGTGGCAGGATCACCTATAATCTGTATTGTAGGATGATTCTTGTGAACTCTTGATGTAGGAATGTTATCTTCAGGCAGGGAATTCTCCAAATTTGACATATCAACCTCAGAGTTTCTTGCACTCCCAGAAGTGATACACACTTGGTCGGTAACTGTTTGATGTCCAGATGCATGGTGATGGGTAGGAACATGAGATTCCATGTCAGTATCATCATTTATTTGGCCATCAGCACTTGAAGAATTTTTTTCAGTGAGAGGAAGCACCACAAAGTCTTTATTCACTGTGTTTTCATCAACAATTGTTGGATTTAAACAAACAGTCTCAAGACTGTTGACACTGTTGGAAACTGTTTGTTGATTTGTACCAACAGTTGTAGGAATATCAGCAGCTGTTTCTGTGGAAAACTCAAAAGACAAAGATTTAGTTAGTGCATCAATATCAAATAACCACTCAGGACCATTACCTTCAGCATTGATTTTATTCTCATTGAAAGATACATGCATACTCTCTTCTATGATTCTAGACACATTGTTGAAGACTCTATAGGCTTTTCTTTGAGTGGAATAGCCTACAAAGAATCCTTCTTCAGCCTTGCTTTCAAACTTTCCTAATTGGGACTTGGTATTTAGGATAGTGCAGGGACATCCAAATGGTTTCAAAAAATTGATCAATGGATTTCTGTGAAGAAATAACTCATAGGGAGTTTTCCCTTTGGACTTGACAACTTGTACTCTATTCTGAACATAGCAAGCAGTGTTCACAGCTTCTGCCCAAAATGTCATTGGGAGCCTAGAATCAGCTAGCATTGATCTAGCAGCCTCTATCAAAGTCTTATTCCCGCTTTCAGCCACTCCATTCTGTTGTGGAGTTCTAGGAGCACTAAACTTTCTTTCAATCCCTTTCTCTTCACAGAAACTGTTTAGCTCATAGTTCTTGAATTCAGACCCATTGTCAGACCTAATGACTTTCACCTTTAAATTGGACTGATTTTCAATTATAAGAATAAGGGATTTAACTAACTCTGCTGTTTCATTCTTAGATCTAAGAAATTGAACCCAAGTAAATCTGGTGAAGTCATCAACTATGACTAAACAATAAGCTTTCTTCCCTATACTAACCACAGATATAGGACCAAAAGATCCATGTGCAATAACTGTAAAGGTGCAGAGATAGAAGAAACTTCTTTGGTCTTAAAAGAAGTTTTGTGTTGCTTGCCTTTGAGACAAGCAATACAATGATCATCACATGAGAATTCCTTTTGAGGTAAACCTCTTACCAAACTGTTTTTAGCTAACAAGTTCATGGTTTTAAAGTTCATGTGACACATCCTTTTATGCCAAATGGCAGACTCATCTTGAGATGCCTTGGAGAGTAAACAACTTAAAACATTCTGCTGAGCAACCTTTTGTGTATCCAAGCAGTAAACATTATCCTTTCTTGGTGTTCTCAAAAGAATGTCCTTTTCTGATAACTTAAAATCTTTTAAAAGGATAATGCATTCAGTATCTGTAAACACTACTTTGTTTCCAATGTCACAGATTTGGGACACACTCAACAGGTTGTATTTGAGTTGTTCAACAAAGTAAACATCATTAAAAGTAAGGTTACCTGCATCTACAGCTCCCTTACCTGTGATTCTACCTCCCTTTGGATTTCCTCCAAATGCTACAAATCCTCCATTGATTCTTTTGAAATCCTTCAAGCATTATGGATTTCCAGTCATGTGCCTTGAGCATCCACTATCCACATGCCAAATTGCTCCTTGATTGGTCCTATGAATGCTCTGCACAAAATAAACTCAGTTAGTAGTAGGAAGTACCCAGGCTATGCAGGTCTTGGGTACACCATTCATGTCATAGTATTTAACAACAGATTGAGTTTTCTTAATTTCATCCCAATCATATTTCTCAATCCTGTGTGAAGAGTATTTAGTGAGAACATATGGTTTCCAGCTATTGTGATGTACATGTGACTTGGTTTGACTTTCAGAAGAATTATCAGATTTAGTTTCTTCAGAAACTGTGTGTTTTTGCACTTTTACCCAAGTCAAACAACCATTCTTTGTCTTTGGCTTAACAGTTGAAGAACTGTTAGATTGTTTTGGCTTAACAGTTGAAGAACTGTTAGACTGTTTCGGCTTAACAGTTGAAGAACTGTTAGACTGGTTTCTGGTACTTGGTTTCTGGGTCCTATAAAGCTGTTGATTATGATAACAGTTATGAGCCAAGTGATTTGCTTTCCCACAAATGTAACATTTTTTAGCTTTGACTATAGGTATCCCACTTCTTTGTGCCCATAATTTGTTTCTATTTCATTGATTCCCCCTCACTGGTGCTGAACGAGGAAACTTTTGCAGACCATGTTGTTTGCATGTGCAAATAGACATTTCTGTATGCTTCTTCACATGTTTGTTTTTGGATTTTAATTTTGAAGCTTCCTTCTTCTGTTTTGCAACTGCAACTTCATCAATCTCCTTCTTTCCTTTGGTCTTAATACTAACAGTTGAAGTTTTTGGATGAAAACTGTTTGGACTTTCCTTGGAACTGTTAGTGTAAAGATGGGGACTGTTTTCAACAGTATTGAAACTGTTTATAAACTGTTTATAGAAGTAACAGCTTTGAAGGGTTTTGGTTCACTGGTGGAAGGTTTTGAGGATGCTTTTGGTTCATAACAGATGTGATTTTCGATTGGAATGATTTCTTCTTTCTTCACAAATCCTTCTTTCTTTTCATCAATTACCTCATATACAACTCCCTCATCTTCACTTTCTAGCTGTGGATTTGCAGACTTCAATTCTTCCTCTAGTGGTTCATCAACATACCTTTCAGCTACATCAGTCATGGGAGTTATATAGGTGTGATTGTATGGAGGAGGAGTCTATTTGTAACCTATGCCTGATTTTATTTTATTTGAGATCTGTGATTTCAAAACAGTTTCAAGCTTAATGGACGAACCTTTAAACATGTTCAAATCTATGTCCACACCATTCAATTTCTTGGTTAATTCATCTATTTTATTCTCTTTCTCACTCAACTTCTCCTTAAGACTATCAATCTCTTCTTGAAGTTGCTCTTTCTCCCACTTGTGATACTTTCTATTATAGTCCATTTGCAATTCATTAGCCTGATAATCTTTGATTTTCTTTTCAAAGCTCTCAATTACAGCACTGGATTCATACCTTCTTTCTTCCATTTTGCTTAGAGCGGCACAAACCTTTCTATTGTGTTCTCTAAACCTTTTAACTATAGCTCTACATTCACCAGGACATAGTTTAGAAGATACCTGAATGTCTACTGTTTCTGATGAATCCATGTTGATGGAGGAGTCAGTCAATGCCATTAATGCTTTGTTGCGAGTTGCTTGCTCAGCCTGATCACTCCAATCAAACCCATAGCCTTTTTGAGAGACCAATGCTGATGAGGTGGGAGTTGAATGTTGACCTTGATTCTGGCTTTGTCCACCAGATTTGCATTCTCTAGCAAAGTGACCATGTTGTTGACATTTGAAACATCTTACTTTGGACTTGTCAAAACCAGTCTGACCATCAGCCCTGAAGTTCATGTTCTGTCTTCCTGTTCTTTTGATCAACCTTTTTGCTCAAGATCCTCATTTGTAAGGGTTGAATGTGCATGACTTGCTAAGAATGCTTCAAGCACTGCATCAGAAGTATTCATATCTACTCCAATAACAACACCTACACAACCATCAACAGAGTTAGTTAAAGAAAGATTTGAGTCCATACCTGAGGATGAGAGAAGAGCAGCATTGTGACTAGGGATCATTTACTTCCTTTTCCCTTCAATTTCCCCTTCAAACACTATTAAACTGTTGTAGAGATCATCTAATTCTATATCCTCCAAAGAGTCCTTAGTCCTCCATTGTGCAGCATATACTGTCCACTCATCACCTAAAGACCTAAGGAACTTTCTATTGATTTCATCTTGCTCTATTCTAACCTTTGCACTCTCAAGTTGACTTACTAGCTTATAGAACCTATCAAAGATCTGAGTGATGCTCTCATTCTTTCCACTGGAAAAGTTCTCATAAGCTTGTTTGAGAAGATCCCTTTGATTTCTTTTGAAGCTTGCATTCCCTGCAAACCTTTTCTCTAATGCATTTCACAATTCATGAGCATTCTCAAACTTCTTAAACTGATGTTGATATTCATTAGGAATAGCAATCTGGAGAATGCTTAGAGCTTTCATCTCTAGCATCCTCTCTTTTCTTTCAGCATCTGTTTTTGGTGGTGCTTTCTTCCTAGGTTTTCCAGTTTCATCTAAATCAACAGGAGTTATGGGCTCATTCTCAATGATTTCCCAAATAGCATAGTCCATCAATTGAACATGTTGCTTGATTCTTAGTTTCCACATCTCAAAATCAGTTGGTTTGAGCATGGGAACATGAATGTTTGACCCAGATCCAGTGTTTTCAGAAGATCCACCAAACTTTATTGTAATTCAGTGATTGAGAATTCTCAATTAAACAATAAAAAGACTTTAAATCAATAAGAACACAGCAGATTGTGAAAAACCTTTAACTGGTGATTAAGAGAACCTTAATGTTAAGGCTCTGATACCACTTGTCAGGATCGTAAATAAACAAAATAACAAGAATTATCTTTTACTATCTTAAATCAGATTTGTATGAAAAGACAACATTTGAATTTAATCACAATCAACTAAGAAGTTGTGGAATCACACTTAATTGATTAATAAAGGTTTTTATCACATGAACAATTCAATCAATTCAAAGAATAACTTTAAACACAAGATGTTTATTAATAATCAAAGATGATTACAATATTCACCAACACCTCCAATCTAACTCTTTTGTTAGACGAAGAACACAAACTGTTCTTAGGTTTCAGAGAAACTTGGAGGCTAATACACTTTATGAAAATATTAAACAATACGAATAAGTGTAAATCAAAAGCAATACTAACAAACTAATCTACACAGAGTATTTATAACCCTTTAGGTTTTTGAAGTTTGTTAATCTTCTATCTTTGTGAGATAATCTTGATAATCTTCAAAACTTGATAAGATATCTTTTAAATCCACGAAGATAGCAATTTCCATAAATATCTCAACAGAAACTGTTTGTTGAATAAATAGTTCTGAGTTTCTTCAAACAGTCTTCTCTTCCTTATCTTCCAACAGTTGTTGTGATATAACTAACAGTTCTGAATCTTTTTGTACTAACAGTTTCAAAACTGTTTTCTCAAACCTTATTCCAACAGTTTTGCTTTTGCATGTTCAACAGTTTTAACTTACTTAACCTATTTCCCAACAGGATTGAGTGTGACAAAGTGCATGTAAGGAATTCATGGGTGGGCAATCCAATTGAAAGAGGGGGAATTGAACGGCAAAGATTGGTTCTCGCAATAAAAACGGTTCTCAAATTAAATTTTCACTATGCAATAGCAATATAATATGTAGTTATATAATAAATATATTATTTATAATATAACAAAAATATAACTTATAAATAGTTAATAATTATTACATATATAATTATAATTACGGATTTATTTATAAAACAATTATATAAAAGTAAAATAATTATATGACATAAATGTATACAATAAATGAACCGAACTCAAGATTGTGAAGTTTCTCACGAACCAAACTGGAACTTTAGATAAAAGGATCAAAATACGCTCGAAATAAGCTCTCTTAAGTTAAACAAGTCAAGCTCGAGCTTAGTCTACCTCATGCTCAACTCATTTACACCGTAATTAAAGATACTTTTATCTTACAAAGTATTATAATTCGTTTCCTCGCTTTCTCCTAAAACGGAATGAATTGCAAGAAAAATCCAGTAGGAGGGTAATTGGTATTATATACTTTATTACACTATATAGTTTTCTTAAAAAAAATACAATTTTGTAAATTTTGGATTTTTATTTGCTTGTTAGCTTGTTATTTTGTTTTTTAGTGTAAATCACACATTGATAGTCGCTTATTTCAAAGTGATTTTAAAAGATTAGTAAAATATACTATCACATACGCCTTACTTCAAAGTGTTTTTAAAGACCACATTTAAAACACTTCAATTCACTTTGACTCGGGGGATGGTAGTGACTAGTGAGTGATAACGGTGTCTCAAAGATTAGATCCACAATGGATGTCTGTGGCAGTATCTCGAATACCACATCCGAAACACTTTCACTTGAGCATGCATGGTTGTGTGGTATCTCGAAGACCAGATCTGAAATTAACCCTAGCTATCCAAAGCCTCTCCACTTCAATTTACTAAAAGCCGGGTTTTATTTGTCTTTTATAAAGAGTTCGTTTTCACTAAAGAATTGCGTTTTATTGTTTTTAAAAACCCTGTTTTCCCCTAAATCATCGGATTTTAATATTTAGATGTCTAATAAAGCCAGATTTTTAAACTAGAAACCAGATTTAAAGATCTTTAACTTCGATTTTTTAAGGTTTTTAAAATCGATCATTGGAGTCGATCTAATCATTCGTGACAAATATCTAATTGGTTGCTGACAAAAATAATACGAGACAAAACCGACAAGCTTAACATGGATTTGATACCTTAGCTTTGATATCAATATTGACATGATTTGAAAAAGAAATTATCATTATTATTATAAGCATTAACCATATATTTAATTGCCACCTATTTCTGATTAATCTATATATGCTTCTATTCTATATACGAATTCAAAAGAGTAATTATTATATTAAAATACAGTTACACGATTAACGTAGCAATAAACTTTAAGTTAATTTTGGTTCATGTAAATATCATTTTCAGGCTATGTATATTTTTTTTCATTTATTTTTAGGTTAGATGCTTTCGTATACTTTATGATGAAACATACACTAGCTTTGCATAGAGATATTAAGAGGTTTAGTTTTATAAGGCTTTTAATAACCAATGATGACCATGAATAGTAAGAAAACAGTCATGGTAAGGGTTTACATCTAAAAAAAATACTTAACTCTTTGTAAAGAGTCCTAAGTTCTAACCGGAAAAATACTCTTTGTTTGAATTTTATTTTACTTTTTTGTTATATATGAAAATGTGCATTACCTAAATTTGATGAAAAAATCATGAATAATCTTATTAAACCCCACATGATTTCCATATGACGTGGCAATATGTTATTAGACATAATGGTGTGTTTTAGAGATCGCTAATGTAACAGTAATATAAATAGATAAAAATAAGGTAAATAATGGTTTAACTATCAAAGTTTTTGTTCAATTTCGGTTTAACCATCAAAGTTTTTTTAAATGATTTTATAATAAAGTTTTGAATTTCTTATGATTTAAACCTCGAAGTTTTTTTAATAGTTTTAACCTTGAAGTTTTGTTAAAAAAACTAATTAATCACTTAAGTTTTGTATGCGTTTCATTTTTACCCTTTTTACTTGATTACGCATTTTAGTTTTATTAAAAACTTAACAAGACTTAGATGGTTAAACAATTTTTTAACAAAAATTTAAGTGTTAAATTGTTTGGAAAAAAAACTTTAAGGTTTAACAAAAAAGAAGATGTAACTTTGAGAATTAAATCATAACAAATCCAAACTTTATGATAAAACCGTTTAAAAAAACTTTGGTGATTAAACCGAAGTTGAACTAAAACTTTGATAGTTAAATCATTATTGACCCATAAAAATATTTTGAACAAAGGTAAGCTCTTTTCATCCAAAATTATATCATACAACCTTTTCCACAGAACAATTGCTTTCTATGGAGGAAATCGTTAACTCATACTTCTTACCTCTTGATCTCATCACATTTGCCAACTCATATCAACCACTCCAACATGAAATTAGTAAGGGTAATATGTTCAAACCCTAACATATCATTGATCAACAAACTATATATGTAATATCTGTAACTATATTTATCGTTGGTGGATTTAAAGTTATACTAAAATTTTTAGGCTAGTAAACTAATTCCGTGGTACAAAATGCAGACTTGTAAAAGTTAACTTGAAGTCCTATATCCAAATAAACATGGGTCAACACACAATGATGCATTTGACCAAATTACTATATAATACTATGCCAGCAAACACAAAAAAAAAAAAAAGAGCAAGTAATATAACATCTTAAAATAACTATCAAACCATAGCTTTCGTTTTTGTGTATATTAGTTTGTTCGTTCAACACTATTTTAAACATGCACATTAACTATATATATATATATATATATATATGATCATAACATATAAAAAATAGTGTCATTCTGATTTATGCGGTAAGATCTGGATGAGAGTTAGAGGTTAATGTGATATCGAGAGTTTAAGTACGCTCCTCTTTTATATCTTATCTATTTTATTTTTTAGACACTAATGAAGAGATTTGCAAATTTGCTAGAACTGAAGAGTTTATTTCTAGCGGGACACAGTATTGGAATCCTAATGTCGATGTTAAGCCCGGCCATTGTTGGTTATCGGTTTTCATGAATTGAGCAGTCGTAGGAAGCTTATAAGTCTTATGCTAAAAAAGGTGGGTTTGAAGTTAAGAAAGGTGGGTGCTATGATCTTATGAAAGGTGATCATTTCATGTAAAAATCATTTTTAGGCTATTTTTTTCATTCTTTTAGGTTAGATGCTTTCGTATACTTTATGATGAAACATAGTTTGGGCTATTACGGCCTATTTAGTAACACACTAGCTTTGCATAGAGATGTTAAGAGTTCTAGTTTTATAAGAGTTTCAATAATCAATTATGACCATGGATGGTAAGGAAATAGTCATGGTAAGGGTTTACATCTGAAAAAAATACTCAACTCTTTGTAAGGAGTCCTAAGTTCTAAACCGGAAAAAAACTCCTTGTTTGAATTTTTTTTGTTATATATGAAAAATGTGCATTACCTAAAATTGATGAAAAACACGTGAATAATCTTATTAAAACCCAAAGAATGTGAAATTCTAACGAATTACATGATTTTCATATGACGTGGAAATATGTTATTAGACATAATGGTATGTTTTAGAGAACACTAATATAACCGTATTATAAATAGATAAAATATTTTAAACAAAGGTAAACTCTTTTTATACAAAATTATATCTTGTAACCCTTCCCATAGAACAATCGCTTTTTATGGAAGAAATCGTTAAATCGGACTTCTTACCTCTTGATCTCATCACATTTGCCAGCTCATATCAATCACTCCAACATGAAATTAGTAAGGGTATATGTTCAAACACTAACATATCACAGATCAACAAACTATGCAATATCTGTAACTATATTTATCGTTAGTGGATTTAAAGTTATACCTAGATTTTTATGCTAGTAAACTAATTCGGTGGTACAAAATGCAAACTTGTTAACTTGAAGTCCTATGTCCAAATAAATAGGGGTCGAGATGGTTGTGCCCTCTTTTGAAGGCATCAAAGTCCTAAAAGCAACACCCCGAGCGGATTCCAATGTGAGTGCCCGAGGTGGTGAATTTTCAACGCACAATGATGCATTTTGACCAATTTACTATATATTACTATGCCAACAAACACACAAAAAAAGTAATATAACATCTTTAAATATATAGTGATATAACATCTTTAAAAAAAGTAATATAGCATATTTAAAAATCATTTAAGAACCGTTTTTATTACGAATACCGCGAGAGTCAATTTAAGCCCGTCCAATTTCTCCTCCTTCAATGTCATCACCCACCTATGAATTCATCTCATGCTCCTTGCCACACTCAATTTCCCCACGCTCTTCATCCATGAATGACACTTATCAAATAAACGGCTAAGATTGGATCTCGTGGTATTCACAATAAAATCGGTTCTCAAATGAACCATCTATATATATATATATATATATATAGAGAGAGAGAGAGAGAGAGAGTTATGATATGTAGAGAACCATCTAAAAATACACAACAAAAAGAACACTTGGTGGCCTTTGATCTCTTTAATCTAAAGGTCAAAATTAATCACGTTTTTATCCACTGACTGTGAGTATAAGGGTAATCTAGGAAACAAAATTAACAAGCAATCCTTTTTTTCTCTTTCTATGGATCACGTCTCCAGATTTATCTCTCCCCAATCTCTCGATGATAATTAATCCTCATTTCTCCCGAATGAACCAGAAAATTGACTAGGGCGGATGAGATTCAATCTACCGCTACGGTCGAATTTGTGCCGGTCTCAGTTATGGAGACGAAGGCGGCCAGCAAAGGTTGTGGTGAAGAAGGATGGGATGATTTCTTCGAGACCATTTGAAACACCGGTAAGTCATGATGCGGCAGCAAAAGTAGATTTGTTGGCAGTTATTCCTTTCCCGGTGGAGTTACTTTAATTCTGCCATTGTTGATCTTTGTCTCCATCGCTGCGTGATCTTGTTCAGAGAGTAGGGAAAATAGAATTTGGTAAAATTCATAACTCGATTGAAGGTAAAAGAAATCAAGAATGCACTATCTGATGCACTTATTGTTATTTTATTTTGCTTGAGTTGTTCATGTTCTTGATTGGAATCTAGAGTGTTTAAATCATATTCATAAATCTTAAACTCCTAAACTAGTGTTCTATACATGTAGATTGTTTAGGGAAAGAAGAATTTAAATTCAATAATCACATTTATTTCATCTTTAATTGAATTTGATTTTAACTTGATTTTGTATGCCAATAGCAATTGCAACTGATGCAATTGTTCAAGTGTGTTGCTTTATGTTGTTTACAAGTAACATCGGTGGACTATTAAATGAGTATTCTTTGAATTAGGTGTTAATAGTAAAAGTTATTAGATTTTTGACATTATTTCAATCTTTTTGGGGTTTCAAGTAATTGGTGTCTTCATTTTATTTTGCAGGTAAATGGGATGAATTTCTTTCTCTAAATTACTTCACTGATTTTGGTTAATCACTTCTGTTACAAAGATTTTGGTGTTGAGATTCAGATGTAGAAGTATTTTATTACGTGTATATACACTTCTTGCCATATTGACTTTGGTGCCATTCATTTATCCATAATGGGGTGATGCTGAATGTATGCAGCAATTTTGAATTTTATGCAATACTTTTTGTTGGGAAAAATAGGCTTACAAATATATCCTCTTTTATTGACACAAAAATATACAATTTGTTTATATAATTGTATGTATTAACATTAACATATGTGCACATATATATATATATATATATATATATATTCAATCAAATATATTCTCATCTATAATCTACAAAATAAACTTCATCAAATGGCCAAGCTCCAATCGTCAAGATCCGAGTTCAAGTAGAAGCCTATGTCGAAGATTCCTACAAACAAACGTTCGAAGTTTATGAGCTTACAAAATAAATTATCAAATGAGTTTAAGCTTTTATAAAATCATTTTTATAAAAACTTTTATAAAAATTGAGACATTTTTTATAAAAATCACAAGCTTGGAAGTCAAAGCAAATGAATTCCTATTTTGGCAAATACTAAACAAAATCTTCTATTGAAATAAGCCAAAACCATATTTAGCAAAAGAAATCTCCCAAAGAGGTAAACTTCCAACATGCTTTGTGCATTTGATTTCCAAACTACCATTTTCATGATTAAATTCAAACTTAAGAAGTATGACACTAACCCAACTTTTCTTAAGCTTCTTTTCAGTGCTTTTTTATGGTAAAAATGGGTTGTGTGTGATTTTGGTAAAAGGCCAACGTCTATATTCATAAGGCTCAAAAAGTTCTAGCAGGCCAACAGTCGATGCCACGGTCGACTGTGGATCGACCGTGGACAGTCTGGACACTTTTTGAGCTTACACCTTTTCCTTATTTAAGGCAACTCAAGTCTTCTATTTTACTAACCTCTTGCAATCTGAAAAACACAGAATACATACAAAATCTTGTGAGCTCATATTCTTTGATAAATATTCAATTTTACAAGATCAAGAATGAAGCAAGAGTGAAAGCCTTCAAAGTTCAAACACAACATTATCTTCTATTACATTTGTAATAGTGTGAGGATCATCTCTAGCCTATAGAATTAGAGAGAAGTGGGGATCATCTCTAGCCTTTAGAATTTGAGAGAAGTGAGGATCAACTCTAGCCTTTCTAATTAGAGTGAAGTGAGGTTTATCTTAACTTTGTTTGCAAGAGTGAAGTGTAATTCTTGTACGCTAAAGAGAGAAGTTGTAAAAGGTTTATCTCTACCTTTAAAAAGAGAAGTTAGTGCAGCAACTCTTGGTGGGTGAGGCCAAGGAGTGGATATAGAGCAAGGTTGTTAACCCTTGCTTAAACCACTATAAATCATTGTGTCCTAGCTACTTACATTGGTGATATTTTCTTCCTTCAACTCTTTAATTACTTACAAATATTGTTAAAAACTTCAAAAAAATGGGCATATAACATATTCACCCCCCTCTAGGTTCTAACACTTTTGAATGTATGTTTCAGTCGTGAGTGTATGCATACTATGCATACATCTTGACACATTTTGAATAATTTTTATGTATTAGTTTTGAATATATGCATTAGTTTTGATTGTACATTCTATTACATGTCGATACATCTAATACAAGTTAGAAATCGACAAGAAACATCTGGGAAAATATGCAATGTCAAAACATGTGATGCGTCCAGTTTATTTTCTATTCATTTGATGCACGAAGGACCAATATGTATAAAAAAAAAGCAATTGTACATATATTGCATCTAACCTATACATTCCAATAGACTTTTTTTCAACTATATTTGTTCATCTACTTCCACTCCTTCTACTTCTATTCTCTTTTATTTATTTATTTTTTACATTTGATGCCCTGTAAATGGAAGTGTGTGTCTACTAGGATGATATGATGCATCAATGCATACAAATAAATAAAAAATAATGTATGCATCACATTGAAATGTATGTAATACTTGTTCAATGGATGCCTTTGTTTAATAATTATTGTTAGATGTGTAGGTATTGCAGTATTCATATAATGTATGCATCACATTAAAATGTATAAAATTACTCTGTTTTGAAAGTATCAATGCTTTGTTGATTGGATGCAACACTTTCACATGTATGCATTAGTGTGTTTTCAAATGTATACACATAGACACTTGTGATTATATGTCATTATTTGAAAACAGCGATGAATATGTGATAAGAGATTAAGAAATCAATTTCACTAAGTTGTGAAGAACCGAACCACCACACCAGGTATGTATGAACTTTTAATGTATTTATTCTTCTTCTATCCTTTCTTGTATATACCACTTCTTCTTCTACTCCTTGTTCTTTCTTTTTTATATGATCGGTACAAACTACTTAGAAGCCAATATTGATGCATGAAATTTCTCATGCATCTTTTTAGAAAAAAACAATTGTGGTATCAAATAAAGAGAATTAAAAATCTGATTTATACATGTATTTTTCATAATTAAAAAGTTAACAATTTCCTAAATATCATCGATCCAAGATCTTGGTGTTATAAAAAACGATATGGGCGATGCTTGATAAATTTTAACTGCCGAGAGGAAAAAAAATTCAGTTTTCCAATTTTCTCCCTGTTGTGCATCGTTCTCTCCCAAGAAACGTTCTCTCCCGACCCCTACCCTATATATATATATATGGATGGATGGATCATTTGACGGCTCATTAATGACACATTAATAGCTCATTAATTATGCATTAATGTGGGGTATTTCAGGAAAATCAAGGTTCGATCTTTAATAACAACTCACCTAGACGCAATTCACGATTAGAAAATTATATAAAAGATCAAAAAAACCCATATTAATGAGCATTAATGACGGTTACAAATGATACTCATGATTCTCGTAATAAAAACAGTTATATTGATTGCATTACTTATCACATGTTTGCAATATCAGTATTGTATATTTGTATGTCATCGATACTGTATAAAAAATATTTATAAAAAAACAAGATCTAGAAGGTGTTTGGGATTATGCTTACAGATCGATTACCACTTTTGAAGGATTTACCAAACACTATTAATTGAGTTTTATTTAATTAATTTTATATATAAAAAAATTATCAATTACATCATCTTTTTCATATAACGCCAAAGTCAAACACCCCGTAAATGGAAACCATCAATTTGCTAATCTTACCAAACACGACAATACTGAAAGATTTTTTTTTTAAATAATTTTAGTGATAATATACCGACATTATAACCCATAAAAGGCAAAGAATTAAAGCCCATTTCTAAATGACTTTTAGTTCTTTTTATTTGTATTTTAAATGCTACTTACATAAATTCACCTTGTGCTTATTTTTAACAAAAACAATAATACTTAATACCATTATAAAAATAGTATATAAGAAGTTAAGATAATAGACAATCATAACTCTAATCACAGACAGAAAAACTGCTTTTTTAAAAACCTCCTGCATCGCATTGGATAACCCATTTTCATTGATTCTTAATTAAACCATATTGAACCTACCAATGTTAGAATAAAGGGTTTACTTCTATAAAATGTATTAAACCATACTTCAAATGTTAATACGTGTATCCACTTTTTAAAAAAGTTATTGTGTGTATTGAACTTTTAATTTGTTGTTATTAAACGTATTTTGATTACATAAAAAAGCAAAAAAAATTATAAGTTTAGTAAATACAATAGGAAGCTTAATACACATAATAACACACTTTTGAAAGTTCAATACACACAATAACATTTTTGAAAGGTGGATACACACATTAACAACATTTGTGGTATAGTTTAATACATTTTGATGAAATAAACCCTAGAATAAAATATATTATATCTTTTTTCTTTAAAAGGAAACAAACCCATTTATTTTCTTTATTTAATTATATAATAGTGGTTTGATATATTTATAACTAGAAGGGCACTTACAAGTTGGTTATATCGCCTCTTTGTACATAAGAAGAGGCGAAGAGTCATGAGTGTCGAGTGATAATGACTTTTGTTTGTGCAAAATATTCTATTTTGATTAACACTTTATTGCATAAAATTTCATTTTTATTGTTTTTTAGATATAAATTGAAGACTTAGCTATGTATAGAATTCTAGTTCATTTGAGAAGGTTGCATACTTGCATTAGGCTTGGTTTGGAGTTATCCGGGCCTATATCGGGCCACGTAAATTTACAAAAAGCATATCACAAACCCATTTGGAACAAGAGGGGTAGAACCCCTTGTAGACTTGGAGTAGTATACGCGAGTTCAAGAAAATAAATGACCATAAAAAGGCTTTTATAAATGACACATGACACAACACGAATGACAATAATGTCTTAGGATCAGGGAGGTCTCGATGGATTTACTATAGGGACCTCCCTATGGTCACCTAACATTTCTTTGTTATGTAGATCTGATTCTTGGTTCAAGTTCGTTAAGATCGACTGCAAAAGGTGTAGTTCGAGACACCTCAATTGGCACACTCAAACCATCTCAAGGCTCAAGCCCAACATATGGGAGGTAAATAAGACTTGCTGAGTGGAAAGACAATGGAGGGTGTTGACCCTATAGATCGAACACGAGAACTCTCGAAGGCTATACCAACTCAGCTACATTTCTGATGGCTCGCTACAAGTTGAAAGCATTCATTAGTGGTTCTCAATTTGCAATGGAGTCTTGCACTCCTAGTACACATTCACTAGGTCTCAACATAACTAACATACCAACCAAGCAAGGTATACCCTTTTTTTACGACCCAAAAACCCAAACATCTCGAATCACATTACTTCAATTTGATATATTAAAAAAATAAAATCAAATGAAATACATTTTCGTCGTATAGTTTAATATTTTGATGATCTGATTTGTATTTTAGAACCGCGAGGGCTCGTACCTTTGGCCTACAAAATGTGAACGGATTGGATCCATTTAAATATATGGAAAAGAATAACGAAGACATCAAGACTCTGTGGCCCAATGGATAAGGCGCTGGTCTACGAAACCAGAGATTCTGGGTTCGATCCCCAGCAGAGTCGGTGTTTTTTATTTTTTATTTTTAAAGTTTACAGCTGTGTGTACTTACTTCATCATATACCTTTTTTTTCCCTTGTTTTATGGTATCATGATTTACTGTAGTAGTAACCTTTTATACAAAGCTATTTTCGGATAGCAACTAAACTCAACTGTAAAAGACTTGTTGAAGTTTGTATTTTTGTTTATATTTTATTATTATTAGGGATAGCATCCACATGCAAGCTACACTAGGGATAACACATAAAGATTGGACCTAAGTGATAAAAAATGTACAAAAGAAAGGTCTTTAGTGAGCACATTCGCTACCTGATCCAATGTAGCAACATGTCAAACACATAGAGTATGAGAAAGGACCATATCACGATACAGTGTAGTCAATCTCAAGAAGTCTCGTTCACTAATGAAACACTGGATTGCCTGCTCAATATATGGTTCCAAGATTGTTACACTACAAAGTAGGTGAACATGGTAACAAAAATTGTAACTCTTGTGATAAGGACATAATCTACAGAATATCTGTAGCAGTATGTACCATGATCATGTACTCTGCCTTTGTTGTGGACCATACAACCATATGTTGTTTTCTTGTAGCTCCAACTAGGTTAGAACCAAGAAATACACAATAAGGTAAGGTTGTGGATTTATATATATGCAGTTAAAATAAACACTGATACGTTCATGTGCAATTCCCCAGTCTTTTCTCATGGTGACGAGTCCAAAATACTTTTTCCAAAATATTTTTTTAGTCTAACAATGAAATTTTAGCCCATTTGTGGACTTGGTATTTCATACGTTTAGACATTCCACTCGTGTTATTACTTATCAGCTCTTTGGGTTGACCCGAGATTAATAAACTATATCGAACCTTCTTCATGATATATTCTATTGAGTTTGACAAGAAATTGAATGCTTTTTTATTTGAAATGGAAACACGTTTTGTTAACCATAAGATATGAATCCATAATCTTGTGGGACTTCTAATACACTGGATACTGCTGGGCTATATGCCCTTTTGGTAAACGTTATATCCATAACCAATATACATAAATGGTGACATGCAACATATCAAACTCGTACTAAAAAAAATCTCAAAACACCAGTTGAAATATACCATTGTAGACGATTCACTAGCGGTATCAAGGTGTTGAAAGGTGTTCCTCATGGCCTATGGTCATGGGTTCAAGTCTCGTTGTGGACAAAAGGTGTAGATATAGGAGTAGATTAGTGCATACGTGTGTTCTGCTGTTCAAAAAAAATAAGTATCTCTCTCTCTATTGTAACGCCCCAAAATATATTTTTTATAATAACCATAATTAATTCCATAAAATCATTTAAACTAAAATAGCTAAAATATATGTTCATTACATACACCCATCAATTGTCTGCGGGAAATCAACACTAATCCATGTTATTACAGTCTAAATTCGTTAACAATACTATGTATATTAAGCTTCAGTCAACAATTTCGATTTACAATTCCTTTTGATATACAGATTCGAGGCTTGGCTCTGTTTTGGTTCCGACGCAGACCAGCACAACAGAATGCTAATAAAGAAAGAATCGGTTACTCTTGATGACCCTTTAGGGCTTGGGTTCTAAATGGGTCTTTACACCCTAATTAGCAAGCCTAATCCCAAAATAACTTAAGTTCACCAATGGCTCTCACTAATCTTCTTAAGCCCAAATAATAATCCTTTTGAGTACGTGTAAAAATAGTGTAAGCCCAGTAAAATTCCTTCTATTATAATTAATAACCAAATTAGGCCCATTACGGCCCAAATGTTAAAATCCTTTTTATTAAATAATAATAGTAATAATTACAGACTTACTGTAATAATATTACATCTTTAATGTTATTAGAACACGGGTATTACATCTATTTATGTATCTATATCCTTTCTATCAACCTGGATCTATTTTTGTGAGATTTGTTTGATGAAAATCTCCCTCTCCGGAATAGAGATCTTTTTTTGTGTTTGATAAACATTAACGCTGTGTTATGTAACGCCTCAATTTATTTAAACTGATAATTTCAGTAAAAACCACATCTGAACATTTCCATCTGAATGTTTTTCATAAAAGCGGAAGCGTAACTGTTCGTAAATTTGTTGTATCAAAAGATACTCACATATGTACTAACACAAGCTTAAAGACAACACTTGGCATTTACAAACCAGCCGTTAACGGTTTCTAAAAAGTTTATCAAAATTTAGTTAAACCGGAGCTTTGGCCTTTCTTTGATGAACCTGCAAAACATTTTTAAAATACTATATGATAAGCTGCGAGAGCTTAGTGAGTAAACCAGACTGCAATTTATATAAACTTATGTATATAATCACATAATGAAACCTGCCAGCCACTGGTTCTAGACACAGAGCAGCAAACTGAGCCACAGTACTGCGCTATTTCTGAGCCACTACTCCACAAAGCAGTATGCTGAATAACACATGTGATGAATACATACGAGTACTCATAGTAATAACAAACATGATGCACATATGAAATATAGTCTAGAAGACTCACCTTGTAAGGTGAAGTGTTAATCTAATCCACAAATGATAAAGGTTCACGTATATGTCCACAGCTAGTCTCTACAAGTATAAAATCAATAATGTATTAAACACATGCTGAAACTGATGCTAGAAAACTGAACAAGACAAGGGCACGCCCGTGCCTGGCTAATGGTCCGACTTTCTTATCCGACTTATTGATCCGACATACGGGTCCGACTTATAGCTTGTAAGTCGTATGACATGAAAGGCACACCCGTGGTCCACCAGGGCACGCCCGTACTCGGGTACGCCCGGACCTTATGAACTTATGGCGGTCACGGCCACTAGGCACGCTCGTGCCCTTTAAAGGCACGTCCGTGCCTCCCTTACTCTGAACCAATTTAGTCGCCTCTCTTGCTGTTCTTCCGGCCAAAACTCATAAAAACACCTCTTTAAACACTTCTAATCGTCTAAGGGTGTTTTCCTATACCCCCAAACAACCAATAACAACATCAAACTCATAAATTAACATGCTTTGATCCTTAAACACATGCTTGACCCATTTGAAGCTTGAAAACCCATAAACAAACCATACCTCAAGTTCTTTGATGAAGATGATGATGAAGATAGCTTCACAACATTGTTTTCTTGATAAATAATTGAAAGAAGAAACTAAACTTATGTTGTATGTATGTATGTTGTTGTAAAATGGTTTATTGGAAGTTCTTTGACATAATGAAGTCAAACAAACACACTTATATATATATATATATATATATATATATATATATATAAGTTTGCCTAAATTGCATAAATAGTCCCTTGACTATTTAAGTTCTATTCTGACGGTTTTGGCTCCTCTAGTTTATAACCATATTTAATCGCATAATCACTTATCATATATATAACACTTGTATATTACTCGTATAAGATTATTTAACAAATTCTGGATGTTACATGTTATCGAGTTTTAAAGGAACGAAAGAGAAGGGAAAGAAAGTGAAGGAAAGAGTAAGAAAGAATCAAATCGTATTTTTTAGTTGAAAAGAAAAAGAAAGAAAATGAAGGGAGAACCTTTCTAAATTCATGTTAGATCGTAGTTATTAGATGGACGGCCCTATCTCAGTTTTTTTAATTATTAATTATTTAATAGTCCTATTAGTTCGATCCTTTGTGCAAATCCATGCCCCTATCTGGTGAAGCATAGTGGTGGTTGTGATAAATAGTTACGTTAATTTTTTTTATAAAGTATAATTAGAAAGAAATAATTTTTTCACTAAATAAAAATAAAGAAAAATGCTGAAGTATATATCAAATAAAATTTATAATTATTAAAATTATTAAAATAACTATTTTTAAATAAAAACTATATGAAAGAAAATTGAAATATTTAGAATTTTATAAATGTTTTTAAATAATTTAAAACGATAAAAAAGTAAATTACTAAAGGTGATAGATCAACTTGTTACTATTTATATAATTGTATGTAATCTAAAACTAAGTAACCTATTTTGACAATAAAAAGGTAAATCATTTATAACGGTAAATTAAAAAAAAAGTATGTTGTTATTTAGTAGTCTTTACTTTAACTTTATTCTTTAAAGACATATAAAGATTGATTTATGTCGTGTCATTCAAGTGTTTGAAATTAAAGACGTCCAATGCCGGAGAAGATCGAGGATGTGTTGGATATGTTTCAACTGTAATTTGGTATATGAAGTAAACATGCACAAAATTCGGTCCAACCAATTATAGTATCATACAATTACAAGGAAAAAAATATGTATACAATAAATAGCTTATGGTCAACGCTTTTATACTAAACTGGGCTGGCGGGTTAGCTTCTAGCTTTTTCTTGAATTTGAAACGGAAGGGTTGCAAGTTCAAATCTCCACATCTGCATTTATATATTTTTTTTTCTACCCTAAACCACATGCACATGGTTCAAAGTTCAAACTTCAAATTTATATATTTACATTTCTTCTATTTTTCCCTTTATAAAAAAACCTTTCTTTTTACGAATGTTTTTTTTCCTTTTTTAAATGGAAATCTTTTTTATTTTTATTAATTTTTATTTTATTCTTATTAAAATATGTTTATTATGGAGTGTATCTTTTCACGTACTTCAGTTTAATTTTTATAATTACCTCCTTTTTTTCTAAATATTCATTTCTTTTCTTAGTTTTTTATATTTTTATTGGTTGCAAACATTGTAGTATTCATTTATGAGATCTTATAGTTATTTTGGATGCTATGTAAAATTATAATATTTTTGTTGTATTTAATTTGGTCGTTTGTTATCAATCATTTTTAGGGGATTACGTCTAAAGTAAAATAACTTCTACATACTTATCTTTTCTTTCATAAAACTTATCTTGCTATATATATATATATGTGAGAGTTATTGTGAAAATGAATATTTTGGTTTAAATTAGAGAACAAATCCTAGCAGTTATTTACATGTTGATCTATTATATCTAACGGTCACAATTTACCAGTTGTAATTCATGATCATCGTAATTTATGGTTGGGTAATGAATCAAATAAAGGACCAAATACAGATCATCCGATTAAATCAAATGAAGGACTAGGATTAAGTCTCTCATTCTCATCTAAATATTTATTCTCATTTGAACATTTCAATGTATTATATATATATATATATAATAACTAATAACTTAATCCGATTTTTGTTTATTGCATTTCTTAAAGTGAATCTTATAAAAATTTAGTTAATCAAAATGTATCTAGTTTTTCGCGTTTTGCTATAATGTGTATTAAAGTTTAAAAGTTTTTATTGTGTGTATCAAACTTTTAATTTGTTGTTGTTGTATGTATTTTGGTTACTTAAAAAAGAAAAAAATGTGTAAGTTTAGTACATACAATAAAAAGTTTAATATATACATTAGCGACAAATTAAATGTTCCAGACATATCATATAAAAATTTAAAGTCAGATACTTACAATATCAAAATGTGACAAGTTGAAAACATTATAGTAAACTAAACCCATATTATAATAACAAGTTAGAAAACTATACTCGACATAAATACGAGCTTTAATTTAAAGACTAATAAAGTATTCTTTTAAAATCTGTTACAATGCAATATATACAATGACGTTCATAGAAAAATATCTTTTAATTGTCAGTAAGCCTTTGTCATAACAATTTTGGTTCCAAAGACTAATTAATTTCATAATAGTTTTGATTTCAATGATTAATTTAATAAGATAAGATAGAATTATTAGACAAAACATGTGTTCAAGATCATAGTAGTTTTTATACAATAATTTATGATATATTAAAACATATTTTAAAACAAGTTTAAAGGTTAAGTGTTAAGCTTTTTAAAAAAGTTTACAGGAAAAAACAAAATCAACTTAAACTTTGTGAGTTAAACTATTTAAAGATAAAATTTAATGGTTAAATCAAAATAAGATTAAAATTTGAGAATTGAATCATTTATATTTAAAATTGTCAACTTTAATAACGACTTAAGAAATTCAAATCCATATACATATAAACTATAATTCAAAGAACAAAAAGTCAATTTTTAACCGGTTGATTTGATAATTATTTTGTTTTGTTATCATTATTATCTTTTACATTTGTTTTCTTACTATTATTAATATTATTTTATCCACTAAAGTCGTGTTAAAATATGTCCTACCACGTGGTTTCGCATGACATATGTAAAAAAACTCTAACGTATTAAAAAAAATAAGCTTATAAAACCCGCCGCAACGCGCGGGCGAAAAAAATCCTAGTTGAATACATTATCAATTTCTAACCTTGAAACGTTCTTTATTTCTATACTTGTTGGGACAAATGAGTCATTCATAGTTTTGTATTTTTCAAGACTTTTGTACGATCTTCTTCAAACAAAGGTTGCTATAGAAAATAAAGATATTGACATTGATTCATTGGTATGGATGCAAGGAGATCAAAGATGTGGTTTATGATGTTTTCCTAAATTGTAACTTAAGTACATTCGAAGTCTTTACATTTACAGTAACCTATTGACAGTTTCACTGTTTATTCAAAATCTTCAGATTATTGGAGTTATGATGTAGATATCTATTTACTCGGTCAAATGCTTAGACACGATTCATTGACATATTCTTTCGGCTGACCGACAAGGATTAAAGAGTTTTTTTTTTGTATTGTTTCATTATTCGTTAGTTCCAGATCTTTCCGTTACATTCACTTACAACAAGCAAGATAAAAGCGTGTTAAAGAGTTTTTATTACCTTCCAATGAACGGTGTTAAAGAGTAATTACTATGTAGATGAATCTAAAATTTTCGATGATGAACTTATATAGCCTAACTTTTATGTAAATCCATCCATACAAGGGAAGAGCTCTTCGAGAGGATTCCATTGAACCCTCTGAGCAAACTTTTTTGTATGATTTTAGCGTGTTTTTAGTATAATTTAGACAAAATTTTAGTTGTAAAACTATTAAATATATTTTCAAACATGACTAATTTGAACTATAAACTCATTAAAATATAATTATAGCCAATGTTTTAAAACCCGGGTTTTTAGTTGACCCTGACTCCTCATCGGGTCACGAATCAACCCGGTTTCCAGATTTTTAAATTTTTAAAAATATATATGCATATATTTGTATATATATGTATGTATATAAACTGGGAAAAAATTACTAATCTGTTAAGAAACTAAATAATCTATCAAGCATAAAATAAAATTCTATTGAGAGGATTACGTGAACTCAATGGAAGTTTATGCTTGAAGGACAATTGCATATCGGAGATGACATACAATTGACCCGGTCACGGGTCAACCGGTCAGACCGACCAGGTCAACCGGGGTTTTAAAACATTGATTATAGCTCCGTCCTTGAGTCCATATTGACAGGTTCATATTTGTCTTTCCGAATAACACTCCTAATTTTTATTTATAAAATAAGAAAATTTATAGTATGTCACCTGCGATGCATCTCTAGAAAGTAGAAACGCGTCATGGGGAATAATCAACGTAATATGGTCATTTTCGGCTCTTTACGCCGCGTAAACACAAAATATGTGGGCCCAATCTGACGATATCTTGGGCCTAGCTTTAAATTTCGTGGATGGTAAAAAAAGTGGGCCCACTTGGGCATGCCTCATATGATCCAACTTATTTTCACAACAATCATTAACCCCCTTTATTTAAACTAACACGTCTCTAACTACACAAAAATCATAAATGCCATAGAATTTATAGTAAGACTTAGTTTGTTTGTGTTTTCATCAAGTATTGTAAGCATAAAATGTCTAATGTTTTTCTATATAAATAATATATGTATAGAATAAATATTATATTTTTTTTATGTTGAATCAACTTTCGTAATAAAAAATAAAGAATAAAATAATTAACTTAATGTGAAGAGTAATACTTTCCATACATTATATTTTAGAACCCATCTAATACCCAATTATTATATTAAAAATTAAAAATAAATTATAAAAAAGAGAGAAAGAGAGAGAGAGAGTTATCGGTTTGAACACACTACCTTCTCGTCACATCCCTTCACCCCATGTGTTGTCTCCACCCCTTTCCACTTTCACCACATCTCACCCTCCAACCCTTGAAATAGCACCACTTGAGTGATGATCTACCCCGCACCCATCCTATGTCCACATTGTCCATTTTAAAGATCAATAAGACGTAACGACACCATAGTTGAATCATAATCAATATACACAATTTTGTCTCCCAACATCTTAATTGTTATTTCATGAGTATGGTTTCTTGTTTGGCATGAATTACATACATTCTTAGCCACTAGCAAATTTATTTTAAAAAAAGATTAATTCATAGAATAGTTATCAGATATCAATTTTGTTTCAATTAATTTCACTCATATTTTTAGATCACCTAAAAAAGTAATCAAATTTTAAAAATATTGTATTCTTATGAAATTTACGTTTTTTACTAATTACGTGATTTACTTGGTAACATAATAATTTACAATTTAAATAACAAATAATAAATAAAATCAAGTTTACATTGTCCGATGAATCAAAGTAGAGACGCTTATTGAATATTGGATAAAGTATTTGATTGTCAAGTAGATTTATCATCAATGAGATAGACCTGATATGGAGTTGATTACATACGTGTATCATTTACACGTGTCACAATTGTAACCCCAAATTTGCCATATAATATTAATTATTACTAATACTAATTCATATTCATATTTTAATATATTATTATACTTAACTTGCCTGTTTGTTTATCTGACTAATTAACCATTAAACAATCACTAGTTAGGGGCGTGTCTAACTTCTTAAATTTGTCTTTCTTGAAGTGGTAAAAAAAACTTGGTTCATTCTAATTGAATGGAATTGGATGAAATTGAACAGAATTAAAATTGAGCATTTCTAAATCTTATTTATGTTTAGTTTACAGAATTTGTGAAATAGATATTGACCGTTCTAATGAATTCCTTAAATCAAGAAATTGGAAATTCCTTCTCAAATTCATAAGGAATATCAAAACATAATTATTGCTTCCACCCCCAGCTAGGGGTGTAAACGAGTCGAGCTTTTATCGAGTAACTCGAGCTCGAACTTCTAAGGCGGCAGGTGGTAGTGGCGGTAATGGTGGGAGGAGGTGGTGACGACGGCGTCCGTGATATACACATATTACATATATAAATATACATATACTATACAGGGCTCGAAAATCTCGATAAGGACTCGAGTTAGACACCGTCACCGTCCTAGGTAAACTGTAGGGTGGGGTGGGGGTGGGGTAGGGTGGTAGAGTAGGGGTAGGGGTGGGTTGGGAGGTAGGGGGTGGTGGGCGGTTGATTGTACAATTTATTTTTGTTTATACATATTGAATTATTTTATTTTTGGTTAGATTCCAATTCCAGTATTTACTAACCAAACAAGATATAGTTTTTTTACAAATTTCAATTCCTATAAATTCCAATTCTTATAAATTCTAATTCCTTAATCAAATTCCAATTCCTTCATATTAATTTCGCGAACCAAGGTATCCTAAGGAACCGGTAAGAATACAAGAAAATATGCAAATTATGTAAATGGATGGTCTTAGTCTAACTGTACTAGATATAAATTTAAAAATAAAATTTAGATTTAAAAAGATATAAGTTTAAGTTCTAGTTTTGCTATGAACGAAAGATATAAATTTAAAAATAAAATTTATATATATATATATATGAGAAATGTTTAATATAGTCTTAATTTAATTTATAGTCCTAAGTAATAATTTATAGCCATTAGATTTTAAGATTCAATGGTCCAGATTCAATCTTAGATTATAATTAAAATTGATATATTTGTATAAAAGAGGGCATTTATAACTTTTTAACTATTGGTCCCCACTTTTTCTCTCCTCTAATTTATTTAAAATTGATTATCACACAAACCGTTAATTGTTAGACGAAACGAATTATACCGTTGCGATCCTTGTGTTCCCCTCTTTTATTAGAGATGTCACTTGATATATTTTCGACAAAAAAAATTTCTCATTTTGTTAGATTGGACTTAAATTTTATTAAAGTATAATCACATGTGATTCATAAAAGTGTGATCAATATAGTCTTTATAAAATTATAGTTTGGTGTTTGATAATCCGGCAAAGTTCTATGGTTTAGTAACAAAAAATAACAATTGAAAGTGATTCTAAGTTATTAGTTGTTTCATAACACATGTAATTATCTATCTCTTATACATGCACATAATTACAGGTGATTAGATTAAATGTAGCATTTTTATGTCACATATTTGACAGAATCAATCACATGTGATTGTGTATTCAATCACATGTGATTTTGTACAGAATCACATGTGATTGAATACCAAAAACATAAGATTTGGTATTCAATCACATGTGATTTTGTACAGAATCACACGAGAGTTTGTACAGATTCAAATGTGAATGAATACCAAAAAATATGAGATTTGGTATTCAATCATGTATGATTGCATAGAGGATTGTTCAAACGAGAACCATTCTTATTACGAGAACCAATATAAAAGACATCGAATTCGAAGGAGAACACATGTAGACCTTTGATAGAGGGGATAGGATGTTGCTAGTACACAATATATGCATTCATGAGTAGACAATGTAATTGGATTGAGTGAAATTGAATATGTACATACATGTATAAAACAATTTAAAGCAAACTTTGATTTATTTAAACAAACATTCAAAATAACTAAACGTTAAATGATATACAATTTAAGAAGATAAAAAAATTAATAAAACAACACATTAAATATTGTTATGAATCACATGTGATTATACATTAATAAAATTTAAGTCTAACCCAAAAAAATGAAAAAAAAAATTGTCAAAAGTATATCAAGGGACCTCTCTAATAAAAGAGGTGAACATGAGGATCGCAACGGTATAATTGGTTTCGTCTAATGATTACCGGTTTGTGAGATAATTAATTTTAAATAAATTAGAGGAAAGAGAAAGTGGTGACCAATATGCAAAAAGTCAGAATTGTCCTTCCTTAAATCAATTTTAATTATTATTTAAGATTAAATCTAGACCATTGATCTTGAAATTTAATGGCTAAAAATTGTCTCTCAGGACTATGATTTTATTAAGGACTATATTGAACAAAACCCATATATATATATATATATATATATATAATATAGGCAAAAGTTCAAATGAGAACTGTTTTTCGTACGAGAACCGCGAGAACCAATCTTAGCCGTCTAATTCCCCCTTCTTCAATTGGATTGTCCACTCATGAAATCCTTACATGCACCCTACCACACTCAATCCCCTCACGCTATTCATCAATGAATTCTATTATCCAAAATAAACGGTCAAGATTAGTTCTCGCAGTTCTCGTACGAAAAACAGTTCTCGTTTAAACCCTCATATATATATATATATATATATATATATATATATATATATATTGAAAAGTTCATTTAAGAATCGTTTTTATTACGAGAACCGTGAGAACCTTCCCCATATATATATATTCGTCTTAAATATGATGTTTCTTAATTACATGTGTTATTTTCCAACTTAAAATCTTTCATATGTATTGTTGTTCAAGGATATCATATTTGAAAACAATCTAATTCATAAACAAGGTCGGTGGGGCTGAATTATTTCAGTGATTACACGTAAGAATCCATTTCATATGCAAGACCACAAAAATCTCGATCATGTAAAATTATGTAAATCTCGTGTTATATTAGCTTTTTATTTATAGAATACATAGATACAACAGAAATCTTAGTGGTCCCCACTCTCTAAACAATTGAGCTATGTTATCTTATCTTACTCTTATATAATGTATTTACCATCTAAAAAGCTCTTAATTTTAAGAAGAGTAAATTTACTAAAATAGCCCTCCTATATATCTCTCATTTACCTCTCCTTTAAGTCCACAATTAATGAATTTAAACAAATAAATATTGAAAACATAACCGACAATTAATGAATTTAAACCAATACTTATAATTGAATTATTTCTAACCATATATTTTTAATATTAACTTTTGATTAATGAGATCACCATACTTATAACTGAATTAAGTCTAATCATATATTTTTAATATTAACTTTTGATTCTTAGGATCACCCAAATTTATGTTTTCAATAAATCAAGTTCAAGAAATTTCACAAACACCAGACAAATGAAAAAGTCAAAGAGTTGAAATTTATAAACATTGCATTCTAACTCAATTACATAATAATTGGAACTATGAAACATTACACACACATATACATACATATATATAATCAGCAACTTCATGATTCAGCCATGCGACAAAACTCTTCCAACAAACTGAAAGACAAATAACTCAAAGTTAGCAATTTAATTCTTAATTTCAAAGTGGCTCTCGCAAAGAATCTTCACAAACTCATATTAACTATTTGTGATTATTCTGCACAAAACTCATCACAACCTCCTCTTTACTCGCCGCCGTCGCATTGCACGGGTACCCCACTAGTTTATACTAAAACTTACAAAATTTTACAATAATACTCACTCGCGTAGCATGAGTGATGGTGTGGGAAGATAACCTATATGTTAGATAACTAATTAAGCATCCTATGTACTACACAGGGGTAATGATAAATATTTGATGCAAAATAATAATAAATTAATGTTAGTTTTTATTAATACGGTAAATTACATTAAAATATAATAAACTTTGTTTTAGTTACCATTATATACAATCAACTTTATTTTCTTAAAAATAATACAAACAACTTTCATAACTTTCACATTGTATGCAACTTGTTGTATACTATGGAAGTTATGATAAAGTTCATTGTATACAATGGTAACTAAACAACAGACACATAAAAAAGTTATTTGTATATAATGAGAGAATTATAAAAGTAAATTGTATTATTTTTAAAATTTTAAAATTGGCTGTATATAATAATAACTAAGATAAAGTTCATTTTATTTTCATGCAATTTGTCCTTATTAATATTACTAAGACAAGATATAAGAGATGGTCTTTATAAATTCATATTAACATTATGCAGACAAACTATCACGACTTTTTAAATTTACAACTTGTAACTTTCTTTTTTCAACAATGCGCACTATTATATCTAATTATTAATTATATTACATAATCTTTAATTTAATTATAGATAATAAGATAAATCAAATGTTATTATTTAATATAATTATAGAAGAAGAAAAAACAATGATTAAAATAAGTAATTGAGGACTTCTTTTATACAAAGATAATGACATCTCTTAAATTCATTCAAATACACATATTCAGTTTTCTTTGGCAACAATGAAACAATATCTTAATCGGGTAATTACATTAAAATATAATAAACTTTGTCTTAGTTATTATTGTATATAATAAATTGTCATAATCCTCTCATTGTATGAAAGTTATTGTATAAAATGAGAATTATAACAAAATTCATTGTATACAATAGTAACTAGTTAATAATTGTTTGTATATAATGAAACTAGTTTAAATGCCCGTGTAAACACACGGGTAATTATGAAATTATTACTTTATATTCATTTATTTAAATATATAATTGTTTTGTACCGACGAAAGTAAAACACAATATGAGACTTTTTTAAAAACTAAAAGAATTTTATATTAAAGTTGGTTGACTTATAAAAATAATTGATGACAACTTTAAAAATAACGTAAAATCTAATTACGATAAGATTTGTATCATATAATAACTATAGATAATAATAAAAACTTGAATATTTTTTCTTATTAATGTAGTGAATAAAAGGTTTGAATTAGATAATAATTCTAACACAAATTCATTTATTTAAATCAAAATTAAATTTAAAATCAAAACTAAGTTAGAAAAGTGGTTTGTATGAACTTTGGGTTTTACATATTATATATGGTTACTGTAAATAAAATTTTTATATTAAATAAATTAGTATATATGTCTTTTTAATCTAATCGTATGAGACACAAATATATTGATCTATTTAACGTGAATCATTGTCTACACAAATATATTAACATTATTTTAAAATTTAAAATAATTTTTTTAGTAACTATCTTATCTTCTATTATAATTAAATTTTAAAAATTAAGTTTTCAATTTTGACTATTAAAAGTCAAAATTAGACTTTTAATTTTAATAAAATGAACCGATGAGATTTAATTTTATTTAAATAAAATGTCAAGATCTTTTAATTAAGTTGATGAAGATTAGTCTTTTATTTATATTTTAGATTAGAAGATATTATGAAAGTTGAATATATTATTTTAAAAAGTTGGGGATATATAAAAATAAGGGTAAATTACATGAAAATACAATAAACTTTGTCTTAATTATTATTGTATACAACCAACTTTAAAAATTTAAAAATAATACAATTACCTTTCATAATCCTTTCATTGTATGCAAACAACTTTTTCATGTGTCTGTTGTTTAGTTACCGTTGTATGCAATAAACTTTGTCATAACTTACATAATATACAACAAATTGCATACAATGTGAGGATTATGAAAGTTGGTTGCATTATTTTTAAGAAAATAAAGTTGATTGTATATAATGATAATTAAGATAAAGTTCATTGTATTTTAATGCAATTTGCCCTAAAAATAACTAAGGCAAAAATTTATTGTATTTTCTTGCAATTTATCCAACTTAATACTAATAAACATTTTGGTATTGTTTGAATTTAAATAATATTTAATTTATCTCTAACCTTATCTCATTTTTTTGAAAAGGGAGCAACTAATTGAACAGCAAGTAATTCGATTATTTGATATTAATGTAATATATCATGGTGTTAAGTAATCAAATTCGTAATTGTTGATGATGTAAATAATTCAAACTTTGATATTTTAATATTAGTTTTCTTGATTGTTGAATTACGAAAAGAATCAGATCGATTTAATTATATATGTAAATAGATGATTTATTTTATCTATAATAATGTTTAATATTATCTAATATAACTTATACATGTTAGTTTTTTATTTATATTATAAAAGATAAGTCAAAGTACTACATTTCTAGATGTAAGTTATTCCTAATTTCATTAGCTGGTTCACAAGTTGCAATATATATATATATATATATATATATATATATATATATATATATATATATATATATATAATATTCACTTATTCTGATAATCTTCTAATCTCAAATTCTAAGTTGTATTTTGGAGTTTCCCATTTTAATATATGATTCCTATAACTATATTAATAGAATGATCATACGACAAGTGTTTAAATGAGAACAGTTTTTCGTAGTACGAGTACTACGAAAATCAATCTTTACTTTTGATTAAAATAAATCAATTGCTAAGAATTTTAATGCATCATTAATGGGTTCATCAATGACTCCTTAATGGCTTATTGATGAGGGATATTTTAAAAAAACTAAGTCTATATAATAATGACTCGTCCATCTGAACCCAATTTACGGTAGGATAAATATATAAATGATCAAAGAACCCTTATTAATAAGTCGTTAAAGTGTTAAAAGCAGTTCTCGTGATTTTCATACGAAAAACAATTCTCGTTAAAACTGTTCCTATAATCATATTATCACTATCATATTATGGAATATAACAATTACATATTATATTAGTTTTGAAGATTAATAGTATATAAATTAACAAATATTGAAAAACCTTGTAGTTAATTATTATTAGTAACACGTGAAACATCTAAAAATCAATAAATAGTACTGAATCACATGTAGTTGATACTTCTAAGTATCATACTTAAAAAAACACAGATCCATCTATAAGAATAATAACAAATAACAAACGATACTGATATGATGTATAGCTGGCCGTGATGCATGCATGCATGATGAGTAATTTAATGCGAAAAAGGTGTAAGTTTGCTCAACATTTCACAAGTAAGCTTGTGAAAGAAGGGTTAAGCGTATTGAAATGTAATAAACTATCCCATATTTAATATTGTATGTAACAAATTAAACTTTCTTTGCTAAAATTCATTAAACTACCCGAAATTTACGTTTAATGCAATATAACCTTCTATGAACGGTTTTCCAGTCACCCTAAATTTTTTTTGTTATTGTCATTTATTATTATTATTATTATTATTTATTATTATTATTATTATTAGATGAAGAATATATACCATACATCATGAACACCAACAACAAATGAATTTGGCAACACCTTTAAACTTGAAAAGATGAACACCATACCAACACATTCAAGAACACCAACAGCAGATTCATCTGGACAAACACTTTTAAACATGAAAAGATAAACAACATACATCAAGAACACCAACACATTCAACACCAACAGCTAAAAGAAAAACAGATTTGTAAATAAATCATTCATTTCCGCCTATAACCACCACCAACACACACAAATTGCAAAAACAAGAAGAAATATGTGATAATAAGATCAAATCACAAGAGTACGAACATAAACCCAAATGTTGAATTCCCAACCAACAGAATAACCCAAATCAGGAACATGGATGGTTTTTGAAGATGAAAAAAACCCAAGTTGAAGGAGGTGATACAAACCTGAAACACCCAAAATAGAATAGCCCTTGTTGGGTTTATGGGGCTCATCATTCTTTCGAGCCGGTCAAATCCGTGACTCTTAAACCTACCGCTCCTATAGAAATGCAGGAGCATCCCACATCAGTGAGACAAGGGGGATTCTTCCTCTTTATAAGGAGGAGGAATCTTACTCCTACCAAATGACGCGTTTTAAAGCCGTGAGGGGCAACCCAAAGCGGACAATATCGTTGGTCGGTTCCCTGGTTGTGATCCTAACAATTGGTATCAGAGTTGGGGGCCGCACTGATGTGGGGGGAATGTTGGGTTTATGGGGCTCATCGTTCCCTCGAGCCGGTCAAATCCGCGACTCTTAAACCCACCGCTCCTGTAGCAATGCAGGAGCATCCCACGTCAGTGAGGCAAGGGGGATTCTTCCTCCTTGTAAGGAGGAGGAATCTTACTTCTACCAAATAAAGCGTTTTAAAGTTGTGAGGGGCAACCCAAAACGGACAATATCGTTGGTTGGTTCCCTTATTGTGATCCTAATAGCTCTAACTGAAGAAGGCGACATCTTCAAATGGTCGAACCCCTAGCCTTAATTGAAGAAGGCGGCAACTTCAAATGGCCGAAACCCTAGCCCTACGAAGAAGGCAACGACGGCGGCTTCAAATGGTGGAAACTCTAGTTTCTTAAACCCTTTTTAGTTGAAGATGGAGGTCGCGATGGTGGAGATTGTTGAAGCCGAAGGTGGCAGCGATGGAGGTTGTTGAAGATGATGGAGGTGGTAGCGACGATGGTGGTTGAAGGTGAAGCAGCTGATGGTGGTGGTGGTTGAATGAAAAGGCAATGATGGTATTTGAGTTTGTAAATATATTTATCAACAAAAGTTTCCAAGTCCGGATTCATTTATTCTTCATCTAATAATAATAATAATAATATTATTAATAATAATAATAATAATAATAATAATAAATGACAACAAAACAAGAAAAAATAAGAAGAAAATTAAGGTGACCCGGAAACCTTAAATAGAATGTCATATTGCATTAAATGTAAATTTCGGGTAGTTTAATGCATTTTAGCGAAGAAGGTTTAATTTGTTACATACAATATTAAATCGCAAATAGTTCATTATATTTCGGTGCACTTAACCATTAAAAGAAACATCAAATAAAAAAAGAAACATGATAATCATAGTCTAAGTGCAATGAGTAAGAATAAAAGAAATGTTATTTTTTGTTTTTAAAAATGACAACCTTGTTTCATGTATGAAAAGTTGAAAACGAATTAAAAGACAACTGTAAAAAGTATGAACTAAAATCATCTTTTTTATTTTTATCCACGGTCCCAAGTGTCGTGGTTATCATTTTCTATAAAAAAATGAAAAAAAAGCCAAAAAGGCAAAGTTGCATTTAGCTGGAGAATTTTTTTAATTTTTTTTGTGAAAAATGATAGAGTTTTCATTTTCTGAAAAAAAAAATAAAGCACGTGTTTAGATGAAGTGGTGGAGTTTTCCTTTTTCAGGAAAAAAAATAAAAAACATATTTAGTTGAAGTGTTTTTTTGAAAAAGTTGTTTGAAAAAGTATGAGAGTTTGGAAAAATTGAGGAGTTAGAAAAAAATATGAAAATGTGAGAGAGTTTTCTGTTTTCTTAGAAAAATGTATAAGTGGACATGTTTTCTAATTTTTAGTTTTCTTAGAAAAAATTTCTAAAAAATAAAATTTTTTTCTAAAAATGAACACAACTTTAGGGCTCTCACGGAGCGGTTCCACAACTAACATGAAGGGGTTTAGATCGCGTAACTTAAAGTTAAAAAACATGTATGTGTTGTGGTTTGTTTCCTAAACCTTCACAAAGATATAGCTTTATCAACTCATTTGGTAAAGATGCCAAGTTCAATATCTCAAAAACATAAATTTCATGCTGGGATGTAGGAGCTAACTTATTTTTTTTACCTATGTGTTTATTAGAACTTTCAATTTCAATATATAATCTCGTAATTCATTTTTTTCTGATTTATAAGCTTAATTATCAAATTATAAACAAACAGTTAATAGCATTAAATGGATATATAAGCTATAAATTAACACTAAAATATTATCTTGTAAGCTTATTAAATAAACTAATCATAACATTCTTTAAATCATGAACTTGATAGATTAACCAAATAAATCTCCGATATTATAACATTCTAAAATGTATTTATTATTTTTTTTTATTAACAATAATTAAAGATATGGTATTATAAAAACTGTAGATATGTAGAAACATACATACTAATTTTTAACACTTTTGTGAACAGTTCATTACATTGTGCAAAAATAAGATTACATC
This sequence comes from Dittrichia graveolens, assembly GCA_038502395.1. Taxonomy (NCBI): domain Eukaryota; kingdom Viridiplantae; phylum Streptophyta; class Magnoliopsida; order Asterales; family Asteraceae; genus Dittrichia; species Dittrichia graveolens. The sequence continues at coordinate 21,063,604 of JARJIL010000004.1, forward strand.
TAAAGTTCACACCTAAAAGATTCACTTGGAGTGCGTTTGGTACAAAAAATTAAATTTCAGAGAAATAATTACAGAGAATGGAATTGCAAAGAAAGGGAATTAGTCTGAGAATGAGAATTGAGTCTTCTGTTTAGTAGTACAGAGATTTCAACAGAGAAATGCAACAGAGAATCATTTCTCTTATTTGGTAGCACAGAGATTTCAACAGAGAATTATACCAAATTTATCATTTACATCCGCGTTATTACTATAACAAACAATTAATTTGGGTCAATTACCCATCCAATTTTATATATTTCAATAAATAATATATGTAATAACACGGAGAACATATCCTAGTTTTTTAGACTTGAATGTAATAGATATAAGTCGGCGTTCTTTACTCTCTGGATTTTTGCATTTATTGTTATAAATCGTGTTCTTAATACTTTTCAATATTCAAACAACAAATTTCAAGACGTCGTAAAAGGGTCTCAATAAAATATATATATATATATATATATATATATATATATATATATATATATATATATATATATACTCAAATAGAGAGAGAGAAAATTTTGCAGGGAAGGAGAACGAGCAACGGCAAAAAGGGAGAAGCAAAACAAATATTGTAACATCGTATTTTTTAACCCAAAAATTTTCATTTTCATAAACATTGCGGAAGCGAATAATTAACCCAAGTGTTTACAACTGTACAAACACTACTGTTTAAATATCAGTATTACAAAACACGGCTCGCCACCAAATAAAATATCAGAGTCCTAGGTGATTACTCCCCAAGCTAACCACTCTCAGCCGAGCCACTGACTTACCAAAACCTGTAAAAAGAGTGAGAGGTGGGGGGATTAGCACAAAGCTAAGTGAATGGAGTCAAACCGCAACAGATATATCAGCAAATAACCGCATCAATATCAAAAGCACATAACACATAATCGTGCCCCGGGAAGACCGGCGGTTCTGCAGGAACTTTCAACCAATGCCGGCCAAAGCAAAGGTTTACCGATAGTTCATTTGCTATTCTCACACAGTATCACCTTAAGTTGCAACAAATGCATCAAAAGATCCCGATACTGATTAGCTGATAGCAAACAAACCCAGCCCATATGCCCAGCCGAAGCTGACTTCCCAATCCTCATGTATACATATCAATGATGCACAATTAATTAACAATCAACAGTTAATCAATTATCAGACAAACAATCTATCCTTGCATCAAACCAATAGCAGTTGCAACCCAATCCAATTACAACTAATAACATCTATGAGTAAACGCCCACTCACCTCAAGCTTTCGGTTTTCTCCACTCAGTGGTCGTATATTACTGAGCCTTGCTTGTTCCTGAGAACACAACAAACTGAAATCGGTATCGATTCATAAATATATGTCAAACACATAAATTTATATCCTTTTAATCAAACATAAGCATGTATGATTCCCATATGTATAAACATATAACACATATTCCATATGTTAAACTTAAACCAAGTAAAACACATTACAAACAAGTAAAATTCTGGATCAGCACCCGTCGCGCCGCGACACAATACCTGTCGCGCCGCGATCCCTATCAGATTTCAAAATCTGGAGCCTTTAATCGGATTCTCGAGTCGGATTTTCACAAATCCGAATCCATGTATCGGATTCTGCAACCATCGGATTTCCAAGGGGTCACTTTGAAACTTCAATCGGATTTCCATAATCCGATTCCACCTTTCGGATTTAAACCTTGTCGCGCCGCGACCCTAAGTGTAGCGCCGCGACACTCGGATTTCCATATTGTCTTCTCCAACAAAGTGTCGGATTTCCAGCCAATAACATCTTTCCAAATCCGATTATAACCCTCATAAACACTTCTAAAATATGTATAAACACCTTATAACATGTATAGAACATCAAGAACACATCAAATCCTTTTAAACATGACATTTCATACAAAACCCACCAAACAAGTTTACTTCTAAACTTCTAAAACATGGCATCTTTATGTTCTAAGCATGATTTCACCAACAAAACATATTACCATGATCAGAATCATGCTAGGATTACAACTATACCTTTTGTTTGAATTAACACACAACAAATCTCACTTTTCACTTTTCAAGTTGATAGCTTCTTGCTTTCTTTTCTCAAGAACACACACACAACACAATGAGTCGGTTTTTGCAAGTGAAGATATATTTAGATGTTAATCCCATTAAAGCCATGTAATCCTTTTCTCAATATATGTAGCATGAGGTGGCAACACACTAGCATGCATACAATCCCACATATAAGAAGTATATATATATATATATATATATATATATAAATACACATAACCGTACATGCATAAATATATATATTCTAACACATAATCTCATATACCTCTTGCATTTCATTAATTAGTCAACTAATTAATTAAAACTATGCAAATCAATATTAACAAGTAATTAATCACAATTAACATACCAAAGTCATCTAATCAACTAAGCCCGATCTGAGGATGTTACAAATATACCTTTGGTCGGAGAAAAGGGAGAAGCAGAGGCGGCGAACGAGCAGCCACGAGCGAACCAGAGGAGAACCGACTGCGGCGGTACACGCGAGAACCTGCGGTGGATCAGAGCGTCGAGAGGCAGAGAGAAGCGGCGAAGCCAACACGACGGAGAGAAGCGGCGGTGGCTCTCACCAGACGGCAAGGCAGAGCGTCGACAGTCGGAGAGAGTAAAGGGTTTTCTCGACCAATTCTTGAGGAGTCTTTTTCTCACTTCACAGACTCTTTTCTTCACCTCATGCGGAGAAACCAAAATAGAGAATGGGAAACAAATTTTTTCTCACCTACCCTTTCCCATGTGTAAACAAACAAGTGAAATCTTTCTTTTTCCCTTTCTCTGTATCCTTTTCTCTCTACCAAACAAACCCTTATTTTGTAACGTACCGTTTTCTATGATTAAACTTTATGAAAAATCTTTGTAACAAACAAACTTTAATGCAACAAAAAATAGAGTTTATGAATAATAACGGAAGCAGTAATTACATTCCTTTACAAACACTTAAAGTTTAAGATGTCTGATTTAAAGTCGGGAAACAACAGACACTAAATAAGCTTTAAATAATTTGGTTGTAAAAACTCTAGCTCATCCACTGAATCAAAATCCACAGATCTTCAAATACTTGAAATATTAGAATTATCTAATAAGCTATAAAGCTCAGTGAAAAACTCGAAATAAGTACTTATAAAGAATATGCACGATTTGGTTAAACTTTATTCCTTGATACATTCCGTAATTCATTGCCGCATTTGTGTAATAATTGTTTCTGTATCTATATATGTTCAATAACAATTAATATCTATAACCATGTCTGTTCAGTGAGTGTGTCTGTATTATAAATGAATTCATATTTATACAGTTGTACTGTATTTATATAATAATTGTATCAGAAGATCAACTACTATGACTGTAGTTGTGTTCATACATTGTAATTGTGTTTGTATAACATTTGTATCTATATATGTACAGCTATAACTATATTTGTATAGATCCAATAACATTTATCGGATCCCATTAACTGTATTAATTGTTTACTGATAATAATATTAATCACTCTTTCGTGATCCCATTCATCTCTTAATAACTTTACACTTTTATAATAACTCTTGTTTTATTTGGTTGTCATACTATGCTTTAATTGTTGTTATGTTAGTTATTACTTGGATAATACTTTATCCATATAACATTATATTCTGCTATCAATACTTATTCTTTTATATCTTAAATCATTTCATATATCAATTACGTCTTTTATTTGAATATACCACAACATACTATACTTTTAATGTATTCAACATTGCACATTTATTTCACTTTAACCTTTGGCGTTTTAGTAGTTTATATCTTCTTAAACTAAATATACTATTTATCCTAATCTCATATATGTTGATGTATTATCATACAATACGAATATTACTCATATATATATATACATAAACATAGAAATACACATAATCATGAATCACTATTTACGAGTACTAAATTGATGTACTCATCTTGGGACCAAGCAATTATGATTAGCACAACTCAACCACCAATCCATACAATGGAATGCTAATAAGGTCGATTAGTACCTAAAATGCCATAACTTATGTTTAGGTACCGGTTAAGAGTTTAAACATGAGCTCAATATGCTAGGTATATAGTTAAACATCTCATACACTTTGGTGTCTAAACCGTGACTACCTGTCACTAAACTAGGAATATGATCAAAATTACTTCTAGATCAGCCCTTGAAATTATATTATTATGAAAATAGACTCTCTTAGCTTTAAAATGACTAATCATACGCCTAAAACGGAGTTACGGTTGATTTTATACGATATTTCTAAGTTTGAGGTGCGCTCCAGCGACAACCTACGGTTGTTCGATATCCTCCTACGTCTGTAGGCCTGAAAACACTCCTACAACCATAGGAAACACCCCTGCAGCTGTATGAAGTACCCCGCAGGTCTATGTCAGTTTGAAAACAACCCTGTTTTAACCCATTTAAACCCAAATCAACTCAAGTCTGCTCCAAATCAATTTCTAATGTTTTCTAAGGCCATTTGGCATCAAAACATTGTTACTAACATTCATATAACTCATTCAAAACATCACATTTCAAGGATTTGATTCAAGAACTAATTTGAACCATTTCATCAAATCTACCAAATTTCTATACTTTAATCACTAATTTGAGCTTAAACCAACATCTAAGAGTTGTAGGAATAATTTTCTAGCATCAAAATCATTTCTTGGATGAAATCTTAAAATTGACCCATTAACACTCCAAAACCTTCAAAAACAATAAGAAAAATAGATAGGAACACTTACAATTCGGAGATGAAGATGATGGAACAGATTGTTGGTGTTTGATTTCAGATTTTGAAGAAGCTTAATGATCCTTTGATGTATCTTCCACCCAAGAACAAGAAAGAGATGTGTGTGTGTGTGTGTGTGTGTGTTGAGTAAGATGAAGAAGGAAAAAGAAAACTAAAGGTTGCTGCCGACATAAAAGCCGGTTGTCTCTTTTAGTGGGTATCCCGCTCTCCTATACGACTTACAACTTATCCATACAATATATATAATTTCGAATGAGGATATAATTAGAATTATTATTCTAAATTATTTAATAATTTATAACTTTTATTCATTTTCCTCAACACCTCGTTTAACAATTTTTTTAAATTTGGGATGTTACATATTTAAACATTTTCGGATTCATGCATTTATTAACTTAGTCATATAGTCATTAATGGTAATCTTAAAACTAAACAATTACATCATTTTCTAAAATAATTATTGCTAGATGGCATAACGGATAAGATACGGTTTTTCTTAAATGAGGTCTAGAGTTTTAGGTTAATAGAAGGTTTTAACACCTTTTGAACAACATTTTATACAAGAGAGATGAGTTGTTATATGTAGCTATCATGATATTTTTATTCTTATAAACTTGTAGTGTATTTTTTCATCTACGTATTTAGAAATATTATTATCTAAACATATATATTTTGTTGTGTAAGACAAAACATAACTTGTTATGTGCCAATCTTCGCTCGTTTTAAAATGTAAAAGGTAAAAGACCAAAAGTAACATTTTTGGTCCCTGTGGTTTACACAAAATTACAGATTTAGTTCTTGTGCTTCAAAAATTACGACATTAATCCTTATAGTTTACATTTCGTTTCAATGTTAGTCCCTGAAGCACTTGAAAAGACAAAATTACCCTTACTCTTTCTTTTATTCATTTTTAAACTCTAAATCCATTTTCTTTTATCTATAAATAATTAAATGTTATTAAATAAATAGTAAATAATTATTATTACAATATTAAACAAAATGGGATGGAGTGAGAGCAGTTGAAGGCTTGAAGCATTTGTCTGCACCTATACACCATCACCATTCCGGCCGGCCACCGCCATCTCCGGTGGTCTTGTCATTTCCGGCCACCCCATCCCTTCACTTCTCCCCTTTGATTCTCCATCCATATGTGACTCAATTTAAGGGTTTATCGACTTCAGATTCACGCCAGACTTGGGTTTCATATTTTCGATATTTGAGGGTTTCCACTTGAAGACGATGCCATATATCTTCGAGGGTTTCAGTCGCCGCCATAGATCTCACTGAGGGTTTCAGTTGCCGCCATAAATCTCTTTATGGATTTCAATCAAAGACGACGCCTCATCGCCGCCAGGTCTAGGGTTTCATCCGTCTTCCGTTGATGACACCAGCATCGTCCCCGACCCATCATCGCCACCATCCTCGCCCACCATCACCGGATAAAACCACAACCGTCGTCATCGTCAGCCGTCGCATCGCCACCATCCTCGACTCATCACCACCGTCTCTCTCTTAGTATGTGATTTTGATATTTGGTTTTGGGTAAACCCATCTGATTCTGATTCTTGGCTCAAGTCTGTTTTTGATTCTTGATTCTTGGTTCATAACTGATTTTGATTCTTGGTCTATATTTGATTTTGATTCTTGTTTCATATCTACTTTTGATTCTTGACATATCTCTCTCGGTTTCATTACTGGTTTTGATTCTTGATCCTTGGTTTAGATGATTATTGGTTCTATTTTTTATTTTGGTTCTTGATATGTGGGTGGTGGTGGACGGCGGGAAGGCAGTAAAATGGTGGTAAAAGTTGTTTGGTGGGGATGATGCTAAAGTTGTTTATTAATTCTTATTATACAATAATTAGTCATTTATTATTATTTAATTACATATTAATAACATTTAAATGAATAAAACTTAAAAATAAAAGAATAAATTAAGAAAGAGGGGGTATATTAGTCTTTTTTAAGTGGATTTGGACTAACATTGAAACGAAATATAAACCATAGGGATCAATGTCGTAATTAATGAAGCCTAAGGACCAAATCTACAATTTCATGTAAATCACAGGGACCAAAAATATAATTAACTCAAAAATGTTTAAATTAGCTATAATAACTTAAAAAATAAAATTGTTTTAAAATATACATGTTGCATTATAACATACGAAATCAAACAAATATTCTTGTTCGCAAAAAAAGGAGAAGATCGCTGCCTTTTTACACATCGTAGGATGCTTGGCTGTTTGTTTCATGAATCCACGCTTCTCAAAATCACATGGAATTAATGGGTTTTGGGGAATCTTCAACATCATCATCTCCGATCACGACAAAACCCATCGACAGCGACGTCGGTGGACGCCATTCCTCCGATTACGTCACCCAACTTCATAATTCCATTTCCCGCACAGTAATTGTAATTCCAACCCATTTTCACTTTATTATTCATCTCCTCAATCCTTCTCGTATTTCTACAATTTCTTGGTAAAACCTTGCGTATACCATCGTATCTTCTTCGTCTTTATATAAACCCGTTTGATATTTCGTGAGAAATAAATCTCCGCCTCCCAATTTTCCTTCAATCGACTGCCATAAGTCGATCTTTATCAAGTCCTTTTTTGTGGGTTTGAGAAATCTCAGACACGGTCTTATCAATTCAAAGTTTTTGACTTTTCGTAATCGAAATCAGACGGTTTCAGGTATTGTTTTGACTTCGATTGTTATGATTTTGAATTGGGGTTTTGTAATTCAAGCAATTTTGCAGTTAATTGACTAATTAATTGATTCTAAAGGTTGTTTTTTGGATCGAATTTTAGGGTTTTGAGGGGATAAAGTTGGTGTAAATCATTTAAAGATGACGAATGTGAATGGAAAACCAGTGAAAGAAAAGAGATCAAGGAAGAACAAACAAGCGGTTGTTGATGAGAAATCACCATTGTTGCCCACCATGAAAGGTGAAGAAGCAGGTTTTGATGAATTCAATGGAGCTTCTTTTACAGGGGCGGTGTTTAATTTATCAACAACAATTGTGGGTGCTGGAATTATGGCTTTGCCTGCGACTATGAAAGTTTTGGGACTTATACCTGGAATTGCTTTAATTATCTTTATGGCTTTCTTGACCTATGCTTCTATAGATCTGTTGATTCGATTCACTAGGGCTGGGAAATCAGTTTCATATGGTGGTGTTATGGAAGATGCTTTTGGAAGCATTGGTAGAATCTTGTTGCAAGTTTGTGTGATGGTTAATAACATTGGCGTGCTTGTTGTCTACATGATTATTATCGGTATTCCTTGATTTCAATTCAATACAAAGTCTGAATTATACAAGATCTGTGATATATGTAGAGATTGATTTTGATTTGAATTGTGTTATTCAGGTGATGTGCTATCTGGAACAACTTCAGATGGGGTTCATCATGCTGGTGTTTTACAAGGGTGGTTTGGTGTACACTGGTGGAACGGTCGGTTCTTTGTGCTTCTTGTAACCACCCTCGGGATATTTGCGCCATTGGCAAGCCTAAAGCGAATTGGTTAGTCTTTTTCTTCAACTGTTGAATTCAAATTATTGCTGTTGTTATGTTTTGTGAAATATATGCTTTGAGTTGATATTGATCGAAAGTCAATATGTATTTGGTGCAGATTCTTTGAGCTATACATCTGCATTATCAGTAGCGCTTGCAGTCGTCTTCCTTGTGATCACTGCAGGAATTACAATCTTTAAATTGGTAACGGGAAGTATTATGATGCCTAAATTGTTTCCTGATATCGTGGATATGACTTCAGCGTTTAATCTCTTCACTGTGGTCCCTGTTCTTGTTACTGCTTACATTTGCCATTACAATGGTATTCAAACAAACTTTTTTTCGTGTAAAATTTGTGATTCAAAAGATTAAAATGCTAAAGTTATGAACTTTTGAATCTTTGCAGTTCACACGATTGATAACGAACTTGAAGATAATACTAAAATAAAAGCAGTTGTGAGAACGTCGCTTATTCTCTGCTCGTCTGTTTATGTGATGACAAGCCTTTTCGGGTTTTTGTTATTTGGTGACGGGACACTCGATGATGTGCTTGCAAACTTTGACACAAATCTTGGGATCCCGTACAGCTCGTTGCTTAATGATGCTGTTCGTGTTAGTTATGCTGCCCATTTGATGCTCGTGTTTCCTATTGTGTTCTTTCCCTTAAGACTGAACTTAGACGGGCTACTATTTCCTCGTAAAGGGGCTCTGGTGGCAGATAATTTGAGGTTTGCGTCCATCACGGTTGGCCTCATTGGTGTCATCTTCTTGGGTGCAAATTTCATTCCAAGCATCTGGGATGCTTTTCAGTTTACAGGAGCAACGGCTGCTGTTTGTATCGGTTTCATCTTTCCATCCGCCATAACTCTTGGGTAAGATGGTTTACCCAGTTCAATTCATTTGACGTATTTTCTTTTTCGCTATTTACTTCTCTTGATTTTATCAGTTTTTATATATAAAGTGTAACCCGAATTTACCCGTTTACCAGGGACCGTTATGGCATTGCGAGTAAGAGGGACAAGATCTTGTGCGTTTTCATGATCGTTCTTGCTGTTTTCTCCAACGTCGTGGCTGTCTATAGTGATGCATTGGCTTTGTTCAAAAAGAACGGACCGACCACCGAATGATGGATTTTGTTCGATTGAAACCTGGTGCTGCGAGTTTTTTATGATAATAGAACTCGAGTCACTCGAGGTCAAAATTGTATAGAGTTGTATTTGTGTTCTCGATTGTTGTCATCTTGTTTGATTTGTATCTGTACTGTGTATTCAATCGAATACATCTAGAAATCAGTTTCGTTGTATAAACATTTTCATTTTTGTCATCAAGTGGCGGCTTGTAATGCTAATATTAATAAATTGTAGATCCAATATATGAACATTCTCATTTTTATTACTCCAAAAATAACCCAAAGAAAACATTATTAAATCCTGAACTGGGAACACCCAAAATAAATAGACCCAATAAATGTGAAGTAGACAACTTGGGCAAAATACTTACTTTTTACAGAAAAAAGAAGACAAGCAAGATAATGTTGTAAACATTATAACTAAAATCAAAATGGGCATGTTACATGCTGATAAATTACTATCTAATAGTTCAAATTATATACATCATCCAGCCAAAATACAATACACCAATGTACACAGCTAACATAAACTAATAAGATTTTAAGGGTTACCAGTGGTTGTCACAAATGGTACCAATCTTTTATAATCCCTTCTTCTCCCAAGTGCACAATTATCGAGCACCCGCCCGAGGATCAACCGTGTGTTCTGCAAAGCCAACTCTCTAGGGGAAACCCCCGACTCAGATAGGTTGGCTTGTGCGGTCAGCATAGACCCTGGTCCAAACCCTAAACCCATGGCCTGTTGTAGCGGTCCACTGCGAGCCTTGAAAGATGATTGAGGAAATAGAACCTTATCGTCGGTCCCACCAAGCCCATTCTCATATGATGATGGATCGTGGTTGTGGGACCCGGTCATTGAGCTGCAGCTTTGTAAAAGGGCTTCGAGTACACTAAGTGCCTCCCAACATAAAGTGCTTTCGACTAGCTGTGAAACGATTGCATACATATGTGGGCTTTGAGCAGCGTCCATGGGGGTATGTTGAAGCAAAGCTTTCATCATTAGGAGAATAACCCGTTGATACTCCACGGGTCCTCTTTCTAGTAGCTTAAGAAGGTGTCCGAATGCTAATGCCGAATGCTTTGGTAGCCACTCATTGCATAATAATGGTGACACACAAGCAAGCAAATTGTCTATTGTCTTGATTTCACCCTGTGAATAGGCATTGAACACTGTGGCTAGCTCGTGCAACGATTTAGCATGACACCAAACAGCTAAGTTATTTGAAACAGCACAAGCTTTTTGGTATTGGTGCAACAGGGGTGAAGCAGGCCCAACAATGGCTTCTTGGTTTAGCTGTAAGCAGAGCCACGGAAGCAAGCCGGTGATGTGCATCAAAAGTCTTGTTTCAGGGTCCCCAAATATTGAGTCACAAGAATGGACCGTGATCCGTGAGAGAACCTCAATTGACACACCGTGGCTCACGGTTGACATGAGTCCTTTGAGTACAAGTGGCTGCACCCCTTCAAAAGCCGGAACTTTCCCACTGGGGGTTTGTGATTGTGATTCCATTCTCTGGAAGTCTGTGTCAGTGACGCTATGATCTAGCTCATCTCTTGGCATGCTTGAGAGGAGGACGTTTTCAGTGGTACGATCCCGAAACGACAAACGGTCAATGACTCGAGCAAACAGCTCGAGTACCTGGCAGTAAACATGAACAAAGTCTGTGTGCATCATGGCTACACAACCCCAGAAAAGCTGAGGGTACAGAATCACCTTCTCAGGCTCCATATTCTCCACCATTACCTGCAATGTTAAAAGAATTTCCATAACAAAGCCTAAAACGGAAGGTACAGGATTTGCTAAACATCTATGGAGGCACCGGAGAAGCGAGACACAAGCATCATTAGTCACACGGGGCCTTAATGCACGGTAGATCTGGTGGGACCGACACGAGAGGTGTCTCGATGTGCACTCCATGGCCCACTTGAGTGCCTCGGCTCCCCATGTCTCTCTTAGGTCACCCTGGAAAAATATAGCGTCCACCATGCTTTGCACCAGTGCTGACAATAGTGCTGCACTTGGAAGCTCGATTTTGACTAGTGTCGGGTCCTCATTTTCCCACATCATGCTCCCGCGCTTTGACTGGACATACTTGATTAAACTTACAACCTGTTGCTTATTCTCACCGTCACTATTTTCAACATCATAGAGCTCCAAATGACGCCCCGCAAGAGAATACAACAAATTAACAAGCAAATGTTGGCAATGTTCCAATACAATGTCCTCTGAGCTATCCATCGAGACAAATGTAACGTGAAAAAGCAGTGGTAAATGCTCCCTGAAATCCTCGTCATTCTCATAAGCAATTTCTGCCAGTAAAATCAATGCGATATCAGCGTGGGTTAATGAATGCTGCTGATGCCCTTGTAGGGCCGAGTGAAGTTCTTTAGCATTCACACCATGAGTGTTCCCACCAGCGGGATGCAGACCATCGATTTCAGAATTTGGAGTGTCAATGAGGTAGTCTCCGCTGTCACGAGACACATGTCGACTTCTCATACTTCCGGTTGAACTTCGAACCCCCATTAAGGGTCCTGACATGTTGACTAAAGCTGGAATGAGTTGACCCGACCGCCCAGCAGTTACAGGAACCACATTCATCTCAGGAGCCATTGGGTTTAATGGACCGGAAGCACTCCGCCCACCTACACCCCCGGTTCTCCAACTTAGGCTTCCACTAGTATTCCGTAGTGGACCATCAAGAGACCCCCGAACCAGTAATGGTGACATATGAGGCTGGTTGTCTAAGACCGCTGCAATCTGGGCCACTGCTGAACTCTGAGAAAACTCCAAAACATAGTTCCCGTTGGCTTCAACCTTGTTAGCTGTTGGTCTGAGTGGTTCCAAGCTATCCTCGAGCATACGTTGAGCCAGTTGATAAACCAAGTGGTCAATAGTGCCTTGAGGACATATCCGAGCTAGGTATAAACTCACTCGTTTAGCAACAGAAAAATATGTAGCAAACGCGCCACTTATTTCAGCAGATGCATTTGAATCACAATCTTCAATTCCTTTAGTGATCAAAAAGTCCAAAACAGGGCGTATATTACGGGGCTTACTAGCGATAGTACTCCAAAGCTTCTCTATTTCATCAGGAAACTGATCACCGTGCCTCCACGTCACATAGTAAAGACTTTTCAGTAACCGTTCACTCCATCCTGAGTCTTTGAGTTTCCAGAAATTAAGGTTCTCGATCCATGGAGCCATGCATGTTAAAACCTGGTGTTGAGCAATGATATCAACCGCATCGAGTTGCCTCTGCATGATTTCCTCACAAAGAAGCTGGCTTAGCTCGGGATGATCTTTGGCAAGTTTACACGAGAGTTTGTACTGGAATTGTTGGTAAGAGTCAGGAAGATTTCCAACAACGGCCGCCCGATAACTTCCCGACCCCTCGATTTTATCTTCGGCCCATTCCCGGACAGATAATGTCTCGAGCATTTGTAGTGCATCATCACGAATTTGTCTAGATGGGTCCACTACTTTGTAAAGGATCAAACTTAAAAGTCTCTGGATTTCACATTTAGGTATCTCTTGACGCATGTAGACTTCAGCTAATACACTGAAGTAGCCATCTGCTATGGCAGCATCAGAATAGTAACACTGAAACACCAAAGAGACATTCTGAGTTTAATCACAAGTGACAGATCTAAGATGCTATATGCAGTCTGGGTAAACGGGTCAAAGTGGACAAATTTTTTGTAGGTGTCGAAACTGTAGTTCAGGTTGACCCAAAACACCCGCACAATAGAAACTTCCAAATACTTATTGTCAAATATGATTACAAATATTATATTGTTGATTTGTTTCGATAAATAATCTGATTTTTTGAATAATAGGAGCTTCTATGCATGAAAAGAACACCCTGGGCAACCCTATGCCCGTATTTCCCATTTCCATTTTTCAAGCTACTTTTTTTATATTAGTATTATCCATATGACCTGTTTAGAAATAAAACATAGCCACCCAAATCAACTCATTCATAAGTAAATTGATCGAAATTTCCGCCTTTAATTAGACAATAATATCCAAGGATATAGAATAAAATTTAACATTATTTTAAACAAGTAGCGTCTGTTTCTTTTTTTTGGAATAGCTGTCTATAAAATTAATTGAAGATAACTAAACTGAGAGTAAGATGTAACCAATATTTTAGGAATATGAGAAAAGATATCTGACCTGATCGATGCAAGCAGGGAATAAGTCTAAATTAGTCAGAAGAAGATTCTTTAAAGCCATTTTAGCAAGGGAAACACGAAGGTGACCACCTCGGTTCCTATCACGTCCAGTGGCTCCTCGACCACCTTCTCCTGCGTATTTAGTATAAGAAGGGGTTCTTGGGTCAACAGGTGAATAACCAAAAGGAGCCCGGGGTGCGGGCTCAATGAAGAGACTATTGATCCAAGATATAACCCGACCACTCATTTTTCTTGCATTGTCATCAAAACACGGCCCGTATAACAAGGAAGCCATAGCATTCATGGAAGCCCACTGGATGGCCTCAACTTGTTCAGTCACTTCTTTATCGAATGAAATTTTGTCAATGGAATCTTTTGATCGGGAGTGCTGACTGGACTTGTAACGTTCAACTTCACGTCGATAATCACTAGCACTATCTTGACTCCATGTACTACCAGATTCATCACACCATGAGAGAAGAAGATCAAATAATCGTTTTCTGGTTTTAGGATCAAATTTCTCTGATTTTGACTCCACAAACTCTGGAGCCAGTGATCTTAGTACACAGGCAAGTGAATAGCGAAGAGGTTGCATTTCTTGAAAGCTTTCAAGAGGTGAACTTGAGATTAATCTGGTTGTTTCATCAATATACTTCAAATAATGACGACGGAAAACTGGCTTACGGCCTAGCATCCCAGGCCAAATGTTCTCAGCAACAGTTCTATATATATTTGCAATGCGGATTCGGAGTTCTTCCCGGCGAGGCTTTTGACTCTGAATCAATACAAATATTGAATATTTATATAGTTAGAATTAAATGAAAAATTCATGATCCCAGCTCCCAAGTAGAGGGGACAACTGCAATCCATCTACTTACAAGTCGATTTGGGTTGGGTATTTCTTCTCTTTCTTTTTTCTATTTCTAAAACTGGTCAAACGATATAATAGCTAATAAGGGCAAAAGGTCGTAAGAATAGCAAAGTTGCCCAAAGTCTATTATTTACGCATACAACGTCTGAAATCGTGTTATTGAAATATTAGATAATTATTGAAAACAACTGTTTTCATAATCATAATAAACACTTAATTATCTATAAATTACAACTAAAATGGACAGAAAAGAGTTTGCAGGTCAACCCTAATTTGACCCAGCCCATTTCAAGCGAACCCATTTACACCAGTTACCAAACCCCGCCTATGTTGTCACCTTCAATCCCAAGTAAAGCCACTCAGAAAGCAAGGGGTCCAAGAGGACACCTAGGTGTATAATGCCAGTAGATTATAAAAAACTTTAGCATGCAAAGAGAACCAAACAATATGCCTCAAACAGCAAACTTAGCAAACCCTTTGTCTCTAGTATAGCAGCTCTGAAGTAGATTGCAAAAGAAGTAAGAGGTTTCTCCAACATGGAGAGAGAATGCTCTTCCAAACAAAAATTTAAACATCTTATCAAGAGAATCACTTATTTAGTTAATTATAAAAATGGTGACTTCCAATGAAAACATTACTCATACCTTCCATTTTGGTTTTCCGTCAGTTTCCAAAGAAATCTCATCCATAAAAGATGCAAGCTCACTAAACATTATTTCACACACTTCCAAATGTGAGTGCCCGAGAGCCATAGTTGCTGCATGCTGTAATCAAGAAGAAAAAGAGAAACAATTAAACGTTTTGCTTGATAAACAACAAGTTCACAACTATGTCAACCGTGATGGTTCATTGTTTCTAATGCGTAAGAAAATAATGTTTTGCTTGATAAAATTTACGAGTAAAAAGCATGTAGACATTTAATTGAAGTTATTTTACTAAATATAAAGTTGGTGACTACTACTCACTGCATGTGCTTCAGAACCAGATTTTAGTGAGGGGAAAATAAGATGGAAAAGATCCCGTGTTGTTGCTGCACCAGCTCCTTCCCTTCCAGGTGGACATGAACAAGCAAACATAGCATACATCAGCCACTGATCAAGTTTGCTGTCTGCTTCCTGAAACTGATGAGCCTTTCCCCCCAATTCAACAGGTGTTATATGTGAAAGTCGCTGAATAACCTCCATCCTGACAATATATAAATATCTAAATTTGAATCCTCGCCTCTTGTGAGTTCAAAAAAGCAAGATTTGAAGGCATGAAAATTGTAATTTACTTTGCTTCCTGAACAGACTGTGGGCATAGCACTGCACCATATTTGACAAGCTCACTAAGACATCGAGCCCATCTGTTCTTATCAGGGCTTTCAAAGAGTATAGACTGTATTGTTGCATCAGGAGGTACTACATCAGATTCCCGTCTAAGATCAAAAGGACGCCCAGAATCCCAATAGCAGCTTTGAACAATGTCATCCTGTAATATTATACCAAAGGTGAATTTAATAAAAGAGAATTAGAAGCCATAAAAGAAAATTAAGGCAGGGCATGCTTAAGTAGAACACATTACACACCCCATTCTCTTCTAAAACATCAATTATAAATATTGGTTCAGCTTCATCTTTCATAAGATCTGATCTTTCATATAAAGAGAGGTTTCGTATATCATTCCTTAGAGCACGCACACAGCGAAGTAATTCCAATGCCGTGTGTCTGATTTGACTATCAGCAGAGCTAAGGAAGATAAGACCAACAGCATCAATCTCGGAAGCACGGTATTCTATTGGTTCTCCTTGATGAAATGAAGATCTCTTAAACCCTTGTTTTTTCTGCACATTCTTTGCATCAGGGACATCGCTTTCAATATTATCATCGGAAAGACAAGCTCTCCAGTAACGAAGGAGATCCAAAAGGCGTCCTAGTGATGTTTGGATGAGAAGAGGGAATTCATCTGGCAACCGTAGGATGAAATTCGCCATACCCCTCATAACTGCAAATCTCCGGTGGGGAAGGTATCTCACAATCCGGTTAAGTACTTGTACTGCTTCCTCACGAACACCAGGATCGATACTTATTCCGTGTTGGGGTATGATCTCAGTGATTTTATCAGTCCTGCCAACTTCTTCAATCAAGTCAGGTATACACTTGAGAACCGAGCGAAATAGATATCCTTGCGACTTTTCCTTGGTAACAGCATCTGGGTAAAAGCATACATCATACATGGTTAAACTAAAATTACAGCAAATACATAAGTCTCTAGACTATCATTTGACAGAATGACAAAGAATCACATATCTGACAATTCAGTTATACAAGAGAGATCTCAACTGGGAATGAAACAAACAGATTTTTGATCGCTTAATGATTGATTACCTATAGTTGTCTTTGAAGAAGTGAGAAGAGCCTGACTATAAGCTCGATTGCATGACCTCAAAATAGACTCAATTGCAGCCTTAACTTTTGGAACATAATGGCCTATGTCATGAGCTGCCAATGTAACACAAGTCAAAGAGAAAGTCAAATCAAGATGTTAAAATAAAGATCAAATAATAAATCGGATTGCTAAAGGACTAGTTAGTCACCATGAAGGATTTCCAAGCCAACATGTTGGCTTGTTGGAGACATTGCGATGGCAAGTAAAGCACGCAGACCGATAACCTTTGCTTCACTCGGACTATCTTGTTTTAGCAGTTCTAAGATCACATGGTTCATAGAAAAATCAAGATTATGTTCGGCTATAGTAACACAGAACTCAACAACTTTATCATGTTGCACATCTTGTGTAAGCATCCCTTTCCTGAGAATTGTTAAAAGCTGAGCTGTCACACTGTCCAGGTAATCCCATACACGATTTGGTGGTTGAGAATTCCCGTGAACACTCAAATAGAATCTTAAAACACGGTGAAGACAGTCCAGAGCCATGAAGCGGTTGTTCTTGTCCTGTAAAATAAGCCTAAGTTATGTCATCCGGCAAAAACTGAGGGAGTCTAGAAAGGAAGACCTTTTCATTTCCTCGGCAGGAGGAAACAAAACCACAAAGGAAAAGAACAGAAGAATCTACTTTTGTTTGGCTTCGAAGGTATTTTGGATGTTTGGTTAAAAGTGATTATGTGATATTCAATAGTAAGAATCAGATAATCAGTTATAATAAAAAGAGTTGCAGGAGATGATGTCTGGATGTGCTTCAGTTGTTTTAAGTTGTAATAATCGGATAATGAGATGATAAGAGTGTTTGGAAACTTTTGGTATTTTTAAGGAATTAATAGATAAAATGGACAAAAAGGACATTTTCTTGCGGAAAGGGCAGCATTTTTTGAATGTAAGTAAAAGTCTTTCATATCTGCTTAGAAGAAAGGGTAAATTTAGTTTATCCTTAGATAATCTTGTTGCAAGTGATATGAAACAGATTATTTGGCCCTTGAATAATCAAGAAATCCAAAGCAGAATCTGTTTTATCTGAACATGAAAAACTGACTTGCAACTTCAAGCAGTAATAATCAGAAAATCAGAAGCAGAATCTGTTTTTCTGAATATTAAAAACTGATATTTGAGACTACAAGCAGTACTAATCAGAAATTCAGAACCAAAAGTAAATCCACACAACCCCCCTCAGACCAAAATGTTGAGTTAGAAAGAATGTTACCCTAAGATGCTTGTACAGTTGTTCCATATGAGGACCAAAGTTGTTGAGAAAAACAGTAGGATCACCAAGACAGAGAAGCAAAGTCACTAGAGGATAAGCAACCTAAACAAAATTTAAAAAACAGCATGTTCATAAAGTTAAAATAAGAAGAGAATCAAGTTACACAAAAAAAGGTACAAATTCTGAAAAAACTACAAAAAAAGGTACAAACATGCAATAAGATATAGCTATTAGCTTACAGCTATATGTTTGCTCTGTTTATCTGTCCAATGCATGAGTTGCACTCTTATCCGTGCAACGGCTTCATACCAAAGAGTAAGCGCAGGGTCTACACCAGGTGGTGGCCAGTTACCACTCTTATCTGCAAGTGGTGCTAAAATGTTTGACAACATATTGCAAAGGGCATGGTGAAGTTCACTCTTTCTTTTATGAGGGGAGCGATTAAGAGGATTGGCTTTTGCCACAAAGGAAGCAGAGGCATTTAGACCACCCTCTGTCTTCACCTGGAAAGAAAATTTATTCATATAATATTACAAATGTATATAAAAGCTACTCAGAAACAAATTAACTAAAAAAGATAATGTATTTAGCATCTACCCCAAGTTTTAGGTAGCGCATTCCGTTAATGATACTGAGTGTTTCACTTCGAGCACCACTAGTATCAATCCGACGAGTACTGAGTTCCAAGAAGAAACGCTCCGTCACAGAACTAAACCTGTCAAATGATAGCAAATAGAAATGTAACTTATAAAAAGTTAAAGATTGTGTCTAATGTAAAACTCAGTACAACTTTACCTGATTCTCGATAGAGCACCAAGGAGTTGGGCAACTAGGTCTAGAAGGAGACCACGCAAATCAACCAATGAAGGATATTCAACTTGACTAACAACCCTGCAATGAACAACTTTTCATTTTTGTGACGGGTGGAGTATTTGGAATTTAAAAAAAGTAGTTCATTATGTCACAAGTCCCCCCACCCCCATCCCGAAAAAAAAAGAAAAAAAACACTTCTTTTATCAATACATGCATGATGCAACAATGAAAATTCTAGAGCCAGTTTGGTGTTACCTGTCAGCGTTTATAAGCCAATCAAACACAAAGTTTTCAAGTCCAGTCCAGAGTTTTTCTGCAGTGGCAATAAGCACATTCTATCTAAGGATAATGTAACTTGAATTACGGAGAAAAAGAATTCAAATATGGAGATGAACCTGTAAGGCCTTCTTGTGGACAACACTCCACAAAGCGAATACAAGCTGAGCAAAAGATGCACTCCACTGCCAGCTGCTCCATTCAAGGGATAAATATTAGTTAAAAGTTCAAAACAAATAGCAGGAAGTATAAAGCGGTCCTTTGTTTCATTTGCCTGGGTGGTTCGTGAAGCAAAGTTAAGCACAAGCTTTTACAAAAACAGCTGGCTTATCCACCTCCTTTTTTAAAGTTCAGTCCATGACAGTCATAACCACATACTAAATGTGTAGCATTCATTGCAATATAAAACATCAGAAGAGGCATGCACACACACATACATATATCAAGTCATACGAACCTTTCTTTGGAAAGTAGATGCATCATTTGCACCTTTTGGGGACTCACTGCAAAGTAACAAGATATAACATGTCAAATTCTATACAAATAGACCAACGAAGCATTTTATTATAATGTATTTGAGCTCTCTTTAGCATACCAGGTGGCTTAACATCCGTACAAATGTTTTTATACTCTCTAGCAGATTAGGTTAGTTGAAGAGTGGTGTTACTTAAAACAGTCAAACTCCATAAGAAAATAAAGTTCCTTTCAATAACTCATAAAGGGATTAAAAACAACAAAACAAGCTAATTAACTGACTGAAGTTCTCATGTTTAGACCCCCAAAGTGATGGGAAAGAGAAATAAGTCCAATATTTATGCAAAATTTCACTCGTTTAGATTCTTAATGTTAAACTTTTCCAATTCTGTTCCAGTCTAAAGTCTAACATGCATACATTAATTTCATGTTCGTAATGATCATTTATACAACTTTCCATATCTCTATGACCTCCATTTCTTTTTCAATCAAGCAATGTAATTGAATATTAAATCATCACATACAATACAGGTCTCTTAGGGGGCGTTTGGCATATTTAATTGGAAATAGCTTATGCATTTTGCAAAAGCCATCTGCTTGAGCTGTTCCCCAAAAGTATGTAATAAAGAGTTCAAAGCATTATAAGCACTTTTTAACAAGTGTTTGAATAAGCTTATTGTAATTTGAAAACACAATAAGCTGATAAACCCCTTTAGTACGCTAAGCCAAACACCCCCTAAACAAGATAAAGAAAAGGTCAAAGAAAAAACATTCATGAATCACGTACATGTATAAATGTAAAAACAAAAACAGAAAGTTTGTTGAAGCCTTGAAGACTCAAACATATGGACATTAAAAATAGAGTTTAATGACCCACGTTTCTCTCCAACGAAGAAGTGCTTCAAGAAGAGGTACAGGTGTGTGTCGTGCCACCATAGCCAAGGAATCCAATACTTGCTCGTAGGCAGGGTCTGATGGCCTAAGGTATTGTCCATCCTGTAGTTTCCCACATATGGTAACAGAATATTTCATGAGAAAAGCATCTATATAAACCAGTTTTTTATTATAAGGTAGTATGCATGGAACAAAATATAAAGCATTTCCTTATAGGGCTTTAAAAGGAATAGCACACAAGTATCCGGGAACCATAAATTATAGAAAACCGAAAACAGATGCAAAATCTATAGCAACAAATATTTCAAATGCCCTTGAAGTCCTTTTCGGCAATTGTCAGTCAATTATTAAAATTTTGACAACAGGAGATATTAAACTTATTACCTTTATGGCAAAAGTTTAACTTCAGTACCAGAAATTTCAAATTCTCTTACCATGGAAAAGGAGAAGGCAAACCAAAAGCAAGAAATGGAAAGGGAAAACTACTCGCTCAGTCGCTTGCACAAGCTCAAGTTTCTACCTAGAGACTATATCATCTTTAAAAGATACCTATGGCAACAATATATGCTATATCACCTACATAGTATGAAAATTCCACACGCTGCAATATTATTTATACTTCCTTTAGATCTCCAAGCATTCTATTAAATAACATAAAATACTAAGTAAGCCAGACATGTTAACATGGCCTCCTTTTAATTAATCAACCACCTTCAGCTGAAATCCAAATAACCCATATGCTCACATTTCAATAAGAAGCTATAGGTCAAGGTCTCCACATAACTATATAAAACTTCCTACCTTTACATCAGCATCAATATCATTACCAATTCCAAGGTTTTGTCTATAGATTGTTAACTCAAAAGACTTTTTTTTCAGTGTGAGGCAAGAGTAATATTGTCCATAACAATTGTGTATCAAACTCAGTCCATTATTCATAGTTGCTTCTACATATGATTTTGTATAGGGTATAAGAGCAGCAAAAAATTACTTAAAAGTGAATAATGAATGCATGAAAATAGGAACATTCTACAATGAATGATAATGAATGCATGAAAATAGGAACATTCTACAATAGTACAATGGATGCACCGAAAGGCTATTGAACCAAAATAAATGATAATGAATGCATGAAAATAGGAACATTCTACAATGGAAAGGTGGACACGTAAATAGGAACAAAGAGAATGCTATTCCCCTCCAATATATTGTAGCTTCAAAAACAGGAGAAGATAGCAACTCCTAAGATGATCAGCTCCGTACAAGAAATTGACACTCTTCCATACAAAGATAGACAAGCAAGACATCATTATGAACATAAAATCCCAAGGTATGGAACATAGTTGCACGGAACTGGGTTCCTTCCGGTACGTGGAACGAAAACGGGATCGAGGATCGCTCATCTTTAAAATTCGGTACGAGGGGGGGTAGTCTTCTCCGGAACGCTATTTCGGTACGTGGAACGTTGTACGATGTACCATTTATTACTAAATTATATAATAATATAATTAACAAAAGTATACTAAATACCAAAAGATTAATACTTCATACTTCCAAAGTTCAATACATAAATTCATAATTCATAAGTTCATACTTCATAGCAGATTCTTGATCAATTTTCTTTATTATCAGATTCTTCCAAATTCACATTTTCTACTTCTGCCTCTGCCCCAATATCTACATTCCTTTTGCCAAAAACCATTTATGATTCTCTTATGTTTGATTTGATACTTAGATTCCAGAATTGAGAATGAAGTATTGAATAGAAGAAGAAGAAGAATAGAATAGAAGAAGTGGAGTAGATTGTCGACTGTGAAAATGAGTTAGAAGTTGTGAGTCGAGAGACTCCAGAATTTAGAGTCGCTTGATTTTCAGGTCGGCGACCTTTACCATCCGATTCGATTTGGCGGGTATTTGATTTCGTAAATAGCAACAATCAATTGGGCTTCCAAATTCGATGAATTAGAGTCGATAGTGTCGATTGAGTTTACTGTTCCAGGCGATTGGGACGCTTCAGGTACGGCGACCTTTACTATCCAAATTCGCGTTCCAAGTGTGTCTAGGATCGAATTATAAGTCGTCTGGGATCGTCAATTTTAGAGCAGAGATCGCGTATCGAGTAGCGATTGGAACGATCCTGTACCCGTTTTCGGTACGTGCGATCCGGAACGCAGATCGTGGGGGGGTAAGCGATCCTAGTAACTATGGTACGGAAACCCAAAAAGAGGCTGGCCCAACTTAAATGAGATATGATAGCTTCTTTATGTTTTAACAATTGTAACAACCAGCCCCACATGAATAGAAGAGAAACTTGAACAGTTTACATGACTTGAGTCACAAGCTACTAACAACTTCCAACATGGTTTTAAGTTGATCTTGAAGACAGTGGGCTAGTCTACTACTTTAGGCTTCGGGTGTTACAAAAGGTATTAAAGCATAGCCTCTTTTCGTGAGTGACTTCGACTTATGCATCAACTATGGTATGGATTTTGGGCGTGTAGACCTCATGAGGACATCAAGAATTTAAGTAGGGGAGTTTGTAACAATTGGTCCCACATAGATTAATACTTAATAGATAGAAGAAGATAACTTAATCTTTGAACACCTAATAAAGCATTGACTTGTAGGCTACTAATAACATCTACCATTGTTTTGAGTTGATCTTGAAGTTATAGGGTTAATGTTAATCTACAGCTTCAAGCTTTGGGTGCTACAAATACCCATGCATACGCCCCAAAAAAATTGAGAGGTATTATGCCCTACATTCCACGTGTAACACTAAGACTTCCTTAGGTTCAATGATCCTCAAGACAACAACGAATGAACGATTCTTTTTATTTGCAAAAGGAAAGTGAGTTGGTAATTGAAATAGACAAGACATAGTGATCAGTTGATGGATTTTGTGTACAATAAGCAAATATATTGAAATTGACATGAAGAACAATTTCATCAAACTAATAACCACAAGAATAGTCATTACTACCTACTTGAAATGCAATGAGCTTGCATTTGCTAGATCTGCCTAATGAAAAAGCCCCCACAATGAAGTTGCCTAGATTTTATCAACTATCTTGAGTCTTACACTGAATTTGTGTACTAAAACTATCAAAGAACCACAACTGAATCATAAGCCGAATTCAATATGATATCTTGCTCATGACAAGAGAGGGCAGCTATGGCAGAACAGAGGGCATGGATAACCGATAAAAGAGTTTGGTCTCTAAAGAACTGAAACTTCCTCTACAGGGGTTAATCCCTCAAATACTCAATATGACCTCAAGATTTCTAGTTAATTAACAGATCAAACAGCCTCCTAATCCTTTGTTCTCCTTTCTTATACAACAATACATTATTGAATACCAATTGCCCACAACTGCAACCAACACACAAAGTGATTAAAAGTGCACATCTACGTTTGCATAAAACCAGGTACATCTGGTTATCAACAAACCTATATGGAATATAAACTTAAATCAAATTCTCAACTTACAATCGACAATTAAACATAGATGTAGATGATAGACGAGTCTGTAAGTGAATCATCCTTACCTGTGCTTGAGCTGTTTCAATTCGACGCCTCGCAAGTGGAAGGAACCGTTGCAGCAATGCATCGACAATAAGCTTCGCCGCACTCCCCGCCTTCATCTTGACAGAAACCCCAAAAATTAGATATAAATTTTTGCTTCTTCTACCTCGGACTGAACCGTTTTCACTTCATAATCAAACTTATGATTCAGAAAAACTCCCAATGTTAGAATTAAAAGCATCAATTATGCAAACGAAGTTAAAAGTGTATCCGTATCTAAAAACCCCAATTCCTCGTAAATCTGAAGTACCCCACAAAAAGCCCTAAAAGCAAAACCTCAAAGCTTTAGCCTACAAGAACATCTTGTTTGTCCCTAGGGACTCTGCAACTTCTTCTTCCTCTCTGTCCATGTGATCTCGAAAGCTTAAATCAAAAAATTGACTTGTAGCCTTTTTCACCATTGATGACGACAGCAGAACTCTACCATCTCACTCATTTGCCAAAGCGTTTACAGTTCAATTACCAAAAATACCCTTAAAATATTTCTTTTGCGTTCCAACCAGCTCCTATCTGTACTGGCAGGCATGGGAGAAAAATGTAATATTAAATTAGACAATGTTCTTTAAAATATATTTAGTTAATTTTATATATTCTTCTTTTATTTAATAAAGTTCATGTAAAAACACAGATGATTCAGTATATAATTATATATGAATTGTAAAAATATTACTCTGTTAAAAAATTTAAAATATAATTTAGACCATTGATACCTATGAATTAAATATAGACTATATTGAACATTTTTTTATTTTTACATATCAAATTTTAACATTTGTTTTGTAGTATATCAAACTTTCGTAAACTTATATTTTTAGTATGCTTAATAATCTATATAACTGACATTTTTTAACTTATTATCATATGGACTGCTACACCATGTCGTCACATTATTATTAGGAAATTTATACATTTTATTCTTTTATATCATCTCTATTAATTATTTATAAACTTTCTGCACAAATTTTTAAATATATATATATATCATTATATATATATATATATATATATCATTATATATATATATATCATTTTAATTTTTTGTGATAAATTTTAACAAGTAATCGATATTATTTTATTAATTATTAATAGAGTTAATTTAATAAATGGTCCTTAAACTAACCACGAATTGCAAGTTTAGTCTTTTTTCTAAAAAGTTGCATTTTACATCCTTTAACTACCATTTTGTTGTATTGATAGTCCTTTATAACGTTTTCCGTTAACTTTGTCCGTTATGTTTTATAAATTGACTATATTACCCTTACACTTATTTTGTATTTATTTTCTTAATAATTGTAGTATTATAATAATAATTAAATACATTAAAACCAACCCTCTCCTCTAATTCTCTGTCAGCCAAACCCCCTTCCCCCTCTCTCCTCTCCTCTTTACAACCATCCAAATTTCCGATCACCATCGCCACCGTTCCGATCACCATAATCCGTTAACTAGTTACAACCCCACCATCCACCTTGAACACCACCACTTTCACCTTTACCTTTGTTTTCTTCCACAATTTTTACTATCATACAAAACAGATTTCTACCAACAGATTTCTAAATCATACAAAAGTTCATCTTCATCTCTACCAACAAGAAGAAATCCTACAAAAGTGGAATACAAACCACTATTCTCTTTAAGAAACCACCAAGATGAAAATAAATTAGATCCACAGGAAAAGAACTCAGATCCGCATGAAAGGAACTCAGATTCAGATTCATATGTGGATGTTACTCTTACCGACGGTGCAAAACCCCTCTTGGTCGTTCACTTTTGTATGTGACCGACGGTGCAAAACCCCTCTTTGTTGACGGTGGGAGGAGGTTAAGGGTGGTGATGGATGTTTCTGGTGGTGTTCTAGGTCGCCGGAAATAGGAAAGAAGAAAAGGGTACGAGAGTGGGAGCGAGGGTTCTAGGCGGAGGAGGTTGGAGGCGGTGATTCTAGGCAATGGTGGGTGGGGGAGGCGGTGGTTCTAGGCAGTGGTGGGTGGGGGAGGCGGTGGTTCTAGGCAGTGGTGGGTGTGGGAGGCGGTGGTTTATTGTGAGAGAGAGAGAGAGGAGAGTGTGTGCAAGAAAGAGAGAGAGGAGGGTGAGAGAGAGAGGATTGCTTAGTCTGGAAGGAAGAGTGGGAGAGAGAGTCTCTTTGATATTTATTTAAAAAAATCAAAATATTATTTCAAATTAGAGTAAAAAGATTTGACAGATTTGAAAAAAAAGGGTAAAAGGACATAAATACCCTCAACTAAACAGATTTGACAAACGGAATACGTTACAAAGGACCAAACTTGCAAGAAAATGGTAGTTAAAGGATGTAAAATGCAACTTTTTAGAAAAAAGGACTAAACTTGCAATTTGTAGTTAGTTTAAGGACCATTTATGAAATTAACTCTTATTAATATTCAACTTCAAGAAGCTTAATCCGGTCAATCAGCAGTTTTTTGTTAAAGATATATATAAAAGAGTTAATTTCATAATCGGTCCTTTAACTAACCACAGATTGCAAGTTTAATCTTTTTTTTAAAAAGTTGCAAATTTCATCCTTAAACTATCATTTTGTTGCATGTATTATCCTTTCTAACGTTTTCTGTTAACTTGGACAGTTAACTTTTTTAAATTGACTATTCTACCCTTATATTTATTTTTATACATTTTATTAATAATAAAGTACTTATTATTACATTTATTATTAATCCCCTTTTTTCTACCACACAGCCTCCCCTCCTACCCCCTTTTATCTGTCATTCCTCCCCAAAAGTACCACCGCTAAACCTCATCCTTGCCGAAGAAAACCACCGGCACACCTCCCCCCGCCGAACAAGACCGTCGCCGCCAACTACCATCTTCCCGTCGCTGCATCACCAACGCCTGCGACCCTCTCAGGCCCTCACTTCGTCATTCTCTCACTCACACTCTCTCTCTCTCTGCTCTAACCGCCGCCGCCCACTACCTCATCGGAGAAGACACCACAACAAACGTGTCTCTCCCATCTCCACCACCATCGTGCACCACGCTTTACACCATCTCCACCTCCATCGTGCACACCACAGCTGTGGATCTAAGATATATTTAGCATCATCATCGTGATGGGTGTTGATAGCCCAAACGAATACGAGGAATCTGAAATCGATGTAACAAGGTTATGATTTAGGGTTTTTCTCTTCGTATTCATCATCGATCTTTGCAGATTTCTTCATCTTCATGTGCGGTTTAGGGTTTTACTCTTCATCTTCATATCAGATTTAGGTCTTTTCTCTTCATCCTCATGTGCGATTTGGGTGTATGGGTGGTAGACGACGATGGTGGTTGTTGTTGGTATACATTGATGGTTTCAGGAGGCGGCGATGGTTTCGATGGTTTCAGGAGGCGGCGATTTGGTGTTGGTATACATTGATGGTTTCAGGAGGCGGCGATGGTGGTTGGTGTTGGTAGTGGTGGTGGTTAGTGGTTTCAAGGGCGGTACACATATTTCATCTTATTAAATTGTTGGTTTGATTCAATTTAATTGTGTAAATATAATTTTTGATATTTTTAATGCTTAAAAAGAGCATTAGAAACAATTAAAATTAAAAAATAAAGTAAAAGACCTAAATACCCTTGTATGTACTAGACTTAACGGTATAAGTTAATAGAAAACGTAATAAAGGACAATAGATGCAATAAAATGGTAGTTTAAGAATGAAGTTTGCAACTTTTTGAAAAAAAGGACTAAATTTGCAATCTATGGTTAGTTAAATGACCATTTATGAAATTAACTCTATATAAAATATGGTTGAACATACCCTAATCATTTATCCAATATACCAATTAAAACACCTTCAATACCATCAACACCTGAGTATCATTTGTCATTAGGGATGGCAAAACAATCCAAATTCGATGGGAAAAACCGAACCAGACTAGTTTCGAGGTCGGGTCGGGAATTATATTTTCTGGTTAGGATCGGGTTCGGGAATTTTTCGGGTTCGGGCCAGGCCACACTATCCCCCCCGATATATGTTTATATTATTTTTTATATACATATATGTTTTATATATTTATGTATATAATATTGTGTATGAATATACAAAGAGAACGATTGTATATCTATTAATGGAGAAGTTTATAAAGAGATGAAATTTGTTGTTAAATTTTGAATTTTGATCCCCTAACTTTTTTTAAGTTCTACTTTAGTTAAGTTTTTTTATTCAAGTTGATGATGATATTTACGTTTTTATTTATAAAATCATCATCTAAGGTTTTTATTAAGTTTTTTGTGTAGTTTCTTACTTTACTAACATAATTTTTAGTTGGGTCGGGTTTTATTAGGGGTGTTCGCGGGACGGGTAGTGGAATTTTTGCAAACCACAACTGCGGAGCGGTTACCTAGTTTTGGGAACCGAAACCGAACCGCAAACAGCGGGTATCCGTTATGCGGGTACCCGAATGGAGGCAGGTATCCACAGTTCGGGTCACGTGTACCCTAAAATTGAACTGTTTTTCATTTTTGTTTTTTCAACAAGTTTAAATTCATAATAAAACAATAAATAATGGTAGAAACAAGTCAACAATAACGAATAAATCACTAGCAGAAATCAAACAGATCTTCGATGAGAGCTTTGTAAAAACAAAAAACCGATATGATTAAAGTTGGTACTGTTGATCGATTTCAGTGTCTCCATGTTGAACTCTCGATCGTTGCAAGCTTGCGAACTCTCGATATCGAAGCTCAAAAAAATAACTGGGGGAAACAGTATGGGCTACTAGAAGTAAATTAGGTAGTTTTGAGGAGTTTAAGTTTTCTAATGATTTTATTATTTCATATTAACAAATATATATATATAAGTTAAAAGCATACGGGGTGGGGCAGGTACCCGCAGATATCAAAATTTAAAAACCGAACCCGCCCCGTGTTTAGCGGGTATCATAGTTTTCGGGTTACGGTTTTTACGCGTATCGTTTTTTTGGTTTCGGTTCATGCGGGGTAGGTCGGTTTTTTGTTTTTTTTAACACCCCTAGGTTTTATCACCGGTTCGGGTCGGTCCAGGTTTGCCAGACGTCCCGACGGGGTGCTCCGAAACAATCCCCAACGGGGAACGGGTTTTCATTTCGGGTTCAGGGACAGGGTAACCAAAAACCGTCCCGAACTTGCCCCGTTGCCATTCCTATTTATCATCATCACAAACTGATTAACAATGGACACCAAAACGAAAACCCTAAATTGTAACACTGAAATGGAAAACTCAACTCATAAATGTAATAGCATTTATTATAATTAAATACCATCAAGGCCAAAAATCAATTAAACACTAAAACACCATCCTAACGTTAATTTTGAATCAAAACCCTTAAAATAAAATTCTACATTTGAAAATTATACAAGACTTAAAACCAAAATATAATCTCATGTTCTATCGAACCCTAAACCGAACAAATATGTGAGACACTAAATTATTAATGAAAACAAAGTCTAAACCAAATTCATTTGAGATAGGGAAGCAAATAGATAATATGTGTGTATACAATGGTGGCTTATGTGATGATGGATGGGTAGTTTGATACGGAGATGATTCGGTATATATACATTTGAAAGGGAGTAGTTCTTTTAGAAGTTAAAATAATTAAAACCTAAATTTCTTTTTTATATCCATGTAGACACCTCATTATACATCATTAATTAGTAATTTATATACGTAATAGTATGTTTTTAAAGTTTGGTACATTAAAGGGTAAAATGTATGAAAAATAGAATAAACTTTATCAAAATTATCATTATATACGGTTATTTTTATTTTGTACTAAAAAGTACAACAAACTTTCACATCCGATAATGCAGTTGGTAGGCTAGATAGCATGTAGCATTCATCATTATCATCATCTTCTTGTGTTCTTATAGTGTAAATGTATTATTGGTTATTCTTAAGCAAACAAACAACATATCTTACTCTATGGATAGAGACTATTTAAATCAGTCTTTTATTTATATTTAGAGATAGAGATAGAGACTAAATATGTCAAATAAATATAGATAAGTACACATATGTTGAACGTGTTGAAGACTGATTTTTTTTATTATGATAAGAATTCAAAACTATATGAGTTTTGAGTTAACTAAACACACCATTTAAAAAAATTAACTCCTATTACTTCGTATATAGATAATAAACCCAATTTAAGGTATATATAGTCATCCCCCCTCTCTCTCTCTCTATATATATATAATATAATATAATATAAATTCAAGTGAAATCAAATAAACAAAAGTCAAAAACAAAATTTCATGTCTGATTAAACGGATTACTAAAATTGAATAATTAAAATTATTTTTTAAATAAAAAGCTAGAATTATGAAATAAATGTTATGGACGTTTATCTTTTATTTATATTAAAAGATTTAGTTATTGTAATTTATTATTTTTTATTATTTTCTATTTTAATTTGATGTTTATTTATTTATTTATTTATATTTATAATACATTTTTATTTTTGTAACAACCTTTTATATACAAGAAAAAGGAAAAATAGAGAAACATACGAGTATTTTCAAAGATGGCATGAGTGCATCCTGCTATTCCTGCATACATATCAAACTTGGATGATTAATTAGTTGATTTTTCAGTCTATATTTTATCTTATTTTTAGTTATTGACTTATTGTAATTTAAATAGTATATTTTATTGTATTTTATTTTAATGTTACTTTTGTAATAAAAAAAAGAAAAAAAGCAACAAAACAATGCAAGTACTTTTAGAGATGAGATGTAACATGCATAAAAAGAGACTATGACAAGTTAAGCATTTGAAGTATAGTCCTAACTAGGGGTAAAGTTTGACTCGAAATTTTATGTGAAGCTCGAGCTCGGCTTGATAGCTTGACAAGCTTTCATACTTTAAGCTCGAACTTGGCTCGAAAGGGTACATTTAGCTCGAGCTCGGCTCGAAAAGCTCGAAATAATATAAAAAATTAAATCCAAAAACCATATTATTTAAAATATAGATAAATTCTGAAATTAATGATTTTTTAGTAACTACTTATTATAAAGAGTATGCATATAAAGTAGATTTATTTCAATAAGTACTCCTTTTTAATATGTTTTAATATTAGCCTATCATATATACATATTACATATATAAATACACATATACTATATAAGGCTCGAAAAGCTCGATACGGACTCAAGCCGAGCTCTTAGAAGCTCAAGCTCGACTCGTTAAATAATTCGAGCTTGTTTTTGAGCTCGAGCTCGATAAAGTTCGACTCGAACGAGCCGAGCTCGAGTTACTCGATAAAAGCTCGACTAGTTTACACCTCTAGACCTAACCAATCCAAAACTAGGGGTCCCGGTCTCGATACAGACCGGCGGTCTAGATCGTTTTGTATTTTTGGGTAGGCAATTAAAAGATCTGACTGATTCAATAGTCTTAGAAAATGTTCAGAGTTCAGACTTGTCATAACCTGGATTTTGTTTACAAATTTTCACATATAAATACCTGATTACTTTTTCATAAATCCTATGTTTACAATATCAAATTTTTTATATTAAAATGTCAAAAGAAAAGAGCGAAAAATACAAACCGGAAAAATTCGAACCAAAATTTAAAAAGAATGAACCAAAAATAATTCGAACGAAAAAACCATCGTACTAGAATTATCGAGCCAAAACCGGGCAAAAAAGGGTCGTGTGGCTTTCGGAACCGGTTCATAAAAAACCGAACTGCCCTTGATTCTGTGCACCTGCATAAATACCCTCCCCCTTTTATAAACGTCGTTCGTTACACTCCCCTTACCGTCGCCCCCCTTGGCCTGCTCCGAGGCGATCACCAACACAAAACTCCTGTCAACGGCCGCCGAATTCTCTCTCGTCCTGTCCCTGGTGATCCTGCCATCGCCCCCTTCCTTTGTTGCATACTCTGCAAACATATGAGTTCCTCGATCTCTTTACGAAGCTTGGAATCAACCCTTCTATGGTGATGCAATAGATCAAACTTGAGGTACTCTTCTATTTATTTTGAGTTGATTATTCTGTACTGGAGTATATGTATTCAACATTACAAAAACGCCCACTAAAATTAGTTTCATTTGACTCCTGCAAGTGATATCAATTGCCCAAGTGAAATTATAACCTATAAAATGGTTCATATTACAGCCTACAAGTGTTTGTAGAAATGCCCTAGTGAGAATTATAACATGTAACAGGGTTCGTAATTAGAGCCCTGCAGGTGTTTGTTAAAATGCCCAAATGAGAATTATAACGTACAACAGGATTCAACCAAGTAAACAAAGCAACTAAGCAAGGGTATGGATTGATGAACTCGCGACTAAAGTTTTTTGATATTAAAATATATGCCCATATAGATTCATGTATAGATCCCTGTATCAATGTTTATTAGAGCCCTGTACTATGTTACTTGAGTTGATTGTAGATAAAGGACTGGAAGCATCTAAATACACACTGTATTTACATGATCTGTTAAATCAAGAAATGATGGTGACGTGTGAAGTTAGAACTCCTTTATGATGTTGTAAATGGATGGAGTTTGGACTCTTCTACCTTATAAATCAACGTTTTTGTCTTAAACAATATGTTGTAAGCAAATGTGGGTATTGATTTGTGTGTTTCTTTTTTATGATTGTTGATCTTATTTGTCATTAACATTTGTATTTTATAATTAGGCAATTATAAGTTTCATAAGTACAAGAAATAAATGTTTAACATGATGAAACATAAAATTACAAACATACTGAGCCATCTCTGTTCTTGGATGTGGTATCCAGGATCAGACATAAAAAAATTAAAAAAGAAAAACACCTTTTTGAAGGACAATTGAATATGTTTTTTTTAATCCTATGTTCATCGAAGAAATAGGAGTGAAGCAGGTTTTGTCAATTGTGAAGACAATAAATTGCGACTGAGAAACAAGCTGCCACGGGTACTGCTTCGATCTACCATTTGTGTCATATCATTGGAAGGTATTTTTCACTGCTCTGCTGTTGATCTATGTTTAAGCTGTGGCATCTGTTTTCATCCTTTGTGTTGACCGACCTTGTGCTTAGATTTTGTTTTTAAGTGCGAGTTGTAGTTGCGTTCTTGTGTTTGTATCTGGTTTTGTATGGGCTTTTCATTATCAAAGGCCTTTTCATCTAGGGTCCATTTCATCATTTGAAATTTCTTCACTTTTGATCAAAAGAAAAGGGTAATTTATCACGGATTTGGCACATTCATTCTGCTAATACCTCTTTATCTGGCTAGGAACATTGTAAGGTTTGAATATGTAGCTGATTACTTCCGTGGTTTTGCAAAAATGAAATTAAATACATTGATTATGAATAACTAGCTACCAGCTGATTTGATCACTTGTGAACAATAGATTACGGTGCCTAAAATAAACTGCAGCTTCTTTCCCATGGCTGAAAAAATGGAGACAAAGGAGCATGATGAACTCACTGAAGCTCTCAACGATCTTTTTGCTAACTTTTCCACCATGATCAAAGGCAATCTTCAGGTTTCCTCTCTACTTGTTTCTACTTTTTTCTTATTCAAGATATTGTGATATGTGGATACACATTTAATATATTAGCGTGTTCTTATTCTGCTAAAGAGAGATCACTGATGTACTTTTCAGTGATAATCTTGGATATTGTTTTGTGAATGTTAGTGAATGTTACTGTTGAACCTCAAGGTATCATGAATTGCCTGGACTTCTTAGAAACAACATATAACTACACTTAAATCTATCAAATTGAACCACATTAATTCATTAAAGAATGAACCCATTTCAACCTGAAATTAAAGAAGTCATACCCTTGACCTCAAAGGTTGAATTGTACCTTGTGATTACGAGGAGGGTGTTGATAGAATTGACCAATTGTGGGTGTTTATATGGTTTTTTTCTAGGGTACAAACAACGTCCTGAAGTTGTTGGAAAACATGAACCTCAAGGTTGCAGAAGAGTACAAAGGCTTTGGTGATATTGCCTCCGGTTTGAGGGCATTTGTGGAACGATTGAAGGCCAAAAGTGAGAATTTTGATGAGTATGTTCAACAAATCGATGCTATAGAACAACAAGTAACCGATCTAGAAGCTGTAATATCTATGCTCGATAAATATGTTTCTTTGTTAGAATCCGAAGTTCAGTCTGTTTATCAGATGCCAACTTCATGATTATGATGTGGACATAGTTTTGACAAGTGTGTTCATGCCAAAGGAATCAACAGATTCGTGTATATGGTTCTTCTGTTTGCACGTGTGCAGTTCATGCTGATTGCCAGGTTTTCCTCTATCATATTTTAATCGTGTCTTCTTTTGATGGATATTCAAGCTAAGTTTATGGTCAAGACGGATGTATGTTCAAACAAAACATGTCCATATTAAGTTGTAGCACCACATAATAAGACCAGTACTTTTCAGAAGCAGATAGAAATATTGTCATGAAGCATCAACTATCAATGAACTTTAGAATGAAATATTGTGTGATTGCAATCATACATGCTACAAAATTGGTCGTGGATCGTCCCATTGCCAAACAGTAACATAGATTTTTCTGCCGTGCAGTATTGAATTTATATTCTGAAGTGAGTGACATGATATCGTTGTGTGAACCGTGAAGCATAACCAATAAAGATGTTCTATATCCTACTAATATCATAAATGGATGCTTGGGATCGAGTTTGCAAAACATTGTGTTTGCGAAACTTTTGAGCGGGTCTTAACATGCTTTTCAAAAGGGAGTTGATTCGTACACATCAATTGCTTGCCGTCCATGACAATTTTGTATTAAAGAATGGGGTATCCTTTTAATACAAATTATCGCAAATAACAAAAATCAACTGTTATGTAACAGTTACATTTTCAAAACGTTGTTTTTTTTCTTTTAGTTGAATAATCTCTATCAAAACACAATCTTTTATGCATTTCGATGCCATTGGAGTATTGATGTTGGTGATTAGCTCATTCTGGTCACTGTTTTTGAAAGCTGGATGAAGCCGATTGCTCAATTAGATCATGCGACGCTTCCAAAACTCGAACACGTATAGTTGGTTTATAAACTAGAAAATATAAAAAATGTCAAAAGAATAAGAAAATTTTCCTAGATTGTATAATATGTATGATAAACATACGTTACATACCTCTAAAAGATTGATAAAAGTTGATTGAAATTATAAGTAACTTGAAACAAACAAAATGTTTTAAAAAATATAAAAATGATGAATTCGTGAATCCAAAACCAAAAACGAAATCAAACCGAGTCTGCTAAAAGTCTAAATCCATCAATTCACAAATGAAGAATCGATTTGTTGAAGATGAACAGTGGAGCCAAAAACAGAAATGTGAATTCATCGATTCAAAGCTTACTAAAAACATAAACATGAACCCTAGTCAACACCAAATCGATTCACAACCGAAGACGCACAGGAAATCAAACTAGATGAAGTCGACCAATAAAAGGCATGTCACTACAGAACATCGGTGGGTGATGTCGAAGGTGGGCAAGGACATCCGTGATGGCAATAGTGGGTTAGAGTTCAAGGATGTCGGCAATGGTGATGTCACCAAAGAACGCCGGCGATGGTGTCATCGCTGTAGAACACTAAAGCAAATATGTATATCGAGACAATTCTTTGTTTTGAGGATTTGACGGAGGGTTTTTGAATTCCAATAAGTATAGGAATTGTAAGGATTAACGAATTCTAGTAAAACCAATTGACCAAACATCGAGGAGAGGGAGTTTTCTCAATTTCAATTCCTACCAACCAAACACCGCTTACTATTCGTACTTTGGCTCTTA
This sequence comes from Dittrichia graveolens, assembly GCA_038502395.1. Lineage (NCBI taxonomy): Eukaryota > Viridiplantae > Streptophyta > Magnoliopsida > Asterales > Asteraceae > Dittrichia > Dittrichia graveolens. The sequence continues at coordinate 21,099,600 of JARJIL010000004.1, forward strand.
AATCTTGTGCGGACTAAAGAGGGTTGTAAGTAGTCCCAGTCAGATGAAGGTGAAGTAAATTGATACGAGAAGACTGATACTTGGTTTTGGTTACGTTTATATTTCCTTTTACATACTTTCATTAGTTCATATTTACTGCCAAAACTATACATCAATGAACTAAGCATGTGTAATCTATCATATATACAAATTGAGCAATCTCAAAAGTACGTTTAGCTACATACGTACCTCCATTAACAACTGCAATGATCAATATTTGCTAAATCTGCATTACCATTGTTTCCTTCTACCAATCATACAACAGTAGTCTCTTACGGGTTCCTTCAATATCACAAATGAAAGAATGGTTCATTTCGTCTGAGCGATTTTCAGTTGAAAAAATATGACGACTCTAAAACATCCGAAAGATCAAAATCTCCCCTATCTGGCAATGGCGGGAACACTAAAGTTGGGAAGGACTTTTGAAAGCTTTCCAACAACTGTCACGAGGAACCCTTGGATCAAATTGGTTCACAAATTTAAAATTGAAGTAATTCTGTTGACTAACAAATATGAAAACAAGTTGAATGAAAAGGGAGGATGACGTGCTTACATTTTCCAAAATTGGAGTTTGGTAAAGTTCGACAAACTTCTCCCTCAATATTTTGTTCATCTCATCCACGTTGCAAGCATGCGTCCAGTATGAATCATGAACACCTGAGATTATCTGCTTTCAGTACATGGGGCAAATTCACTCCATTTATGTTTAATATAAATCAATTTCGACCAAATTATATAAATAATACGTTAAGGTCAAACAGACAGAATTAAATTAGCAGCTAAAAAGGAAACTGGTCAGACGATTTAAAAGTCTTGACCTCATAATTATGCTTTATCCAAGAAAAGTGGACCAGCAGTTTTAACTAAAAAAATTGTAGTCATAATATACTGATTGTTTATAAAATTGGTATTTATAAAAAAAGCACAGAAGACCTGCAAAATTCAAGCCTGCACGTTTACAAGCGGCTGCAGTCATCATCATATGTGAACCGTCAAGTGAATGCACAAAATTTGGTGGAAAAGCTGTTCTTTGCCGCCTCACCATCACCTATATACAGAAAAATAACAGATTTCAGATTTCAAAAACTTACCACCTACAAGCAACAAAACCGATATTTAATCATTTACTTTTACTAAGTTCAAAATATAAAACGTTTGATCAGCGGTCACACGTATGTCCTAAAAAACACCATTTGGGTGGTTGCGGTACTGATTTTTTTTTTCATTAATTTGTTGTGGTGCTTCTTTTATTGTTATGAGGCTGCATACGAATTTAAACTTTATTTGTGAGTGAAGTTAGTTGGTATGAATGAGAGGAAAGAAAATACTTTATCAGTTTCACGCTGCAGGCTCAGTACTTGAAGAGAAGTCAAAACCTACAGCAAAAGACAACAAAAAAGCTCCAGTAAGATTAAATATACTCACTATACATAAAGGTGAACGAAGAGAACCTTAAAGAAAATGTCGGATGTCAAATTGTCAATTGAGATATTTAAGACTTACAAGATGTCTTCCATACGTGCGATAAGGTTGTACAACAGGAAGACCAAGTGGAGTAGTCCACTTCACTGGCTGATTTTCAGAGGCAATTAGCTGTACATGATTTGCAGCTAATAAGCATAACCGGCATACAGGTTGCTATACTTCTAACTGCGTGTGTGACTGTGTTCTTTAAACTGTTTACATAATGAAACTGAATTTTTGAAGGTAAATGTGAAATTACCTAGCTATCCCCAACTTCTACTAACACAAAACGTATTATTGTTAAATATACATAGCAATTAAGTCATTTAACTCTATTTTATCTTTACTGTGATAACTGTTTCCTTTGCCAACACAAAAATTTAATGAAGTTTACATAATAAAAACAAAGTAAACATGAGTGACAGCACAAACCTTAGCACAGTCTCCAAGCCAGTTCATAATACTACGTGCGCCTTCGAACATTTCTCCAAGTGCAGCTAAAGTGATCTGTTGACCAAATAGCAACACCTTTTACAACCATTTCCAATACCTCTTTCTTTTATAATAGTGAAAAAATCACCAAGTAACATTTACAAGAATTTTATTTTAATCAAAAACCAACAAATGCTTACTTTGGCAGCGTAACAAGCTGCACCAAAAAGCTCAGCATCATCAGCAATATTACTACGTTCTTGCAACCTCCTCTTTATCTGATCTCGAGCGCCGATGTACGTGACACCATAAACTGATGTCATCACCGTCTGCTTCACCAGCTTCCTGTCCACCTAGAGATACCAAATAATCCATGTGTCAGTCAAATACTTTTCACAAACTTTTTTTTTGGCAAATACTCAAAAAGTCAGATAAAACGGTTGACTGGGATTAGACCTGGTTGATCAAAAGCCGAGCATGCTTTGCATCCGGAAATGAAGCAGGATCTAATTGGGCATCGCTCTTCACAATATCGAAAACTCTGAATTAAATACCAATCTTTGTAATTACAATCACATGCCACAAGTAACAAAAGTAATAATTATAATTTACAATCGCATGTGGTGTCATCAAGCTTCTATCATTAAGATATAAGCAACACACCTTGCAGCAATTCCAGAATACACATCAGCAGGTCGTTCTCCTTCAACCAAATTAACGGCAGATGCTCCTAGCTGAAAAAAGACATTTCAGAACACACGCACACCCCAAAAAAATCAGATAGGTTTTCAAGTAGTCAATAGAGATAACATTTATGTATATTGAAATTTTAGGCGTCTTTACTTTGTCTCTGCCAAGAGCAGCATAGTGTTGTAAACCATTGCAGGAACCATCCTGTAAAGCAAAAAAGAAAGATAAGATTCAAATGATAAATAAATGCAATATCACATAATATTACAAACCCGCATCCAAGAACCCCATGTGTTTCTTTGGGAGGGAGTTTATTTCAACATATGCTGGTGATTTTTGTACCTGGTGCACTGGTATATGTGAAATGACTGTTTCTGGTGACTGACTTCTTAAAGCTTCAGCAAGATTCATACAAACGGCCAAACACTGAAATGGATCTTCAGCATTCAACCACCAACACTCACCATCGAGCGGCCGATCAGCTGAATCAAAAATATCATCCAAGTGGTTTTCCGTGAATGCTATTCTACCCTCAAGTGATAATTTATCGACCCCACCAGCATATAGATTCGCCAAGTGTATCTTTAACCATCTAACACCCGAAGTGCCAAGTGGTCGGCCATCTGCAAACTCCAAAATACCCCGACACAAATCCGAGCCAAGATGGTTTAAATGTGGATGCATTGGGTATGCACGACCCCTAAAATCTAGATTGTGTGGGTAGAAAAATCCCGCTTCATCTTTCATCTTTCGTGCCACCTGGCCTCGGATAACAGTACTTCAGATATTTAGTAGCACAGCCATAAAATTTACAGTTTGGTCATAAATATTGTTTTGGGAAGGCACATGATATGATCCAGATGTAAATATTAATAGGAAAAAAAATATTATTATTTAGATAAGATTTGTTAGTTAAGATTTTTTATTTAGTTGATATATTTAGATAAGGTTTATTTTAGATAAAGATTAGGAGTTAGAGTCATTTTAGGAATAGTTTGATATCTTTCATTATAAATAGGTTATTAGGGTTGTAATTTTATTCTGTAGTTCTTATTTTATTAGAGTGTTGGTTTACCTCTCAAAAATAAAGTTTGGGAGAGATGATCAACCTCTCGAAAGTTGATTAATCTATCTTTTCTTCTTTCATTTTGATTCATATCAAATTGATACCAGAGCAATCATTCTGGGCCAAAAAAAAATCGAAGTTACTGTTCATCCGGCTACTGTTAACGCGAATACTGTTCATTCGATATTTTTTTTCTTTGGTGACATCTCAGTTTGATTAGGGTTACCAGTCAGATTGTCACCATGACCAAAGTTTCTGATTTGGAGGCCAAGTTCGCACAGCTTATGTCGCACAGCACCATAGTGACACAGAAAACTGATTCAAGAAACTGGAGAAGTTAGCTGCTAGGAGAAATTAGCTGCAGCAGCATGTGGAGATAATGAAGCTGCTGATGGATCGGCTGCAGTATTCCCAGCAGCCGAGACCAATAGAAACGCCACCCATGACACAGCCACGCACGGTTCCACTGATTTTTAATGAAGACGGGTACCCAATACCGCCGTCCCAGGTGGAAGTGAGTGCTGCCAAGGGTAAGTTTAAAGCTGTGAACAGCAAAGGTATTGTCCACACTGATGGGGAACTTTTTTCTAGCCGGGAAGGGGGACTGCCGGACTGCCCTCCATGGGGAACAGTGTGCCAACAATAGTTTTTGTTCGGGGGAGGAAAAGACGGCAACTTAGAGGAAGGAATTTTGACGTGAGAAGCACAAGAAAAAAGAATACAAAGTGTGATTCTGATTTAAGGAAGAATGAATTCTCATATGGGCCTAATTTTAAATGGATACAAGAGAACCAACTTGGGCTTCTTTTTAGAGCAAATAATGGGTCATTATTCAAACTAAAGATGGATGTATCATGTATGGTATGAAGACTTTGTTGGACAACCGTGGGAAACTTTTTGTCGGCCAAATTATTTATCTCAGCGTGGGCTACAAGTCGACATAACTATATATGGGATCCCGAAGTATGGTTCAATCTTGGCAACACCTTGAGGACAAGGTGTTTTTGGGGGCATGAGTAATGATATGATCCGGATGTAAATATTAATAGGAAAAAATATATATTATTATTTAGATGAGATTTCTTAGTTGAGTTATTATTTTGTTGATATATCTAAATAGGTTTTATTTTAGAAAAGGATTAGGAGTTGGAGTTATTTTAGGAGTAGTTTGTTATCTTTCATTATAAATACGTTATTAGAGTTGTATTTTTATTATGCAGAAATTGATTGGTGGTTCTTATTTTATTGGAGTGTTGGTTTACCTCTCGAAAGTAAACTGTGGGAGAGAGGATCGACCTCTCAAATGTTGATTAAGCCATCTTTTCTTCTTTCGTTTTGATTTCCAGTTTGATTCATATCAGCCCATTTTTTAAATTTCTAATGGGCAAATGTCAGGAAGACCCTATCGATTTTCATGACAAGCACCAGGACCTTTTTTTTTCTTTTTTGCATGAATACATCCTCTAACAGTCTAACTAAGCACTATCTGACGAAAAGGTCCTTTAACGTGGAGGCCACATAAATAGGTTTAGGGATTCAACATGCGAAATTCCAGGACTTTTCAGCGAAATAATTGAAAGTCGATAGGCTCTTCTGACTTTGCTCTTAAATTTTTAACTGGTTACCGTACAAATTTATGATAAAAAAGAACTTTTTGTTAAAGATAAGAGAATGAAAGGATTTATCCATGCAATGAGGTTCAGAGTTTGATTTTTTAGACATTTGCCTTCTTAATTTTACAGTCTTGTTACAAGTAAATATGTGATCTTACCATTAGTTTAAGCTCAACATCACATCGCTGGGAATGTCTCTCTCGGTTCTCCTTCTTCACCTTCTTAGCTTTCCATTTCCACTTTTTTAGTTCTTCTTCATCTTCTGTATCTGGTTTCTCTGGTAAAGGAATCTGGACATAATAATTAAGGCTATGTTTTAGAAATTAATTATAAAAGTATGGTTAAATCCTCTGTGATGAAAAAGTTGTAAGATAACTCACATCATGACGATCAACCAAACCAGCAAGTCTGCCACCATTTGACCATATTCGGTCAACCACAGCAAGTACCCTCTTATTCACCCTCCATTTAGTATTTCCAAGGGTGTCCAAGGCCTGACCCACAAAAGATAGAGATGTTCAATGTGAATACATAATATCAGCAGATTTAGGGAGTGTTTGGATATGTGTTTTAATAGGTGATATTTGCAACTTAAAGGATTAGAATCAGATAAGTAACTTTACATTTAATAAAAACCAGCTTCTTAACAGTAATCTATTACTTGCTTCTCTAGTTCTTTATATCTATTATCTTGACACTAAAAAGTTCGAAGCATAATTATTTGTACTTAAAGAACCAAAATTCTTTATTACCTAAAACACACATCCAAAACACCAATGTATGGAAATAAAATTTGAGTAATGGATCGATGCTAACATCAAAAACAGGCTGCAGATTCACTTTAGGGGTCCTTCTAAGCACTTCACGCTGTTGCTTAGCTCCATGAATGCGCATTATAAAGGACGGCAAAAAGAGATAAGCTCCTTTGTCATAACTGGAGACCATACAAAAGACAGATTATCAAAGAATGCAAATAGCTTATACTATCATCGTCAGAAGATAACATTTAAGTTTTACTCTCAGTCCCATGATAATTGCAACTTTTTACCAAGCACACAGTTCATAAAAAACTTCCAGCCAACAATCATAAAAAGGAGAACCTTGTGGACCCCAATCACATCGTTAATTCTTTATAAGAACAAAATTGGTAAGTAATCTAATACTAAAAACTCATAAAAAAGGAAATGTGGAACTCCAGATGCCCAAAAAGGAACTGTTGCAATTCTTATAGGATGGAGAGATTAAGATGATAGTCAATAAAAAAAAGATTAACATCTTGTCCAATAATTTAAAATAGCATACCCTGTCCACCTGACCGGAGGTATCAACATTGGCATATAAGGAATGACTATATGCTTGGACTGTTTCAGCAAACATGAGAACAAAAATGGTTACAACAGCCAAAAGCTACATTAACAGCATAGCTTCATTAAGCTGTAATTTCACTCAAACAACAAACAATTAAATTCTTGATAATTTAAATGGAAGAAACATGCATGCTTACTGCTCTCTCTAGTCCTTTGCGAACTGATGGGTCACATTCAATAACACCATATCTTCTACCGGTCTTCCTGTTGAATAGGAAACCATTACTTAGAATCAGAGAAAACAAAGCATTTCATTACATTTGAAATATTAAATTATTTACAATCCCCTAAGTTTTGTTTTTTCAAAATATAACTTAACATATTAAAAATGGTAGCTGTAATTATATTTGAAACATCCACTATTGATGAAATTAAAGAAAATGGACAAATAAAACTGTTGGCAAGCCAAGCCAACCTGTTTTGTCCTGTCCTAAAACATTACCCATGTCAGCCTATCACCCAAGACCCAACCACCCGTTTAACCACCTACAAAGATAACGAATTCTTACTGTCCATCTTTCACTGAAGTTCTAAAGGTGTGCACAAATGCAGGCCGAATATTAGGTGGCATATCACCCAATTGTTCTGCTGGAGGCTGTATATAAGCCGACTGCAAAAGCAATTCAATTAAACGACTTCCCACCTGAAAAGATTAAAGACACATCAATATATGTGTGTCTCTGCACATAAGTGTAAGTGTTTTTTTTTTTTTTGTGTGTGTGTGTGGGGGGGGGGGGGGGGGAACCTATGACCTCAAGGCATCTATCCGAGGTTGGTATTAGCACCATATTTAAGTAAAGCAAACCTGAGCTTTAACAGGTTGTGTCCATGGTTTTGAATCATCATGCCCCTTCAAGATTTTCCCTACAACATGCAACTTCTGTTTTTTAATCAAGTTGGTGACTTTCTTATGTACTCCCTCTTGTTCCTTGCTAACATTATCTGAAACTTTTTCTTCCCTTTTTGCATCTTTTGCAGCTTTTTTTGTCCTTGTTTTCTCCAAGAAATTGTGTATCCTAATCTGGTACATACCAAAAGCAGTTAAAAATGAAAATCAAAAGACCAAAACAAAAATGATAATCATAATGGTGGTAAACATGGTTAACAACTTGTTCTTACAATTAAAGGGGTACTTGAATGTGTATTCACAGTGTTGGCTCAGTGAATTCTGATTCTGATTTACTGATAATAAGATTCGGTGAAGCAGAGATAATTAATATAGATGTATAAGAAACTAAGTACCCCTTACTTTAATAAGCATCTACTTATCTGATTCTAATTTACAAGTGGCAATAATCAAGTTGAAACACATCCAACACCCACATGGTTTTACTTTAGTTATTCAACATGACAACATCAATATGTCCTCCCATCCCTTAACCCCAATTGCATACCCAAATGTAACATTAACTTCCAGAGATATTCAAATTCTCAAGTTGAACCCTAATGCAAAATCATTTTTAACCGAACACTCAAAAATAAAAGTTAGAATTCACATCCAAACATCCCATAAACATCAAATGCTAGTAATGCTACTTTATAATAACATATAAGCACAACCAATCTTCAATCGAGAAAAAGGAAGTACTCACACCTCCTGTTCAATAGCTTCACCAACGCTACAAGAAGCCGAAACAACTCTAGCGCAACCATTCTCCCCTCCTGTCATTATTAACCCCATTATCTTATGCATTGTGATAACTGCCATCTTATCAGCTGGAAGCAGATCAAAATAAGGTGCATATGCAGCCTTATGTTTTCCTTGCCTACACAATTGTTGATCTTCGTCAATCTTTTTGCATAATGGCTCAAACCACCCAAGAAATAATGACTTCATATATGGCAAAGTAGGTGCTAATTTCTGCTCACACATATCACTCAAAAGCTCCCTGTACTCTTTAGCTGCTTGTTCCCATGCCTCTGTTTCAATCTTCACTTGCCGCTGTTTAAGTTTCGTATAATTCCAACTGCTGCCAGTTTTCTCCCTTTTCTGCCGCCACCACCCCCTCGTTGCCCGTCGTTGTTCTTGTTTCCCCATTTCATTCAGCAATCTTTGAACCTCATCGCGACCATTGATTTCCTCATCTGCATCAGTTGATGAAGAAACAACAGCCTCTACAACACTAGCAAACCTCTTTACACTAAAACCCACTCCAATACGTTCATCTCTGGCGAAAATTTGACCCATTTCGAAGAAATTTCTATCTGGGTATCCTTTAAGTGATGAAGAACAATCAAACTCCATACCTCTAAAAGGTAACTTCTCATAAATAATTGGGTTTACAGAATACCCCCAAAAAGTATTAAAGTTGCGACAAAATGGAAGGGAAATTAGGGAAGAACTTGCAGGGAGTCGTTGGGAGATGCTTCTCCACATAACTCTTGGTTTCTTTGAAGAATTGAAGCGGAGAACTTTTGTGGGTTCTGTATCAGTTGAGGGAAAGTGGGATTGAGTAATTGAAAAACCCAAAGGACTATGGGATCGGGTGCTGATGAACATCAATCTGTGATTAGTGGTTGATTTTGTAGGGAAACTGATATTATCAAAGAAGTAATGAACTATGAAGTTAGTAACGGGGGAAGTAATTCCATCATGGAATATTGATGGAAGAACATGATGAGGGTGTCTGTGGTGGGAAAACGGGGTTAAAACTTAAAACCCTGCATAAACCTTGGAGGCGCAACGCTGGTATCGTCGAACCGACCCTTCTCAGTTTTCAGAACTGTGACTATTGGTGGTTTGGTACGATTTAATTCCGGGTTTAAGACAACCTTGTAAGATCTTGTTTTTTTTTTTATTTTTAATTTATTAGAAATATAATTATAAGTACACCCGCATCGGTGCTTCAATTAGAGCTGGTTGAACTCGATTTAACGCCAAACACCATCACGGCACAGTTGGTCCCGGTTGGTTTCAACCAGCCCGGGTTCTGGCACCAGCTCCTGGTTCAGACTTTTTCCTTTTTTTTCTTTTTTCCCTTTATTTATTTCTTTCACCTCATTAATATATATTTTATAATTAATAATATATGTGGGTTGAATATGAGGGTTTGTGGGTTAGAGAGAGCTGAGAGTGAGAGATGATATGAACGTTGATGTGACAGTGAGAAACTTCAGAAAACTCCAGGTTGAATGATGATGGTCTAAGAGTTGATTACATAAATGGGTTCAAGTGTCTATCACTGGTTTTCACTTTTTGTCATTTAGCTTTAAAAATTACAAAAATAATCATTATGATTGTCACTTTATTTCATTTTAGGTTATTTATCCCAGCAGACGTTATATTCTTCCGTTAAAAGCCCCCATGTGCCTTGCACATTAGGGTGCTTTAGTCTTTTTATGCATTATCTTTATTATCAAATACTTTTTTATTTATGTTATACATATTAATATATTACAAGAAAATATCTCCCCCCTTTATAGACACTCTCTCCTAGTCCCTACTGAAAACACACATTCACTTTTGTCGGAACACACCGCCACTAGCGACCCTTCAAAACACCACTTCCGACAACACTTCAAAACACACAACCGACGACGACCTTTCAAAACAGATCACTTCCGGCGACCTTTCAAAACACACCACAACCAGCGACCCTTCAAAACACATCACTTCAGCAACCCTTCAAAACACACTAGCGCCGTCATAATCTGCCTGGTAAGAACGGAACCACCATCACCACTAACTCACCAGCTTTAAACCACCTTACCACTAATTCGCCAATATAAACTACCATAACCACCACTTGCTCACCAAATCTGAACAATCATCCCCTCCATCTAGTCAAAACGAAGTTACAACGATCTGAACCACCATCGATCAACAGATCTAAAGTCACTATCACAGCCACCGCCGACCTTGGAGTCACAACCACAAACGCCGCCCTTGAAGGCCACCACTATCACCCTTGTAGTCGGTGGCACCTCCATAACTGCCACCATCACACATCGAAGCCCTATGTTAATCTTAACCTTCTTTTTGTGAGTTTGAAGATTAAAGAGTTGGTTTTTTTATAATTATTTTGGGTGTTCATTGGTATAGATGAACAAATGTTTTTAATTTATTAAAATTTGGGTGTTAACTGAATTTAACAAGCATTAATATATGGCACCGGATTTTTTATTTATGTGTTCTTGTTCATCAATTTCTCTACAAATTTGATTCTTGATTACATTTTAGTATGTTTAAGTTTGTATTATTTTTTTATTTGATTTGTTCTTGGATTTACCAATTTGAGTGGTAGATCAATACTAACCATTGACGTGAAAACTTGATTATGATTTATATTTGTTTAACTTTATTTAAGAATTAACTAAAATCGTATTTTGATTAAAAATATAATCAAAATCTTGATTGCATATAAGGTTGTTTGGTAATAAGAATCATGTATAAAAAGACTAAAACACCCTATGTTCAAGGCACACGAGGGCTTTTAACGGAAGAATATAACCTATTAACGTCTATTTGGGTAAAGAACCTAAAATGAAACAAAATGACAACCACAATGATTATTTTCGTAATTTTTAAAGTTAAAGTACTAAAAGTGAAATTCAGTAACAACCGCAGGGACCATTTATATAATTAACTCTAATTAAAAATACTAACATTTACCAAATCTATTAGAATCACAATTATAGTTATATTATAAATACTAGCTTTTTTTGTTCAAAAAATAAAAATAAATACTAACATTTAATAGAGAAGTTATGAACAATAACTTTATTATAATTGTTTAGGGGATGGTTCAAACGATAACTATTTTTCATACGAGAACTGCGACAACCAATCTTAGCCGTTCATTTTGGATAATGGAATTCGTGGATGAAGAGCATGTGAGAATTGAGTGTGGCAGTGTGCATGTAAGGAAATCATGGATGGACAATCTAATTGAAGGAGGGGAATTGAACGGCTAAGATTGGTTCTCGCAGTTCTCGTACAAAAAACAGTTCTCATTTGAACTTTTGTCTAATTGCTTATACAATTTTTAGTTCCAATTTGTTTTTAAAAGACAACTTCAACGAAGTGGTTAAAACATGAATTATAAAACTTGGATTAAGGTTTTGAGCCTCGTGAAGGCTTTTGCTTCCTTTTTGTTTTTTCCTTAAAACACATGTGGCCACGTGCCTTTTACTTTACTCTTTATATTATACTAGCATCGTACCCGCGTAATGTTACGGAGCCGAATAGTTTTTGTTTTGTAATATGTCGCTTTCAAAAATGTAATGATATGTTATTCGCAAAATTCAATGTCACAAAAAAATTTCTTTAGCAACATGTCCCATTTTTTTAAATTTTCTTTTATTTGCATAAACTATTTTATTAATTTTAAAAATAAAATCTAAAAGACATTAAAATAAGGAAAAAATCATATTTGTGAAATAAGGATAGAAAAGTTAATAAGATATTAGAAATTGTGTTGTTATGGGTGTATATTTATGTTTGTGGGAGAGTATATTTTAATTGATTAAAAAGTTAAAGTAAATTAGAAGAGAGATTGAAATGGTTAAAGATTGAGTGGATGAGATTAATTTAAATATAATGAAAGGCCAAAATGTTGTTTTGATTGAATTTTAAGTAGTCTTAAAATTAAAGAGGAGAAAGAGTGTTAAATGCTTTATATAATAGTATAGATTATTATTTTATAATGCTATATGTTATATTAGTACCTTTAATTTTGTATCTTATTTATTTTCTTTTATAACTTCTATTATATAATTTTTATTGTATACATAAATTTATATTTTTTATCGTCTTATTTTTTTCTATATTTTCATACAGTTTTTATGTCATATGATATTCATTCAAGAATATATTTTACAGGGTTATGATGTTAAAAGTTAATTTTTATGGTGCAGATGAACCATTAGAATGGTTATTTGATAGTTATTTTTAGGGTTTAGTTTCTGAAAATGTATCTAACTTGTCACCTTTTGCTATTGTATATATCAGACTTTTAAAATTACCATTTAATGTACTAGACTTTCAAAACTTACCAATTTGTGTATCAAACCTGCTATAGCAAGTTATATGCTGATGTGGCTCCGGTTTCGCTGAGGTGGCTGATGACGTGGAGTCTAACATGGATTTTTCATGGTTTAAAATAAATCAAAATAAAATTATTATTTTATGAATATAGATAAATCATTATTTTTATGGGTTTTATGTTTGTTACCCAAGATGCCTTCCAGATTCCATCATCGAGTTACCCTGTTCATCCACAAAACAGCATTCGATGTTGTTACCCAAGATCACGTGATGGTTTGGTTGGTTCGTCTTCAAATATGCGATTCAAGATCAGTGTTTCTATTACCCAAGACACGTGATCGTTCGATTCAGATCTGGGTTTCGATCTTCATGTTTCGATATTCATCTGGGTTCATCGAGGGTTTCGATATTCATCTGGGTTTCGATCGAGGGTTTCGATATTCATATGAAGGGCTTCATCGAGGGCTTCATCAAGGGTTACTCCATTCATCTGGGTTTCGATCTTCATGTTTCTTGAGGGTTCTGTTAGAAAGGGCTCATTGTTCATCATTTGGGTTTCGATAGTACCGAAATCGCACAAACATGGGTTCTGATTTTCAGGTTCATCGATGCTTTCATTCACCTTCATCTTCAGGTAAGTTTAGGGTTTTCTATTAGATTTTAGTTCTTGGCTCGATTTCCCTTTCTTGGTTCGATTTTTGATAGGGTTGCGATTTAGGGTTGCAATTTTGTTGGCTCGATTCAAGTTTAGGGTTGCGATTTAGGGTTATTTACAGATCTTGATTTGTGGTTTATAGATCTCGATTTATTATTTATGTTTCAGTTTTGATTTCATCGATGAAGATGATGATGATGATGATGATGAATGAATGTTCTGTGCATTTTGGTTTCAGATTTTAATAAGTTTTGGTTTGAGTTTGGTTTTTGTTCCTATGAAGATGATGAATGTTGTCTGCAATTTTGTTCATTCTTTATGAATGAAGATGATGGATGAAGATTATGGATGAAGATGATGAATCTCTTCATGATATACTGATGTGGCAACAATAATGATGAGGTGGAAAATGTTAAAATATTAAAAATAAATAAAAAATATAAAAATTACCGGTTACCTGTTGTGTAGGTAACCGGGTACACTAAATGGTAAGTTTGAAAGTCTAATACATACAATAGAAAAATGTGACAAGTTGGTACATTTTCGGGAACTAAACCCTTATTTTTATTCCATCACTGAAACCTTTATTTGGATGTAAATGTTAATTATATTAAATGGTTACGTTAAACGTAATATAAAAAATAAAAATTGAATCGATTTGAATCTGAACCAATTAGCGCATTACATTACAATCATAAATATTTAAATCCTTTTCGGCTTTATTTTAAATAATTGTACTTGAATGATAGTGACTATATTTTATTTACCCTAAAGCTTCACTGCAATGCATTGAATCAACTACTTTGTTTTAAATAAGTTATAAGTTATTTTCAATGAGTTGTGTTCAATAAAGTCCATTTAAAAAACATAGTCCTGAAATTATAATATTCAATCACAGGTGATTAGTATAACATCACATGTGATTTGTAAAAGAATCACATGTGCATTACGAAAATGGCAATCCGTCTAAATTTTTAAAATTTAATCTGGATCATTGATGACATTGATCCAAAGACTAAAATTAGTCCCTTAGGACTATGAACTAATTATGGACTATATTGAACATTCTTCTATTTTTAATATGGTTATATATATATATGTATATGTAGGAGGGTTCAATTGAGAACCACTTTTAATACGAGTACCGCGAAAATCAATCTTAGCCCATTAATTAAAATGAATCAATGACTAATAAAAATGATGACTCATTAATGACACTTAATGAGAGCTATTTTAGGAAAATCAAGGCTCACCCTTTTAATGGCGGGAAGTGGTGGGTAGGGGCGGTCGATGGCGAGCGGTAGTGACAGTGGTTGCCAGCGGGCGATAGTGGTGGTGAGCAACGACGGGAGGTGGGTGGTGGTGGTGGTGGCGGGCTGTGGTGAGTGATAATAGGGGTGGTGGTAGCGAGTAGTGATTGATGATGTTGGTGGGATAGTGGGTGGTGCCCAAAGGCGGGTGGTGGGTGGTGACGATGGTGAATGATAAATCGATGATGGTGGTGGTTGTTATAATAAACTTGTAGTTTAATATTAAATGGGTTGACCCAGACAGATATTGGATCGATACACATAGTGATTAAAGTAAATTGGTCGACTTATTGGATCGATGAAACTAGTTTTTATTGACCAGTTGGATCATATAAATGGAGTAGATCGGATTGGATATGAATCAAGATCTGATCCATTAACACCTTTAGTACTACCCTCAAGTTGATTCAAATTAAAATTAAAACTCGTGAGGTTCAAATAGAATATATGGTGCTCATATATACCTTCCATGAATGACAACCCGAAAGCCTAAAACGGAGCAAGACTACCTCGGATTAATGCAAACACGATGTCTTCCGACGTACGTTGTTGGTTCAACCTCAATGAAGAGGAGGAAGAAGAGAATGATGTTGATGTACAAGAAGATCTTCCACGTCCGACGGGATGTGACAAAGGTAAACGTGCGACGTCAACATCCATGGGGCCTCCAAAAAAAGGACGATTTGATGAAAGAGCCGAAGGGATTTGTGGATATGTTTAGAATGCAAAACGAAAAAGTGCTAAACACGGAACAAGAAAGCTTGAAATTCGAGAGAGAGAGAGAAGCTTGAAATTTAAAAAAAAGAGAAATGAAAGGAGTCGAAACAAATGCAAAAAGATCTCGACTTTTATATCTCCTCACACGAGCATCACACGGGAAGGGCGCTAAGTGCGGTTTTAGCCTACAGAGATTTTCTATGATAAAAGTACAATTGGGACTAGGACTATCATGTAGTTTTTTTAATTTTATTATGTAAGATTAAATTTTTAGTTTTAATTTATGAAATATAATATTTATTATTTTATCTTATATTAAATTATAAATTATTTATAAAAATTACATTATTTAAATTAAATACTTGTAATAAAAAATAAAAATTAACATAGGTGAAAGATGGGATGGTTGAGGTGGATGAATGTGGGAGTTAAAGTGATAGAAGTGTGATGAGAGGGAAAATGATATGGCTGACGTGATAATGGAAAAAAAGTGATAAATGCTCATTGTCTAAGATAAAGAAAGAACTGTACAGTTGTTGTCATATTTCTTTGATTATCTCAACACATCCAACTTACGTCCAAGTTTAATTATATTCCCCAAGTTGAACTTAAATTAACCTTTCGTTCTTCCATTATGTTTTACTTAAGGACGTCGTGGAGTTCTTTATGTGTTGATCGTTAATTTGTGAATGAAATAAAATAAATGAAAATTCAGTTTCCGCTTAATGTTTCCAATAAAACAAGGCTTTATATATGCATATGAGGGGTAGGTATGTGGTAGATCACTTGTCCTACCGTGATCACTTGATAACCCAAATGATGTCATATTATCATATGATCGGTGGCGTGCGTGATCACCCCAATGTGACATGACCCCTCACATTGTGTGATGACTTTTCGTGTGTATAGAAATAAGATGAAAGAAATGAGTCTCAAAATTGTGTATGACGAGTTAGGAGATCAATGCTATGGGTGAGTGATAATATCACACCTTTTTTATGGTGTGAAAATTACCCTTACTCCCAAGAGGTAACTTGTGTAGTTCAATCAACATCTTTCATAGTTTTGGTTTGATATTTCATTGAAACATGTTGCATTTGAAACATTTGTATTGACTTGCAACACCCAAGTGAGGCAAACCGCAAACGGTGAGCTACCAAGACTGAATTTGGCATGAATCTTTCTAATGATGTTGTTACACACATATTTATTATAAATAAATAAAGTAATAATTTTCTCTTATTTTAATGATAATAGAATACACAATACAATAAAAGGCACTCGATATGAATATGTATACCATATCAGGAATTAACACTTCCCATCACAAAGGTTGAACTACCAATATTAATCGAGTATAAGTAAAGATAAGCTAGGTCAAGGTCAAGGTTCAACATTGTTAGAACTCAGAATTTCAACCAACTAATTAATGCTAGATCAAATCAAGAAAATTGGAATTATGTATGATTAAGTATAGG
The DNA here is from genome assembly GCA_038502395.1 of Dittrichia graveolens. Taxonomy (NCBI): domain Eukaryota; kingdom Viridiplantae; phylum Streptophyta; class Magnoliopsida; order Asterales; family Asteraceae; genus Dittrichia; species Dittrichia graveolens. The sequence continues at coordinate 21,116,417 of JARJIL010000004.1, forward strand.
TCTCTACATAAAACTTTACATTTTAATGTTCTAACTTATTTTATATATACTGAATAGTCAATAATGGTTTAACTATCAAAATTTTAGTTCACTCTCAGTTTAATCATTAAAGTTTTTTCAAAATGGTTTTACCATTAAGTTTGAATTTGTTATGATTTAATCTTCAAAGTTAAACCTTTTTTTAGGTTTAAACCTTAATGTTTTTTCCCAAGTGATTTAAACCTTAATTTTTATAAGAAAATAGTTTAACCCCTTAAGTTTTGTTAAGTTTCTAAAAAAACTGTATAACAAAAGAAAGTGGGTAAAATAAAAAACTATACAACATTTAAGGGATAATCAGTTATTTAAGAAAACTTCAAGGTTTAAATCATTTGAAAAAAACTTTAAGATTTAAATCATAAAAAATTCAAAACCTTATGGTAAAATCATTTAATAAAAAACTCTGATAACTAAAATTAAACTTTGATGTTTAAACCATTATTAAAGTATCATTCACTTAAATTTCATAGGTAATGTCTTTAGCTTTTGTAAGAAGTTTTGATCAAACAAAAAAACCTTGGTCAAACAAGACAACTTGGAAGTATGTCTAATGAAAGCAATTCTCAATATAATCTCATATTAAAAATACAACTTATACAAATTTGGATAAGTTTCAACATTCGTCATAAGCATCTTTCTTGTTTTATATCTTGATAGACCATGTTTCCAAACTTTTTAATCTTTTATATAGATTTAAAATGATTTATAAAATTCCGAAAACTAATATTTAAAAAGAAATACGATGAGCCTGAGAGATAACACTCATCCTGGAAGAACACAAAGCGCAGTAGCAAAAATAGGAAATTAACAAATTAACATTATTTTTTAATTTAAAGTAACATAAATAATAAACTTTTAAATTTAAAAATTATATTAATAAACAATTACAAAAACTAGATGCATCAAATGAATAACATATGCATCTACAGTCTACACTGTGTTTCCGAGTTTTAATTCGGAGAGAAAATAAGAGATTATGAAGGAAATAAAAAAAATTTGTGTTCCAGAAATATTTTAAGAAAAGAAGAGAAAAGATTTGAAAGGAAATTTTGGTTAACTTTCTCTTCTAAACTTTCCTTTCAAAAGTGAGAGGATTTGAAAGGAAAAGAAAGGAAAATCTTTATAATTTTTCGTAAGTGACTAAATTACCATTAATCACAATAAATAATTTGAAAAAGTAAGGGTTGTAAGGGTATCACTATACAATGACCCATTTTCTTTGCTTCCTCTCTAACTCGGGAACACAAACTTATGTCTTTTTTCTCCAATTTCATTTCTTTTCTTTCCAAATCGAAAACATGAAAAATCAAAATCATTATCCTTTCTTTTCTCTTATTTTGTTCAATTAATTTTCTTTTCTTTTCTTTTCTTTCCTTACCGTGTCTCGGGAACACAACGCTAGTCTCACCGCACGCTACTCTTCCGCCCACCCTAAGTACTGCCGACTCGTCGGATGCCGCTCTTATGCAACAGCTCCCGTCGTTTCCTTTGATAATTTCCCACTGTTGACGACAGCCCCTCGACTGCTTTTCATTGTCGGGTCTATGTGCATCCTCCTCGCCGCCTCTCTTTTACAGTTCCACGGCCAACTACCAAGATCTGTGCATATATCACATGGCCATCGACCAAAACAAGTCCAATTCGGGGAAATTGGTTTGAAGTTGCGACTTTGAGTTATTACCAAATCATTTCTCTTAATCGACAGTGCTTTTTGGCGAGCTGGGAGTATTATTTTTGAAGTTTCAAAGTACAAACAATAATTTATGTTGTATAGTGGATTGAGAGCTTATTTTTTAGACTGGTTTTTAAATTGTTTTCATGTTGGGAATTCAAATTTAGGTTCAATTTTTTATTTTCATTGATTGATCATTTGAGAGCAGGTTAGTCGACTGAGATGGCCTAACCTTGTTTTTGGTTGGTTTAGATTTGTCAGGCACAAGCTTTTTGTAGGTGGCTGTTTTTGTAAAATTTCCAACTTGGAGATCTGTATGCACCTGTGTACGTAAAATTACCCGAAGAAACCCGAACGAACAACCCGAATTTAATATTTTTCGGTTCGGTTTATTCCGACACCCCTAACTTCTCTAAATTTTGCATTCTCAATTGATGTTTGACTACATATTGAAGTCTTCTATTGGAAACCAAATCAAACATTGCATAATTTCTCTCAAGACAAATGGCTTCTAATCCCAAGTTTCATTTTATACACATCAACCTACCACATTCACTTTCTAAGTTACATATATAACATGATTTGAACCAATTGTATCAAAACTCAAAGAAGCAAGCCCGAAAACAAGAAATACCACAATCGGAGCGCAAGTAGCTTTGTACATTAGTAATTCTATGCTAAGAAAATCAAACATCTTGCAACTCTAAGTCTGCACCCAACAAAAGTCCAACAACAAATTCACATGCGTCATTTGTTCGGTACAACATGAGTTGACACAAGATCTGCAAAAGAAAATCACCAAGGATAACATTGTTACCTTAATTCTCGAGTTCCTTTCGCTTGATTCAAAGCATCAGATGTTGTTTGCAGTTATGCTTCAAGAGTATCAACAAAAACGTTTTTTTTTCTCTTGAGGTCGTGAATAAACTGATACATTGTTACATCTGATTCTAAGAACGCCTTCGGCGTAACTATAATCATAGAGATGCATCTAATTAAAGATTATTTGTTTTGACAGAATCTATAAAAGATACATCTGCCTAATCAAAATCAATTTGTTTTGGTAACCTGGAAGAAAGCAGGCCAACATCCAAACAACCAACTGAAAGAATGCAAGTAAACAGACAACCTGACTTTATAATCCTTCTACCCCGTTGCGCCAGTTGGTCTGAAACAATCGATATTGCAAAAAACTGCTGCTCGCATCATATCTCCAAATCTGCCATCAAATTCGTTTAAACAGTTAAAGCACACACCGGATTTAAGCATTCATAATATGCACAATGTCACAAAAAGTAACCACGTTTTGAAATTGTTCCAATTAGGTCACTCTGACTGTTCTAAAGAGGTTTGACACTTTAACCAATGTTGGAGGCATGCACATTGGACAAAAATTCAGCTATCTTACCCAATTGGCTTGCCACATCAGCAGCACATGTAATAGGGTAATACAAGTCGAAAGTCGATTTTTTTAAACAAAGTTGAAACTTAAATAATCCAACAGCCTGAAAGAAAAAATAAAAAATTGAAGTAACCTAGGGGGAACAATGGTTAAAACTGATTACTGTTGAATGACACTTGCCCTTTCATAAAAAATGAATACCAGACCGATCAATGCTGTTTCTTGGTTTCTCGGGTTGATCAGTAGAATTGGTTGACTTTTCCACGTGTTCCGAATTCTTTTTTGACTTTTCCGCGCTTGTACTCGGCCGAGAATGCTCTGGCACATCTATGCTCGTCCTCAATTTCTCTCTAAAATCTGTACTAGCCCGGGGTTTTGAGTCATTATCCGTTGACGATCCCGACAAGTTTTTCAAATGTCCAGACTTTTCAACGGCCGATATGAACTTTTTTAGGTGCCTTATGTACTCTGGGTACAACTCCAAATCACAGTGGTTCCCACCTTTGATCCATAGCGGTTCATACTTCTCTACACATAGCTCCCAAAGCTGCTTACCATGAGAAAAATCTACAACATCATCAGCTGTACCCTGCAATATAAAACAACAAAGTTGCAGCAAATTATTTCGAACAACATCAGAAGATGAATGTTATAGCATGTAGCAATATGAACACATACGTGAATAACAAGAACAGGACACTTGACCAATGGGATCTTGTCAATATTCTGCATCACAAGAAAATATACTAATTGGTAACAATTGAGCATTACAAAAACGTATTCAAAATGTAAAATTTAATAAGAAAATTGACCTTATAAATATCAAACCAATACGTTCGTTTCACAGGATACATGACCCTAAGTCCAGACATGATCGGACTATGAAGAACAACGGCCCTTAATCTTGATAACCGTGATGCCAAATCTAGAGTAGGTCCACTACCAACGGATTGACCATATAAAATGACATCTTCTTCTTTTGCACCATAAGTCTCTTTAAGGCATCTATACGCAGCTTCTATATCGGCATATGTATTCTGTTCAGTTGGCTATAAAGATAACCAAACATGTGTTATTGACCAAAATGAATCTTAAAATTCAGCACATATTGAATTTATTTCGGATTATCGTACCTTCCCGGAAGACTGTCCATATCCAGAGTAGTCATACCTGCCCAAAATCAACATCTCACTACTTATTACAAATACTAAATTGCATTATCAAGCCTAAGAGTTCGTCAACTACAGAACTCTCTCATAGTCGCTTTTCAAATTCTTGGCTATCAGATTTATAACTACTTACAGAATTAGAATCATAATTAGACTAAGAATCACATTTATTAGTAAAAAAAAGTACTAATACAAAAACAATACACATGATCACATAATTCATGATATTAACTATGTATAAATTATCCTAAAAGACTTTTATTTCTACCTGACAAAACTTATTCTAGATTACTAGCAACTATAATCATAGATGATATAAACAAATTAGAAGTCATAACTATGAAGATGACAAATTTGATCAAACAGATTGAGAGAATTTATAATACTAACCCCATTAAGTTAACTCGAAGGTGAAGGCTGAGTTCACAGAACAAGTCATACATCTGGCCTAAATCAGCTGCGTTGCCGTGAGAGTAAAGCACTGTTAATGAGGCCACCGGATTCTTCACATACGCCGCCACAATCTCCGTCCCCCTTTTCGTCTTCAGCTTCAAAACGTCGACGTTGTCTCTCTCGGAGACATCCGTCATCCTCATCTTCCCACCACCGCTCGAATCATTCACCACCAGCCTATACGACGGCGGATTCGGCGGAAAGAAAGCGAACTTCGCCGCCACAGACGACGTCATCGCCCCCATCTTCAATCTGATTAATCAAAATCAAAACCGGCCCTTTTTACTAATACACCTCAAATACTCGTTGAACAATTGAAGGGATTTGGTGGGGAGATCTTGGCTAGGGCTCCAATTATTTAGATGTGGGTGTTGTGTGTATAATAATGAACAAATACAAAATTCCTGGGCGTATTGAGGAGGGAAAGCAGAGCAATCAGCGACTTTCTTTAAGAAAAACAAAAAATGGGTTTGATCGGAGACACATATTGAGTGTGTTAGTGTGTGAGAGAGAGATAGAGTGAAACCTTCCCGCCGTTAAAAGGGGTGTGACAGCACGTGTCTATTACGGTCTTAAAAATGTCCTAGTGTTAATGGTAGTTTGGTAGCATAATATCCGCGTAATGCTGTGGCGGTAAATAGTTTTTAGTTTATAATATGTCGCTTTTAAGAATGTAATAATATGTTATTCGCGTGATTCAATGTCACGAAAAAGTTTTCTAAAGTAATATGTCCGGTTTTTCTTTCAAGTTTTCTTTTATTTACATTTAACTATTTTATTAATTTTAAAAATAAATTCTAAAAGACAATAAAATAAAAAAATTTGATATTGATGAAATAAAGAGAAAAGTTAATAAGATTTTAAAAATTATATTGATTTGAGTGGATAATTGTGTTATGAGAAAATATATTTTGAATAAAGTAAATTAGAAGAGAATAAAATAGTTAAAGATTGAGTAGATGAAATTAATTTAGATTAAATGAAAAGTCAAGATTTTATATTAATTAAATTTTAAGAAGTCTTAAAATTTAAAAGCAGAGAGAATATTAAATGGTTTATATAATAGTATAGATATTTGTTCTCACTTTTTTTTTGCTTGGACATCTTATCCACTAAATAATCGTAAAATCTACGTACTTTTTTCATTATTTTTTTATTTTAATATTTTTTTGATTTTTTAAGTAGAAAAATAAATAGCAATATAAAATAAGAGATAGATATTTTTAAGTTGAAAGTTGAATCAAATATAAAATAAAGATAAACCTATATTTTACTAACTTGTAACATAGCTTTAAAAGTATTGTACTGGTGAATCAAATTTATTCGTGAAGGAATTAACTTTTATACAAAATAAGAAGATATATAAGTCACATTCATGAAATATTGGAAATGCTTTAGAGGTGTATCCAGGTTCATTTTGTCAGGTTTTTTTAAGTAAAATTAATGTCCTAAAGGTGTAATTATCTAGATCTTTTGCATGTAAGGATTAGCAGTCTATAACGTGATGTCGTGAAGTATGTAAATATATAATTTGTATTATAAAATATACTTATATTATATGATGTGTATTTTGTTGAAAAATCGATATTGTTGAAAAATACTTTTATTAATTTATGATATAAAACTAGCGAGAGTTAATTTTTTAACTTATAGATTTGATGCATCCACTGGAGATACAACATCTTAATTTGAAACTATATTACAAGTTAGTAAAACATAGATTTGTCTTTGAATGAATCAACTTTACAAGTGAAAACATCATCTCCCAAAACTAATATACCATTTATTTTATAAAATAAATATACACAAACAATATATATATATATATATATATATATATATATATATACTAATATATAAAACATTTAACATTCTCTCTCCTAAATGTCTTAATCTCTTAAATTTTAAGTTATTTGATATTACTAACTTACCCCTTATTTAAATCTTAAAAAAAACCATTGAATACCATTTTAATGACTAAACTTTCTATAAAAATAATGTTTAAAAATGTCAACTCAATACAAATTAAATTTCAACCTATAAGATGTTACACAAATTAAAAATTGAATAAAAAACCTCCATAGAAATATTATTTTAAATATTATATCATATACCAAATAATTTAATTGAAGTATTAGAAAATTCGTATAACTAAAACTCATAAACTTGATAACATGTAACCGAATTTATAAACACTCATATAAGTAAAATAAAAGGTTTAATTTATAATATATTTAATATTATTTTACTTGAATTCTTAAATTTTAAGTAATAGAAAATTACCAATATAGTCTTAAATATATTTACATTTTTTGAAATATACCAACTCAACCACTAATATATTATCTCATACCTACACAATTTCTCATTCAAATCAACACAATTCACCAAGTCATTGATATGTTTTTATCATCTTATTTTATAAGTAGAGATTGTTTTTTTCTTATTTTATTGTTTTTCAAACATTATTTTAGAAATTAACGAAAGAGTTGATAGATAATAAAAAAATAAGTAAAATAGAAAAGAAGGAAACAAAATGGACATACTGCAAATGAAAATTATTCGACATCATCATAGTGTGTGTATACCATACCCTACGTTACCGAAAACGGACATGTTATCGAGAATGAATTAGTTATCGTCGCCGCATTGCGCGAGTAACATGCTATTATATATATATATATATATATATATATATATATATATATATATATAGGGGAAGGTTCATTTGAGAACCGTTTTTATTGTGAGAACCGCGAGAACCAATCTTAGCCTTTCATTTTGGATAATGAGATTCATGGATGGAGAGCGTAGGGGATTGGGTGTGGCAGGGTGCATGTAAGGAATTCATGGGTGGACAATCCAATTGAAGGAGGGGAATTAGACGGTTAGGATTGGTTCTCGCGGTTCTCGCAATAAAAACGGTTCTCAAATGAACTTTTCACTATATATATATATATAGGGGACGGTTCAAACGATAACTGTTTTCGTACGAGAACTGCGAGAACTAATCATAGCCGTTGATAAAAAAGATGGATGGTTAAGATTAAAGAGTTGTTAATGGATAACCTTAAACTAATCAAACTTATCCTTGATTAATTAAGGGTAATTTGGATATTTTTACATTACCCCCACCTTTTTCAAACTAATATATCTCTCAAATGGAAAGGTGTTAAATTACGAAAATTATACCAAATTAACGAGAAAATTATGCTATTTAATTTGAGACCGATCTAGCTATATTTTTTCAAAATATTTTTTTAAATATTTGCTGGGTTTTTTTTGGTACAGTCGGCATTTGCACATGTGCAAATTTGCATATGTTCAAATATATGCACCTGTGCAAATGCACAGATTCACCTAGTTTTTTCAGCACAGATGTAGATATGTACATGTGCATATGTCGAGAGCTGTGTAAAAAAACCCAACAAACTTGAATCTTTTTTTCGAAAAAAATATAGCAAGATCGGTGTCAAATTAAAGAATACAATTTTCTCGTTAATTTGGTATAATTTTCGTAATTTAACACCTTTCCATTTGAGAGATATATTAGTTTTAGAAAATAGGGGGTAATGTAAAAATGTCCATACTACCCTTTCCCATTTAAAATAAATAAAAAAGACAGAAAATTAAATGATTGGCTAGAAATATATATATATATATATATATATATATATATATATATATATATATATATATATATATATATATATATAGAGAGAGAGAGAGAGGAAGGTTCATGCGAAAAACTTCTTATTTGCGAAAAGTGCGAGAAGCGTTTTCAGCCATTAGATCAATTAATTAATGATTAGGATCTATTGTGGCAGTTTTGTAATTATATTGATATGCAGGGAGATTAAGATACATTAAAAAAAGGGTAAGATGGTCTTTTTAACCCAAAAGTACCACACCCTAATTTAAATACCTAATACCTTCATTTTAATCCTCCAAAATCGGTTCCCCTCTTCCTCTCTCCCAAACGACGAACACATCTCAGCCGCCGACATATGCGACTCCAGACCCCACAATCGCCGCTGTTTATTTACCACCGTCTACGTCGATCACCACCGTGATTGGTGGCCAGCATCGTCGAGCGAACTCCTTGCACACCACCGTCATGAGCGCCATCGCTGTCCAACCATCACCGCCCCATCATCATCGTTCCAACATCCATGTAAGTCAATCGAGATCCGATACGCCATGATGTCTTCGTCACCTACAACCACCACCTTCCAAGTCGATAGACGACAGGGATTTGCCCTTTGAGGTAATGGCGGAACCCTAAAAGTTAATGTTTTGCTTTGCTTCTATTCCTCGATGGAGCAAGATCTGGTGGCCGATAAGACCCACCACCATCACCAGGGGAGTATTTCGACGTAGCCAAATCGGTGATATCTTTTTTTAAAGCAATTCCGATGATTATCTAACGGCGGCGGTGGATAATCCGGTGATTTCTTTTAATTTTGATTTTTGAATGGATTTGATTTTGTAATGTTTTTGTTCATTGGTTTACAACAATGAATATTGTATCTTTTAGGAATCTGATTTTGTTTTGTTTTTCAAGAATTGAACAGATGGTATATATTTACATTGTGTATTAGTAAACAACTAAAGCATCTTGGTGTCTATGAATATGTTTGTAGTTTTACAAATATATACATTGTTCATTAGTTAACAATGGAGGTATTTTGGGTATCTATGTTTCTATTTGTAGTTACACAAGTACATAGAATTGATCATTGGTGACCAAGCATGGAATAATTGTTGTTTGTGGGGGGAACAAATTTAAATTTACTGAAAAAAAGAGCTATAGATTTTGAATAGTTGTTTACGAAGGAACAAACTTAAATTCACTAATGAACGAGTATGGAATAATTGACCCTAGATTTACGAATAATGGACTTAAAAATAGTAATAATGGAAAAACTAATGTATCTTTAGCCGTGTTCAATATTGAAAAACTCATATATCTTTAACTGTGTTTAATATTAAATATTATAAAATTCATTTTAAACTTATATACTTTTAGCAATATTCAATATTGATTATTGTCAAATTAATAAAAATTCATTTTTAAAACTCATATACTTTTAAAATTCATTTTAACTGATTAGCTATGTTCATCAGTGTACATCGTCGAATTAATAAAAATACTAGAAAATCATTTTATATTTATTTTTTAATGTAAAAATTAGGAGAGAGAAATATTAAATAGACTGGAAAGAGAAAAAATTAATTAAAAAGAGGAGAGAGAGAAAATCTGTGTTTACTAATATACCCTTTTGAATTAAATAAAAATATTAATTATGATTAATGTGAACCACAAGATCAAAATTCAATCGGTGACTGAAATTGTTTCTCGCACTTTTCGCAAATAAGATGCTTTTCGCATGAACCCTCCCCTATATATATATATATATATATATATATATATATATATATATATGGATGAGATCAAATAAAAAGAAAATTAAAGTAAAATGTGTAAAAGGGATGATTATTTGATCATTTTTCTGTATATATATCAACTGATAATCGTTAGTTCATCATCTTTATTGATTAAAACTACTTATTCATCGATTTCTTTTTTATTTCAAATACAGATTTTGAAAACAAAATTTTAAAATAATTTGTTGATGAACAAAATGCTTTCATCTAAAAAGTGATGAATATGTTGGATTTATTAAAAAGAAATTGATGATGAACTAGTTTTAATCAATAAAGATGATGAACTAACGATTATCAATAGATATATATACCGAAAAAAGATCAAATAATCATCCCTTTTACCCTTTTTACTTTAATTTTCTTTTTACTTGATTTCTACAATATATATATATATATATATATATATATATATATATATATATATATATATATATTACCGCAACAATGTTTAGGAGTTAACGCAAAAAGATGAGAAAAGCCACACGTTTCCATGGATGGTAGGTAACATATTATTTATATATAGAAAAATAATATATATCTTTCTATTTTTTTCTTCTATTTCATCTTTTTGGTAATCACAAGATGATATATGGAGTTTAATAATTCTCTTTCCTTATTCAATTCATTAATTTTATCATTTGTTTTAAACTTATAAGTAAAATAATAATTAGAAGGATAAAGTAAAATGATATATTATTTGTTATGGAGAGAAGAAAGATGCGTTTGAAGCTTTGTTAGATTTGACCGTTCAACGGTTTCAATCATTGAGATGTGATTAGTGAGTTGACTGCTCCTATTTCTGTTTGTACCCCAAAGATTTATTTAGAGGTTTTTACCAAATTAAGCAACAAACAAATTAATATTACAAAAATAAACAAAAAAAATCAAAATAACCAAAATAAACACCAATTTTGCCGATAGGGTTTCCATTTCACCGACCAACCATATGCTGACACGTGTTTTTTTAAAATTTTTTTTGATTTCGCCGATAAAAATGCTCGGTTTAGCTGATAAAAGTGACCCATTTAGCTGATAAAAGTGGCACAATAATCGGTAGCCGTCGTTCACACTTTCCCATTTCGCCGGTAAAAGTGACCCATTTAGCTAATAAAAGTGACACAACAATCGGTAGCCGTCGTTCACGCTTTCCCATTTCGCCGGTAAAAGTGCCCCAGTTCGCCGATAAAAGGTGTTCATTTCACCGATAAAAGGTATCAATTTCGCCGATACTTTATTGAAAAGCGTGCATAATGATTTTTAAATTTTTTTTATATATCTACCCGATAATATAATATACCCCATATATCTACACATAATTCAATTTTTTTTAATTTCTTAAAATATATCTACCCCATATAGATAAACATAATTTAATTTTTTTTAATTTTTTAAAATATATCTACCCCATATATCTACACATAATTCAATTTTTTTTAATTTCTTAAAATATATCTACCCCATATATCTACACATATTTAATTTTTTTAATTTTTTAAAATATATCTACCCCATATATCTACACATATTTAATTTTTTTAATTTTTTAAAATATATCTACCCCATATATCTACACATAATTCAATCTTTTTTAATTTCTTAAAATATATCTACCCCATATATCTACACATAATTTAATCTTTTAATATAAATAAAAGAGTAATCTATATCAGATTTATGAAAATTTAAAATTTTGTTTTTAATAGTAAAAATTATTTCAATTCAAAAGATAACTAAATTCTATGTATTATATATGTATTTCTTTACTATTTAAACATACTATTTTTAAATATTTATTATTTATCAGAGTTTTAAATTTTCACTTTTTCACTGTATTATAATTATTTAATATTTTTTATTAGTTTGTAATATTTATTACTTTTTTAAGCACACATGTATATCACACGGTCATTTAATCTACATAAAATAATATTTTTTAAATACCAATATTTTAATAGAAGCTTGCCTAATTAAGCAAAATAATAATATTCTTACTAAAATAAGCAAAAAAACACCCATGTGAAAAATTTTATTAGAATTTATCTACTAGATAAAAACTCTAAAATATAATACAAGGATGTTATAGTTGGTGATAAAATTGAAATTTTGACAAATCCGGCTCAAATTGTGACAAATTTGGTTGAGTTGGTTGTTGAACAGAGGTATTACTGGGTTGCGTACTTGATTATTGTGACGGAAACGACATCCTGCAACCATCTCGGTTGTGTCCACTGTCACCGCAGCGGGTAGGCAAAACTTGTTCTCCCCTTGACGGTATACGTTTGACATGTTTTGGTCTGCCAGGCTGCCTTTTATTCATTAACGGTGGTTATACAGGTTTAAAAGGTAATTCCAAACAATTTATACTTTTATTCATCTAACTAGATTTTTTATAAAACTTCATATTTTTATAAATATATTAATTTGTCTATGACATTGAAATAGATTTTTTTAAAAATTTATACTTTTATAACTATATTAATTTCTCTATGAGATCGGAATACAATTTTGTTAATAAACTTTATATTATTTTAATTAAATTAATTTCTCTATGACATCTACATTTATAGTTTTATAAATATATTAATTTCTCTATCTCATCTAACTAGATTTTTTTATAAAACTTCATACTCTTATAAATATATTAATTTGTCTATGACATTGAAATAGATTTTTTTTAAAAATTTATACTTTTATAACTATATTAATTTCTCTATGAGATCGAAATACAATTTTGTTAATAAACTTTATATTATTTTAATTAAATTAATTTCACTATGACATCTACATTTATAGTTTTATAAATATATTAATTTCTCTATCTCATCTAACTAGATTTTTTTTATAAAACTTCATACGTTTATAAATATATTAATTTTTCTATGACATTGAAATAGATTTTTTTAAAAATTTATACTTTTATAAATATATTAATTTCTCTATCTCATCTAACTAGATTTTTTATAAAACTTCATACTTTTATAAATATATTAATTTGTCTATGACATTGAAATAGATTTTTTAAAAAATTTATACTTTTATAAATATATTAATTTCTCTATCTCATCTAACTAGATTTTTTATAAAACTTCATACTTTTATAAATATATTAATTTGTCTATGACATTGAAATAGATTTTTTAAAAAATTTATACTTTTATAACTATATTAGTTTCTCTATGAGATCGAAATACAATTTTGTTAATAAACTTTATATTATTTTAATTAAATTAATTTCTCTATGACATCTACATTTATAGTTTTATAAATATATTAATTTCTCTATCTCATCTAACTAGATTTGTTATAAAACTTCATACTTTTATAAATATATTAATTTTTCTATCATGTCTAACTAAACTTGTCTATATTCTTTATCAATTTTCTAAAACATTCATAGTCTATTAAATATATATTTCTCTATATAAATTAGTCGTATATTAAATTTACAATTTTTAAGTCATTTAAATATTTAATTATTTACAATATTACAAACATAAATACAAGTTAACAACTTTTTAATTATTTTGAAAATACACAAACACTAAAATTAATTTCATCTAACAATTAATAAAAATTTAACAAACGCAATAAAACATTTTAAACATACATTTAAAAGTAATAATACACATGGTATTTAAAAAAAATAAAATGTAACATACATTCATATTCTAAATATATATTTTTTAAGTTTTTCAAATATTTAATTTTTTACAATATTACAAACATATATACAAATTAACAACTTTTTAATTATTGGAAAATAAAGAAATACTAAAACTCATGTCATCTAATAATTTATAAACAATAAATAAACACAATAACATTTTTTTAACAAACATAATATACATGCTATTTAAAATAAAACAAACATACATTTACATACATATACATAAATATAATTTTTATTTTTTGAAATAAAAGGTTTACCATTCTAATATGAGGTTTGATGGAGAAATAGAGATGTCGGAAAAGTCCCCACGCCGGAAAAGCCACCGGAAAAGTCGCCGGAAAACTCAACAAAGTGGGTATTTGGTGACCGGAGGTGTCGCCGGAGGATGTCGCCGGAGATTTTTTAGAGAGTTCAGATTTTATTCTTACACTTACCCCTTCTATCCTTCTATTTATCCTCTTTTATCACCTAAAAAATTATAAAACATCTAATCTACTTTAATTTTTACTATTTATCAACCGTAAATACACGCTTACCCATACGATTTGACAACTCAATAATGATTTGACAACACATTTGATTTGACAACACATTTGATTTGACAACACATCTTTTTACTTTTTTGCTTTTATCGGCTAAACCGAGCACTTTTATCGGCTAAACCGAGCACTTTTATCGGCAAAATGAATTATTTTTTTCTTTTCCCTTCGCCACGTGGATAGATTTTATTGGTCGGCTAAACCGAGCATTTTTATCGGCTAAACTGACACCTTTTATCGGCTAAATGGGTTTTTTTTTCCACGTGGCGCGATATGATTGGTTGGCGGAATGCGAGTCTTTTATCAGCGAAACCGGACACTTTTATCGGCGAAATGATGCTTAAATTGGTAATATTGATCTTTTGATGCTTATTTTTGCTATTACACACTTAAATTGCTTATTTTGGTAATTGATTTATTTATTTAACCCAAAAATTGCACATTTTTTTTCTTTAAATTCTCTTGTTAAATTCCTCTATATAAAATATCAAGTACATTTTTTTACAGGATATTGAATTATACGTAATAATAATTTGTTATATACACGTTAAAGTGTTTAATTTGACAAATATGACCCTAAATGTGTACATATAACAGATTAATGATGACCTACACGTTAAAGTAGACCCTGTGATATTTTGTGTATTTATAATCACGATTTAATGTGTTTTAAAGATTGTATTTTTTTAAAAAAGTGATGGACCATGAGATACTATTAACAACATCATTTATCTAATTTAAGACATGTGTTGTCTAAATGATTGCAACAATGATAGAAAAACACACTAAGATTTCATTAATAATAATGGAGTTAGTTACATTTTTTATTCTTGTATTTTTTTGTCAAAAATTAGGGTTTAATCACTAGATCCGAAAAATTATATGTTCAGTACCTAATTATTGATCCAAATTCATTACATTTTTAGTCCCTCCAAACTTAAAAGGACTAAAATTTCCTTATCTCATTATTTAATCCGTTTTCTTTTATTATTAATTGGTATTAAATTAATTTAATCAATTTATACAAATAATAAAAGAAAACTTTCATCATTAATTGCAAACTCTTTTTAGTCTCTACCCATCTCTCTCCTTTCTCTTACACTCTCTCTTTATATGCCAGCAAACGCCATCACCTACTATCCCTTTCTATCATGACCATCATAACGCCACCCAAACAAATCAACACCACTAAACCGTAACCACCACAATAAGATGAAAAGTCCAAAAGCGAACTAAAATCAAGTTCAAATCTAAAATTGAAAACTTTAACACCGAACCACCCAAAACTGCCTCTGACTCCGACAACCAACACCAGACATCACCGCCGCCGTCTTCACCACTGATGCCGCATGAAACACCACCGGCCACCGTCTCTATCATCTTCAACCACCATTGCCATCTTCAACCATCCCAAAGCTCTCACTCTCTATATCGCTACCATGGTTCCCATTCTTGTCGGGGATGTGAGGCACACAACAACATCACCACCTTTTCCAGCCACCACACACAAAACACCTCCAGCCACCTCCCAAGAGAAAACCCATCAAATACATACACTAAAAACCTTAATTATTAGTGTAACAGTCGTGGTTTTTAAAGATTGAGATTTACAAAAAAAATTCTACTCAATCAGATTCATCGCAACGCAAGACTTTAAAATATCATATTTATTAAAACAGTTATATAGTTTTAACCATACATTAGTTCAAAAACCATCGTTACGTCAACATCACATCATTGTTTGAAACCAAATTCATTACACTTCCACAAATCAGTTTCAATAAACATCATAAACATAAACAACTACTCATTAGCACCCATCTCACAAGGCGACACACCTAAGTAACCTGCACAAGCACAAGACTTATTTAAAAAAAACAAGTGTCAACTTAGTAACACCACAAAATCATCATATTAAAACATTCGTAAAATATGTTTAGGCTATGGGTAATAAATACCAACCCGTAACTTGACCCACCCGTATAACATCGTAAATCCCCGCATGATCAAGTATCATCGCAAATAAAAACACCATAAATCATCATATTCATCTTTTGCTTCATTAATATCACATGCATCGCTTATTCATCATTTAAAATCATCTTAATACATCCTTCTTATTGGGGTTAATCATCATACATCACAATCATCGCCACCCCAAATACCATATGCGTGCTCGGCAAACACTAGGGTTTCAAGGTCCGTTTGCACTTGCACCACATGTGTGCCTGGCAACTACTAAGCTCCAAAGTCCATCCGTACTGGCACAAGTTCACTAAGCCTGTCCAGCAAGTCTGGTACAAAGCGGGGCGTGACTCCCACTTGTACACACACTCCCATCTTTAGGCCCTCTTTCACCCTCGTGGTATCATGCATGTTGACCTCCATTTTTAGTCAAAAACCACTCCAGTATACACACACATAAAGTACAAGTACACCATGTATTGTCATGGTTATCTAGAACCCGACAACTAATCACCTCTTTGCTAGCATATCCTAGAAGACACATTTTTCCTACTAGGCATTATCTTTCATCTAAAAGTATATCTACCCCCTCCCAAATTATCATATCAATGCATCATGATTATCGTTTTGTATATCTATACATATATATGCATGCATCGCAAACATCGTGTAAATAAATCACATGTTGTAACGCCGCCTAAATTTGAGGAGTCTTTTTTTATATATAAAACACAGCAGAAGCTTTATTTCTAATTTAACAATTTACAACTTAAACACAGCGGAAGCTTTATTTTTAATTTAACAATTTGCAACTTATATATATATATATATATAAGTTGTATCTCAAAAGTACTACCAAGGAGTTACCGATACGGCCAACCATTACTAATTACAAACAAAAGCATTTCAAAGCATGTTCCCCAAAACATATCATGACATTCCCAGCAGGTACCCGTTCTCACCAGTCACTTTATTTACCTGTGCATGGAATGTACATGAGAGGGTTAGTTATAAATAGCTAGTGAGTAACCGCTAAATGGAAACAACATAGCAACAATATCATATACATGGCATATCAACAAACAAGACTATCCTAGCACATTGTGAAGCACCGGTTAGTCAACAGGCATTATGTCTTGCGAGGTAGCTAACCCGGCTCAATGATCCTGACTAGGGAAACCGATACTTCCTCCGCGCCTGGTGGAGAAGCGGGGTAGTGGTCCATCATGACGTTTTCGAGAAACATATCCCATTCGGGATTAGCGGGAACTGAGAGCCCATATAGTATTGAGGGGCGGGGGTTTTGCAAGAACCAAGATTCTGATCATCGAATCTCCGCACATCCTAGCAGGCGGCACAAGGCCCCAACTTAAGACCCAGATAATTGTTGGGGTTTGTTCTGTTTTTCAAAATATATTTTAGCAACGGAAGCATGAACAACAATTTTAAACTTTTTAAAACTCCCCACCAATGATCCATATGCAAGCCTTAAGAAACAAAACCAACCATAGGGTGTTTAGAACTACAACCTTTGTAGCGTGAGTAAACCGTTGGTGAAGTGGTTGATCTATGAGAAGCCAAGAGAAGACTTCCTCCAAGGTATCCACAAATCAATGAGTCCAACACCTCCAAGATGCTAGTCTCTCCAACCCTTGATATTCAAGAATGCAAGCAACAACCTTTGTTCTTCTTCTTGAACTATATGTATGTATTTTGAGTATGTGTTTATGTATCACCTTTGCTAACTTGAAGAACACCAATACTAGAGAGTAAGGATGTTTTTTAAGTATATAACACTTAGAACAATTCTAAGAACACAAAGAAAGGTGATAGCATGCAAGTATGTTACAAAAGGGACCATGCATGTAATTATAAAAGTCAAGAAGCAAAGCAAGACAGGGAGGACCCCCTCCCTTGCATTATGGACGAAAATTAGAGGGGGGAGGGTCCCCTCTTGCCTCTTGCTTCCTTACTTGTCCCATGCATGCATGTCTTGGTTAAGTCTTATGCAATAATACACCATATGGCCCCTTTCTTGCTCATTGTGAGAATTTCTAGCTATTAATCTTTTAAATATATAAAAGATATACTAGATATGTCATACTATGTATAAAATACATCTACATGTATTTTATATACATACTTGATTGTTACTAGTAACTCTTTACTTGTAACAAGGATATACATATATTTATATAACTGTTACTAGTAACAATTTACTTGTAACAAATATATATATTTATACATATATATATACATATATATATATATAATCATATGTTTATATTTATGTATTTGATATGCATTACCTTATATCAATATATAAGAGTGATATTTTTATTTCACATAAATAATAATATGCAACAATGCATATATACTTATATATATATATATAATGAGTTGGAAACATATTTAAATCATATTCAAATATGTAATTGGTGTCCATTGATTGTAAATATGTGACCCTATGGGTTTATTTATTATCAGTAATATCGTATTAATTTGTGTCTTGTGCAAATAGAACCAACAATCTCCCACTTGCACAAGTTACAACTTAAGCCGATATAGACAATGGTAAGAACGTCTAGCAACATCCCATTGCCCATAATAATAAATAAAGTGTGTTGATCAACACTTTCACCAACGAAATTAACTCACTAGCTACAAATCGTTGTTATAGGTAAGTCATCAATTATCCCTTTGTTTTAACATCTCGTTGAACATGAGACATGGATCGTCATCAATTCTCATATAATGTTCAACTTGTTTTAGGGCCCAAAGATATTATACTCCCAATTAAATGAGAGAAACAAATTCCATCTTGACCACATACGTCTCTTATAAGACTCATATCATACCTAATAATGGCCTTTATAACTACCCGGTTAAAGATAGCGTTTAACCACATTAAAGCATGATACTCCTCATACTCGAGTCCCAATATGTGTCTCAGGTCTAAGGATACAAAGATACCACCTTTTTCTCAAGATTTACTTATGACACTGATCCATGAAGCGATCTTAAGAGCGGGTCATGTCCAATGTTCGTTCCCTAACAAACATTAGTGAATTTGGCTGCAAACCCTTTTGCCTACTTTCATCACGAATGAAAGTCAACCAACCGATTCACATTAGTCTTAATTCATAACTATTCCCATAGTTATAACCGACTATGGACGTTTTAGAATAAAGAATTATTCATGGATTTAAACATGCTAATAAAGAACACAATAAATATTAATGAAGTGATCATATCCCATACATCATTCAGATAAAATAGATATTGTCATAATGTTCCAAAATATCCAAATACTAAATTACAATTCAAATCCAATCCCTTGCAAAGCGAAGACCTATTGCCCTAGTATGAGACTCATGCTTAGTCGAGGCAAGAGGTTTCGTAAAAGGATCTGCAAGATTCTGATCTGTATGAACTTTGCGAATACACACATCTCCTCTATCCACTATATCCCGTATGTAGTGGAAACGCCTGAGGATGTGTTTGGTGTTGTGATGTGATCTAGGTTCTTTTGCCTGGGCAATAGCACCTTCATTATCACAAAATATCTCTATGGGGTCTTGAATGCTTGTTACTACCCCAAGGTCAGCAATGAACTTCTTCATCAATGCAGCTTCTTGTCCAGCCTCAGAAGCAGCAATGTATTCAGATTCTGTAGTGGATTGTGCAACTACACTTTGCTTAGAACTTTTCCAAGCAACCGCGCCTCCATTCATAACGAAGACATAGCCCGATTGTGATCGAGAATCATCTCGATCCGTTTGGAAACTAGCATCTGTGTAACACTTTACACAAATATCTTCTTCCAAACCCCCATAGATCAAGAACATGTCTTTGGTTCTTCTCAAGTATTTTAAAATGTTCTTGACTGCCATCCAATGGCTATCTTCTGGGTTTTGCTGGTATCTGCTCGTCATGCTCAGAGCATACGAGACATCTGGCCTAGTGCATAGCATTGCATACATGATGGATCCAATTGCAGAAGCATATGGGATCTCACTCATTCTATCTAGCTCTTCTCTTGTGCTAGGGCTTTGAGCTTTACTTAAAAACCGTGCCTTGTGCCATTGGCAAGAATCCTCTCTTAGAATTCTCCATCTTGAATCGTTTCAAGATCTTGTCAATATATGCACTTTGACTTAGGCCTATAAGACGCCTAGATCTATCCCTATAGATCTTTATTCCAAGAATGTAGGCGGCTTCTCCCAAGTCTTTCATTGAGAAACACTTCCAAGCCAAGACTTGATGTCTTGCAAGGTCGGGATTTCATTTCCAATGAGTAGTATGTCATTAACATACAAGACAAGGAATGCTACTGCGCTCCCACTAGTTTTCTTGTAAACACACGGTTCATCTTTTGATTTGATAAAACCAAACTCTTTGATTTTCTCATCAAATCGAAGATTCCAACTTCGAGATGCTTGCTTTAGTCCATAAATGGATCTTTTAAGCTTGCACACCTTGTTAGGATACTTAGGATCTACAAAACCTTCAGGCTGAACCATATAGACATCTTCACTTAAGTGTCCATTTAGAAAAGCCGTTTTGACATCCATTTGCCATATCTCATAGTCATAATATGCAGCTATGGCAATAAGTATTCTAATAGATTTAATCATGGCTACCGGAGAGAAAGTTTCATCATAGTCAATACCATGAGTTTGAGTGAAACATTTCGCCACTAGTCTTGCCTTGTGTGTACATTTCCATCCATGTCTGTCTTCTTCTTGAAGACCCACTTGCTCCCTACAGTTTTACTATTGGGAGGAAGATCAACCAAGTCCCATACTTGATTTTCATACATGGACTGCATCTCAGTGTTCATGGCATCAAGCCATTTATCGGATTCCGGATCCGATATAGCATCTTGGTAGTTAGTAGGCTCAGAAGAGTCTACCAAGAAAATCTCATCATTGGACACGAGAAATCCGTATCTCTCGGGTTCTTGACGAGGTCTACCAGATCTACGAACACTTTGTGTTTCAGTAGGTTCTTGAACAACTAATTGTTCAGGTTCAACAACTGTTTGTTGAGTGCTAGTGCCAACCTGACTTGTATTTTGTGGTTCTTGAATTTCTTCAAGGTCTACATTGCTCCCACTTGCCTCTTTCGAAAGAAACTCCTTTTCTAAAAAAGTGGCATGCCTAGAAACAAACACTTTGTTCTCAGCTGGGTTGTAGAAATAATATCCTAATGAATCTTTAGGATATCCCACAAAATTACATTTGATAGATCTAGGATCGAGTTTGCTTGAAGATTCTTGTCGTACATGAGCCTCACAACCCCAGACTTTCAAGTAAGATAAGTTTGGAACCTTTCCATACCACATCTCATATGGTGTCTTATCTACCTTCTTGGTTGGAACCATATTCAATATGCGCGCAACAGTTAATAAAGCATAACTCCAAAAGGACGAGGGTAGAGTACTTCGGCTCATCATAGACCGAACCATATCTAGTAGAGTTCGGTTCCTCCTTTCAGATACACCATTATGTTGTGGTGTTCTAGGAGGAGTAAGTTGTGAGATAATCCCACAATTACTAAGATGATCCATAAACTCTTGGCTTAAATACTCGCCACCTCGATCGGAACGAAGGGTCTTGATTGTTTTGTTGAGTTGATTTTGTACTTCGTTTTGAAACAACTTCAACATTTCAAATCTTTCATGTTTATGTTTCATCAAATAAACATAACCAAATCTACTATAATCATCGGTGAATGTAACGAAGTATCTATCACCATCCCTAGACATTGATCTAAAAGGACCGCATACATCCGTATGTATGATTCCTAATAGATCTTTGGCTCTTTCACTTGAACCGGAGAAAGGAGCCTTAGTCATCTTCCCATATAAACATGATTCGCAAACTTCAAATGAGCTAGAATCGTTTGATTTTAAAATTCCATCCTTTTGAAGTTTTGCAATGCGTTTCTTGTTTATATGACCAAGTCGACAATGCCATAGGTATGTTTGACTTAAGTCATGCTTAGGTCATTTGGTGCTAGTGGTATATATAGAATTATCATCAAGAGATCTTTTAAGATTAACTTCATATATTCCATTAAGAGGGCGAGCCTCAAAATACAAAATGTCGTTTTTGAAGGCACGAATGCCATCATCAATGAAACCAAAAGTGAATCCAGATTCTCTTAACCGAGCTACTGAAATAATATTCCTAGTTAAACTAGGTACATAACAACAATTGTTTAATATTAAGTACATGCCATTTGGTAATAATAATTCCAAAGTTCCAAGGGCTTCAACAGCAACATTTGCTCCATTGCCCATGAGGAGATCCAAATCGCCTGGCTTCAGCAACTTACTTTTTCTCAACCCCTGCACATTGTTACAAATGTGAGTTCCACAACCGGTATCAAATACCCAGGAATTAATAGAAAAAGTATACATTTCAATCATATATATACCTGAAGTGCTAGCCTCGCCAGCCTTCTTCTTTTTCAACTCCGCAAGGTAGGTTGGACAATTGCGCTTCCAATGTCCTACCACCCCGCATTCAAAGCACGGGTCATTCTTGGGAACCTTTCCCGCTGTCTTGGGTGTAGGAGCCTTGGCAACTTGCTTGCCTTTGTCCTTTCCCTTTGCCTTCGCTTTTCCCTTCCCTTTTTGAGTTGTTTTTCTTTTTGTCTTGATTTTCCCTTCTTGAATCATCAAGACTTGAGGTGTTTTGCTTGGAATCTTACTCTCAGCAGTTTTAAGCATCCCATGCAACTCTGAGATAGATTCCTCCTAATTGTTCATGTTATAATTCATGATAAATTGATCATAGGCTTTGGTCAACGAGTTAAGGATCATATCCTGTGCAAACTCGTTGGTTATGGGAGATCTAAGCCTAGCAAGCTGGTCAATGTATCCTTTCATTTTTAGCACATAGTCGCTAAAGGATTGACCTTCCTCCATCTTGCATGCATGGAAGGCTCGAGTGACCTCAAAGCGTTCTTGCTTCGCTTGCTTTTGGAACATTTCCTTAAGCTGGCGAAGCATCTCATATGCTCCATGCTCCTCAAGGTTCTTTTGAAGATCCGGAGACATGGTAGCAAGCATGAGGCATGCAACTTCGACCGAGTTGTCGGAATGCTTCACCCAAGCATCCCTAACGGCTTTGGCCGTAGTCAATGGAGGTTCCTCAGGGACGGGATCCTCAAGTACGTACAATTTCTTTTCGTGCTTAAGAACGATTCTCAAGCTACGATACCAGTATAAGAAATTTGTACCATTGAGTTTTTCTTTCTCTAAGATTGAACGAAGAGATAAGTTGTTAACGGGCGTAGTTGAGTTAGGGGTCATCTACAAAATTAACAAAGTTCAATTTAGTATTTTTGATATTTAATCCTTTAATAATTAATACCCTTTAGAATTATAAAATTCTTTAATTTTTAAAGGCTAGGATCCAAGTTGAACTTAACCTTGAATGTTTGGCTAATGCTCTCTCCATCAAGTTAAAACAACAAGGTAGGTAACGTTTACCAATTACATCTCGTATGTAATTCCTAGATCTTTATGGGATCCTAGACAACGATTGTCAATTTTGGCATGTTTGATCCCATCTATGCCTCGAGCTTCCTTACATTTGGCTAATGCTCTCTCCGTAATAAGATTCCGATTAAGTCGTCCTATTTCAAGACGGTGAATTTCCGGCCCAAGACGTTCATGGAATTCGCGGAAAAACGCCTCGGTTGTTACAAAACCAATCCACGCGCTTGGATAATGCTCTCTCCACGTGAGTGTCGTTGCAACAAGCGAGTGTCTTAAAATGGGATGGCATAGACTTACGTTTTGAAAAAGGGCTTTTACCGTTTTGTATATTTATTAAATAAAACAAAACGAGTCGTATGACTAGTATTGCATGCATACAATAATAAGTCCACGTTTTGATAAAATCATATTTTATATATATATTGGTCTTGAGTATTCTTAAAATCCATATTTTACGAACTCTCAACGCGTTCAATTTTAAACTAGTATTAATATCCTATATTAACGTGTGTAGTTTCGAGCGCGCGAATACGACCAATTTTAGCTTGTAATAAAACCATTTTATTATTAAGCTTGAATGTAGTTTGGTTGAGTTTTTAAAATCTCTATTTTATAAAACTCATATATATATATATATTGACATAATGAATTTTAATCTTTACAAAACTCCTTTTATATAAAATTCATTTTACATCTTATGTTATGTCAACTTAAAATACCAAACTCCCATTGTGTGATTTATATTATGTCAAAAATATTATCTAGCATGCAAAAATCCTATTTTCAACCATGCATAATAATATAAACATAAACACACACAAATAACATGTATAAGTGCATAACCAAGCCATTTATCCTAAGTGGTATTTTTGTGAGCCATACAAAAATACCAAGTCATAACTAAGGACCAAATATTCCTCTTGTGATGAATTTGAAGCTCCCACTTGCCAAAACAACGCCTTGTAGTGCAAATGATTTCAAGCCTTCATGGTTGACTCCACCACACTTGAAAACTCCAACTTGGTCATTTCTTCATCTTGTTACATTTTTATAAAAGTAAACTAGTCTAAACTATTCTACTACTTACAAAATACAACAAGATGAAACAAAACTAAAATTATTATTACATACCAAATGAAAGAATAATTTTACAACCAAATTGAATTTCCAACACATCACAAAAGGTCTATGGCTTGTTATGCACAACATACACTCAAACAAACATATATATCAACACTTGATATTTAGGCAACTTTTACAACCAAACATGCATGTGGTTTGGTTGTTTCCCAAAACAAATATATAAACATATACAAGTTGCCAACAAGAAAATCCACAACTTTTCTAACAAAAGAAAAATTGTCCATTTTCTTAAACAATACATACTCAAAATAAAGTTTCTTAAAACTATACATAAGTGGCTCTGATACACTGTTGGGGTTTGTTCGGTTTTTCAAAATATATTTTAGCAACGGAAGCATGAACAACAATTTTAAACTTTTTAAAACTCCCCACCAATGATCCATATGCAAGCCTTAAGAAACAAAACCAACCATAGGGTGTTTAGAACTACAACCTTTGTAGCGTGAGTAAACCGTTGGTGAAGTGGTTGATCTATGAGAAGCCAAGAGAAGACTTCCTCCAAGGTATCCACAAATCAATGAGTCCAACACCTCCAAGATGCTAGTCTCTCCAACCCTTGATATTCAAGAATGCAAGCAACAACCTTTGTTCTTCTTCTTGAACTAGATGTATGTATTTTGAGTATGTGTTTATGTATCACCTTTGCTAACTTGAAGAACACCAATACTAGAGAGTAAGGATGTTTTTTAAGTATATAACACTTGGAACAATTCTAAGAAAACAAAGAAAGGTGATAGCATGCAAGTATGTTACAAAAGGGACCATGCATGTAATTATAAAAGTCAAGAAGCAAAGCAAGACAGGGAGGACCCCCTCCCTTGCATTATGGACGAAAATTAGAGGGGGGAGGGTCCCCTCTTGCCTCTTGCTTCCTTACTTGTCCCATGCATGCATGTCTTGGTTAAGTTTTATGCAATAATACACCATATGGCCCCTTTCTTGCTCATTGTGAGAATTTCTAGCTATTAATCTTTTAAATATATAAAAGATATACTAGATATGTCATACTATGTATAAAATACATCTACATGTATTTTATATACATACTTGATTGTTACTAGTAACTCTTTACTTGTAACAAGGATATACATACATTTATATAATTGTTACTAGTAACAATTTACTTGTAACAATTTACTTGTAACAAATATATATTTATACATATATATATATACATATAATCATATGTTTATATTTATGTATTTGATATGCATTACCTTATATCAATATATAAGAGTGATATTTTTATTTCACATAAATAATAATATGCAACAATGCATATATACTTATATATATATATAATGAGTTGGAAACATATTTAAATTATATTCAAATATGTAATTGGTGTCCATTGATTGTAAATGTGTGACCCTATTGGTTTATTTATTATCAGTAATATCGTATTAATTTGTGTCTTGTGCACATAGAACCAACAATAATCTGGCCCCAATGTCCAACAAAGTACTGGTACAACATACAATGGCCTACTCTGGACTTAGCACAAACACAGTTGGCCTACTCCGGCCTTAGCATCTTAATTGGCCTACAAAAAGCCATAGTATAACAAATTGGCCTACAAAAGCCACAACATCTCATTATTGGCCTACAAAAGCTATAGCATAGCAAATTGACTTACAAAAGCCACAACACATCATGGTTGACTTACAAAAGTCATAACATATCAACATTGGCCTACAAAAGCCTTTATCATAACAACATTGGCATACAAAAGCTCTTAATATACCTATATATATCATTTCATAACTCAATTGGCCTACAAAAAGCCATTAACTTGCATACATATCAAATTTAAACTCAATTGGCCTGCAAAAAGCCTCTAACATGCATACATATCAAATCACTACTCAATTGGCCTACATAAAGCCTCTAACATGCATACATATCAAATTACAACTCAATTTGCCTACAAAAAGCCATTAACTTGCATAATTATCAAGTCTTCGGTTTCTAGCATGGAAACAATTAAATATAATATTCTTGATATCATGCTTAGGTTAACTGGTACTCACTTGGCTATCTTAAACTTGATAATTATAACTTTTGGGGTCTTCCTGGTTGTCAGGACTCAGGATCACCTAAACAATCACCCCGAATATCAGAACAATGCAAAACAGTAAATTTTTTGCTGAAACAGGGCTCCTTGTGGCCACAAGCAAAACTGCTTGTGCCCACAAGGGGCATGAAAATGCTTGCACCCACAAGGGGGAAAGGGCCTTGCACCCACAAGCAAGAATTCCCTTGCGGCCACAAGCAAAAAAACCTCTTTACGGCCGCAAGCAAAAAAACCCCTTTGTGGCCGCAAGCAAAACTCTTGCGCCCACAAGCATGTCTACACAGACAATTGCGACTTCCAACCCTTGTTTTGGCCATTTCAACCCCAAAACTCAACCAAACGATTCCAATCCAAATTCTAGTGTTCACATATGAAATATACATCACAACTAAGCTAGAAACAACAATTCTTATGCACTTTAACATCAAATTCAAGAATCAAGATCAAAATTACATATTTTGACCCATTTGAGCTTATTTTTCAAATCCAACCAAAATCATCTCTTTAATTCACAAATTTGATTCCTAAACACTTAGGATAGGTGTAGGAACAAATTGGAATCATTGATTTCAATTATAGAAATCAATTTTCAATTTTGACCCATTTGACCTAAAAGTCAATTTCACCAAGAACATAAAGAACATAAAGAAGGAATACTTACAAGTAAGATTAGATGATGAAGAACAAATTATGTAATGATTCTTGACTTGAATTAAAGGCTGGAATTGAAGGCTAGACAATCTCTCTTTGAATCTTTCTTCCAAACTTCAAGAACCAAAGAAGAAGAGATGAGAGTGTGTGTATGTTACGTATTGTATGTGTGTCTGTGTTGTTAAAACCGACTTGTGGATTATAATTATCCACAAGTGGGTATCTTGTTCCCCCTTTTCAATTTACAAATCATCTCCCGTTTACCCATTTCAACTAACGGGGATATTTCTGGAATCCTTATCTAAAACTATTTAATAAATAACAACTGTTATTTATTTCTTACCAACTTTCATTTAATCATCATATTACACCTTCATTCTTTAATTACTATTTCCTTATTTAATTCACTAGCTTACAACCTTGTGAACACATAGTACAACTAGGCCCATTTTGGGATGTTACACATGTCACCAACAATTAAGTAGCATGCATTACAAACAATCGTTAGTCTATCATAAACATTCATATATAGATATATTATTTTAAAAACCGTTAATACTTTCAAAATAGATTTTGTCTTCGTACTCGGTTTTGTAAAAGAACTAAACCCACCTCAAACCGGACAAATAGATCATCACCGACCTAGATCTGACAAGCTTCACACGGGGACCGTCGAATCCTGGTCTTACAAGCTCCACAACACTCCTCGAGACCTCTTAAAGTGAAGCCGAAGTTGAAACTTAGCCCGAAACACTATCACCGCAACTCCCGAACCTCGCAAACACACACCAACCAAGCCCCGACACTAAAACACACTTTCTAGCCTTAGAAATGCTCTTAAAATGGGCAGAGTAACGTTACTAATGAGAGCAAACCATGTGAAAATGGCTGAATTGTAACACATATATATAGGTTGAAACTGACGTGTCGCGTCGCGACAATGGATGCGTCGCGTCACGATCTTTGCAATACGCCAACTCTGCAACATGCAAACGCCTGACACACACAACCCTACACGTGTCCTGCCGCCTAAACGTGTCGCGTCGCGATCCCAACTTTTCCAGAATTCTTCTTGTTTTTAAATAATAATTAATACTCGATTATTAATAACCAATAATTTCCATAAATATATCCATTCGCTCGTTTAATAATATTACAATAATATGTTCCATAATTTCGGGTCTTTACAATTAGATCAAAGAAACCCCAATTAACACCCTAATTTTTGAAGAACACACCGATTGTCATTACTCCACCATCAAACACCACCAACATCTACCTCCTAATCTCCCTTTCCTACCTTATACCCCTCGCCGTCAAACCCAAATCAAAACACTAATTGGCCTAACCTTAAGGCAATTAAGAGAAAGAAAAAGAGAAAGTCGAGGGGCAATGTTGTGTCAGGGGTCTCAAGGTGGTTGATGGCTGCGGTGGTTGATGTACTCTAATTTTATACATGTTTTTAGTACAATTTCCCCATGCTTTGGACTACAATTAGTGGTGAATTACGCGTATAATGATGCTTAATCCTTCTTTTTCATCTTGCAGGTATAGATTTTGAGAAACAATTCAATGAAAAATAGAAGAAATAAGAAGAAAAGCTGAAGAACTACAGTAATCCGAAGCTTACAGCATAGCTAACGGCCGTTAACTTGGCTGTCATATAAGCTTACCGTCCAAATACCAATCGTTTCTGACACACTCATCTGAAATCCGACTTAACGGCCGTTAATATCTACCTTGCAGCCGTTAGCTTTTGGTTCAGAACAAGTTGCATCTGACATTATCTGATCGAATATCTGACCTAACGGTCGTTAGTATCTACCGTTGTTAGTATGTACCTTACGGTCGTAAGGTCCCCCTGCACCACAGTTTTTAATCAACACTCAAGTTTTGGTCTGATGTTCCATTTTTTGTTCTACTTTGTTACACTTTTACATACACATTCTCCATCCCTATGGTCCTAAACACTATAGAAACATTAGGAGAGGTTCTTGGAGGTTCCTAAAGCCAAAGGAGGTGTTTTTCTCATCACTTGGAAGTTTAGCACCATCAAAGGAGCATCACATTCATCACCTTCATCATTGTTGTTTATTCTGGTATACTCCAACCTTAATTTCTAGAATGTATAAATATGTTTCGGTTGATGTTTATGATGTATTTGCTATGATTATGGGCTAGAAACTTTGATTTATCTAGATAGAGATGAATCTTAGCTATTTATGGTTGTATTTGCTACATTAATCGTGTTTTGATGAACATATGAATTTGTGTATTCTTGGTTTAGAAGTTGTAGTGTGTTTAACTATTTTGACAACACATTCAAGTCTTGGAAGTATTGTAATCATGTGGGATTGATCAACTTGCATGTGAAAAGTACTAATATTTAAGTGTATGTATATCTCAAACTTGTATGCTCATATGGGTTTCACACTAGAAATGGTGGTTATTTCCATGATCATATTGGGTATGTGCATTTGGGACACAACCTTAGAAATGAGGGGTGTTGATTTGGTATGTTAGATTTGTGGTTAAATATATGTCTTTATACTTGTGATTTGAAAAGATCCGGTATTTGTCATGATGTTCTAACTATTTGGTAATAAAGGAATTGACTTTCGAGAAATTAAAGCAAGACTTTTGTCAACCTATAGTTTTACAAACATAAGTTAAAACAAGTTTACTCTAATCAAAAGCTTAAAAGAAATAAATATGATTTTTGAATAGATTTACCATTATATGATCTTTGTAGCATCTATGTCAATACCATGATTAGTTGGGAGGATTCAAAGTCTAGGTGAATCCCTTTTGAGTTGATATACCTCTTGTATTAATTGTTGTGTGAAGTATGAATCCATTTAGCTTAACTTTGGTTTAATCATAGTTTGGTAGTTTAATTGCATGCTTAATGATAGCATAATCTTAGCTTAATCTGCCTTCTTGATTATTGATTGGTTAGACAATAATATTGATCCAATTTTAGTAGTTGTCCGTTTCCTGTGATTCGATACTTGGTTATATAATGTTATACTACATACGTGGGTACAATGTCCGTGCGTGTTGTATTATTTCATATTTCCACATTTAAAACTCTACGTGTGAAGCTTTTAATCACTTTAAAAACCGTTGCGTACGACACACACCAGTGATCGATGGTGATTAGCAAGACAACAAGTGATCAACGATGACCTTCTAAAGTTACCATTATAAAGGATTCATCTTTAAAAATTGCACGTATGACTTTATTTGAGTGATTGTATTAATACTTTGTGGATATAATTTATCTCTAGTGACTTTTAATCAAAATAAAGTATGTAGTGTACATTAGCATGTCACTCAAAAGAGCACGTTAATAATAATAATAATAAAGTAACCACGTTTTAACATTGTTGCATTTAGGTCACTCTGATTGTTCTAACGAGGTTTGACACCTTAACCAATGCTAGGGGCATGCATCGGATAAAAATTCAGCTATCTTACCCAATTGACTTGCCACGTTAGCAACACATGTAATACAGTAATACAAGTTGAAAGTCGAATTTTTTACACACAGTTTAAACTTATATAATCCAACAGCCTGAAAGAAAATAAATTTGAAGTGACCTAGGGGGAACAACGGTTAAGATTGATTATTGTTGAATGACACTTGCCCTTTTATAAATGAATATTAGACCGATCAATGTCGTTTCTTGGTTTCTCGAGTTGATCGGTAGAATTGGTTGACTTTTCTACGTGTTCCGAATTCTTTTTTGACTTTCCCGAGAATGCTCTGGCACATCTATGCTCGTCCTCGAATTCTCTCTAAAATCTGTACTAACCGGGGGTTTTGAGTCGTTATCTGTTGCCGACCCCGACAAGTTTTTCAAATGTCCGGACTTTTCAACGGCCGACATGAACTTTTCTAGGTGTGCTTTGTACTTTGGGTACGAGTCCAAAACACGGTGGTTCCCACCTTTGATCCATAGCGGTTCATACTTGTTTATGCATAGCTCCCAAAGCTGCTTACCGTGAGAAAAATCTACAACATTATCAGCTGTACCCTGCAATATAAAACAACAAAGTTGCAGCAAAGTATTTCAAACAACATCAGAAGATGAATGTTATAGCATGTAGCAATATGAACACATACGTGAATAACAAGAACAGGACACTTGACCAATGGGATCTTGTCAATATTCTGCATCACAAGAAAATTTACTAATTGGTAACGATTGAGCATCACAAAAACGTATTCAAAATGTAAAATTTAATAAGAAAATTGACCTTATAAATATCAAACCAATACGTTCGTTTCACAGGGCACCTGACCCTAAGTCCAGACATGATCGGACTATGAAGAACAACGGCCCTTAATCTTGATAATCGTGATGCCAAATCTACAGTAGGTCCACTACCAAGAGAATGACCATATAAAATGACATCTTCTTCTTTTACGCCATAAGTTTCTTTAAGGCATATATACGTAGCTTCTATATCGGCATATGTATTCTGTTCAGTTGGCTATAAAGATAACCAAACATGTGTAATTGACCAACATGAATCTTAAAATTCAGCACATATTGAATTTATTTCGGATTATCGTACCTTCCCGGAAGACTGTCCATATCCAGAGTAGTCATACCTGCCCAAAATCAACATCTCACTACTTATTAGTTATTACAAAAACTAAATTGCATTATCAAGCTTAAGAGTTATAAACCTACAGAACTCTCTCATAGTCGTTTTTCAAATTCTTGGCTATCTGATTTATAACAACTTAAAGAATTAGAATTATAATTAGACTAAAGGTATGTTTGGCGAAAGAGGTTGGGCTGGGCTGATTAATTTATAATCTCAAGCCTAAGTCATAAGTTACTTGAAAAGGCTTTTATTTTTTGAGCTTATGAGGGCTTATGTTCTAATAATCCCCTTAAAATTGTAACACCCGAACAAGGCTAGAGAGCTAGGGATTATGAAAATTAGAATCCAAAGCCTCTATAATCCTTTGCCGAACACACCCTAAGAACCACATTTATTAGCAAAAAAAGTATTAATATCAAAACAATACACATGATCACATCTTCTTTAATATATATTATTAATAGACTAATGATATCATCATTCTATATTTAGAATAATTTTAATGTTGTAAATAACACAAATTTAGATAAATTTATCTATCTAATTGGTTAAGGTTATTAAGTTTTATCGATTTAATTAACTAAACGTCTTAGATATATACGTATTGTGTTCAATAAAGTCTATTTAAAAAATATAGTCCTAAAATTTTAATATTCAATCACAGGTTATTCAGTATACAATTACATATGAATTAAAAAAAATTATGAAAATGACACTCCACCCAAATTTTTAAAATTTAATCTAGACCATTAATGTTATTAATTCAAAGGCTAAAACTAGTCCCTTAAGACTATGAATTAAGTATGAACTATATTAAATATTTTTCTAATAATATAATATAATAAATCAGACTTACTTTAGATAAGTATATTGAATTATGTTATATATAAGGGCATTATATAGCAAGGTTTCCTATATAACAATTTTGCATGCACTCACATTTAATTTTATTATTTTTTTTGGTAAAAGAAAGAAAGGCTGATGATCACATCTCGATCGGTTTAGCTTATATACATCCAAACATTTTACATTTGGATCTTATTGTATTAAGTAAATTTATTTCTCTAAATATCTTAACAATCACATTTCTTCAAATTATCTACGTAAATACATCTACATATTTTTGAGGTTATTCGTATAAATACGTAGAGCAATTGGATTAAATTAAAAAATTCGATTTTGATTACTAAGAGGTTCTAATAGACTTACCCATCTTTTAAGAGATTTTGTATCATTATGTATGTTTTACAATTGCTTAACTATATATATATATATATATATATATATATATATATATATATATATATATATATATAGTGAAACGTTCATTTGAGAAATATTTTTATTGCGAGAACCAATCTTAGCCGTCCAATTCCCCCTCCTTCAATTGGATTGTCCACCCATGAATTCCTTACATGCACCCTACCACATTTAATCCCCCCACGCTCTTCATCCATGAATTCCATTATTCAAAATGAACGACTAAGATTGGTTCTCGCAATAAAAACGGTTCTCAAATGAACCTATATATATATATATATATATATATATATATATATATATATATATATATATATATATATATATATATATATATATATGGGAAGGTTCATTTGATTACCGTTTTTATTGCGAGAATCGCGAGAACCAATCTTAGTCGTTCATTTTGGATAATGAAATTCATGGATGAAGAGCGTGGGGGATTAAATGTGGCAGGGTGCATGTAAGGAATTCATGGGTGTTAAACTAGTAATCCATAATATTAACTATGTATAAATTATCCTTAAAGACTTTTATTTCTACCTAACAAAATTAATTCTAGATCACTAGCAACTATAATCATAGATGATATAAACAAATTAGAAGTCATAACTATGAAGATGACGAACTTTATCAGACAGACTGAGAGAATTAATAATACTAACCCCATTAAGTTAACTCCAAGATCAAGGCTGAGTTCACAGAACAAGTTATACATTTGACCTAAATCAGCTGCGTTGCCGTGAGAGTAAAGCACTGTTAATGACGCCACCGGATTCTTCACATACGCCGCCACAATCTCTGTCCCCCTTTTCGTCTTCAGCTTCAAAATGTCGACGTTGTCTCTCTCGGACACATCCTTCTTCGTCTTCATCCGCAGCTTCCCACCACTGCTCGATTCATTTTCCACCAGCGTGTACGACGGCCGACACGGTGGACAGAAAGCGAACCTCTCTATCACACACGATGTCATCGCCCCCATCTTCAATCTGATTAATCAAAATCAAAACCGGCCCCTTTTACTAATATATACACCTCAAATATTCGTTGAACAATTGAAGGGATTTGGAATAATTTTGAATTTATTTATGAGACGGGGAGATCCAGATGCGGGTGTTGCATGTATAATGGACAAATATAAAATTCCTGGGCGTACTGAGGAGGGAAAGCAAAGCATTTAACGACTTTCTTGAAGAAAAGCAAAAAATGGGTTTGATCGGAGACACATAGTGAGTGTATTAGTGTGTGAGAGAGAAACAGGAGAGAGTGAAGCTTTTCAACCGTGAATCTTTTTAACTAATCATCACACCATTAGATACTAACAAGGGTTGTACGTGTTTCACTGCATATTTGATTTGATTAGATTGCTTTTAGCAATACTTTTATCTATATTTTCTAATATCTAAATTGTATTTTCTAATATCTTCACATTTTAAACAAATTCATCTCATATCGTCTACATTTAACTATCTTATTTTAATACGGAACTAAAATCAAGTTCAAATCTAAAATTGAAAACTCTAACACCGAACTAGCCAACAAACTGCCTCTGACTCTGACAACCGATACCAGACATGACCGCTACTGTCTTCGCCACCGACGTCGCATGAAACCCCACTGGCCACCGTCTCTATCATCTTCAACCACCATCGCCAATTTGCCATATTCAACCATCCTAAGCCCTCCCACTCTTTGTCGCTGCCCTGGCTCCCATCCTTGCTGGCAACGTGAGGCACACAACACCATCATCACCTTCTCCGGCCACCACACACAAACCACCTCTAGCCACCCCTGGAGATAAAACCCATCAAAACACACAAAATACACACAATGAAAACCTTGATCATAGATCAATGAAACCCTAATCAAAACCCTAATTTTTGAAGAACACACAAACTGTCGTCATCCCTTCTTCAAACACCACCAACATCTACTTCCTAATCTCCCTTCCCTACCTTATATCCCTTCGCCGTCAAACCCAAATTGAAGCTCTACTTGGCCTAATCCTAAGGCAAGAGGAGAGAAAGTTGAGGCACAATGTGGTGTCAGGGGTCTCAAGGTGGTTGATGGTAGCGGTGGCCGACGGTGATTAGCAAGACAACAAGTGCTCAACAATAGTCTTAGTCCATCCGTATAGCCGGACCCGAAGGTCCCGGGTTTCCTTCGGGTTCCTTCGGGAACACCCATACGCGCGTTGATCGGGTCCGAGGGCCGGGTTGGCGAAACCGAATGAAACCGAATTTTTTTTCCTGTGAGTCTAACGGATAGTTTTTTTTTTAAAAAAAAGTGTTTTTTACCCCCAACGGATATATATCCGTTGTGATATATATATATATATATATATATATATATATATTTTTTTTATATTTTTTAATTCTCCTATAAATACCAAACACTTCCAACTTTCATCCAACTCTTCTATCTTTCATTCAACTCTTCTAAAAAAATTACACTCTTCTCCTATAAATACATAACCACCCCTCAACACTTCATATAAAAAATTCTCCTTCAAAATATGGCATCACCACCACATGCTTCATCGAGCGGTTCGTCGGCTTCTGTATCAACCGACGAACAGATCCGGCAGGAAGAAGCTATTTATATAGAGTTGCTTCGAGAGGCCGAAAACTTGCTTAATGAGAGCACCGCGGAGTCATCGAGCAGAATTAGAAGCGGAAACATAGAAAGAGGTCGGGTAGCTGCAAACGAGCGGTTGTTAAATGACTACTTTGGCGATAACCCTGTCTATTCTGCGGAGATGTTTAGACGGCGGTTCCGTATGAGCAGACAACTATTCGAAAAAATCGTTAACGATCTACAAGCAGAGTACGATTATTTTAGAGATGGATAGGACGCGCGAGGGAAAAAAATTTCTCCAATACAAAAGTGTACTTCCGCTATTCGGCAATTGACGTACGGGGTAGCCGCCGACTCTCTTGACGAGTACTTGAGGATGGGAGAGAAAACATCACGGGATTGCCTACACAATTTCCGCAGTGGTATTATTGAGATTTATGGTAGAGTTTATTTACGGAAACCTACTTACACCGATGTTCAACAGTTATACACTGCGCATGAGGAATACCATGGATTTCCCGGCATGCTCGGCAGCGTAGACTGTACTCATTGGGCGTGGGAAAATTGTCCGGTTGCATGACGGGGTCAGTTCATGAGAGGTGATCACGAGCATCCAACAATAATGCTAGAAGTGGTGGCATCACAAGACCTATGGATATGGCACGCGTACTTTGGCGTTGCGGGTTCCAACAACGATATAAACATTCTTAACCAGTCACCCATCTTCAACGATATCTACGACGGAAAAGCCCCCGAGTGTCCATTTGAGGTGAACGGAGTCACCTACAAGCACGGATATTATGTAGCTGATGGGATATATCCGGAATGAGCTACATTTGTAAAATCATTTACTTGCCCACAGGACGATAAGCAGAAAAAGTTCAAGGTGGCGCAAGAATCGGCACGAAAAGATGTTGAGCGTGCTGTTGGCGTGCTCAAACAACGTTGGCATGTACTTCATAATCCGGCACGCGGATGGCATCCAAGAAGACTAGGAAAAATTATGTACGCTTGTATCATTTTACACAATATGATACTTGAAGACGAAGACAATGCCATTTGTAGTTTATACCCGCACGACATTATATCGTCGGATATCGAAACACAAATAAGTGAACAAGCACGCGTGGCTAACGTACGAGAAGTCAAAAACAGAGAGACGCATAATAACCTTCGGTCGGATCTGGTCGAGCATATTTCACGTATCCAACTTTCGGATAATGAAGACGAGTAGCTTTTTTTAATTTATGAATCTAGATTTAGAGTATTGTAATTTTTATTTTATAATAATCATATTTTTATTTAAATCTTATGAATTTTTTATATATATTTTTATTTTTTATAGAATTGTTTAAATATTTGAATTTGTTAAATATATAAACGTGTAATTAAATAAATTAAAAAAAGTGGAAAAAAGTTTGGGTTGAAAGGGAGAGGCTATACTAGAGTTTGAGGTTGATTTGGGTTGGAAGGGAAAAGTAAAAAAAACTGATGTGGCACTAGGGTTGAAAAGGAAAGAGGAAAAGCTATACTGAAGGCCTTATAGGGAGAGAAAGAGGAGAAAAGAATGAGGCGGAAGATAAATGATGCTTAATTTTGTATTTTTTTAAGTTATAAATATGTTTAATATTTAAAAATCAACTAATAATAAAACAAATTGAATAAAAATAATGAGATAAGGGTATTTTGATCCTTTCAAGCTTGTAAATTATAGTCATGCGAGTGTTATTTTTCATACTAATTCTTATTTTAAATTAGCATTAAGCTATCATTTTATGCTATTTTTTTCCATTTGTGTCGACATCCTTCTAAAGTTACCATTATAATGGACTCATTTTTAAAAATTGCACACACGACTTCATTTGAGTGATTGTAACAACACTTTGTTGATATAATTTATCTCTAATGACTTTAATTAAAATAGAGGTAATAGTAATAGTAATAGTAATAATAATAATAATATTTCATTATTTAGACGTGCTTTCTTAAACCATTTCAATTAAAATCTGAAAAAAAAAACATTAATCTCAAATTTAACCACTTAAATGCATTTGGGCTTTGCATATAATTTGTGGATGTGTTTCATGTGGGCTTTGCATCTAGTGACATTGTTAATCTTTGACTATAAGGATTAAGGGGTGTTCAGTTTATTTTTTATAAGTTTACTTATCACTTTTTAAAAAATCTCTAACTTATTTATTATATTTTAAGTCATAAAAAACATGTAAGTTATAAAATAAGCCAAAAAATAAAAATAAGCCGGACTTATAATCCCTTAATAAGCTTAACCCAAACACCATCTAATTTTTTTGATTTAAAATTCACATTTTTAATATAAGTATTTGTTTTTTTAATATTTCATTTTTACAAGTAAGTTGATTCATGTTTTTCTTAGTTATGTGAGCAAGATAGGTATATTCTTATATTGTAGCATTTAAAAATGTATAGTAGCTGAAAAGCTTTGTGGTACATAATCAATTTATTTGAGTTTTTCTCTCTAGCCCACATGGCCCATGGCACAATATAATTATAATTTATAAATGCAGCTTATTTCTATAAGTTCCTAACCTTAGCCCCATTTGTGTGGTCATCGCGTAGCCGCCTAAAAATGAATTCAAACCCTACAACACTTGTCAAATTGTTGACTTTTTGTCTAGTCTCCCTAGCTCTTAAATTGATTTGATTTAAGTTTATATAAGTGAGATATAACCAAAATATGACAGGTATATCAAAAGGGTCAGCTTTTTTATTTTTATTATTTTCACGGGTATTTTTAATTTCTTCTTTCAAAAACCTTAAAACACATGTTACAATATCTTAACTACATATTAAATTAAAAAAATATGGACTAGACGTGTTGGTTGGCGAATACATTAGTCTTTTAATCTTTTCCGTTTTTAGCAATCCTTTTTTAATTAAAAAGTCACCTTAATTAAGGGATCAAATATTGGGGGCTTTAATCAAGGGTTGACAAAGGTAGGAGTGTGCATGCATGGGTCGGTTAAGACCTAAAATCGAACCATTCGGGTATAGTTAAATTGGTTATGGTTATCGTTAAAATTAACGTATCAGTTAATTTAAAGGGTTAATACCGGTTAACCATTTCATTTGGAGTAGCTTCTATAAGTTCATGAATTTGTAGAAAAAAATATTCTTAATAATACCTTTTAAACCAATTTGAATACATATTTTGAATAAAATAAAAATGTATTTAAATCAAGTGGGTTGGTTCGGTTAAAGCATGCGAAAACTGTTTGTAATATAATTAATGATTCATTAATAGATATATTTTGGTCATTTATATTTACCCAATAATAAATTGCGTCCGGATGGATGAGTCCTTATTAGATTAGCTTAATTTTCTCAAAATACCTCTTATTAATGAGTCATTAATTAACCACTTATAAAGTTATAAGTCATTAATGAGTAGTTATGAGATATTAGAATTCTTAGCCATTGATTTATTTTAACTTTTAATCATGGGTCAAGATTGGTTCTCGCAGTTATCCCATGTATTTGAACCCTCCCTTATATATAATGGGAAAAGTTCAAACGAGAATTGTTTTTCATGCGAGAAACATTTCTTACACCATTAATGACTCGTTTATATGACTATTTTAGTCATTTATATATTTACTTAACTGTGAATTGCGTATGGGTGGATGAATCATTATTAGATTGACTTAATTTTACCAAGATACCCCTCATTAATGAGTCATTAGAATTCTTAGCTATTTATTTATTTAACCAAGGGCCAATATTAGTTCTCGCACGAAATACAATTCTCGTTTGCACACTATCTTATATATTTAAGAAGAAGTTTATTTGAGAATCGCTCTTAATTAGTAGGAGTATTTTAGTCATTTATATAATTACCCAACCTTGAATTGTGTATGGGTAGATGAGTCATTATTTAATGAGACTTGATTTTCTAAATACCTCTATTAATAACTCATTAATTTACTACTGTGGTGTAGCCAGTGGTATAGGGGTTTTACCCCAATAGCTCAGGTCTTGGGTTCGAGTCTGGGCAGTTGGGGTTTTTCTATAAAATGGTGAAGAGCATTACTCTCCCATGGTGTGTGGCTTGGGGTTTGCATACTGCCCTATATGGATGTTACTGTGGACCCAGCCCACTAAATTCGTTGTAAAAAAAAAACTCATTAGAAGCATTAATAAGTCATTAATGAGCAATGATGAGGGCTCATTAATGAGTCATTAGCCTTATTAGTCATTAATTTAACTTAATCAATGGTCAAGATTAGTTCTCGTAGTTCGCATTAACATCGGTTCTCAAATGAACCCCCCTATATA
This sequence comes from Dittrichia graveolens, assembly GCA_038502395.1. Taxonomy (NCBI): domain Eukaryota; kingdom Viridiplantae; phylum Streptophyta; class Magnoliopsida; order Asterales; family Asteraceae; genus Dittrichia; species Dittrichia graveolens. The sequence continues at coordinate 21,156,926 of JARJIL010000004.1, forward strand.
TATCTTTTAATATAAATAAAAGACAAACATACATCAACTTTACATGATCCTAACCATTCATTTAATAAAATAATTTCAATTGCTTAATCCTGACCATCCTTTTTATTAAAATTCAAATATTTTGACTTTTTAAAGTCAAAATTGAACAAAAATTATTAGAAAATTTTCATATATACTCTTCTTATACATTAGAATATCATATTTGTTCATATTAATTTACAAATATTATATTTACCATTTATAACATTTGAAATATCATATTTAACCATATTTTTAATTTTGTTATTTTAAAATATTTTATAATTATTTTTAAATTCTTTTTAATTATAACCAATAAAATTTGACATAATCGTTCTTATTGTAACAATAATAATCGAAAGCTTGTACAACAAATACAATTTGTCGGCATTTTTTTATAAATTCTCATTCTTTTCGTGTTTTATATATTTAATACTTTTTTTATTAATATTTAATATTTATTATTTGTTAAGTCAACCTGTGTATCACACTGAATATGTATATTATTAATTAGTTGTGTTGATATAATAATAATTAGGGGCAATTTCATGCATATCCCTCTTAAATTATAAAATATCTTATATACCCAAAGTATGCTTTAAAACAATTGTACTTTATGTATTATGAAGCTTTATTTTTTGATTTAACTCATTTTGGCCCCTCACAAATATACCTAGCTATTTTGTTCGACCTATATGCATTATGATTCTTATGTCAAGTATTCATAATTAATTTGTAGAGATGTATTATATATTATAAGTAAAATGCAATTAACCTTATTAAACAATAAAAAAATATTATGCTTGACATACTATGCATCTAGAAAGTTTTGATTGTTTTTCAAGTATGGATGTCTAATTTCATACATACTAGGTATATACAGAAAATGCAATAACTAAAAAAACTAAAAATCCTTCTACAAAGCCCTTTTATTTTAGCTAATGTGACATTAATAGACATTCCTAGTTATATAGAATCCATAATACTTGTAACGTAAGTCATCATGAATAAAGACTGTCGCTTACACTAAGAATAAGAAAGCTCAGTTACATAGGAATTCGATCCAGTCATACTGCTATACATGTTTGTAGGATCGTAACCAGAGAATCGATCAATAATATTATCCGTTTTGGATTGCCCCTCATGGCTTTAAAACGCGTCATTTGGTAGAAGTAAGATTCACCCTCCTTATAAGGAAGAATGAACCCCCCTGCCTCACCGATGTGAAATGCTTCTGCATTGCTACAGAAACGGTGAGTTTAAGAGTCACGGATTTGACCGGCTTAAGGGGATGATGAGCCCCATAAACTCAACAATGCCTTCCCCCATCTTACAAAGAGGGCTTCTAACTTCCCCGGTTTGATCACCGTGAATAGGTTACCACAATGAATATGGATAATATTATGGATGAATATTACTCTTGATTTGTTCCATTTCTTCAAAGCTTATTGAGTTTTGGCGATGAATATATGTACATGAAGATAGGATGGATATTATGAAGATGCATAAATATTGTTATTGAGTTCGATATCCTATTCTTGTTCTTGATTTTTAGGTTCAATTAATCTTTACTATTCATGTTCATGATTTTGGGTTAAAAATTGTTCATGATTTTTGGCTTAGAAGATGAATATGTATATGTAGATGGATGAATAACACAATAATAAAAATAAGAGATATTAAATATTGAAAAATTACATGCTACCAGAAATCCAAGTTACTCATTGTATATAATTAATAGAGAAGAATATTCAATATAATTCATACTTAATTCATATTCTTAAAAGACTAATTTTAGCTTTTACATAGACTTTATTGAAACAACTTTATAAATAACAGATAGTTTCTGAAAATTAGTTGCATCATCAAAGACAAATGAAAGTTGCTTGCATACAATAATATTATAAACAAATTTTATTGTATTTTGACGCACTTTGTCCTATAATATATATCTATACTATACTACTATATAAAGCATACAACATTCTCTTTCCTCTTACTCTTAAAACTTCTTAAAATTCAATCAACAATATATTCCCACCCTTCTTTTTATCTAAATTAATCTCATCCATTCAATTTTTAACCATTTTACTTTCCTAATTTAATTTAACTTTTTATTTATTTAAAATATACTTTCCCACTAACACACTCTCTCACACAAACACAATTATCCACCAATATCAACATAATTTCCAAAATCTTATTAACTCCTCTCACCTTATTTCATAAATATAAATCTTTTTTATTATTTTAATATTTTTTGAAATTAATAAAATAGTTGAAACAAATATAAGAAAATTTGGAAAAAAACCGGACATGTTGTTGAAAACTTTTCATGACATTGAATCACATTAATAACATATGATTACATTCTTAAAAACGACATGTTACAAAACAGAAACTATTTACCGCCGCAGCATTGCACGGGTACGATGCTAGTATATATATATATATATATATATATATATATATATGATCAAATGAGAACACCTCTTAATGTGAGAACTTGAAGAATAATTTATAGCCCTGGGATGATCTTTATTTAATGGTTGAGATTAATCTTGGTAATTAAGGTATGTTGAATTTTAATGATCCGATTTAATTAAGTTAGGTTGATTTTAGATCTCTCGTTTATTTAATTAAATGATTGGCCTACAAGTGTTCTTACCGTTTTCCTTTTAACATGTGTTCTCATTTATTAACTAATGGGTTGTGTTCAATAAAATCCATTTAAAAAACATAGTTCTGAAATTTTAATATTCAATCACAGGTGATTCAGTATACAATCACATGTGATTTGTAATAGCAGCACATGTGAATTACGAAAACGTCACTCTGCCTAAATTTTTAAAATTTAATCTGGATTATTGATAACTTTGATCCAAAGGCTAAAAATAGGCCCTTAGAATTATGAATTAATTATGAACTATATTGAATATTATTCAGTAACTAATATTTTATTTTCCCTATTTAATTGTAATCTGGCCAACTTTAAAATTCAACAACAGTAAATTAATAAATATTTTATTAAATTAAAAAAAATATTATTCATTACTACTAATTCCTCTTTACCACTATATTATGACATGTGTGATTCATTAATTCTAGTTTTTAATCTTCTTTTTTTATTTTGACACATGTTAAGATATAGTGAGGGGGTGTTTGTTTTAGTCTTTTTATGGATTTTTTAACTTATTAGTTTATTTTTTGAGCTTATAGAACATTTTGTGTTTAACTTAGCTGTAACGTCCCAAAAGCTTAGCGAGTACTTTACTTACAAACCAAACAGTTCATCAAATGCATTCTCCGTACCTACTACCGTAGTACGTGGTCTCAATATACCCGTCTTTTAGACGGTCTCATCAAATAACACATAACTAGGGGCTCGCCCTCTGCCGCATCTCGGGTCCCACCCGTTTGATGCTTAAACCGGAATCACATCCTGCTATCATGTAACACATAACTAGGAACTCGCCCTCTGCCGCATCTCGGGTCCCACCCGTTTGATGCCTAATCCGGGCCCGCCCGCTATGACTCATCATAGGTCCCACCTTTAGATGAAGTCATCTGCCCCAGCCGACCATGAAGGCACGGTTGGTTACTATCATAACATCACAATAACACTTAACAGCCAATCGCAATTAAGCACATACATTGCAACAGTAAACATCTTGCATATCACTTACACATTACAGGAATTAAAGTAAGTTAGGGTAACTCACATGTCTCATAACTTATCGTCTGCTTACACATCATCAGTCACATGCAAAGTCTATCTAAAACATACCCGACACCGAAGTGTTGGTCTACACATAGCATTCACGTATTCTACAATCATTAATCACTTTCTTAGGCACGTATCAAATGTATTTAATGTCTATTTAGAAATGTAAGTAAGAATACTCACCTGTCCGCAGCTCTCGTCGCACTATTCTAGTTTAAGAATCCACTTGTGGCTGCTCGTTAGCACTTACCTACAACATGCCTTAATCAAATTAATACCGGGTATCAGTCTCCCATACATTCTGTGCACTAATAAGGCCCCCAAGCCAGACCTTAGGTTCCATACATAGGCCAATCCATGTGACTTACATAAACACACACACACTCAAAACTACACAACATAATTCGGACCCTTGCCCGAACGCGTCGCGCGACCCATGCGAGAGTCGGACCAACTCTTCATGCGACCTCCGGACCAAACCACACCACCCCATGCGACTTACGGATCATCATGCGACTTACAGGAAACACATGCGACTTTCAAGACCCCTCATGCGACAGTCGCATGACCCCATGCGACTTTCAGAACTTCATGCGACTTGTAGGCAACACATGCGACTTTCAAGACCCCTCATGCGACTTTCAGAACTTCATGCGACTTGTAGAATGCACTATGCGACTTTCCACTACCCCCATGCGACTTTCAGATAACAAAAGTCGGACCATCATCTTCCCTGTCAGTTCTAGTTTCAAAACTCCATAGCCAAAATCAAACTCTTTCAAAACTTTACCAAATCACTTTATTTTTATTTCAAAACATTTCTCCACTCATTTAAACACTTCCTTCAAGATTTAAGTACATTTTATCAAGTATTAAGGCTCAAATCTCAAATTCTTTTCTCTTGTTCTTCATAAACCCAATGCTCCAAAATCCCAGATGCTAATTCACGCTAGCATCATTCAAACAAGCTAAAATTGATACCTACCACATCATAGTGAGGTAGGAAACATTACCTGATGATTCTTTTAACAATTCTTGATTCCACAGATGAATCTTGACTCCTTCTTCCTTGTTCTTCGTGGGTCTTAGCACACACACACACAACACATACTGCTTTCTCTCCCAATGCAACAGTAACAAGCATTTTGGGGGTTGTGCCCTAATCTTAAATTTATATATCTTTCAATAGGGCCTAAGCCCACTTACTTCAACATGCCCAATAAACCTAATCCACATGACTATTTACATTAGTCCATTTAACCAACCATTTATTCAAGCCCGATTAATTAAATTTAGTCCACAATTAAATCCATAGCACAACACGAAATCATTTCCTCAATAAACTATTCTTTTATTTATTTCCGAAGTTCGGGTATTACATTAGCTTATTAGCTTAAGCTTATGAACTTATTATTAGTAAAAATAAGCTAATTTTGATAAGTCAAGTGAAAACAATTTTTTTTCTCTCTATATAGACTTATCTTTGCACATTTACATATATACCCTTATCTTTGTATATTTACATATATACCATTATCTTTCTTTCTTTTCCCAAAACATTCTCTTCCTTAAATATAAATATGTCTTTCTTAGTCATCTTTACAATAATAAGCTAAGTTAAACATTTTTTTAAAAGGAGTTTATTAGCTTATAAGTTATAAATTAATTTAAACACCTTTTTTCACTAATAAGCTTAAAAGCTAAAAGCTTATAAGCTTAAGCTCAACAAATAAGCTTACCCAAACACCCCCGAATAGAAAGATGAGTAGAAGAATTTTATACAAGGATAACAAACCTCTCTTACTAGAATCGACAAAGATGATAGATGACCGGAATAAGGAGGCATGACGCATGAGCCTGGGCTTGGCAACCCGACCACGTGTCAACTTGTGCTTCACAGACAAAACCGGCCAGATGAATATTATTTAGACAGAGTCGACGCAAACAAAATGAAAGATATATACATATATATATATATGTATGTATGTATGTATGTATTGAGATCATCAATTAAGGCTCTCATGTGTTTTGCTTTATTTATTTGATAAGGATTCATAGGTTCTTTAAACACGTACACAACACACACACACACATTTCTCAAAGTGGGTGGTGCATTGTGATGCTGCTTGTCGTCCAAGGCTGCCCTTCATTTCCCACTTGCTTTTACTTGAAACTTACGCCCCGATTAGTGTGTATCGCTTAAGTTAACGTTTTAGGAAAAATACCTTCTCACATAATAAAATTGTTAAAATTTTTATTTCATAATAATATCACAAGAATAAAATTTTAAAGAGAGGTGATATACGCTCCTATTATATCCGCATACTCACAAGATCAATACAAGTGTCAAAATTAATAGAGGGTGTGAGGAAATAGAATTATTGCATTCTACGTGTCATCTAGTGGTGAGTAGGAGGATGAAGTACATCTAATTTTTGTAGCTGTTAGATTAACTTTTCAAGACTCTAGATCCATTCCTCCTAAAATAGCCGTTCTCCCTTGATCTTGCCATTTGAAAACAAAAATTATTGCAAAAACGACAAGAACCAATCTTAGCTTTCCACTCAACACCACTAGTTCACGATTGCCGTTCTTCTGCCACCTTTAATTTTGCGATCATGTATCATCTCCATCCACCTTAATTTATTATCGATACCATGCTATATACAATGGGTGCACTAACCTATTTCATGTGTTAATCTTGATATTAATTAGTTTGAACTGAATTTATCAAATCCAAACAAACTCCTAATTAAACAAACAGAGAACACGTTAACCAAACAATTATAAAAATCCATATATCAAACATACATTTCCTGGTTAGTAAATTCTGATATCTGTTAAACAAAGGTAGAGCTAAAGTTAAATGAATAAATATAAACAAGATATGTTTAATTATATTTGTTTAGTTCGTGTACAAAAGTTAGATAATTATTACGTTGTGTAAAAACATTAACTAATTAAGACTAGTTTCTCCAAAACAAATAATTTCATTTACACTTACTTTTTCACAAATAATAAAATATTTTTTTAAAGTTACCAATTAAGAAAGCTAAAATAAAAATAAAAAAGAGCTAAAATATTATGTCTTGACAAAAGGCATGAAGGCAACATTTGGTCAGTTTTCCACCTTCGTTTTGATGGTATCGAGTAAAGCTAGTCGTACATTCACATATACAATCAAAATTAGCATAATAATCAAATAAATCATCATGCATGGGGAAACTAAAATATAAATTTAAATGTTGTCAGATACTAATTAAAAAATATTTAAATATTTTTCAAATAAAATAAAATAAAAATATATATAAAAGTTTGAGCAGAAAATAAGAATCCGAAGGAGGGAGGGAGGCCGGGTTGATTCAAGATTGGTAATCGAATCTCTGACCCAAATGACCATTGCTTCATTGACCCTTTTTTCTATTCAATTTTTTCGTACTTTCCATGTGTTCTTAATTTGTCATCATTAATTAATTAGTCAATCTTACTCTTTATTACACACAAATTTTAAAATTTCATTTTGTTAATATCTTAAATTCAAATAATGAAAACCTTAAATTTCACTCAATTTTAACTTTTGAGATAAAATTGGTTATTGGTATTTAACTTTGATTTTTTCCCCACACTCCATGGAATTAAATTTTTATTATGAGTGGGTATATGAAAATATATAAGGAGTATTTGTATAAATTATATATATATATATATTTAATATATGTATTTAATTGTATGTGTTTTTAGCTGTTCTTTTATAAGTTTTATATAATAATATATTTATGATCTTTCATTTTTATTTACGTTTTGATGTAAATTTTTCTGTAATCCGACATAAAATTGAAAAATAAACTATTTTTAATTTTTTATTAGTAACAAAAACTCAAAAAGTATATTTTATAAACATTGAAGAAAGTGAGTTATTATATTTGATTTTGTATAAATTGAAACATAATGACAATCTTTTTCACATAGGTATTTTCTTGCTTATTTTCAAACTAGTGAACATACTTATGGTTAATTTTTACGTTTATGAAACACTAATTCAGTAATCCCTTTTACAGGGTATTTTGATTTAGAGGATATGAGAATATCTATCTACAAGACTACAACTGATTAGTGATGTATAATCCCGTTTTATGGGGTAGTTTCATTATCATACAACGTTAAACTTCTTATTTGTGTTTCGATGTCAAGGATTTCATAATAAAATATTGATTAAATAATGATGATTTTAATAAACACATTAACAGTAAGTGATTTACCGCCCCCAGAGCTTCGCCTGTCATAAAAGAAGGTTATAAGTGTCACATCTAGATTGTGAGACAATATTATTAACTATAAGCTAATAAGGTAATTTATATATTCGTAAAAATTTATAATTTAGATGTTATATAATAACAATGAGAAATAATGATTAAAATAATCTTTAGGATTTTCAAATGGGCCGTAATTGCTATATTTCTGCTGGACCATATCAGCTACATAATCTATATATTTCATTTGACCCATTTGACATATGATAAATAATAAATCAATAACTAAAGTAAAACTCTCTTATTCATTAGCAAATGGGTTCGGACCTAGATTTGAATGATATCAATCATTAACTACTTTATTTTATAATATTTTTTTGTGGTTTAAATGCAGATACGAGGATGTATTAGCGACTAACAACATTGGATTCATATTTGAAGTTGTTTTTCAATGCACCCGTAAGACTCAAGATTACTAAATTATATCATTTCAAAACAATCTGAAACTTCTAATCATCTTATTTTCGCAATGTAGTAAAGTTTAGTTATTTAGAATGAAAGACTTAACATATTATAGTGAAATCGTATTTTGGTTAGATTGTCTAATATTTATACTTCGGTCTGATTACTTCGATTATTAAACGTTTCTCTGTTTATTAGGTTGTGTTATGCACAATTATCCTTTATATGTTTAAGGTTTTTTTAAGCTTTCTCGTGTGTGCATTGACGATTCAACTATTGAAAATCATTTGGTAATATTTATAATTAAATTAAATTAATTAATTGGTCAAAGAAAACAATATTGGTTTTCTTGGTTACATGACCCAAAACTAAGTAATGATGACCCATGGTTCTGCATACAAACTCAACCAAGATCATCGGAAGAAAGATTGGTCTGTCAACTTTGTGAAATAAAGCTAACCTTTTCACTAACTTCATCTCTAAATGACTAAATCAAGAAATATTGACCTATCTTTAGGCGATAACAGGTCAAATCTTAGCAAAGTAGACAGATCCTTTCCCATTTCTTATCTTGAGGCCAAAAGCAAACCTTGTTGTGTATCCAAAAGAAAATTAAGATTACTTCCCAACTTTCTTTAAAAACCACTCTCTTAAATTTGTTCAAGTAATCTTCATTGAGAATTAATTTCATAAATGGTCCTTTAACGATTAAATTACGGATTTGGTTCCTGTTGTTTATTAGAAATCACTAATTTAGTCATTTATTTTAAAAAGTTACTGAGATGGTCAATTATTTTGACAATTTGTCACAATCTTAGTCTTTTAGTCATTAAAACTAATGGTGCTGGTGTTATAAATTTCAAAATGACCATTTTATCCTTTTATAACATTACAAACTCAGTACTTATGGTTTTCAAATAGTTTTACATTTAGTCCTTTAATATTTTTATAATAATTTACTTTATACATTTATGTATGTGTGTACAATTATATATATTTATATTTCTATTCTAGTGCTTAAAATTATATTTTATTCTTATTATCATTTAATTTTATGATTTTAATCTATATTTGTTATCACAGAGCACCCAATTAGAATTAGTGTTATAACACACTATTATATGCTACCTTAACTTTTTTTTGTTTTCTATTTTTTAACGGTCAACATTATTTTTATTCATATAAACACATATTTAATCTCAAACTTTATTAATACAATTTATCTTTTTTTTCTCCATCTATTATTATCTTTCACATAATAATATACGATTTCCGAATATTAGTTGATAATGTGTTATCTTATTTAATAGTTTGATTATATCGGAAATTAGATAGTTTATATAATTAAGTTTAAATATGATACCAATCATCACGTAATTAGGATTAAGCAATTAGAAAAATCTCTCCTATCTTTCCTTCTTTATTTGTGTCGACTATATAAATTATTAAAAAAATAATAAATGACTAAATGTGAAACTATTTAAAAACAATAGGGACTAAGTTTGTGATGTTATCAAAGGGCAAAATGGTCATTTTAAATTTTGTAACACAAGCGCCGTTAGTTGTACTGATTAAAGGGCTAAGATTGTGACAAATTATCAAATTAAGAGACCATCTCAGTAACTTTTTAAAATAAAGGACTAAATCAGTAATTTCTAGTAAACCACATGGACCAAAGTAGTAATTCACTCATTTAAAAATTGTAGATTTAGTTCTTTTTTTAAAATTAGCAAGCTATATCCTTTAACTACTATTTTGTTATATGGATAGTACTTTGTAATTGTTTCATAATGCACGAAAATAGAATCGATCCATTCTTGACTTTTTAACGTAAGCTAAACTTTAACTCAATGTACGTTAGAAAACCAACCTCTAAATTATGGGCTTTCTAACATACCAAGAGTAGTCTTTGATACTATAACACACTTTATATAGTTCAAATACTCACAGTTTTTCTCTCATTTTTGCACACTTTATCCTCTCCTTAAAGAACTTTTCATATTGTCTTTGATAAAAGGTAACACATTGATCCGTGCCTAGTTCACATATATATTGATGGCTCAATCTTCTAGGCTTCTAGCTTGATTCGAAATAAGACGGTTCCATATTGTAAGGATATCTTATGAACGATTTCAAAACTGGAATAATTAACACCTTTTGATAAATAGGAATTTTCATGGAAGATTTTCAAGACGACATGACTATTTTTAATGTTTTTTTTCAAAATTTTCAATGACATAAAGGGTGTGTTTAGCATGATCGGATTATATATGGGAGATTACGTGGCTTGAGATTCTTGTTTTCTTATCTCAAGTTCTCTAATCTCGTTTAAATGTTGAACTCTCGAAAAGATTATTGAAAAATACAATCCTATAATCAACTAAAAAAATAATCTTTTTTTCAAGTAGCTAGCTTATTAATATTATAGATTCAGAGTGTGATTAACACAATTTCTCATTTGTTAACTATAATTTCCCATTCCAACTCTGGCCGGCCGGCCGTTCGGCCCAAGTCGAGCTCTAGCGAACACACCTAATTAGCTTATTTATACTCTAGTTTACAAATTTCTATATTTGACTTTTTGATTCTCATAGATAGACCGTAGGCGAGATACATTTGGTAAATTAAAACCATGTCAAATAGACATTTTCAATTTGAGTTAATTACACGAATCGCACTAGTTTACTTGTTGTCATTGCATTTTATCAAGTATACACTAATGGTCCTAAATTTCAAAACTAGCTTCAAATTTGGCTAACGCAACTATTAAAATTGGCAAAAGTTTGCGCGCGCGATTCATCTTATCAAGTATAAAGGTTGGTAATTCGGGTCGGGGTTTGGTTATCCGGTTTACGTCAGTTTTATGTCGACTTATTTATTTTTGTGTTAGGTTCGGGTCGTGTTATTTTTTGTGTCGGGTTCAGGTTCAGGTCGTGTTTCTTGTCGATCCATTTCTGCCAAATGTGTTCGGCAAATATTTTCGATTTTCGTAAATAAATTTCATTTTCAATTTTTTCACTTCCATTTTTGTTTCAATGTGTTTCGTAAATGATTTTTGTTTATATTTCAACTTTACTATTCAATGTTCATTTGATTATATTCGAACTTTAAATTTGTTGTTTGTTTCGATTTGATTCGAATTTCAAATTTACTTCTTTATTCAACTTACATAAATGAAATTAATAAAAAACGTGATGAACTATAAGTACCGTCTATTAATGTTATTAAACAACGAATAATTTAAAATAATTCGTCCTTAAGCAGAATTATATTGATTTTAAAATACTAAAGACCACTTATTAATTAAGTAGTCAAATGTCAAAGTATCAGAACTATATAATCAATATAACAAATACCGAAAAGATGTACTCTTTACATATCCTTATAAACTTTAATAATTACACATATATCCTTACAAACTTCTAAATTACATATATATATCCTTCTAAAATCTAATAACTCACATATATATCCAATCACTTGTTTGAATATATTTAAACCATTTAAAAATTAAAAAAATTATCTTTATATTTGATTTATCTTTATCTAAACACATCTTAGATGTTTTGTAATACTACATTTTAGATGTTTTTAGATAAAAATAAATTAAATATAAAGATAATTTTTTTAATTTTTAAATGATTTAAATAAATTTAAACAAGTGATTGGATATATATGTGAGTTATTAGGTTTTAGAAGGATATATATGTAATTTAAAAGTTTGTAAGGATATATGTGTAATTATTAAAGTTTATAAGGATATTGATGAAATTCTTCCTTAACTTTAAATATTTTATTGTCTATTTTAAGTTTTTAACGTTTAAAGTTTTTGTATTTTTGTTTGATGGAGTTTATTGCCCTACAATTTCACTTGCTTATTTGAATTTACAATCCTCTTCTCACAATTTAAATTTTAAGTATTAAAGAAAGTTTTTATAATTTTACTGTTTTACCCTTAAGCGGGTCATACGGGTCACTTTTGGATTGTCAGGTTAACCATAGCTCGACCCGTTTTTCGTGTCGACCCACTTTTGACCTATTTCGAGTTCATATCACCTTTTTTCGTGTCTGGTTCAACTTAGGTTTCATGTCGACTTAAAAATTATATGCCTTAATGAAATACACATTTTTTTTAATTAATTATCTAAACTACTATATAAACCATTTAACATTCCCACTCTTTCTTAAATATTTTAAGAGTTCTTAAAATTCAATCAAAATAACATATTGACCTTTAATTATATTTAAATTAATCTCATTCACTCAATCTTTAACCATTCTACTCTCTCCTAATTTACTTTAACTTTTTATTCATTTAAAATATTTTCTCACAAAAACACAATTATTCACCCATATCAACACAATTTCTAAAATCTTATTTTATTAACTTCTCTCTCTTTATTTCATAATAATAAATCTTTTTTCTTATTTTAATATTTTTAAAATTAATAAAATAGTTGATGCACATTTAAAAAATTGAAAAAATGACATGTTGCTTAAGAAAATTTTTTGTGATATTGAATCGCACGAATAATATATCATTACATTCTTGAAAATAATATGTTATAAAATAAAAACTATTCGCCACCACAACATTATGCGGATACGAATATACGATGCTAGTAATATTGTTAAATACATCGATCAACTGAATGACTGATTTGAAAGAAGTACGTACCCTGAATTTTAACAAGTGTGAAAAGAAGATTTTTCTTGAGGTATCTTTCATCATGAATTTTTAATTTATATAAATTGTGAATATGAATTCTCTCAAAGTTGTGCACATTTCAAGAAAACATATATTTAATTTAGTAACAACATGTTGGAACCCTAGCTTTGACTGGGGTTCGGTTAAGAGGTCAGGGGATTGCTTTTAAAGTTTAAACTTCCTATAAAACTCCACATGCTCTCCTCCATATACTCTCTTATGTATCTTTTACACTAACAGTATTCTCAACTACTTGTTTAGAAGCAAATTAAAGAAAAGAAACCCTAGCTAGCTAGATATTATTGAACATGGTGTTCATAAAGTTTGAAGGCTTCATACTTGCTCTTCTCCTTGTTTCATTTGCAACCCAAAGTCCTTCTGTACATGGTATTCATCATCAAGGTACTTCACAGTCTCTCTCTCTCTCTCTTTCTCTCTCTCTCTCTCTCTCTCCCCCCTCCTTTCTTGTTGTGTTAAGACCAATGACTCTCTCACTTCTCTCTTTTGTAGGAAGGAGATTATTGGAAGGAAAGCTCATCAAGGAAACTCAAGAAAATGATGCATATCTTAAAAAGGTATATATCTATAAGGGCTTTGAACCATTTCAAGTGAAGTCTTTAAATCAACCTAGTGGTCATGAGTTTCAGTTGATCTGTTACTAATCATGATAGGGTGCGTGTCAGTGTGAGTATCATTGCCTTCCGACCAAAGTGATGTTTAACGTGATCTCCAAGGTCTTATGTTCAAGTTCTGACAAAGTGTAAATTTAGGAGTAGGTTATATATATGATCAATATGTGAGTTCTGATATACAAAGAAAAATATCCTTGCCTTCTGGGTTGATATATTTTATAAAGTTCTTGGATTCAAAGCTCATATATAACCGACGTATGTTCTTTATTTGAAGTAAAGACAAAAGGGTATCTAAGATATCTAATGAACTACGTGTCGATTTTCTTTATTTAATCTTGAACTTAATTTTAAATCTAGAGTTATATATATAGATATATGTATATGTTTAGAAGGTTAATTAATTAATTAATTAATTAGGGTTGTTTTTTGATCGATGATCAGGAACTCGTTGCCGGAACTTCAGGGATCGATAGTCGATCAAATAAACTGAGAATCGGCGGAAGGAAAATGGGAATGATGTTGAATAAAGATGATGAAGAAATGGGTTCAAGATCAAGCAGTACAGGTGACCAAAAGTTGAATATGGAAGCAGGTTTTGTTGCTTTCACAGCTGATTATCATATGGCAAAACGCCACCCTCCTAGGAATAACTGAAAACGTACAGGCAATAATATATATTTACTACCAAATACTACGTACTGCAGCTTGTATTAATTAGTTTAGTTATTATAATAATTAGATCCCTGTTAATTATTATTCCTTTTATTTGAGAAATTGATATTCTTTTTGTGTAGCAGATTCAGTTTTTGATTTTAACTATACATGCAAATTACTTGTTAGTTTAAAATTTTTAAAAGAAAAAGAAAAATATGGTTTTGACACCAAATATGCATGCATGTATTCTTATTAATTAGTTAATTTGTCATTCTCTTATCATAACTTAAATGTACACAAATATATTTTCCTTACACCATTCAAAAAGCTAGCTTAGCTGAAGCATATATTATATGATCTTCATATATATAAAACCTTTCTGGAGATATATATGGAGAAATTAATTAAGTATCATGGTAACTACCACTGATTAATTATAACTTCAGTAATATATGCATTTTTCGTTTTTATAATTGTGTGTAGCCTTAAAAGATGTGTTAGGTCTGGATTATTAATTATAAGCTTAAGTTGTAATATAATATGGGATGCTAACATACTTCTGTCATATTTTGATTACAGATAAGAATGCTTCAAAGGAAGGACCACAAGACATCTTGAATAACCAAGTACTAAAATCATAATTTCACCCCTCTCCTCTCATAATTTCATGCGCCCTCTTTTCTCTTTGATGTAGATTATTAACACATATAATTATTGTTTATGGCAGGATCAAGAAAATATGTTGGAGAAGCAGGCAATAAACTACACTACAGAAAGCTCGCGAAAACAAGGTTTTTCTCGTGCTGTTGCAAGTCCTTTACTTCATAAATCAGACAATATCTCTTCCCATGAACATGAGAGTGATGAATGGAGAAAACTACTTGAAGAAGCCGACAAAAAAGTTATGCAGATGCTAAGAAGGGATTACAGTGGCATGCGAAGGCCTAGACGGAAGCCTCCGATCAACAACCACGAGCCTGGAAACTAACTAAACCAAATAATGATTGATTTCGTTTAGTAGTTTGGAAGGTGATATTTTGAAGAAAGAAATTAAAATAAGCAAAAATAAAAAAGAAATAGAAAAAAAGGGTTAGGTTTAGGCTCACAATTTTGCTCCCCCTATAGAAGTGAAGTCCCCTAATTACATACATCGATAGTATTAACATGCAACTAGCAAAACCCAAGATGGTATTATTTTTCTTTTTGGGTGTTTGAATTTTTTTGTTTTTTTAATAGAAGAAAGAATCATAAAATGTTTTGCTAGTACTTCTGTAAATTATATATATGTATGCCTCTTGTTTTCATATATATCTAATTTACTAGTTTTGTGGAAGATGCAGTTGTCTTATATAAGTATCTCATTCCGTTGGTACATTATTAGTATCTCAATCTTGTAGTTTGCAATGTTTCCGGCCAGTACTCTTGGATTGAAAGATTAGATGTATAATGAAGAAAAAGATTAATTACAAGTTTGACTTATCAAGGTCCAAATGGTCAACACCTTACTAAAATTACATAATCTACTCATGAGTCATGACCCGTATATATATGGTCAACACCTTACTAAAATTACAAAGTTCGACTTATCAGTTATGAAGGTCCAACTCATTCTCAATTACAAATGTAAAGGTCAACTAGTCGATAGCATGCTAAAATAATAAATAAATAATTCTGGCCTTTTGTCATGCATGTTACAAAACGAGGTCGATCTCAGGACAAAATTATATGACACTTTGATCCTTATAAAGGGAATTGAACGTACTATACTTTCAATTAAGAGGGTGTTTAGGATTGCGTTTAAACATTGATAATCTAATTATTATGATTTAAAATTGCAGATAATAAGTTTAAAGTGTTTGGGGCTGTGTTTTCAGAAATTAATTATTTGCATTTTGGAGACTACAAAACGCAGTTTTGAGAATCTAATCTTGAGTTGTTTTTTCAAATTGATTATTTGATTATTGTGCTTTTAACTTTTAAATATCAATTAATCTACTTTGCTAAGCACTCATAAAATTAATTATCTGATTATTACGATATGAAGCAGCATAATAAAATCCAAACACTATTATTCAGTAGCACGTTCTCTTACAACTAATTATCTGATTCTGATTATTAAAAACGCATAATCTATTTTCAAATCGCAATCCCAAACACCCCATAATCTGGCTAAGCAAGCATTAATTATTTTACGGGATCAATCATTCCTTAACAGAGGGAGCCTCTTCTAACTTGTCAAAATATGCTTTCAATTAATGTTAGGTATGACTTGATTTGGCTAGATATGGTCTACAGTTAGTATAGTCTCTTATATATATGTAAGCAAGTTTATTAAGCTCAAATTTACAGACAGATAGGAAAATTAAGGCCCACTTTTTTAGGCTCAACGTCCGAAATACGGACTTAAAAATTAAAATAGCAATCAACTTGGAAATTGCGGAGGCATAGCAACCTCGGTTGGAAAAAAGCGAAATCATGTTGCGGCAAACTATTTGGCTTGAGGCGTCAATCACATATGATTGGTCTTGTCGTTGGTTATTGATTTTCCTTACGTCCTTTCCTTCTTTGCAAATGATGAAACGCAAAAACAAACCATAATTGTAAATCATCCAATCCAAAATTCTTTGATTTTTCCTAAACACAGTAGGCAATTTTTTATGAAATGATCCGATAGTCGACAATTCACATCCTATAATTTCAGAGTTGTGATTTTAGTAGGCCGTACGTACATGATTTTGTATTTTAGTCAGCGACTTGGAATTGCATAATGTTGTCGTTTTTTAGTGAGAAAATTTCTTTAACCCTTTGAGCATAGTAGAAAAAATAGAATTTAGGTAGATGGTAATAAGTTACTTGAAATTAGTGTACCACACAGAAAATTAGATTTTATCATTTGAGTATGACTCAGTAATTAATTTGCATTTGATCTTTATTTCTTAATTTTAGTTTATTGTTGTTTGTTTTGGTAATTGATTTGTATATAAATCAATGATTTTTTGCAGAGTTGCAGAATAAGAAACACATAATGAGAGTCATTCACTCTTTCCATAATCAAGGCTTTAAAGTTTAATTGTTTAAACTCTAATATAACACATATAAAGTGTCTTTTATCTTTAATTTCTTATTTGGGTTATTTATTATTGATTATTAGTTAATTAATTTGTTTTAGTTGCTTAAAATCACCTGCTTACTTGAGTCATTATTAATTGGTTACTTTAAAATTACTTACTTTAAATTTAATCACTTGATAGCGACTTTAATCACTTGATATCAACTATCGACTTTGTTGGTGTCACTTATTTGAATTCTTGAAACACTTGAATATTATCAATAATTAGTTAATTAGAATAGTAGTTATTTAGTTTATTAAATAAAGTGATTACTTGAATAACTTGATATGAAGTTAACTAGTGTGTTTTCTTACATAGTTGAATAACTTGATATCAAGTTAATTGATTTGTTTACCTCAATATGTGAATCAATTTATAATTAATTAATAAATCAAGTTTTTCAAAATGAAATTATCGTGTAGTAAAAAAAGAAACAAAAGAGAAGAATTTGAAAACCTAATATTGTAAAAAATTGAAAACCTTAATATTGTAAATTTCTTATTCAACGTTTTTATATATTTTACTTTTTTCGTATATTTCAATATTTTAAGGGGCCAGTTTTTTAGTTTTGACTCGGACACCAAAAATGTTTAAGACGGCCTGTTAGCTCGAATGGATTTATGTAACTAAAATTTAAATTGAAAGGGGAGCTCAGCGTGGAACTTGAATGCACAACAAGAAGGCTTCGATAAACGGTTTTGCAATTTGGTGGACATGACTTTGTAGTGTGCACGTCGTGGAGTAGGAACCCATCTCATGGAGCTTCGAAGGGTGCAGGACGTGCACCATTGGTGCACACCGTGGAGCACCTAATTTGAGTCCTGATGGTTTTTGCATGTTTATCATGTAAATGGCAGCCCAACTTTGTAATTTAGGGTTTCTACTTTGCTCTATAAATAGTCTAGTTAGGTTTCTTGTTTTTCAACATGTATGGCTCATACTTATACACCTTTGGGGCAATATCTGTGTAATTTGTAAACATTTTAGATAATAAAAAATTAAGTCTCTGGTTTCTTGCTCGTGGACATGGGTCGTCGTGATCCTGACAACCGAACCACGTTATATCTTGGTATCGTGTTTATCTTATATTGTTATCCCCATCTTCTAACATATTCTTGTTAAGGTCTCAAGTTCGATCCTTACAAGTGGTGATTTCATCCTTACAAAATTAAGGATAATATGTTTCGTTAACGATGTGTTCATGATCTCCATTGTGACCTATTTGTCACGTGCACCACGAAACAATGAGCATATATACTTCTCATACGCCCATGGATGAAGGTTGTCTAGTTTGGATGTTCTCTTTCTCTTTGCATCAATGATGTTAGCATCCCTAGAATTAACAGCGTGAGTACAAGAAATATGCTCATGGCTCACAGCATTGCACAAGTTGTGTGGCGTGTGGCATATTTGGCAAGCTAGAAATGTGGCAATTTTCAATAGTACCCCTCGGTGCGCTCGGATGGAGAGTGACATTATTATGGCTATTCTTCAATCTGGAATCTCGAATGGCATCTAATCAACCCTTGTGCGGGATGATATGTGCATGCAGGACGATATGTCCAACCTGATTTCACGTAGGTCAACCCCCCACCCGGCCAACGGTATCGTGAACTCAATTCTGATGCATCATTTGTGTCATAGCTCATCAGTGTGTTATTGCACAAGAGTCTGATGGTGATATTATTTTCTACGCTAGAGACTTTTTGATCAATCATAGCTAATCTGCTTGGAGTATATAGAGCATTTGGCTTTCGTCATATATGCGTGCAACATGGTATCTTAGTTTCATCAGGAAAATATTGAATCAGACTAAAAAATGGCCATATATTCGTTTTTCATCCACTGAGAATGCTTCAAATCCCCATGGAAACTCGCTGCCATTGTTGATGATATAATTAAAGGCGTAAGTATGCATCCCAACAACACATTACTTTTGCATGGTTTTTGTTTTACAATGTTGTTCTTCTTTTGGGACGTATCATTTCTTCAACATTTTACACCTATTATGAGGAGTGATTTCATTTAAATAAAATTATTGGTCTTTGGCCTTTTCGTTAAAAAAATATTGTATTTATTCTTAAGTTTAAGTTCACTTAATAGCATCCTACTTTTTAAAAATGTTGATGTAGGTAATTTACTTTTTTATTACCTAACTGATAACATACTTTGTGGTTAACTATTAAAGTAAGTAATGACTTGAATATTCCAATTACGGTTTTAGTTCTAGTTCACACCGTTGGATTGGATCACCGGCCAACCTTGGTGACCTGGCCATAATTCATTCTTGGTGATAACAGTACGTGGAGTTTGATCGGTCTCCGATCGGCAGCCATTGTGGTGATGGCTGAGTCGTTATCTTTAAATCCGACAACAATGGCTAACAAAAGGCTCATCAGTCTACACTCTACACCGTCACCACAAGAAAGAAATTTCGGTCAGGTTACCAAAGCTTGAAGATGATCCAATGGTAAGAAATACAGCTAGAGCTAAAACTGTAATAAAATTTTCAAGAACTTATAAGTAGATTACCTATTTTAGATATATGTAATGGTAGAAATGACATGAGTTTGATTTAGTGGAGGTCATCATGGTTAGTGGTGTCAAGGACGACCAAAATAAATTTGATGTTTTTAGTTTAAAGTTAATATGCTATGAACAATAGTTTAGAACAGTGTTATGAAAAGAATAATATAAATAAATAAAGATATAGTATTGATTTATTTAAAATACAGTTCTTTTTGCCTTTTTAGAGCTTACGGACATTATGTGAAGTAGTAATTCATAAAAATAAATCAGATTTTCTCATTTCCATCTTCGAAATTGGTTGAAAATTTATACATATATAAATTATAGTTATAGATTGTTTTAACTTTTTAGATAAGTTATAATTCGTGTTATATATGTAATAATTTAAAAATGAAACTAAACTGATCCCCCCCTGCCAGTAAACCAATCGAAGGATGGTACCGAAAGGCGGGCCGGTGCGGTGCCAATCCGTACCGATGCCAAATAACATCCCGATGCAGGAAGGGATAAGCATTCCGCTCACCCTAAAGCCAAATTCATTCGTTTCTCTATAGAAAAGTGTACATGTAACATGTATCTCCACCAAAAATCACTGCTACAACAAATAACAGATTTCAATCTTTCAGGATTCAGCAATGCTGGTCATCTTTTTCAACTGATGTTGTTGTAACTCAATGCACCCAACAACACCCGAGAAGTCTTCACTCGCAAACGACATCGTACTATCTTCCCTAACCAACCGTTTCTGTTTCAGCATTGCTATAGCCTGTGATACCTCCCCGATTGAAGGCCGCTTTCTTGGTGTCTTATGCAAGCATCTATGTGCTGTTCGTGCCAAGCTTCTTACATCTTCAGGATCACAATCACCTACAAGCTCCTTGTCGAGAATTTCATCAATCCCATCTGGACTCATTGCTGCCTTTTATTTTGAAAAAGGAAAACAAATTAAGTTTGCATACTAGGAAACACCCTTAAACTAGACGAGACTATTTTGATCTGTTTACTTAAAATTGAAACGGGTCAAATGGGTCAAGTGTATATGCAAATGCTTATAACCTCTTGACTCGTAAATCATTTTCTAGGAAAATAAAGAAAAGTATTTTAAGGGCAAATTGCAAGATAATGCATTGTATTATTTCACTATTTATGGTATTAAATGGTTACGTATTGGTAAAATAAATGGCAAGTATGTAGCATCAAATACTTTTTTTATTTTTTACTTTTAAAAAAATGTTACATTGGATATATTGGTAAATAGTAAATAGTACATTGTATTATCTTTCAATTTGCTTGTTAATTTTATGATATTATATTTGTAGAACTAGATAAAACGTTAGTTGTTTTTTAACTGAAAAAGATTACAGAAACTTGCAAGTTTTGACCTGAATCTAGTTTGACTACGAGGCTGACCCACCCATTTTGCCACCTCTACTGAAAAGTGTTGAAACTTTTGGACATGAATGGTAATTAACTTACTAGATTGACATATTCAATGAGATTTTGATGTGGGTGAATGGCGGTAATGAGTTCAAATAGTATGACCCCAAAGCTGTAGATGTCGCTCTTCATTGTGAACTTGTTTGTCGATATATACACAGGATCAATGTAGCCGTATGTACCTTTAAGCCCCGAGTTTCGACCATCATAAACCTCTTCTTTTGATAGGCCAAAATCAGCAACCTACTTAATTGTATGTTTTTCAAGTCAAATATGCCTGTCATTTTCATAACGCAGGAAAAAGAAATATACTTGCACATAAATCAAGCAATTAGTTTTCTGAGTATCGTAATTGCAATTTTAATTTAAACAATATGTTGTATTTTAGGAAGAATGTTCAATATAGTCCATAATTAATTCATAGTCCTAAGGGACTAATTTTAGCGTTTGGATCAATGACATCAATGGTCCAGATTGTATTTTAAAAATTTGGACAGAGTGACATTTTCGTGATTCACATGTGATGCTTTTACAAATCACATGTGATTGTATACTGAATCATCTGTGACTGAATATTAAAATTTTAGGACTATGTTTTTTACATGGACTTTATTGAACACAACTCTGTATTTTAGTAAGAATAATGAATACAAAGGACTTACAAAGCCAATAAAATATCAATAAAAGCTCACCTTGGCTCTCATTAAGTGGTCGAGCAATATATTTGCAGACTTCAAGTCTCGATGTATGACAGGTGGAACTGCCTGCTCAATAAATATATGCATGTGAATATATTTCCATTGTTCAATATGTAAAACCACAAAAAAGGACGAAAAATCCAAACCCCGTCATGAAGGTACTCTATTCCATGTGAAATATCAAGGGCAATTTGAAGTCTTTCTTGCCAATTCAATGGGTGCTTTTCTTCACCTACATGTGGTGTAGTACATGAAAATTTGCTAATTTAGTATGAAGGAATAAATGTCAAAATGAGAACAAAAGAAGCACCTTCTTATTCGTTTTATATCTAATGTATATGACATAAAATGAGAGGATAACATGGGGATTTGACGTACTATATAGAAAACTTGCCAAACTTCCGTTACTCATATATTCATATATTAACATGCGCTGTCCTTTATCAACACAATATCCGACTAGATTCACCAGGTTTCTGTGGTGCAACCTTCCAAGAAGAGAGACCTGCACCAAACCTATGCCTGATTATATTCAAGAATGCAAAATGTAACCTTTTGCCTTTACATACAAATTATATAATTACATTAACAAAGCTACACTACTGAAAGGTTTATATTTTTATTTTGAATGAACCATCTAAACCATACACAAAGAGCCTATGGCTATACAAGTTAAGTCAAGACCAGAGTTTTTATGGGCCAATACAAGCCCAAAGAAACAAAGACTCTATGAGGCTGTGAGCTAAGGCAAGCCTTTTAGTTTTTCTCCAGGAGCCTGAACCAAACATATGAGCTAAACCATATCAAGTCTTGACTCTTGAGCTCTCGATGAGCTGAGCCGGAGTGATATTGGGTTTTCTACTCGGTTACACACTCCATCAATCACAGGAAAAAAAAGGCTACTTGAAAATCTAGAAGTAATTTAGCGACAATTTGTTTGAAAAATTGAACACATGATTAAGTCCGTACGTTTTTAACAAGATGGCTCTTCATTTATGGTGTGTTTTGGGTATACTCTAGAAAACTTCTCAAGAAAAAACAGGAAGATGTGAAAACATGTTCGTATAAGTTTTTTCAGAAAATTTTCATGGAAAACAGAAAACTCATCTTTCTACACTACAACTACAGCTTGGAAACATCAAAACATACTTCTCCACATTCCTTTATAAATTAGGTCAGTGTTATCCAAAGTTTTCAAGAGCATCGACACCCACCACCATTGCCGACCATGGCCAAACGTGCCTACAGTCAGAGTCATCTATCCCTATCTAACTCTGTCGCCCTCACCACCCACCTCTGTCCCTTAACCTACTTTCGAGAGGTAGAAGCTCTCCTAAACCATTTCTAGAACCAATTTTCTGATGATAATAGGATACCCCTAAACCTCTATTTATAATGAATAAATAACTAGCTCCCTAAGATAAAATGTTATGTATAATTAAAATATAATAACTACTATAATTAAAAGATTCAAAGAATATGGACCATATCATTACTACGGCCCCCAAGAACACATTGTCCTCAAGGTGTTGCCATTTGCCAAGATCGAACCAAATCGCGGGGATCCCATATATAATTATCTTTGTCTTGTAGATCACACCAACATATATTTTCTAGCCGGCAAAAACTTTCCCCCTGAAGTCAAGAAGCCTTAAATGTCAAAGAATCGTTCAACCCTATAAACCCATCCATAAGCATCCTCTCCGTCGAAAAGTGGAATTTTCGGCTTTCGCAACCGATAGTCCGTACCCAGAACCCAAACCCATTCTCCAGTAGGGTCTGACCTAGGCCCTACACCGCTTCCCCAAGGTGGCATCCCCATATCCCCGCTTGAGAAATTTTCTCGTTTATGTTGGAACAAACCCTCACTAGTATCAGCCTTGAATTTGCCTCTGGCACCACTATTATCTCACTGGAACGAGGGTATCACTATCGGGAACCCCTTTTCATCGAAAATCACGGCCGCCGTATGCACCAGCGGCGGGATTGTGTCGACGACGTCGGCGGTGCCCCAAACAGCCGAGACAGTAGCTATGTTTCGGTGGTCATAGGCGGCGGTATCAGCGCTGTTTTCGGTGGCGGCTGAACCAGCTCAAAAAACCTTCATAATCTCAGCATGCCTCTGCTCCAACTCCACCCTCAACGCATTGAATGCCTTCTCTAGATTCTCCAAACGATCCCTTGTTGCCTTGAACTGCGCAAGATCATTTTCTAGATCAGCTGCAATGTCAGAGGAAAAAGTTTTTTTTCGGTGAACACTAACCCGATGAAAAGTAATCGCGTGATCGGTACCTTCGATTTTTTATCTTTTCCGCCTAGAATCGTTGCTCTGATACCAATTTGATACAAACAAACTTGATATATTGAAACTACGAAAGATTAAAATAGCCGGCGTGCTTTCAGAGGCACCCGTTTCTCCTTAACCTACTTTCGAGAGGTAGGAACTCTCCTAAACCCTTTTCTAGAACCCAATTTTCTGATAATAATATGATACCCCTAAGCCTTTATTTATAATGAATATTAACTAGCTCCCTAAGATAAAATATTATCTATAATAAAATTTTAATAACTACCATAATTAAAAGATTCATAGAATATGAACCATATTATCCCCACCCACGTTGGACGCCTGATTAGGTCCCACCATTTTGTTCTAATTTTGTACATCTATTTTATACATAAAACTTCCTAGATCCACAACCACAACCATACCCAATCCCACCTTAGCCTGTGGGACGTAAGAAGTAGACCGTCATACTCTATCCATGGGTAGAGAGACTGCTTCTAGAAAGACCTCTCGCTCAAAGGCGAGAGAAAATCAAGTGGAAAAAAAGGAACGTTCAGTACTTCAGTCAGTTAAATCTTTACTAATTAGTAAATGACATGAGAGACATAATTCAATTAGTGACCATTAAACAATTTTTGTTTAGATATACAGAGGGATTTTATATCATGCAGTGGAGTTGTGGACACATGACATGATTTAATAATACTAACGCCAC
The DNA here is from genome assembly GCA_038502395.1 of Dittrichia graveolens. Taxonomy (NCBI): domain Eukaryota; kingdom Viridiplantae; phylum Streptophyta; class Magnoliopsida; order Asterales; family Asteraceae; genus Dittrichia; species Dittrichia graveolens. The sequence continues at coordinate 21,182,150 of JARJIL010000004.1, forward strand.
CACTAACCATATCTCACTCATAAACATAATTCAACATTCAAACTGAGTAAATCTCATGAACCGAGCAGAAACATAGCTACGGGAGCATAGAAAAATTACAAATACACAACGATTACCTCAGTTTGAAATTCTTTTTCCCCTTGTTTGGAATCAGAAGCAAGTGCCTTCACTGCGACGACCTCACCAGCAGGCATTGTAGCTTTATATACTGGACCAAAAGACCCTTGTCCCAAAATGGTTGTAAAGTTTTTTGTAGCTTTTTGTATGTCCCTGAAAAGATATATAGGCTTAAACAAATGAGATTATGATAAATTCCCTGGTAACTGACCAATATTATCATTAATATTCAAAATGGGTCATAATAATATTAATTTAACCACATTTACAGTTATAACTATAAGAATAAGTACACAAGTAATATAAGCACTAAAGCATACATGATTGTAGTAAGTCAAAGGGCAAGATCATTCACAGATTCAATTTTTAAACATCTTTAAATTCAAGATCTCCATGCATTTTGTTGCTTTTCAGATAACGATGTCATCAAATACGTAGGAAATTGTTTAGAGAATGTAAGATTTGATAAATTAGAAAAATGGTCAATCTCTAAAACACTCGATGAAAAATGCATGTAAACAAGGGCGAGCTTAATAAATTAAAAAAGACAAACATCCCTTACAGGATTAAAGTATAATAAATGGCTAGTGTAATGAGACCTGTCAGACTTTTATGTGCATTCATGCAAAAGGCCTTGTATACCAGTGTATCAGTATGACAAATGTTTTGTTAAGAAAACCTTAAGAATAGGAAAGTTGATGACATACGGTGAAATCTCAATGAATGACTAACCAATGGCCAGGATTTAATTTTCTATAAATAGAGATGATGCTTCATTTCATATTTTAGAGCAACATATAAAGTTTTATATTTCTACTTGCATCAATGTATCAAGTCCCTTCTTGTAAGAGGGAACTTCTCTTCTTGGTTTTCCATGTCACTTCATATGCTTTTACCACTATTTCCATTTTGAACTTATACAGTTTGCATCACTCCACATTTACTGATCACACATAAAAAAAAGTTTTGATAATGATATATGCATAGCAGAACCGCTACCCACTTCTTTCATTTTGCATCTTTTTTTTTGAGCAAATTCTTGTTCTATCTATGAGTGATTGACTACTTTGACTGCCATTACGTAGCTTTTTGTTTAAAACCGACCGTCATTCTTGTGAAAGCAGAAAGAAAGATGTAGTTTGCAAGAATCTTCTAATATAAATAAAAAACTAATTTGAATAAAATCTATTAGATAATCTTGCCATTAATTTAGATAAAAATTAAATCCAAACCATTCATTTTAATAAATATTAAAATCTAATTTTGATTAATTTAGTCAAAATTCGATTCAATTTTGACTTTAATTTTTAATCAAAATATTAGAGTGTATTTCATATATGACCTCCTTAAACCTTAAAATACCGTTTTTTTCCACCCTAATTTGCAAATATTATTTTTACCTTTTATAAGATTTTAAAATATTATATATAACCAAAATTCTTAGTTTTATCAATTTAAAATATTTTATAAGCACTTTAAATTCTTTTTAATTATTAACCAATAAATACTTAACCTTATCACCTCTAATTGTAATAATAATAATCAATGGATTGTACAAGAAATACAATCACATCTCTTCGTATCATGATATCGCGTTTCTACTGTCATGTCATCCCTTCCCCTCGTGTCGACACTTCCACCGCTGGTCTGGATTTTGAGATCTATGTCGCCATTTGTCTAATTTCTCATTTTTTTCATGTTTTATAATTATTTAATATCATTTAACTATTGTTTTTTAAACCAAACCGTGTATCACACGGGCATTTAGTCTAGTAGGCAATATAAGACACATTCTGGGAATGAAAATGCAAAAAAACTCCTCTTTGACACTTTTTTACCAATATTCTTCATTTTTTGTAAAGCATAACATGTTTGTTTTTGCATTTTAAGAATGATCGTCTAACTGCAACAAGAGGCCATGTACGATGGTCTAGAAAGTCAATGCTTCTACCTTTTAGATTCATAGGGAGAGGGGGAAGTACGTAATAGTCCAATTTAAATACACTAAAAAAGATAAAAACTCTGTAAAAGGACATACTTGTAAGAGTATCTTGGTAAGCCTGATGCTGAAGCTAGTTGTTCCTTGTTGTTTTTGTTCCATTTAGAAAGCGGTGAAGTTTTTGCAGGATAAGTTGAAACTTTAACAGTCACAGAGTTTGGGAAAGATTCACTCAACATGTTACTTGTGTCGACACCATTTTGGCGTATTGGAAGAGTTGATGCATTGTGTTCATTTGCACACTTCCGAAGATGAGAGCGCCTTTTGTACCATCGAATGCCAAAGAACCCAAGTGATGCTAAAAAAATGCCAACCGTCACCCCAACACACACTCCAATGATTACTAAATCAGCTTTATGAACCATGTTTTCGATCTCTTTGTAGTTTCAATGACAATGAGAACATCTTGCAAGAAACTTCTCCGGATTCTGAATCATCAAAAGCCAAATTCACTCTTAACCCATACAACAAATATTACGAGCCAGTCTCTAGCCCCAGAGATAATTTGACATGATATTTTGTTTCAGTGTGCAATCTTCTCACGCTTTATCCTAGCATTCTCTTTTGCTTCTCAAAATCTGATTATATTGTCCACGACAAGTATAAAATTTAGAAGCAGAATAGGATTTGTCAACCACTGCAAATTAACGATGACAACTTCAAATCACAACATCAGATCTGCAGCAAATCCTAAAACACAGCTAATCAAAATTTGTTGGCAAATAAGGAAGCAGAATCAGCAACATGATAACTATTACACAATAGTACACGATTTATTTCAGTCAACAAATATTAGGTCTGTGCACCAGTAAATACCACAAACTTGAATAGCTTATTAATAAAAGGTGTCATTGAGGGTGGCAAAGAACCCTAACTCAATCCCATACCGTAATCCAACTCTTTCTATCGGAAAACAACACGAATAAGCTACTCAAAACTTCAAGTAACATGAACTAAACAGATCAATACAAGTTGACCAACAAAAATTAAACACTCGAATTTTTTTTTTTCTGTATGTGTGAATTAAATCTAAAATTCACCAAAGTTTCCCACGTTTATTACATAATGATTCGTGATCCACTTTACCTGCTCTCCTATCAAATCGAATCTAGTTTCTGCTTCAAGTACCCAGCAATAAAAACAATCAATTACCACAAATCGAGTACAGAACAGCAATTAAGATGCAATAAAAAAAATCAGAAGATGAAATTGGACGGATCTGTACCTTTTAATCAAGCGAGAGAAATGAGGTTCCAGAGTAGATTAGGGAGATAAAAGTTGACGAAGAAACGAGACCGAGTCGAGTGGTTTTTGGTGGAAAAAAGTAGGGGGAAGTTGTAAAAATAAGATGAACTAGAATGGTGTACGGAAACATATATTGGACTACTTTGAAATGTCAATGATCATATCATGACTTTGATCAATGATTTGATCTGGTATTGTTTAAGGAAACGATCATGAGCAACATCGGTTAGACTATTTATATCGTACATAAGAGCAAAAACTCGCAACCCGAACAGGGAAAATTGCTTTATTAAAGAAAGGGTATTAAATATTGACGAAGAGAGACAGAAATTCGGAATGGACTCGCAATTTGTTTGAAGTCAATAATTACTATTAATTATTATTATTTGAGGAATTAAGGTATTGTTTTCAATTAATGTGTTGGATTTCTCGTCACTTGGTTTATTGGTTTTCCACTTTCTTTCGTTTTGGCAAATTATTAAGAAAGGTGTTTGATTTGAAGAACTCGGATATATGATGCTATTGGTATTTCGTTATGTGTTACACTTATAAATATTTTACGTAGGTGCTATTTTAGTTGATTAATATATTTTTGAGTTAATTACACAGATGGTCTTTTTAGATATGCCTAAATCACACTCACGGCCTTTTATTTGAAAATCTTACAAAGTCGGTTCTTAATTTTCAAAGTTGAACACGGATGGTCTTTTAGTCGTTAACTTTAACAAATTTACTGTTAAACTTATAAAAATGACAATTTTACCTTTTTATTATTACATAACTGGTCTTTTAATAAAAAAAATAAACTAAAATTAATTTTTGATTTAAACGTTGTCTTTTTTTTATTATTCAAAATTTCAAATAAGCATTTATATATTAATTTTCAGTTTTTAACATTCATTTGAGTCTTTAATCACTAATTTTTATATTTCAATGGCTATCTTTTTCTTCATTGTGTTCTTGAATGATTCATAAATTATCTAGACAAATTGGTAATCTAGAACAAATTTGGACGAATAAGCAAACACAAACTCACACTCGATGAACACACATTAAGACACACAATCTCAAAGAACACGAACACACAAACACTCGAAACCAAACCCAGATTCCGCAAATCTAAATACAAACGTAGATTCCAACAAGATCATTTGGGGTGGTGGTTGCAAACCCTGACACAAACCCAAATTCACACACATATGCATACACAAACACAGACACACCACTACAAACCCCAAAGCCAAATTTAAACCCTAATATGAACCGAGAGCTACAAATATTAATACAAATTAATGAAAAAAACTCTAAATCGAAGAACATACCACTACAACCACATACCTCACCAACAACCACAAACCCGTCACCAAAATCACCACCTATGAACAGATCTGGAGACAAAAGAAGTAGAAGTAGAAGTAGAAGAGTGAAGGCATGATGGTGACGGACTCGATTAGTGGGAGGGGATGGCAGTGGTGGAGTCGACTTGTTGCCGCAATGGATGGTGGCCGACAAAAGGTGGTCGCCGGTGTTCATTCAAGAATGGGAGAGAGAGAGAGAGAGAGTATGTGTGTGTGATATAATATAAAGGGTGTTTATGTTTTTATAATTTAAATAATGCACTATATAATATTATATAATTATTTAGTAATAAAATAAAATTTTAAACGATTTAAAATTAAAAATATTGCATAAGGACTAATTCCGCAAAGGGTAAGATGGTCAAAGTTTAACATTTGAAAACAATTAAAGGATCATCCGTGTTCAACTTTTGAAAATTAAGTACCAACTTTGGAAGATTTTTATATGAAAGACTATTAGTGTGATTTGGGTATATCTTAAAGGATCATATGTGTAATTAACTCTATTTTTATATAAATGTACATAAGTATGTCCACACTCATTATAAATAATACTAAGTGAATGCATTACATTACTATTTTAAATTTTTTAATAGTAATAAAGTGTTATACTAGTTTTTTTCCTTCTTTTGAAATATACAATTTATAATGGTAAAGAAAACCAATGTTACAAAACTTGCTAGGCGGGAGCTGGGTGGTCAGTGGGGAGTAGCTACTATTCGGCCTAGACAAAGAGTATTCGGATCGGAATTTTTTACATATAAATTTTAAAATTATATATACTACATGTTTATAAATACTCAAATATAAATATAATGTTCATAGGACTTAAAACATATGTTTAGAAATACTAATATAATTATTCAAGACTTCAAATACTAGTTCAAAACATTGTTGAACTTTGAAGTATCCTGCACTTATCAAAAATCAATCTATCAACTATGAATTATTCGATTACAAATCTGAAAATATCAAAATAATATTCAAAAAATAATGAAATATGAAGTATCCTTCTGCGGTTAATAAAAAAATAAAAAAAAACTTTTTCATTGAGCGCTTGACCACCTAGCTCCGACTAGTGCCGCCTAGCCCTGATTGGTCTTGCCTAAATCTTCAATCCAATTCCAAGATCTCTTTTCAAAATTAAAGATGTATGTGTGTGTTTAGGAAGGAGCAAGAAGAAGGAACAAAAAAGAAGCAAGAAAAAGGAAGAAGAATATCAAGGAAAGAATGGGTTGCCAACCCCTTTGGGTCGGTTGGCTCTTTTAGCGGCTATCCCGCTCCTTTATCCGACTTACAACTCATCCATATGATATCCATAAATCCCAACGAGGGTATATTTTGAACTATTATTTTAAACAATTTAATAATTCATAATTTCTACTCGTTTTTCTTAACTTTTATTCCACAACTTATTTTAATAACTTTTATAAATTTGGGATGTTATAGATGTATGATGTTTCTATAATTTGATTTGGTACACGCCATATATGAGTTTTGTTCAATAAAGTCCATGTAAAAAACATAGTTATAAAATTTTAATACTCAATTACAGGAGATTCAATATACAATCACATGTGATTTGTAAATGCATTACAACAAATCACATGTGAATTACGAAAATTTCACTCCGTCCAAAATTTTAAAATGCAATCTGGACCATTGATCCGCACTAAAATTAGTCCGTTAAGACTATAAATTAAGTATGGACTATATTGAACATTGTTCATATAATATAATATACGCTTTTTATGTTCTAAGTCATATATTTAATCCGATAATTATCTATATGATTTGGTATTGCGTGAATAGACTTCGATGTTTCTACAACTTTATAGCTTTGACCATGCTTTTAGGTTGAATTTTTGAACATTGTATATCATGATAAGATAAACGTTAGGTTTTTTAAAAGGCGATACTAGCTTAAATATCGTAATTCTAGCAGATGTTATTAATAATACCTTTGAATTAAAATATCAAAAGAATTGTTTATTTGAAAATCCTAAAAATCCGATATGTGAAAGGAGATGAAAGAAAATAGAGACAAAGTGGGATCGATTGATGCATGAGTCGATACATAACATACAATTACATTACATATTACATATGTATACTCAAAGGCTAAATCCTCAACAATAATTCATTTGGTTAGTTGGTTGGATTTAAGCCACTTGCTCCACTTTGATATCAAAAACATTTGATTACAAAAAAAAATTATTTTCCGTCAATTATATCTTCTTATTTCATAACCATGTCCGTGATCTATGATACGTGAAATCCATTATTTATCATTTCTCATCTTTCTTGATTTTAACACTTATCTTTATCTAATCAGTATGAATATTTAGTAGAAGGATCTATGATATGTGAAATCCACTATTTATTATTTCTCATTTTTCTTGATTTTAACACTTATCTTTATCTAATGAGTAAGAATATTTAGTAGAAGGATATAGAATATCACTTTTAAAAATATCCTCTCATTTATTTCAACCAGTATTATTAAGAACTCAAAATTTTTATTATAAATCGCTTTAATTTTTGCAAGATTAGTAATAAAATCGAACCAGGTTGGGAAAGATCCGACTCAAATGTCTTAAAAGTTTAAACATAATAGCAATAGTATCATATAACTCATAGAGCTTCATATCAAACCTAATAACGAGCACACAACATACACATTAGAACATAAAACCATTTTATATTTCTATAGTGTAAACAAATTAGACCATCAGCATCCATAATGGATTTATCCAATCAAATTCACTGTCACATCATCTCCCACCTCCAACCATCTCTGCCCTACAAACCTCCACATCCAACACTATTTAACCCACATCAAATATTAATAAAAAAAATATATTAATTAAGAGAGAGAAAGAGAGAAGAAAAAAAGAAAAGAAAAGGAGAAACCCGAACTGCCGCACTGGTTTGGGAACCAGCTAGCAAACCCCATCACCATCAACCTTATGATGAGCGATGGTGTTCCAGATAGGGTTGACCCCCAACTAGCTCGGGTAGAGACTCTGATACGGCCGCCTTATACTAACTAGTTGCATTGATAGCCAAGAAACGTATTTATATCAACTGTACACCTAGTGTAGTTTTTCATTTGACAATATACTTATATTTTTATTTTTATCTCTATTATTAATATTATTATTAGGGTTATTCATCGAATCGAAATTCATAAAAATGAGCTTGAATGCTGTAATTTTGACAGAAATTATTATTGTTATTATTTGTCTCTATCTCTGGGTGACCACCCCAACCACCGCATCCCGAAGACTGTTGATGACGAAGTTTGGCCGCCAACTGGTTGACGACAAACATTCATGAAGGAGAATCCAAACATTCATGAAAAACTGATAATGATGAGCATCCAAACATTCAAGAACATCAACAAAATTCCTAAAAGCAATCTGGAAACGTTAAGACGAGAGACATCAACAAGAAATATTCAAACCAAATACAAGAACATATCGGACACCCTTATATTGGAAACCGGTGACCCTTGAAACCCTTCAATCAAAACCAAAATCAGAAACATTCAAATCTTCTAATTGGAAACATTTAAATCGTAACAATCCAACTCTAAAGTCAAGAACAAGTAACAACAACAATTTGGGACTTTCAGCCCAAAATGGGAAACATTCAAGCATGACGCGAAGGTGACCTTTTTTGTTTAATTATTACTATAACATTTAATAATTAGATATTTACTTTCATTAATTTATCTTCAATTTCTATCCATAAAAACACAAAAAACACACACACACACAAAAGATAGGATGCAAAAGGTCAGAGTCGTAGTTTCAGACTTTCATCAACGAGATGACATATTTACCCTTTGGACAAAGTTACATACAAAAGAGACTAACCACTTTAACCATCAAATATGCACGCAACCTTTAGATGTAAACTGAAGTCGGTAACAGAATATGCAGATCCCATGCAACTTCCAAAGTGGAAAGTATTTTTCATCGACTCTCACAACAACATAAGCAATTTATGCAAGTGTCAAAAATTGAGTCACATTTACATATAAACCATGAATGACCTGAACCCGAGCATATCCTTAAAAACTCTAGCCTTTCCCAGCTTCAATTGCTGCATATACGAAATCCTCGCATTTACCTGATGGGCTTGACATGACGTCGGCCAAAACACCGATCACATCAAACGCCTCCTGTAAATCGGTGGCAGAAGTCATGTCATCTAGCCATGATAACATTTCTTTCGAGAACCCTACCAGCTCTTTCACATTTAACAGTTTCTCCTTCATCACCAACTCCCAACCTTCAAAGTTTTTCTCATCCTTCTCAACTGTTTGACCCGATTGACCTGCACCTTTTGCTTGTACCTTGAAGTAGCGTTGAAGTTGCTCAATTAAACCCGTGTAAACGAGCATTGGCTGAATTATGGTCAGTAGTTCCTCTGGTTTTGCATCTGATTTAGTGGGAGTAGATGTTGCTGCTGCTGCTGATGATGATGATGACCGATGTGAAGACCTACCATGAGTACGCTGCATGTATGCATGGTATATACCTCGCTGCAAGAATGCACGGCGATGTTGCAACCAAGATTCGTAAGATTCGGACAGAAGAGAACTCACCATCATAAACTGAACAGTTTCCTCTGTTCCTACAGGGGGAGAGGGAGAGGTAGTTGGGGATTTAGAATCTGGTGTGGATGTGTGAGTGGATGAGGCAAGATATGTTCCCACAGATTTTGCCAGAGTATGTCGCTGGGAAGAATCATGATCAACGAAATATCGAGCCATCTGGATCATAAACGGGAGAAATTTTGCATTGCTTTCCTTTCCTCCACCTCTACTGTCGGTGCTAAATGAAGCACCTGTTGCAAATCGTGCGAGCATCTGCAATTGGATCACATTAGAAATTTATTACAACATATAAAAAGGTAAAAAGAATAGAAAAAAAAGGTTGCGTACCAAAACTATATCATAAGTCAACAAGCGAAGTCGACTTCCATCAGCACGTCCAAGGGCATTAAGGTAATCCCAGTACTGATCAACATAACGTGTATACTGAGGTAGTGGAATAGCAGGACCTCTAATAGGATAGAGATTATTGCAAAGTGTCTCGTTGTTTCTGAGGGCAGCCCCGTCCCATTCCTTTTTTGGATTTTTTAGCGCAGCATCTGCTCGTTTGGCCTCCTGGTGGCATTGGAAATGTATGATGTTGAAATGGCTAACTGTTGTGTAAACACAGTCTCCACGAGTACTTCCTGAAGTCCCGACACCCAGATTCACCCTCTTACTGAACGTATACACGCCAAGTAAGTCGGTTGGTCTAAGACTATATCCCTCACGGCATACCATGCAAGCCAACCCGTCTTCCTCTTCTTCCATCTCTTCCAGACCTTCAAGGTTTGGCTGCGCAACAACGATTCGCTTCCCACCATCAGAAGCCAATTCTTGACGCATCCCAAGTCCCTGTTCATCACACAATAAGAAGGAAAGAAAAGAATGAAACAAACTGTCAGCTTTAAGGGGCACCATCTCTCAGGCCATAGAGACAATAGCATTACTTGAAGAAAAGTGCATACTGCATACTGAAAACACCAAAATAAAGCAAGAGAATTTATATTTTCCAGAGATATGAGAAGTTAAACGAAAATACCTGAAGCAATTCCTTTCTCTTCATTAAAGCACGGCGTCTCATTTCGTCTCTTGTGGCATGACGCAACCCACGAACCTTGTCAGCCAGGAACCCATCACCCTCTCCCTCTTTATCCGAGAGTGTATCCAACAAGTTTTCAGCCCTTGCTCCAATATCATTTTCTCCAGAGACACCTTCCAAGGCATGTAGCAAAGGTAATATCCCTCCTTCATCAACACATCTCTGTGTCGCCAAGTGTCCCATTGACAAACCCCTCAGCATCGACAGTATAAGAGGAACAGACGCAAGTTTTAATCCAGAAACCCATTCTGGACTAGATTTAAATCCAGCCTCTCCAGTGAACACAAAACTCTCCTTTAGATGTTTCACTGCCACGGCAGTAATTCCAGTTTCTAATATGATATCCTTTAACCTTTCCCCACAAGAACTTGTCTTCATCGACTCTGAAACCCTAACAAAGTTCTCCACTGCAAACCTCTGTTTGGATGCTTGCAGAGAGATACTCTCGTCCTTTGGATTTTCTAAATGTTGTTTCTGCAGTTCGTCAAACTCAACCCAATTCTTTAGGTAAGGATCAAAGTGTTGAATGAGTGCCTCCATCGCAGCAGGCTCACCATAGGTCAAGTAAGGCAAAATTCTAGCGACCATCTCAGTATTTCTCTGCTGTTTGCTTGACTTTTTAAGGCCTAGAGGGTGAGACAGCCTTTCCAGGAACATCAGGACTATTTTCTTGGCTTGTTCACCAGCACCAGACTCTTCATTGGAGACTGTAAGCGCATTCTGAGTGATGTTGATATTATCACTTTCATTAGCTTCCATTGTCAAGCTCTCAACAATTAGAAGAATGCCTTCAGCAGGCTCTATGGCATCAACAGAGAATGCACGACGTGCAATTTCAAGAAGTAAACTTAATGCTCCAAGCCTCAACAAGGCCCTCCTGTTTTCCCTTATTTTGCAGCAGTGCATTAAGAGATTCAAAACAGCTACCAGTTGCTCCTGGTTTGACTTCAGATCATCTCGCGAACGCTGCATAGCAGAAAAGAAAACATCATATGATGCAATTCAACAATACTGTCATGCAACAATAGAAAACAAAAACAAGACGTTAGAACACCTGCACAATTTCCAGTAGGATTTCCAACCCACCACACTCCCGTACAGCTCCTGCTATTGCAAACTCCACCTCAGGATCTTGAGACTCTTCTCTGTCCTCATCCAATTCTTTGATCATGGGCTCAGTAGCTTCACCATCCAACCCCTATCAAATGATGGACCCCGACATCCATAATGATTAACGATAAAAACAAGTATCTAAAAAGAGAAAATACTGTTTAGAAGCACAAAAAAGAAACCTGAAGCCTGTAAGTCACAGTCATAGGGGGAGAATCTCTCGATGTGGCGGCACCAGAAGAAAGTAATGTAGCAGCAGCAACCGCGTTAGTGGATTGGCTACTTGACTTCTTCCAAACTTGCTCATAAACTTGGGCGATGCTCAAATCAAGGGAGATTATGTTTCCGGCTACAAGAAGTTCCATACCATAATCATCCTCGATAAGACCCAAGAGATCCAACTGGTTACAAATTTTGTTTTTAACATCACGCATCAATGGACCTATCTCAGCACTTGAATAAGGATTTTTAGTCATTGAACCCCGGATGAACTCCTCTTGGGTGTGTGCCTTGTTCAGTATTAAATGATACACAGCTTCAGGTTTTGATGGGCAGATCAGGTTACAGAGTTGCTCCAAAATGAACTGCGTAAGCAATTGCGTTTTAGTTATGGATAAATAATTAAAACACCAGTACATCACCTCAATGGAACAAGAAAGTATATGCTAGAACGAAATGTCAGGTTAAAGAACTTGGAATTGAAATTATAACAGTCCGGGTGCTTATGCACGTAGACTCAATTTATTCTCAATATGTCTCTCTATATACAATTCTATCAAGACTACATTTTCACATTAATGAATGACATCAACAATTGTTGCTTTAAATAAAATAATAAAGTTATATCCTGAAACATTCCATGTTAGGAAGTTCAAACCATCAGTTGAGAGTGTTTAAACAGAATATACTACATACCAAATTACTCCGTCCTTTTCTCTCCTCCCCAGGAAGCTGCAGACCGCCAATGCATGCCTGGATGAAATGCTTTTTATTTTCAGCGCTCTCCAGCAAAAGACTATCCAGAAGGTCCTTTAAAAGGCGGCTGCAATCACTTATCAACTTCGTTTTTTGCACTATCAATCCCCTAATCACAATAAGGGCCTCGAGGACTTCAGAGAGCAACTGTTCTCTCATGAACCTGGCAACCAGATGACAGATATATCTATGAAAGGTAAAAAGGATATCAGGATTCACTAGAAAACAAAACATAAGCGAAACAGTACCTGGATCTGATATTTGGAACATCCAAAAATTTTCCTAAGAGCTCTATAAGCTTATGAAGGATAAATCCCTGTGAGATGTCAATACGCAGGCTCCTCTCCAAAGATTCAACATTGCTCACCTCTTGAGTAATCAACTTACATATAGTGGTCAAACATCCACGTACAGTCAAAAAGAGACGTGCATCTTCTGTCTCTATCATCTTGAAGAGCAATTCGAAATACTCGGCAGCATTTTCACCAGCAGAAAGTGTCGCCGGCAACAAAGACATGAGTAAATTCAATAGCCGAAACCGTCTAGACGAGCTTTGGGCACAAAGCAGACTGATCAACATGCACATCTCAGATCTTATAGACTGAGAACAAGCACTAAGAACCAGTTCTGTAACCCATGATCCCAGTTCAAAGGATGCTATTTCACTTTTACCCGACTTACAAGCACGGCGTTTCCATCTAAGGGCATACTTTAAGGCGAGAAAATCATACCTCTGAGACCGTGACCTCTGCCCAGGTCTAGTTGTCTGCGACACTTTATGCCGCCTAACAAAATCAAGATAAGAAGCACCTTTTTCCCACTCTGAATAGCTTAACAACTGTATATCATGAGTCTTTTGAGAGCCATCCCAGTTCTTCTCTGATGCCTCAGTCACGGACTTGCTGCCACTGACAACACTTGACGATCTAGACGAATCTTGGCTGTTTTCGTCCTTTTGTAGTGGAACCGGGCCAGGTTTTCCTCCACCTTGCTCTTTGTCTGACGAATCAGGTTTTGGAGGAGTGCATGCCTGTGATATAATCCTCAGGCAAGGAAGAATAACATGCTCGGATATAGACGGATGTTTGGCACCCAATTTGATTGAAGAGAATAATAGCTGGAAAACAACCCGTAATCTTGACTCCCAATATTCATCAGCCAAAGAGCAGACCTCTGAAAGCAAGAGCAACTCTTCGCGTGTTGCAAGTGCAATATCCATAGAACGATGATGTTCAAGACAATACATTACTTTCTTCTGTATAAGAGCATTTAACTCTGAGACTGCATTCCTGTCCCCTTCAGAGAAGGCGCAAAGTGCTGCTCTGGCTTGGACACGAGCTGTTTTGGGACCTTGATGGATATTATTCTCAAATAACTCGGATAGAATTCCAGCAGCCACAAGCTGTCTCTTAGAACTTGGGTGCTTTGACAACACCTGGAGCATCTCAAGACACTGTGTAACAAACACAGTGGCACAGCCATAACAGCTGTTTGGTGACCTGGAAACGACTAGTCTCGAGGAGGCAACAGAGTCATCAGAATGTTTTTGATGCAAGTAATTCATTAAAACCCGTCGAAGTCCTTGCAAGGTCTGAACGCTTTTGCTGACTGAATCAAAAGCTGCTTTGCATTTTTCACCATAGAGAACACCAAGAAGTGCAATCTTTCTGTTTATCTTACATGAAGGACCAGGCAAAGACACCATCATTTGCTGGACAGAATCCTTCTGTTGAGAGTCCATGTCATTCTCACCAATGCTTGATACAATCTTCAGCAGAGGTTTTTTAAACCCTAAAAGCTGCTGATATCTCCTATGAGCGTTCTCAGATTCAGACTCTATAGCAGCCAAACCTTTCTTCATATCATCATCGTTTTCCATGTTATCAAATGTAAAACTTGGCTTTGCCATGAAATTGAATTCAAAACGACCATACTTGCTGTAACCACACTCGTTACATAGAAAAGAATCCAGGTTTTCATAATTAATGTTGCGGCATTGCCTACACTGATAAGCGTTCTCGTGACAATTACTACAGATTCCATGCCTGTCAGTAACAGGACGACTGCAGCGTGGGCATTGCAATGGTTCAAGAGATAGAGCCTGAAGATTCTCATAAAAAGAATCAAGTTCGATCATGAAGTTGCATGCAGTAATGGGAATAGGGAAATCCACTTTCAGCTCAGTCTGATTGAAAGCGAGATGGCATATCTTAGCACGCTTCCACAAAGACCAATTGTTTTTCAGCTCTGCCAAGTCAGCTACAGGTCTATTGTTGTAATACAGGTTCAAGACCTTCACCGACTTAGACTTACGAGCATCATGAACATTCATGGTCACACTCTGAATGGTATAGCTCCCAGTGCACTTCACTATTATGCGGTTATCAGTGAATTTTGTTTCTGATTTCAGACTTTCTAACTTCATTCTTGTGTAAGGAAGCTCAGGGCAGCTGCAGGCAACACAAGGCTCGCTCTCAAGATAGTAACCGTCAAACTCTACCAACCCGCTCAGAGTGTTGTATATACGTGAGTTGGGATGGTTGGCTAAGAGCTCATTTTGCAGGTGAAGTGTATCAAAGATGCACTTGATCACATCAGAAGTTAGGCATCGGTCAACAATTTCATCATTCTGCTGCTTTGCAGTGTTATCTGCTACCTTGCCTAGCAAAAAGGTGACGAGTTCCGTGTACTCCATAATATTCTGACCATACATAGGCAAGAATTTAATTTTCTCCAAAAGAGTTGTCAGCAATGTTTCCTTAAAGGGTTGCTTTCCATGATGCCAGGCTCCATACAGCACACACTTGGCTTCCACACGGACAGAGCTGGAGTTCCACTCAAGTAAAAAGCAATCAACAAATTGCCTCAAGACGTCATATCCTTTGTCAGCAAAAATATCTACCATCGGCTCCATATCCATGTAAGATTTATCCGAACCAGATTCCATTCCATCATCTCCTTTCTTTTTCTTCTTCGAATCGAAAGATTGAGGCCCTGATTTGCTCGAACTCGTACTAGTAACGGTATCACCTCCATCAATTTTCTGTAATGGCAGGCTTATGTCTTTTCCATTGTAGAAGGACAAATTCAGAAGTTTAAGAGCCTGAGACACACATTCTTCTGGAAAGAAGAACACACCATTAACAAGAAAACGCAAAACATCGCCATGCCTCAAACAATACTTCTGCCAGTTTCTTGGCCGTGAAGAAGCTACTTCAGCCATAGTAGATAAGCATTTTACTATCTTGACACTCCTCTCGTAGGAGAGTGTACTTTGAAATCCACCTGACTTGTTTATGTGTTTATACAGCTTCTTAACTTCACTTGAAAACTGCCACGAGTCTCTAATGCTATAATAGTGTGTTTTGCTACCACAAAGATGTAAGAAAAGCCTCCTAGCATACCTTCTTACAAAAGTTGTGTTTGGGTTGTTGATATAACTGCATAGAACATCCTGATATCCATCAAGCTTTATATCCTTCCCCACTGGAACTTTAAAGAACTTCTCTTTTTCAACAGACTTGTCATGCTTTTCGGGGCGAACCAGGCTGTAAACTAGTCTAAAAGTGTTCTCTAACAATAATCTATGGTAGTCCACAAACATATCTGAGCGATGAGATTTGGCATACGAGTCAGAGAAGAATGGGGAGAAATTACCTGCTGGTATCTCTCTGCGGACAGTTAATAGAGCTCCACATCCTGATCCAGAGTTAGCACCATGGGAAGAATCAAAACCAACACAGGGGGACTTAAAAACATGCATCAGCTGTTGTAGAATATCCATAAGGTAATTAACAAAATCTTGTTGCCGAAGAGATCCACAAGCTCGAAGCAGTTGAGAATGAAAACTATTCTTTTCTTGGTCATCCACTGCAGAAGAGGAAGTAATTGGAGCAGAAGGTGAAATCTGAGTAATACTTTTCTCATGTGAATCTGTTGATGCACTCGGTTTGGGTATTGAACCATCACCACCAGGCTGGTGCCAGTTTCGCAACATTAACGTAAAGAACATAAAGACCAGGATAGTGACCTCCCCAAAAGAAGAACGGGATTTAGCTGCAAATGTTTTGTTAATTGAAATTTCATCTAGAAACCATTTTATCAACTTCTCAAGATCCAGACTTTCAGGTCTTGAGCTATCAACAAAAGGTCCACCTACAGCAGAAGATAGCCTGTAGAAGAGCTGCATAACTGGGACGGCCCGAACACCAGAGGTGGTCTCCATCCATCCTTTTAGAAGTTTAAGAAACTCTGAAAGAATTGAAGAATTTATAGCCCTTTTTGATGCAGAAATTGTAACAGGGTCAGTGACTGGAGATGGGAACTCTCCAGATTCATTGGTTTCTAACACATGGATTGCAGGAGCAGAAGTCTGCATGCCAACATCAGATGCCACTGGCAGCAGACATGGATCACTTAGATCATCGGTGGAGAAGTGCATTTCAGTGCCCTCTCCACCATATGTTTCAACTTCAATTGGAATTGCCGACATCGGATGGTCTCGAGAATGAGGTGGAGGAAGCCTGTCTGCATCAAGCATTTCATAGCAGGCTTCACATAAATCAAAATCAGGGCAAACTGTGCAATGCCATCTCCTCCTGAGTATGGGAACAGTGGAGCAGCCATCACAACAGTATTGAACAGAAGAAGTAATGGAGTCCTCCTCAACCATAATCCGAGCATTTCCACCAGTTGAACTTGCAGCATCAGCACGTGTAGGTGCAGAGGTTCCACTCTCCACTGAGTCATCTGTCCCTAACATGGTTTGCTTCGGAAATGGAACTTGAAGTAACCTAGAAGATATGGCCAAGCTGCCGAGAAAAATGTTAAAAACTAGGATTTTTACATCTTAACAGACAACGAGTAAACTGATCCTTTTACATAATAATAACTACCTGCTAGAAGTCTGAACAGCCTCATTTTGAGAGAACAGAAGTTTCTTAAAAAGAGAAACAGCTGGTGCAACAGCATCACCTGCTGCATCTTTCTCATGTGAAACCAAACACTCGGCATAAGAGTAGATGAGATCCACAGATGCTATAACAATGTTGTTCATGGTCTGTGTTTCAGGCTGCTCTATGTCCAAAATTCCCCATAAAACCTGCATAAGCCCATCAACGACCTCCGAACCTACAAAGACGGAAAATGTGATGCATGTGAAGGAACCTCAGCAAGTGTTCTAAACATGACGAGAAAAATTAAAAAGATTAACCAGCAAAAGATTTAAGATTCATAAACAGCACAAAAAGGGAATTACTTAAAACAAGATTAACAGACAAGGCTAGATGCCTAGATGCAACTACAAACTTAACCTTGACAGTAAGCCATGTATCGTCTTCAGAAACAATACATTAATTAACATGAAAATCAAACTATACCATGTGTCTCGAGGAAGGTAGCCAAATTAGAACGACGATTGAGTGCAATCTTAGAAACTGCATGCATCTGGGCTGTAAACTCTTCAATGATCCACCCTGATGTACTTCCACCAATTCCCAGCCTCGATAACAGAGTAGAAGTTGACTTTACAACCCCTAGAAGTCGCATGGTATCCTTAACCTAAGCATAAAGTCCCATACACAAGGAAAAAAATTAAGCAATCATGGCAGTAAGAAAGGAAGGACGTCTATAAAAGGAAGAGACTTGTTATATACTTGATAATATGTTTCTTTTTTAGGAAAGACAGCCTGAAGAACACGACATGCACCAGCCTGCAACAAAGGCTCTCTGTCACTTTCAAAAATGGTTTCCAACAACTGCTTGCACTTCAATTTGCTGAGCTCTGCTTTTACTTCCTCCACATTTGAACTTCCCTGTGACTTACACGAAGCATATAACCTTGCCAGAAGATTGAGTCCGTCTGCAACAACCTGCTCCTCAATAGATGATGCTTGACCCGTACGGTGCTTCTTTCCAGAGCCTGCAACCCATGAACTGCTCCCAAGCACACGAGCCTCCATGTCCAGTACTGCATCCATCTTCTCCTTCCAACCAAATTCGTCCTTTGCTCGACCATAAATTTCCAAGGTGTCTATTCTGGGCAAAGTAGATCTATTAAATGTCGGTCCTATAGATATTGTGATTTCTTCGTCAGCCAGAAGCGATTCAGCAACTGTAAATGGGATGTCATACCAAGACCTCATGCCCTCATCTAACTTTATAACTCTCTGGAAAATAGTTATATCTGATGGTATATGATTTGCTGATGTATTACCCACATGGACACGAAAGCCAACCATGACTATGTCAGGATTTGAATTGGAAACGGTAACCTGAAAAAGCAAAAAAAAAAAAAAAAAGACTAGTCAAATATCGATTCAAAGTTGTTAGAATGTTAAAAAGAGAGAACACAATAAAAGAAAATTTTAAGAGAGTAGCTTGTTAAATGATCTTATTGTTATTTTTGCCTCCATCTGCTAGAGGCTACTTGTATTTTTTTTTAATTTATAACCCAGGCACTGCTTAAAACAAACGTTCCCTTAGCTCTGTAATATTAATATCTATCACCTAGACTTTCTATCTTTCCTTCGTTCTTAATCGGTATGGTGTCAGATGGGACCAAGCGATAAGCTATAGGTAATAACTCCAACATCCAAATGTTCTGAATCGGATTTGATGATCTTGGATCATTATTCTTTCTAACCAAGCAAAAAACTTACCAATATCATGAAAAACAACACAATAATACCCAATCCCGCCTTGCTAAGGTATGGGGGAAGTAAGATGTAGACAATGATACCTCTACCCGTAGGTAGAGAAATTGCTTAGACCTCTAGCAGCAAAAGAGAGATAAAAATAAATAAATATAAATAAAATAAAAAATTATTAATAAGAAACAAAAATGGCAATAAAAATAAATTAGAATGGAACAAATAAAATAAAAGGAAAAAACAAAAAAAACGTGTGTGTGTATACACGTATTACTAGAAATAATATAGTTAAATTAGTTACTAATTTGGAGATACAAAGAGTACTACTTAATATCATGAAAAACGTGCACTGCTATTATCTTGTGTTATGCCCAGCATAGCTACCCAAAGATAAAGAGGTAACCTTGTTTATTTGCACTATCAAGATTCTATATCGGCCCTTCATAGATATTTCCAGTCTTCTTAAGCAGGCATGGCTATTGGGATGGCAACAGGCCGGTTTCGAGCCGGGAATTGGCCCCCCCGTCCCCGTTTAAAAAAAGCGTCCCCGTCCCCGTTTAAAAAACCGCAGGGATTTAAACGGGGATCCCCGTCGGGTAACCGAGGAAAACCACGGGGAAACGGGTATCCCCGTTTAATGTGAACGGGTAATTTTCACCGCGGGGATACCCGTATAAAGTTAAACGGTGATTTTTCACCGCGGGGATTCTCGTCACTATTAAGATTTTGTCATTAAAAAACAATTATAATAAAATTATACGACATTAATACATTCTCCACAAATACATACAAAATGATACAAGATAATGACCAAGTGTTCAAATGTATCCAAACAAATGGTTTTAAAACATTAAGTGTTCAAGGACGATTCAAATTATAAATTATATCACTCTTCCAACTTCATATGAATATATAATATATAATTAAAAATAGAATATAAAATATAAAAATAGAATAAAAAATAGAATATAATCGGGTAATCAGGCCGGGTATCACTATCACCGTCCCCGTTTAGCATCCCCGAAACCGCCCCGTTTAACTCGGTTTTCGGTTTTCCCCGTCGGATTCGGTTTTTTTTTCTTTTGCCATCCCTACATGGCTACCCAAACAGAAGTAACTTTGCTGTTGTTTATCTGAGCTATGAAGATTCTATGTTGGCCCTTCATAGATTTTTTTTTCCAGTTACCTTAAGTACGTGCAACTACTGTATGCTACAACCCCCCCCCCAAAAAAAAAAAAATTAAAAGACATGATATCGACATGTTCGGTTTATGTCCTCACTTCCCAGGCAAAAACTAGCCACATTTATTTATGCCCCTAATCAAAAGCATTAACTACACACTATTCCTATCCTGCCTATCTACATGAAAAATGATTCACAAGCAAGACATTAATTACAAATTCATACGAGAAAACAAAACATAAGCAGTATAGTAACCCATAGTACCTTAAACCTGGTAAAAAAACATAAGCAGTATAGTAACCTATAGTACCTTAAACCCTGCAGGTGTCGGACTCTCGATAAATCCATCTTCTGATGCTAAACTCTGCTTTGCACCATCAGAATCCCCATTCCTGATTGCATCACTACTTAATTTCACATCAGCCGTTATGCATACTGTTTTCTCAAAAAAATCAAGTGGGAACTCTGGCTTCAAACTAGCATAAGCTTTACTGTTGAGTATCTCGGCCCCTAACTTCTTAACTTTTTCGGGGATCACATTTGCACCAGCTTCAACCCCAACAGGAACATGTGTATATATCTGAAGACTGCCATCATCATGCAAAACGAGACAGTGGATTTTATCTTTAGATAAAGGCTTATATGCCGTTATACCCACCAACAGTGAGGTTGAATAGACTCCATTCCGCATGTTTTGTGCAAGGATCTCATGCTCTCCAATTGAAACAGTCAAGGCAGCATTGGATTTCACACTTGAGAAGCAAACAAATAACCCACTGCCAGCAAGCAACTCCTTGAAACGATGCAATCCAGCGGGGTGATGTTTACTATCTTGGTCATCCTCAAAAACAGCAGATATCTCGGATAGAGCTAATGCACCATGACCAAGCCTGCCTACTAATGTTGTTCCATCTTGATATGAAACAAATAGCAGCCTGTAAGTTGATGAGAAGTACAAGGAGGAACCCTTTGCATGTGTTTCCCTGCCTGGGGTCTCCACGATTTCTTTTAATGTTTTTGCGCCAGCATTTCCTTCATTGGACAATTCTAGCCTGAATAAACAACCAAGTTCAGAAAGGACTAGAAGAAAAACATTTGCCTGGGAAACCACAGCAAGTGTTGCATCTACGATCGAGTCGTCAGGCAAGGTGATGTAGTGCATGGGACTGATATTATCCTGAGAGAGATCATATATCTTAACAAACTTGTTGGTGACCACCATGAGCTGCACTTGAGACCCAGGAACCCATTCTACACGCCTAATATAGGCACCCTGCAAGGCAAGTTCAATTGCTAAGCGATCTGTCACCTCTCCACGATGATTTAAGGTAAGAACCTGACAATCTTCATAGCCTGCCACAGCAAGATAATTCTCAACCAATGGGTTAAAAGCAAGATGCACAATCTCAAAACGAACAACATTTTTTGACAGAGGCTTCACATTAGCCTTGTCTGCAGTAACAGGTGCAATAGTTGCCTGTCCAATGAACTGGCCAACATCAAATATAGCTACTTTATCACCCTCTCCAACAGCAAGGCGACCTCGAGTACTGACACTAAGCAATGATTTGACAAGGGAACCACTAGCTAAATGGGATTTAAGTTCCTTTGCATTTGAGTAATCTGCCTTTATCTTTAGATCCAAGGAGCCACTTTTATATGCCTTCTTCAACTGTAGAAGATCAGCACTGAAACTCAGTACTTTGTCCTCACCAATTGAAATATTTTTATCCTTCGAGAGATTGGAGTCTCTTCGGCTAGTAATAGATGGCAGCAACGAGGAGCAAATTTCAAGCACCTGATCTTCAACATCAAGTTCTTTTATCAATGATGGCATTGCCTCTTGTATTTCGCTTGGAAATGATAATCGGACAGAGTTATCCATGTCCAATGAACCATCTTCTTCAACATCAGACTCACTGTCAGGCAACTGATCCCCTTCCTCTGAGAATGGTAGAAATGAATGAAGATTACCACCATTACGAGTGGGTGCGTTGTTACCTCCAGTAAATTTCCTAGGCTTCAGGCACTGACAGCTGCTACCTCGTACACCCCCTGCTCCGCAGTCACAAAAAAACCGACTTGATCTAGAGTAGACAACACGATGTCCCCGATGACAAACTTTTGCACACACAGAACAACAGCCTTTTGACACGGTCAGATCACATGTATAACAGAAATACCAGTGTTGTTCCATAAAGTTGCTGCCACTGGACGTAAATGTACAAACTTTAGAAGCAAGGGCCCTTTCGCTGTTACTATCATCAAACTCATCTTTATCAATGCTACCCACCTCACCATCCGATGTTCCATCATCCTCATCTTCATCAGCTGAAGTGGCATCACAATCAAGAGATGCTGATCCGCCTTCTTGATTAGAAGAAAGAACCAAAGCATCAGGATGCTTCCTTGATCCTAGAGACCTCGAGGCCAAGGGTCCTATCCCAGGACCACCACCCTTGCGTGAAAACTTCTCAACTAACTTTGCAGCAGTGTTCTTATTGGACCCAGACCCAGAATCACTTACCATGGATCCAAGAAAACTGAAGAGAAACTTTAGGCCTTGAAGCAGACGCTCATCACAAGCCAGCTTCTTCATCAGCATCACTGTCCGCTCCAAAAGGGGTTTCATAGAGGCTTCTCCGCTTGAAAGCTGAACAACAAAATTCAAATAGGATTTTGCTGTATTGACATCATATAACATAAAGGCGTTATCAAGTGAACCTAGCAAGGCTTCATATATATGATAATGCAGTTTTTCAGATTGTGATTCGAGAGGAGACATTAGGGACACAATGAATTTCATGGTTGACTCTCTAAGAGATGATGAGCTTCCATTTACACAAATGAGATCGCCAGAAGGTTCACTTGTGGACCCTAATAACCTCTTTTCCAGCCATTTGGAAAGATGAATCAAATTCATGCCAAGGAATTTCTTCTGCAATTTCAGTTTGAAATTAGGACTTATATCTCCAGATAAAAGATCGACAAAGAAACTAAGAACTTTCACATTAACAGATTCAGAGTTGCAATTATCCAATGCATCAATGAAAACCAAAAGATCCCCATGCTGAGAACTACTTGTATCTTCCATTTCTGAAACATCTCGATCAGACATGAAATATTCCAACACAGATGCCTTTAAAGAATCCTTCATGATGCTATCTATGACATCAATAGCCTTGGACACTACACATTCATTAACAGAGCTATCAACAACTTCTCTAGCATTAATATCCCTCAAAAGCTCATACATGTTCTTCATTGTAAAGAAACTTCTGTAGTCAAACCCTTCCAAGTCATCACTTAGGTTTCCATAAATTTCATCACATTGACCATGGAGACTGCTAAAAACCCTGTCAGTTTTAATTGACAAGATCGACTCAAGAATTTCACGACGTACTCCGGCCTCAATGGAGGTAATTTCCTTCGCCTTTATCACCTTGACAAGTGCATCCAGAACAGAAACAATTCCTTTGATGCTAAGAATGCAAGAAAGCACAAAACCACTGGGAACTTGGTTGCTACATGGGAAACCATGCATTATGAGTTCCAAAAAGACCTTATTCCAGATTCCTGGTGCCATCTTATCAACAGCATTACCCAACTTAGACAAAAGTTCCCAAATAGACTCCAGTTGGCAAGGGCTGAAAGTGCATTTTTCAGAAAGCACATCCTGTAGGGACTTATCAAATCCAGTGTGTTTGAGAAGCGATAGAGGTGAAAACTTACTATTAACGCTCTGACTATCACCGAAAGTAGTGAGTAAAGTTTTTTGGTAAACATTTCTGTACCTCCATAATATTACCGACAATGCGCGTAGCAACACTGTAGCTGTGTCTGCATTAAGTGAACTGATGAACAGCTTTTCAGCAAGTGTAAGAAACTCTGCATCTCTAGATGTGTGTTCCATTAAGACTACACCTACTGAAGCAACTTCATTATTCATGCAATACCTCTGAGTTCCAGCTCCAAGTAAGGAAAGTACCAGACATAACCAGGATCCACTCCTCAGGAAGTCCCATCCAAGTTCTTCAGTTTCCTCGAATATTGGCATTGATTGCAGCTGTTTTAGCACAGAAAACACTAGTTTTGAGAAATTTTCACCCGCAGCAACTCCACAACTGCCCAAAATTGAATGACCAAAGTAGAAAAGATGTTCCATGCTGGTTATGTCAATAGTCTGAAGATCACTACACGATGGAAGCAAATCCAAAGTAGTGTGCATAGGAGGGATATCCCAACAAAGCATAAAAATGTATCTTTCAAGAACCAAGTCCTCCACTGTCAATGCTCCTTTGCCTTTCCAAAACCCTAAAATCCAAGAAAAGGAAGAACACAGTTCAGCCCAACTCAGACCTAAGCACTCAACTGTGATATCTTCCTTGCAAGCTGGAGCCGTAAAGGAAGTGACATCAATCAGTTGATTCAAAAAATTGCCACTCACTTCCCCTTCTATGGTAAAAATCCGCATCACATTCTCCACGAAAGTCGATGCCCAAAATGTATGGTTACTTGCATTACCCATGGGAACAGACCTAGCAACTGGAGCTTCCCTTAACTTCGACTTCAACTCTGAAAGTAACGTTGGAGGACAAACATTGGAATAGAAAATCATGTGTCGGAGTATCAAAATCAACCGTGATACTAACAACCCCCAGCATGATAACTGGGTGCTGTTAACACCATTAGGGAGAGGCTCAATTGCTTTAATAGAAGAATATACGAAGTTCGCTTGTACTGCCTTTTCTGCTTCAGACGATAAATGAAATGACATCAGAAGAATCTCAATATGAAAGACCGAGGGAAGAGTCTCGATAAGCTCTTTGAGACTCGGGCAGCGTGCACAGACTGATTTTACCTTCTCAAAAACAAATTCCACAAACACCTTCTGGACTTTTGTTCTCAATTGATTGCCAGACAAACCAACCCGACATATTAGTGTATGAGCTAATAAGGCAAGGGTCTGATGGTTGTATACGAAAGAACCATTCTCTACGCTCAATATTTTGCTGACAAGGTAATCTTCAAGGGAATCGGACAAAGCATGGAATGAGATCAAGTTATGTAATGCCTCATAACAAACTTCATGAGTCTGCACAAACTTTCTATGCTCAGACAAAGATACACCAGCATCAGAAGTCCTGTCACCTGCATGACACCCTTGACAATTGAGAACAGAAAGCATGATATCAATATGATAAGAAGTGAGCTTTCTGCATGCATCTTCATATATTGAAGAATTCCATTCAGGTGAAAAGGCAGTTGCCTTTAGAAAGATTATAAGTTCGGTGGCAGCATGGAGAGGCATATTCACATTGCTAACAGAACTAGCAGTGATAACTGATTGATCATATCCATCCGTTGATCCTACCGAACGCCCACCCTCAGAGAAAAGATCACCAAACAATGCCTCGTCCTCGTGGCAAACTGTGCTTTCAGGTTCCAAGGTAGAAGAAGCCTTCGTACAACTGGAATAGGATCTATCAAGTTTCGGTAACATCTTGACTCCCTCTGCGTGTAGGAAAAAAACAAGGTGCATCAAATTATCTACCCAATGTTTTGATGTTGGGAATATTGCTTTTAACAACTCCTCAACCGTGTATTTCTTCACCAATGAGATCTTTCCTGAACCGACACCACATAAAAACAAATCAACCTGACCATCAGCAGAACTGCCAGCATTCCCTGTATGTAAGCCCTTCAACTCAAGAGCCTGATACTGCTGTTTCTTTATATCCTCAATTAACTTCAAAATGTAAAGAACAATTCGAGGGAAGTAAGCCACTGGCAGCTTTATGTTTGTAACAGACTTATCGTACCTCCACACATCAACATCCAGATTTTCAAATACGGAAACTATTACACATACCAAGATGTTCTGAAACACATTGCTGTTGCAAAAAATTGTATGAACTAAGTGAAGAAACGCCTCCAACAGCAACAGCACAAGACTTTCGATATTGAACTCAATAGACATGTTGCTTGTGGAAAATTCACATCCACTTCTGAACAAATTAGGCAGCCCATTGGTAAATGATGCAAAAGATCCCAACAGTTTAGCATCATACTCAACATATGGGGCGTCTTTGGTAACACTTGCAAGTAATTTGAAAATTCTCGTACAAAATGACAATCTCTTCCGCAAATTGGTGTTGTCTATCTTCTCATCACACTTATCTGGAGACTCTAACAGTCCCATGCAATACGAAACAAGACGTTGTATGCATCCCAAGTGAACAACTGCCCAGTGCTGCAACAGTGGAACCAGTTTATTGAACTCATGAGAGCTCCTTCCAATTGTCCATGAGTTCATAACATCATGTTGTATCCACTCAGAAGCTAATGTCATAAGAAGACGGTCCACGGGCTCTTTTTCCTTCGAGCAGCTATTCCCTTTCAATAACATAAAAAAATACAGCGTTAGAAGACATTGAACAAACAATATTTAAAGAGAGAAAAAAGATGAATACCTTGAACGATACACTTAATATGGTCTTGCAATTCCACATTCCCACTTCCTAATGTGATCGATTTCAACGAGTCTATGAGCAGATTCACAGAAGAAGGATGCGACACATCAGCCTCTTTGATCGTTCCATCAACAAGTGCAATCTCCAATAACTGCAGAGGTTATTGGAAGAAAAAGAATTAATGATATGGGTGCAAACACACATAACTGTGCTCACCTGGGAACAATGCATTTGAAGATAACATAAATCTGTCTGATATGACAGCTTGGGGGGAAGAAAGGGAGAGACAGAGGGAGAGAGAAATGGAATTCACACAATCACTTTCTTCTACATGTATATATATGCTAGGGTAATAATCACTAGGATAGCCTCTAATGGCATGTTTTAGAAATTTCTCAGACCCTGTATGGGCACAGCATATGTTTGGTGGAGCAATAATTAGGGCCACTTATTTACAGCTCCATCAAGTGCTTGAAGAACAAACTCTACCGGTCTACCCTACTGCTTAATCAATAAGAGGAGCTCTTAGTTGATTTTAAAAAAAATAATAATCTTTTCAGTCGCTAACCTCATTCAACCCTAAAATTGAATCACACCTATATTTGTGCAAGTCTATGAATGACCTTGGGCATTAAAGAATAAAGCATTTCGACCTTCTACAATATACCAAACAATTTCCACCATTACCAATCACGATACAGGTTCCAGATAGCATCCATTCACTTGTTCAGAATTACATTTAGAAAGTCAGTATTTAACTCGTATTGGAGCAAAAAAAAAAGAACTCCCAGGCTCCCAGCAATCATTTTGAGGGCTTAAAGGGATCACAACAGCCTAAAACAACTTTGCAATATTGTCGGTTACCGTAAAGGGAATGGTCGAAGTGTGGAATCGGTACTGCTGATTTAGCATGTGGTACCGCTGAAGAGCACCACCCACAGCCAATCAGTACTGAAGAAGCATATGCTTCTCGGCATGGACTACCACTAGAAAGAGAAAGACGCGGTGAGGAGAGAGAGTGTGTGTGTGTGTGACATGAGGAGAGAGGTCAGAGGAGAGAGAAAGAGAGAAACCACGAGAGAGGGAAGAGAAGAGAGAAACATAATGAATTTGAATTTAAATTTTTAGAAAAGGTTAAAGCATGTGAATGTGGTTATATCTGTTGAGGTATGGAATAAGAAAAAGTGAAGAATGGGTGATGTGGTGCTAAGTTGGCATGAAGCATGGGTATAACCATACCCTTTGCAGCTTTGGCTTTG
Organism: Dittrichia graveolens; assembly: GCA_038502395.1. NCBI lineage: Eukaryota > Viridiplantae > Streptophyta > Magnoliopsida > Asterales > Asteraceae > Dittrichia > Dittrichia graveolens. The sequence continues at coordinate 21,210,224 of JARJIL010000004.1, forward strand.
CTCTTAGGATTGTGTACTAAAAGGGGGCATGCTTATAAATCAATTAAGGGTCTGGAATAAATTTTTCAAACTTGGATGGTTTGTAGTTGGTAATACTATGTGTACATCGTCAATTAACTTTTTCCCAGGTTTCCTGGGAAGGTGATTCAGGTTACTTCATCTAGTGCAACCTTTCTCCAATGTAAATATATTCAGGATTTTCTTTCTAAACCACATCATCCGATAGTCAAAATTCATCATCAACATCCACTTGCAAGAACATAATATTTGCCCTAAGATTAGTGCAAGAAAGTAGGCATTTAGTCTCAGGAAGAGGTTCTACCCCAGCCAAGACATGACAAAAAAATGATGCATTTGGCGTGCAGGCGATACAAACATTGCTTAAGCTTCTCATAAAAACTTAGCCTGCATAAACTATTGCAGTTCCACAAAAATCACTAATTCAACTCGATCATGCCACTAACATTCAACTTATTCGTATAAAGAAGCAAAGAGAGTTTACTTTAACTTGCCAAGGAGTGCTGAAAGGCGAAAAGATGAAACACATGGTGGAGACACCGGTAGATTTAATGGTCATATTATGCTTCTAGGTCCACTAACTAGGTAGTTTTATTTTTAAAATAAGCAGTGTTATTAAGGATATTAATGTGGCTAACATGCGGATTGTGGCCTATGCAGTTATCTCGGTCAAATATCAAATATCGCTCAAGGACCGATATTTGAAATCGCGGATATCGCGGTGAGATATCGGTTTTTTATATTTTGTAGAATATATATAATTATATATATATATAAGATTAAAATCATAAAAAATTAAATAAAAAGTATAGCATAAAAGTTAATAGATATTAATATGAGAATTGTTAAAGGCTCGTAGCATGAATGGAATACTGCTAGTCGATAGTCGCTAATTCGATGGAACTACTTCGATGGAATAGTGGAGTCGCTACTGCTACTTCGATGGAACAGTGGAGGAAGAAAGATACTACAGTCGATGGAAGCAGTGTGCCGATGAAAGTGAAAGGTGTTTAGCGCTGTTACCTTTTTAGGTTTAATTTAAAAGTGGGTTGGGCTCTAATTTAAGAAGTGGGTTGGGCTTTAAATAGGTTAACACTTAGCAGACCCAAAAAAAAAAAGTTGCACAAGACAAAAATCTATTAAAAACCGATATCTCGTTTTGAAACCGATATCTCGTTATGCAAATCTCGGCTAAATATCGGCCGATATCGCCGAGATTCTCGGCTCCGATATAACCCAACGATATTTGAAACCGATATTTTGTCTACCTCCGATATCCGAGATCTCGGCGAGATATCACCGAGATATCGCCGAGATTGACTGCATAGATTGTGGCCCCCACACATCATAGACAATAATCACTAGTCCATTTCAGCTATTGTTAGTTTAGTAATTACGTCTTGCAAATTACGGAGAATGCAGTGATATCAAGAAAACTCTGTGGTAGATCTCATCCTAAGTAGAAATTTATTCTTTCCATTTGAGCTAAAATTAGGCCTTATCAATTGGTATCAAAGATTGGTTCAATGTCAGCTACCAAGAAACGTATCAAACGTCTTGACCCGGATAACCGGATTTGAGTTTTAAGATAGGTTCTAGGGAATGGAACATCGTATAACTAGCAAAATCCAAATTATAACTATCATTCCATAGCATTACATTACATAGTCTGTTTTTGGAATTTTGCGTCAAGGCGTACAAGCCAAGGGACGGTTTCAAGTAGACGGTTTTATGGGGCATAGGCCTCCCAAAAGCTAATTGAATCCTGCCATAAAATGCGCAATAGAGTTTCATAGAGGTCGTTCAAAATTTTCATCTGAACTGTCCAAGCTCAAATTTCCTACTTACTTTGGTAATGAATGGGTTGAGTGGTTTAAGTGTGTGGAGCAGTTCTTCGAGCAACAAGGCATTGTCATCACAAAAGGTTTCTCTAGCCTCTTTTCATTTAGCGGGAGAAGCAAACCAATGGTTGCTCCAGCCTTGCAAAGAACAACAAAATGTGATGACAAAGGTAATATTTGTTAAGGAATTATAGGTCTTGTTTGGTCCCCACCTCCTTCAATGAGGCCCTGTCTAAAATTAATCAAGTTGGCTTGTTAAAAAGATTTTGAAAGGTTGGTAAATCAAGTACAAGGATCAACAAAAAAAGCCGTGGTTAGGAAGTTCACGGGCGGATCCAAGGGTAAGATAGCAAACAATATCCAAATGCTTAAACTGAAGTCTCTAACTAAAGCTATAAGTTTAATCCAAATGAAGGATCAGCGGCTCAATCAGTCTTAAGAATCAGGCTCAAGCTTTCCCCAAACCTTCTCATCAATGGACTCCTGACGTTTGCAAAGTAGTGCAATTCGTTCAATAAATTCCTACCTCTCTATCTATCTCTGAGAAGTTTGGATTTTTCAAAACTCCATGGACATGCAAAAGAGAGTTGTCATCCCCATTACTCATTAGGACCAAGACAGAACTTTTACTTGTTCAAATAACGACTAAGGTGATGCAGGGTCTCTTCATGAGAGACAAATCTGTCTTGCGAGTTTGTTATTACGAGTAATTGACCCACCGTCCAAAGCCTGAATTGCTGGTAGTGGTATCTTTGTGAAAAGCTTGTCATGGGGAGAGACAAAAACAAAAGAAAAGACCTAGGACCTTGGCTCCGGTTGCAACAATAAATTTACACAGGGTCACAGATGCCGTGTTACTTGAATTCTTTTGTTATAAAGGTGTGAGGATAGTCTTGAGCTCAATATGACGGAATTTGATATATGAACCGGAACAAGGTTAGTATGAAGGCTTGAAGGAGTAAGGTAATATCGGGCCAAAAGATGAAAGACGTGTTGGAAAAACACTACAAGGTTTAGTATGTCATATTTTGCTTCTAGGTCCACTAACTAGGTAGTTTCTTCTATTTTTAATTTCTTTATTATATTTTAATATGGTAGTTCTATTTAGTGTTCTTCGTGTTTCTAATATTCAGGCACTACACGTTATGGATGGTTACGGGTTACCACCAGTCCATGTTAGCTATTGTTATTTAGTATTTTAATCTTGCAAATGACAAGGGAATGTTGTGATTATTATGAAGAAAACTCAATAGTTGTTTTCACTCTAAATAGTAAATAGAACGTTTATCCTTTCTATTTGAGCTAAGGACCTTATCAAGTGGTAGGCATGATTGTGGTTTTTCTGCCACATCTAATTTTAAGAGTTATAGTGATCACAAAGAAGTTTGCAGGCTGAACAAGTGGCAGCTTAGTGATAGCTATACGAATGTGTATATGTATTTAGTTATCAGTGGGCACTTATGCAAAACATGTGGCAATATTCTCTGATCAAAAATATTAATGAAGATACTAAAAGGTGCCCCTACCGTACTGTTCACAAAATTGCATAAGCATGTCACATACCCCATATGTACTTTGTGAGCTCATCAGTAACCAAGTAAATAAGATAGCAAGCACATTTCTGGTAGGAGTACTAGAATATCTTCCTAATTCAACTCTATAACACTAGAGAATCATGGCTTCTAATAGTCAAAATACAGTGCGCACAATGGTAAAAGTAAAATTTCCACCATTGTCCTAGTCAAGTTTAGCTCCCCCAGCTCAAAAGCGAAAAGGTAACATAACTCTTGAGATCAAAAGTACATTCTGCAAGTTGCTAGTTAGTAACATATAATTCATCCCTAACTGACCACCTTCCTGATCGGTTATTAACCTAAAGTGAAATTAGACCGTGTAAATTATTTTTCCGTGTATCACTTAAATAGCTTGACTCAAGGAAGCTTGCATACTGAACCATATAGCAAAATTACAAACCTGAATGGAACTTAAACCGTCACTGCTAGCAATTGACTTCTCCAAACAACAAAGGGCAAACTCCAACGACTGCTCCATCACGGCAACAATTATAGGTTCTACTTGTTCGACTGTCAAATCAGAAAAAAACAAGAAATAAAAAATACAAATACGTTACAACACTTGAAACACGCGAAGCACGACCGAACCGAAATCAGAATATAAAATCCACAAACTCCAAATAGAAAATACCAGAAATGGATCGGGTTGAAGAGACAATCGCGTATGCTACAGAAATAACGGCTTGAATCTGAGCCTGGTCCCAGCGTTGTAGCCCTAGTTTTCCATCACTGTCGATTTCAACGCCTTGTTTAAGAATCAAATATAGCTTCTCGAGCCCTAATTTTTCAGACCGAAGCCTAATATCGTTCGATGAAGATGTTGCCTTGTCGTCGAAGAGAACTCCGACGAGTCTGGCGATTTCTTCAGCCATAGTCGGATAACTTGATCGGAAAACCGATGATGAATGTGTTTGATTGATCGATCAGGGGAACTATACAGATACTTTACGTGATCGAGAGAGCAGAAAGCTCTCGCCAGACTGCGTTCTGATAAATTTTTCTAATCAGAAAGAGAATTAGTGGAGGGGTTTATTAGTGTAAGAAATGAATTACGAGGCGGTGGTGGGACTTGATAGAAAGAAAAACATATTAGAGGAGGACAAAAAGTCACTTGCTTAACCCCCAAGTTTTTATTTGAAATTTCTACTTCAAAAAATACAAATAACAAACAAAAATCAAGTTGGGTCTTGGGGGTTTAAGTTAGATAAATAAAAGGGAAGTGATTCACTAAGTCGTTTAATTTAGGTGATTTGTTTTTACAAACTATTAAGTGGAGAAAAGTGATATATCCTCTTACTAATAAGATTAACATAAGTGTTAAAATTAATACAATAAACGAGGAAAAACAATTAGTGGATTACATATATCATCTTGTGCTGAGTAGGATGGTAAAGTAGGAAGAAATAATAAAAGGATATATCATTTTTCTTAAGTGAATAAAGTTCAAATATTAAAAATTCGTTATTTACATGACTTGTAAATATAAAATTATCTAAGTTATATGATGTTAACTATACTTGTTATGATCCGAATCTTGATCTTAAGATCTTGTGATTTCAGACTTTCAGTTAGCTACAACAGTTATGATCTTGATCTTATGATTTTACGGTTTAAACACATATTTAAAAAAGTCGAATCAAGTCCATAACCAATTTGAAAACCAAAAACCAATTTTCACTCGTATTATTTGAATTTCGATTTTTCTAAGGACATTCAACATCCTTGCGTGCAATAATAATGCATGTTGTGTGTAACAAAACCTTGTGTGTGCTTTAAAAAGTATGTACGTGTTGATGTTAAATAGCGTAGTATATTACATGTTTGCACCTTTAAATTTACCAACAATAACATTTTTGTCCTTTATTTTGAAATGTTTCATGATTTGATCCTTTAATATAAATTGTACTAGTTCACGGATAATCCTTTAGTTCACCGACTATTAAATTGTAAGTTAAGTCTCTCATGTGCAATGTACATTAAAACAAATTGGTCATTTCTGACCCTATCACACCCTCTCCCTTTTGTAGATATTTGTAGGTTCTATATCTTTTACTTCAACTCCTTCTCTAATTCTCTTCGTACAACACACTTTCTTACTCCATCGCCACCAAGCTACCATTGCCATACAATTGCCAAGATTTGGGTTAATCCAACCCAGTGCTTTCTCGCCTCTCACTGTCACTACAATCATCCCCCTCTCGCTCTTACTCCGCCATTATCAAGCTACCACCACCAAACCATCGCATTTTAGTGAGAGAATGAAGCTTCGATTCCAACCTTAACTCCACTCCTATTGGTTCAAAATCTACCATTGCCACCGAACCACTATTGATTCATAGAATTTAAAGTCAATGTGACACCCAATACTTTATATAAACAAACACATTGATTTTATTTATATACATCAGAGTTTTCGGTTACAACAGAAGCTAAAATAAAATAAAAGGCAAGAGTTCCAAATAGAACTTTATTAATAACTAAAAACAACGTCTCTTTTTAATGCCCGAAATCTATGTTTTTCTCAACGATTATATCCTAAAATATATATGTAAATGCATAACCCTAATGGCTTAGCGAAATCGTTTGTTTTGTGTACAAAATATCACATGCATTCATGACAAATATGAAATATTAAATATAGAAAATATGTTGAGATATCAGAGTTTTGAGTAAAATTATTATCTCATTTCCAAATCATTTTCCGACATCGAATAGCGTGCGTGCTATCTGTGTCATGACTTCTATACAATGTACTAGAGGGGCTAGATGTAATATTCGAAAACCTGACCTAGTCGTGAGCGGGTCAATGGTGAGTAAATGGTGTTTGCTTGCGCGTGTTTATATTTAATTATGTGATTAAAAAATTAATATTTTATATCGCATGACTTTATTAGTTAGATAGATTCTTTTTCGAACAAGGGTGATAGAAAAAAAATACCTCGTAGCATGATAACCGATTATGGATAATTGTTTAATTGGTTTACTGTATGCCAGAAAGCAGTGTGATACACTATGTTTGTATTTGTCTAGAAAGATAATGTTACCATTTTATTTGAATAAATCAATTGCTGAGGTGATTATACACACACTCGCAATCACCTCAGCAATTGATTTATTCAAATAAAATGGCAACATTATCTTTCTAGACAAACACAAACACAAACACAGGGTACCACGCTGCTTTATAGCATACAATAAACCAATTAAACAATTATTCATAATCGGTTATTATGCTATGAGGTATTTTTTCTATCATCCTTATTCGAAAAAGTATTTATCTAACTCATAAAGTCATGTGATATAAAATATTAACTTTTTAATCACATAATTAAATATAAACACGCGTAAGTAAACACTATTTACTCACCATTGACCTGCTCACGACTAGGCCGGTTTTCCGGATGTTACACTAGACACCGGTAACGACTTTGTAACAATGAAATGCCTCACATGCACTAATCGTACCAAAATATATTTATTAGCGAACCCCATTATGTTTTCGCTCTTTTTTATTTTTTATTTTTTACCTAACAACTCGAATATATATATACACGCATAAAAACAATAAGCATGATGTAAAGTCAGGAAAACGTTAAATATGATAAACATGGTACATAAGACAATTAGATATACAAACGTAATATATATCACATATATCCTAGTTTTGTAAAATCATTACAAAACTCACCTGTTAATGTTACTTTAGGTATGTATTCCTTTGACCGACTTTATATCAAATATAATTGCTTGTGTGGTCCTTTAATCTTTATGTGTTCTATGTTTATGTAACATATGAATCGTTTGGTATTTATAGTCCCAAAAATTCTTAGTCATGAGATCTATTATTTTCTTCGAATGACACCTCACTGCTAATAGATCATTTATGTGGCAAAATGGCAAATTTTAAGGCAGTCCAATCCGATACCTATCTAAATGTTTCGTGATAGTATTCCTAGTTAATTATGCATGTACTTTCCAAAGTTGACAATATATTTAATTATTATAATTCTACAATGCACATAAAATAATATAAATTATTAACGTTATAAATTTGTTTTATTTAAAATTAATATACGTTGATTGAAAAGTTTTACTTAATGTCATTATGCTTGTTATTATATTTGTTTATTAATTAATTTAAAAAAGCTAATAAACATGTTTAAAACCCATATCAATAACGATATGTTAACTTATCATATTTTATGGTGTGTTCACTTAAAAAAAGGCTAATGTTCGCTATTCTATTGTTGATCTTTTTTTATCTAATTTTCCAATTTAAAGACCATTATTTTATGGTCACAACCATTATAACTTGAAAAATAAGAGCACTTAATGACCACTAATTCGCTAAGTCTCCGACTTAGTGACCTCTTATATTAAAAAATAATAATAATTTGTTTTCTTTTGCATGTTAGTGATTGATCAGTGACGATAATCTAGTATTGGTCACCAATTTGTAGCATTAGTAAAATTAACCGACAAATTGATATATTGTAACTAAAATGATGTTATTAGTAACTATTAGTCACTAACAAGGATTCTTCTTGTAGTATTATATGATTTACTATATTAATCCTTGTAGTATTATATGAGTTACGTACTATATTTGATGTATGTGTGATACACGAATTGTTTTAAAGAAAAAATAATATTAAATATTAATAAAAAGATATTAAATAATTATAAAACACGAAATGAGAATTAAAAAAAATGACGACAGATAGTGTCTACACACAAACTAGCGGTTGACAAATCATCGATCATTATTGTTATAATTAGGACAATAAAGTCAAGTCTGTACTGTTTAACATTTTATAAAGTGATTTAAAATATTTTAAATTTATACAATTAAAATTATGGTTAAATGTGATATTTTAATATTTTATAAAGGATAAATAGATATTTGTAAATTAGGGTAAAAATATGATATTTTAAAGTTTAAAAAGATCATTTATGAAACTCATCTAATAATTTTGATTCAATTTTGAACAATAAAAGTCAAAATTAGAATTTAGAATTTGATTAAATAAATGATCAAGATTGAGTAATTACAATTTATTTTATTAAATGAAAGATTAGGATTATCCAATAAATTTGATGTATATTAATCTTTATATCAGAAGATAATTATAAAATAAACTATAAAAACTAAAAGACAACATAAATTGACTCTGATATACGTCCATATATGTAACATATACATATATACATAGATAAGCATGTAGTACAAGAGTTTTCATATTAACCTATAGGGAAGGGTTCATGCGAAAAGTGTTTTATTTACGAAAAACAATTTCAACAATTGATTAGTTTTTGATCTCGTGACTCACATTAATCATAATTAATATTTTTATTTAATTCAAAAGGGTAAATTAGTAAAAATAAATAAATTTTCTCTCTCATCTCTCTACTTAAATTTATTCTCTTTCTAATTAATTGATATTTCTCTCTCATGTTTTTCTCTCTCCTAAATTTTAAATTAAAAATATAAATAAAAATAATTTTCTAGTGTATTTATTATTTTGAAGATGTGCACCAGTGAACACAACCAAATGTTTACTAGTTTTCTATCGTTCGTTCTATGTTTACCGTTGAACACACTTAAAGACAAATTGTTTTAAGCATTTAAAAAGAAAAATAGAACAAAAATATTGTGTTCACCATTAAACACTTGATTACAGTTATAGAAGTTGCGTACACATAAATTATACGAGTCAAAGATAAATTGTTTTAACCATTTAAAAAGAAAAAAAAACAATATCGTGTTCACTATTTACGAGTTTTTCATTATTACTATGTTAAATATTGAACGTTACCAAAAGTATACGAGTTTTCACATAAGTTCATGATCGAGCCGTCTAAGAAACACTAAAACTCTAACACATTCACCGCCTGAATATAAAAAATTAAATAGTAAAAGAACTATATTCACTAGTAAATACGATAATGAAAAAGACATAAAGAAAAATGTTAATTAGTGAATATTATAAACAAACACGTAATTACGGTCCATCAGTTCTTCGATTTCCATGATATTTAAAAAAATAAACCCATTTCATCAAACAAAAATAATGCTAAAATGTAAAGTGTAATATTCAGTATACCAGAGTAAAACTAACAAAAGATAATGGGTTCTTACCAATTAATACAAATACCACCAATTTTTTTTAAGAAATCCTTTGGATCGAGATGGAAAAAAAGAGATCAGCAAATTGATCGAGATGCAAAAAATTGATGAACAGATTGCTTGGCAGTGGTGACCTACGGGTTGTCGGTGGCCGCTTTTAACTCCAACCACATACTTCTTCGATCCTCGATGTCATCCGCATCTCCGCCGCCTTAGACCGAAAAGATTACAACCACTGAAGAAGGAAGAGAGACCGCCTTAGACCAACAGGTCGAAGACTTCAGATCTGCGAAGTTAAACAAGGTCGACGACTTCAGATCTATGACTTCAAATCTGCGGAGTTAGACAAGGGTTGACGACTTCAAATGTACGAGCAGCGACTACGACCTGCAGTGGTCCTTTTTATGTCGAGATCCGGCAGTGGTGGATGACGAGTAGCTACATTGTGTTCGTAACATCGGTGGTCGACGATGGTCGGCTCAGCGGTCGCGGTTGGCAGAGGAGGAGGCGTTAGAGTGGCAGATAAGTGGTCGACCGGCGTCTGAGGCATTAGAGGGGTAGATATGTGATTGACCGGCGACGGAGGTGGTGATATTGAAAAGGGTTGGTTGGAAACTTTTTAAAAGGGAGAGAGGATGTGGAACATTTATGTTTGATTGTGAACAACTAGGGAAGATAGGTGATATAGGAGATAGGAGATAGGAGAGAGAAGATGGAAATCATCTTTAATTGTCCATTTTAGCCTTGATTTTCCTAACTTAGTACCATTTAACTTACTCTTAATTACGAAATTGCCATCAAAGATCATAGCCATTGATAAATTAATCCAAAGGTCTACAATACTTCTCACACTTTTCGCAAATAAACTGCTTTTCGCATGAACCACCCTCTTAACCTATATATCAATTAGCATACTCTTATGCTAATTTTTTGTAGGGAAAATTGCACGAAAATACAATAAACTTTGTCAATATTAATATTGTATGCAATCAACTTTATTTCGTACCTAAAAATACAACTAAGTTTCAGTTTTGATAGATTGTATGCAATTAGCGACCTAATTATCAAGTTGTTAGTCTTTTCCTTGAATTTTGAATTTTTTTAATTAATATATTCATGTGTTATTGTTGTTCTTGAAAATTCATTAGAAAACTAGAATTAATTGTTCTTCATAAATTGGAACCGACTGTATCATGTCATTTGCACCCTAAAATCATTTACAGAATAATGCTAACCGGAATAGATGGAACATGAAAATTGATTTGTACATGGAACACGAACAAGAACCCTAAAATCACAAATGAAGAAACAATATGGAAGGCTGATTGCAACAAGAACCCTAAAATCGATTAAAACATGAAGAGGAATGATTCTATTTTGAAACCCTAAAACCGATTCAAATAAGCAAAGAAACTAATTGGTTTAAACGAAATACAAATCTAGACATCTTATCTTCAAACAAACAACTGCATTTGTAATTAAGTTGGGATTCCAGGTCTGTGTGACTTGAAAGAATCGATATGGATGATCTTATCTTTAAAACCGGAAACCCTCAATGTAAAATCAAAGCTGAAAATCCTCTTGACATGATAAAGATCTGGATAATCGCATATTTGAAACCGAAAACCCTTACCATTCAAAGCTTGAGTCGAACATACTATAATTGATTATGGTTGATCGTATTTCAAGATTGATTGCATCCTTGAAAGAATCAAGCACAATTTTACGAATCATTCGAGTACAAATCTAAAAATCGCATGCTTATTGACTTGCTTCTAGAAACAGTACCTATCTACATATTTGAGCACAAGGAATTTGCAAATCGGATGGGTTTATCAAGAAATTTTCATAGGCTTTTTTATTAAGACCATTTAAAAATTTAAAAAATAATAAAAAGGGATAAAAACCGGACCTTAACTTGTGATAGCAGGTAAGTTGTATACAATGATCCATTTTTAAAAGTTGTTTGTATTTTTAGATACAAAATAAAGTTTATTGTATACAATAGCAATTTTGTCGAAGTTTATTGTATTTTCGCGTATTTTACCCCTTTTTTGTAATATAATAAAGAACATTATCATCACTACCTGATACTTCTTTTCTCATTTTCTCATTTCCTCAATTTCTCATTTATCTCAAAATCCTAATATAAACCTAGGGGTGATTATTGTGTCATGTTCGGATTCATGTGTCGTGGTTTGGCGGGTTAGTAACACATGGCCTAATCATGGGTCTATATATTTAATCGTGTCAAAATATGTAATACTAACTTTTATATATGACACAACTCATGTAACCTATTTAATTACATGGGTTGTTGGGTCATTTTTGAGTTGTCATATCATTATCGGGTTGGCCTGTCATAAACGAGTTTTTGTGTCATAAACGGGTTAGCGTGTCAGCATGTATAGTTTTTATCATTTAGTCCTATGAAGATCGATGTCTGAATGGTTTCTCACTTTCTTTGGTCTGGATTGAAGCCTTAAAGGACGATGGTGCCTTAATGGTTCTCACATCGATGATGTCTCAATGATTTCTCACTGGCGATGGTGTTTTATGGTTTCTCATTATTGATGTGCTCGATGGTGTCTCACCGTCAAACGTCCTCAATTAGCTCTAGCCAGCCCATAGCAAATGCTCAATCAATTGTGGTAAATGCCTAAATTGGTAGGGGTGAGCACAGTTAGGTCTTGGCTTAAAACTAAAACCAAACTGAAATTTTTCACTTTTTGAAAAACCAAAACCAAAACAAAAATCATTTGGTTTTGGGTTTTTAATTTTTAGTTTGGTTAAGGCAAATATAGCAACTCAACCTATGAAATATGAACATCCATGAACTCATATATAGTAAACAATATCTTAATCAACATATAAAAGTGGGGATTTATGAATGCGACAACCTTGTTAGATTTGGTAAACTAGTTTTATGACCATAAATCTATGGAATTGAATTAATTTAATTGAAATCTAGTAGATGAGAATCTTTGAAATCTAGTAGATGAGAATCTTTGAAATCAAGTAGAAGTGGCTAATCAACTTACCTTAAACAAGTAGGATTGAATATGTGAACCTATTCATCGAGTGGATGTGGCTAAATGGGTCATTCAAAATGTGACAACCGACACTGTGAATCTTTGAATCAAGTAGAACTCAACCTATTAATCGAGTGAATCTCTGTATCTATAAAATCAACTCACTACGAAAATTCCTCCTTCAATCTCCCTTTGAGAATGCCTCTCTGTAGAATCAAGATGTGAAATATTGAGTAACCAAGAGCAAGAAGTGAGAATGAGATGACTCGAGGGTGGGGCGAAATGGGGAAATTAGTTTTTTACCTTTTAATTTACACATACATATTTACCATTACATTACATCCCATAATATAATGGATTGGTTTGGTTTTTATTAAATGGTTCAATTTGTTTTTTTCGATCGGTTTCACAAATATAACTGAACCAAACAGAAAATTCGGTTTTTGAAATTTTGAAAACCAAAACCATTGGTTTCAATATTGGTTTGGTTTTTTGGTTTTAGATTCAGTTTTTTTTTTCGTGCTCACCCTAATTGGTAAATACTAAATAGAAAAAAAAAGAATCTACAAAATGTGAAATTACTATGTTAGTTATGTCTTATTCAAGGGCAAAACAGTCATTTCATATTTCTAACACTTCAAAAAGAGCCCAAACTCATCCACGTTAGGGCTGACAATTTTTGACACAACACAAATCTAACTAGAGAAAAAGTGACACAATCCCGAAAAATAAAAAAGAGGACCGACAACAACCGGACACGAAAAAGTTTCACGAACACGACAACCCGATAATGACCCGAATGACATGACAAAGGTCAAATCATAACAGTTTTTAAAATGAAATAGGGGCGATATCTGCATTGAAAGCTTAAAACTTTACTACTTGCCTGTCTTATTTCTCTTTCATTCTCATTTGTCAAAGTGAATAATGCCGTTGTTGTAACTACTTGTAAGGGCCTATTTTTCTTAAAGAATACACTTCTTTACGAAAAATTTACACAACTATTATTTGCTTCTCAAAAATACTTTAATGTCCAAAAAATACAACAAGTGAAAGCAGTGAATTGTCAATCTCGAATTAGAGTCTTCTCTAATCCTACAAAAAGAAAATAACAATACTAATAAGTGTGAAATTTAGTAAGTACACAATTACAAACTACACAAATAGTTGCACACACATCTCCTTATACATGAAATCATCATAAAATATCACACATCTCATAAAATTTGCCACTCTAACTATTATATTGCTACCTAGATTAATAATTTGCCACTCAGGTTAGTAATTTGTCACTCGGGCTATTATAGTGCCACCCAGACTAGTAATTTACCATTCAGGATATCATCACATCATTTATCTTCTTCACATAATTACATAATACACATTGTGCGCATAATCATGCTAACACACCGTAGTAAGATACACACTACATACAAATAATCACCTGTAAATATCAAATCAAAATTTTAGTACTGCTATCCCATAATCAAATCGCTCAAACTATTAAGTTGCCACTCGGGCGATCATCTCATTATCATAACTCATGTAATTATCACCTAACTCATTTCATAAATCGACACATTATATACGTAACGCACACGTGCATCTAGTTCATTAGTAGGGATTGTGTAACTCACCTTGAATACTAAATGGTGGCTTATTCCATTGTCAATCATCAAGTAATCAACAAATTCTCGGCAAAGATCAGCTACAAGAAGTTATACTCTAATTTAGATCTCAAACTGCTCAATTAAAACTCAATCAGTATCCTACACGACCGGTGTTAGACTACACAGTCACTTCTATATGGCTACACATGCTAAGTTATACCAATGTAAAACCCTTACCCTACACAACCCGTTTAGCGTTACCATACATGGTCTACAGTTCTATCACAATGCATGTGCCATGAAGGGCTAAACACGGCCCGTATCATCCTAATACGCCCAGGGTTCCTCTACACGATACACTACACGGTCGGTCTCCATAAACACGCCCGTGTTGACCATTTGTTAATATACTGTTCGACCAGAATAGTTGCTGGTTCGGCCAAAACTCGTTCCAAAACACAAAATAAATGGATTTCAACCGGTTACGTCTTTTGGAGGCAGCGCATTGGTCGGCAGGAAAAACAAGTGAGAAAGAAAGGGAGAGGGAGAAAAAAAGAGTGTTTGTTTGTTTGGGGGGGGGGGGGGGGTTATGGCGTTTAAGATGAGTATATATTTCAAATATTAAAAGAAATGTGAAATTATTGTTTTGCCCTTAGATAAGACAAAACTAACATACTGTTAACTAAAGGATTATGGGTGAAACAAGTATCCGTTTAAATGATACCAACACAAATTCACATTTTAATAAGATAAAAAATAAAGAACCAACAAAGTTGTTAACTATATGGAATATATAGGTTGGCTTATGTTTCAATACGAACATGTCTTATTTATTATATGTGTGAATTCAAACCTATTTATTACTTATTATATGTCTCATATTTAATCACCCCAAAGTTTGGAAACAGGACTTCATATATGTTCATCACTTCATCATGCACTCGTCCTTAAAATTTTATTTTTTAAATAATTGAAATTTAAAATTTTATTGTGCTTATAGAATGTGATATCTCGAATCATGAAAATATATATATGTATGTATCTCAATATATCTATATTACATATGATAAATACCAGCGTTACGTAAAATTTATTCTTGCTACCTCTACAATATCCATACCCCTAATACGATCAAATAATAACTTATACAACAATAAATATGTATATAGAAGAAGGGTGTTACTTCAAAACCTTATACAACATTAATCAAGGGGTGGTTTTGGGAGAAGTTGATGCCGGCGGGACAGGAGGGAATCCTGGTATCGGAGGTAATGGTGGTAGAGGAATAGGGAACGCAGGCGGTGGCGGTGGTGGTGGTGACGGAATCAAACCTGGTAATGGTGGAAAGCCAGGCAGTGGTGGAAACAATGAAGCTGGTGGTGGTGACGGGAAGATGGGAGGAATCAATGACGGTGGTGATGGTTGAAATGGGAGTGGTGGAAATATTGACGGCGGCGATGGCTGGAACGGCAACGGTGGAATAAGTGCCGGTGGTTGAAATGGGTTTGGAGGGAGGGGAAATCCAAATGTTTTTTGATCGGAGAATTTATTAGATTCCGATGGTTTCTTGTGGGTTATTGGTGGAAGTGGAACTCCGGGGAGCCGCGGTAGTGGTGGAACTAGCGGTGGAATGGGTATATCCGGTACCGGAAGAGGAGGAAGTAACCCATCACCGACAGGTGGCAAGAACGGCGCCGCAGGATCAGGAAGCGACGGTGGAAAATCTTTTCCCGTGAAATCCTTCTGATCACATAACTCCGGCTTGAATGTGAAGAACCCAGCTGAAAAAACATGAGCTCCGGCCTTCTTTGATTTGAAACGAATCTCCGATGAGGTGGCGGTGGCCGCCACCGCACAATACGGCTTGCCACTCTTAATTAGTTGAACAGAACATCTTTTAATCTTCTCCACGTCTTTACCAATAGAATCCGGTAGTTTAGCTTCAAACTCACCCTTGTTATTCGTCTTTACTTCTTCCCGAAACTTCTGTTCCTCAACGTCGCCACCGCATTCCACCGCAACCGTCGCCCCTGCACAAACAATTCAACACCCATTAACTAAATCAAAAATTGGACAAAAAGGGTGCAACACGATTACCCTTTTCACAGTGATTCCTCCAATTATGAATTTGATTAATTCAAAACAACTACAACACCTTTGAAGCTATGTTACAATCGGTGAAACGTATTTGTTTCTAGTATGAATCAATCCTAGCACATATTCGGAGCCGTGATAGGATCCGATACATTAGTGATGGGAATTTCGACAAATATTCTAGCACAAGAATTAATTACCTGAGATAAAGTGGGTGGATTTAGGTAGTTGCTGACGGAAGCAAGTGTCACAGTAGACAGTTCCAAGAAGAACGGCGGGAGAGTGCGGGTGTCTCCGGTGGTGTCTGGCATCGGAGAGTATGCCATTGAAGGAGAAACACAGAAGCAGCAGCATGAATCTTGAAACCCATGAAGACATTCTGGAAATTGTGTCTTGATCGACCTTCTGGTGATGGAAGAGGCGGTAGGTTTGGTTTTATTTATAGGGGAAGTTGATCACGAGTTTGGAATCATAATGTGGGTCATGCAAAAACCAGTATAACTCCAAACCAAACTAGTAGTGAATGTTGTTATGGTCAAATAATAATGAATATTTAAAGGAGAATAGGAGATTTAATCATGACTTTTAATTTGATTTGATCGGACAGTATATATTTAACTCTTCATTTTATTTATAACTGAATCATGAATTATGATCGTGAGATCAAAATCTAATGGATGTATTGGATTTGTTCTCACATAAATATCAGTACTCTCTCCAAACATGGAATTGATTTATACAACACGTAAATTAAACTACTGAATATGAATTAAAGTAAAAAGTAAATGAAATAAAAATATTAAGATATAGATGAACGATTCAAGATTAACATCTCTACGACAATGTACTCATATTTACTTAATTAAATGACATAAAAATAATATCTTTAAAATCTTAAGTTCAATCCGGTATTGAATAAGGTCTAGATTTAATTAAAAGTAAATTCAAGGGGTGTATCATGTATGAGTTATGTTTTTTTAACGACAAACAAACACCCTCACCTAATCTACACATATATGTAAGATGAGGCTTGAACCGTCAACCTCATAGAGACAGAAACACCTTAATTATACATTGATAACGCTAAAACACAAACTCTTTCTTAGGGCGTGTGAGTTCTGATGTTAAAAAAAATCTTAATTATATTGTTTTTTAGAAAAAAGTTACGTTGATTAGTAACAAATCTATCTATCTTGTTTTATTCGATACTAAAAAAGTAAACCCTTTGATGGTATTCATATAACTCATTCGTTTCTGATGAACTTTAATAATCATGTTATTTTGGTGGTATGTTACTATGTTGGTTGGAATTATGGGTATACGCCAGAGGGACTAAATGGGACCCAAATGGTTCACGGGAGTCCAAAGTTGGCCACAGATTCCATAAGGGTGTGTCAGGCTAAAGGGTTTGATCGATCCATGGCTCATAGTCATGGCTATCCTTTCAACATTCTTGGATAACATAGGCCACATTCACCCAACTAATATCTTGACACGTGTCCATATACACCACATCAATCAATCAAGATATATATAAAATATTGTTTGAACTACATGCATGTCAATGCAGGATATTATCAAATTAAGTTTTGCCCGATAAGGCCAAACTTCGAGGAATGATTTGATTCGTTATAGCATATGGGCTTTGCTACTTATGTGTATATTCAGTAATCTGTACTCGATGCATGGTACAATTGACCCAATTGATCGATTTAACTCGTAAAATAATCGAAAAAGTCGTTATATAAGGTGTTTTATATCACTCGTGTAAAAAAGCTTACGTTCTATCTTGAAACGACCTTCGGCGGTATTAAAGTGTGACTAATTAGTGGTTCCTCGCCCCTTGTGTCAACATTCGACTAACGAAATATTAGGATTTGAATGTGAAGTGACATATATACACTTAGAACCAACCAAAGGTTTTCTTTAATAATGACCGAGGTAAGGTTAATTTGACGAAAAACGAATAGTAACATATTGAAAAAAATTCTTATTACGAGAATCAATCAAGACTTTTGATTAAATTATATCAATGGCTATAATGCTAATGTCTCATTAATGAGTCTTCATTAATAACTCATTATCAGAGGTATTTTGGAAAAATAAAGTCTTATGAAATAATGACTTATCTAACGTGTGTGTACACAATTTACGGTTAGATAAATATATAAATAACCAAATTACCTCTGTTAATGAGTTATTAACGATTATTACCAATAGTTCTTGCGATTCTTGAATTTAGAACGGTTAGAAGTTGATAGGCTAGAAAGGGACGTTTTTGTCTATCAAATTAAAAGAGGCTTCTTTTTTCTTCTTTCTTTTCACGGGAGTTGAGATTGTTTGTCCGGAGGCAACGACAATACGTCCATTTCCTCGACTCACGAGATTGGAATTTAATCTTATGCCCACTTTTTACTTTTGTTGTTTTAGAAGTTAATAACTTTGTTTATATATAATGTTAATTAACAAATATTACAAGTGACATGTTGCTTTAAGGTTTATTCATAAGTGGATTAGCTACAAACAGGGGCGGAGCTAGGATTTTAGTATAGGAGGGGTCAGTCTTCACTTTATCATAACATTGTGATACACATATATGACGACATAAAAGGTTCTATTATTTGTATAGATAAACGAACAATGAAAGTACATTTAAAGCTAAGAAGTTTACGTGTTAAAATAACGCTTAAGCTTTGTCAAAATCAATCTTCAGAGTTTTCTCATGATCGTCGGTTCGTTTGTCATGAATTAACTTGCTAGAAGCATAATATTAACTAAAACAATAACTCGAATGCTTTATGTTGATAAAACTTCAATGAAATAAAAAAATAACAATAAACAAATCATATTTGGCGTGTTTGTAGTTGGACATGTCTTTGTTTTTTTAAATAGAATTCATCTATCATATTGTCTATAGAGAAAGTATCAACAATCTCTCTCTCTCAACGTAAAGAACTAAACTGTTTTTAAGATAATCATTACTCATGCTATTACGAAGCTTTGTTTTCATAATTTTCATTGCTTAGATAACTCTTTCAGTTGCAGTTGATACCGGAAGAGTTGGTATAAGACGAATAAATATATCAACCAAAGGATAGACTTATGACTTTCTGGTTTCTTGTAGACATCTACATCATTTAGAGAGTGTATAAACTAGCGAACGAATAAAATATCATATTACCTTAAAACTATGAAAGATGGCGAAAAGCAACAAGTAGAAGAGTAGAACCTTGAAACCCTCAAAACTTAGAAATTAGAATTGACGCTTCAGGAAATTAGAATGACCGCTTCCGTTTTATGCAATATTTAGGCTACTAATTATTAAATTAACTCTAATTAGGGGGCTTAATAAATATTTGTGGTATTTGAGGTTTTAAAATACTTAAAGATTTTGAGCTCATTAGGGGGGCCAAGCACCCTTTAGCCCCCCCTTGTCTCCGCCTCCGGCTACAAATATTATTTAAAGTCGTAAATTGAAAGACAATGTGAACTGAAGTTTTATCTTATAGGGGAGAGTTTAAACGAGAACTGTTTTTCGTACGATAACTGTGAGAACCAATCTCGGCCCTTCATTTTGGATAATGGAATTCATGGATGAAGAGCGTGGGGGGATTGAGTGTAGCAGGGTGCATGTAAGGAATTCATGGGTGGACAATCCAATTGAAGGAGGGAGAATTGGATGGCTAAGATTGGTTCTCATACGAAAAACAGTTCTCGTTTAAACTTTTGCCTTATCTTAAATTAGGTGAAAATTTGTAAATCAAAGAGCTAGCCTTTGATCTAGCGGTAAGGTTTTTCACTTCTATGAAGTCGAGAATTCAAGTCCTATCGTGAACACAAGGTTTTAAACTAGGCGAGTGTGTTTTTGATGCTGAATTAAAAAGGAGAAAAAAATCTGTAAATCAAATTGATTTTTTTAAACAACTAAAAAGAAACTAGCCAAGAAGTTTTAGCATGACTATTACCCCGACTAGAATCCATATATTAAGGAGGTAGAACATAGAGAGTTACAAAGTTACTAAAATAAATAAATGAGATATTCAACACCACATAGACCAAACTAATTCCTTACATTTAGCTCTAAATTTTAACCACGTGAAGAGATTAGTTTGACTTACAACTATTATAGACAACAACAAAAATCTCTTACCATTAAACACAACATTATTTCGACCTTTTCAGATAAACAACATTATTATTACAACAACAGCTTCCAAAAAGCACCTTTTCTTTTCTAATTTACCACCATCCATTAAGTTAAGAAGCATTTGCTCCAAGGAAGAGTGATGTCCCAGATTTAATGTCACACCCTGTAACTAACTACTACCAAATCGATGAATACCGGGAAGAACACCATGAAAGAAAACCCTAATCGATGAATACCATGAATAACCTCATGAAAGAAAAACCTAATAGACGAACATCATGGAGTCAAGACCTTAATCGATGAACATCATGAAGCGAAACATCAAAAATGGTAGATTTGGTTTCATGTAAATCTAGAAATCGAAAATGATGTTTCATGTACAAATTCATTCAATGCGGATTCGATTTCATCTTACCTACAACCGAAAGATAAAAATTGGCTTTGCTTATCTATAAATTGAAAAGGGGGATTCACGTTCTTGAAATTGATTAGGGTTGCAGGTGGGCAGAGGTGGCAGGTGTAGGGCGGTGTGGGTGGAGGTGGCTGGCGTAGGGCGGAGGGGCAAAGGTGGGTTTGAATTTTCATGTGCTTCCTTCACTTTTGCATCGTTATGTGTAATCTATAAGTAGTAATAAAATCTTTCACAATTAAACCCAACTTTTGTGCAAGACTGATTACTTGGATGATGATGATGATAATATTAGTAGTACGTAGTAGTAGTAGTAGTAGTAATAATAATAATAATAATAATAATTTTTAGAGTAAGATCTTTTTAAATGAAAAGCTAGAGTGAATATATG
Organism: Dittrichia graveolens; assembly: GCA_038502395.1. Classification (NCBI taxonomy): domain Eukaryota; kingdom Viridiplantae; phylum Streptophyta; class Magnoliopsida; order Asterales; family Asteraceae; genus Dittrichia; species Dittrichia graveolens. The sequence continues at coordinate 21,231,467 of JARJIL010000004.1, forward strand.
AATTGTAACATCATATTAATTTAACCATACAATATAAGCCGTGGGCTGCAACACAACTCCTTCTACAAGCTCTAGAGTTTAATACAAAGGCCTACATAAAATTGATAACGACATTTCTCCCAGAGCTTTTGATAGCAATCCCGCAACAGAAAGCGAACTTTTACCATAGTTTTGTTGTAGTGAATGACGCCTTTAGCCATTCCCGCCATTTTAATCAACTTCGTTTTTTAGCTCGACCCTTCAACCATTGAAACAACATAAACGGAGTTTTGAAAATAACACTTATGATGTTTAGCTTTGACGAAGAAAAAACTATCAAACTTCTATTCCTTCAAATATGATAAGCCATCACTCTTATGACTAGTTCCCAAATGTTGATGAGACATGAACTTAACGAACCAGCTAATGACATAACCATTTCCTTAAATGAGCTCCCACCACTAAAATGAAGACCCCACCATCTATGAATACTACACCATACCGGCAATACTTGTGAACAAGTGAATATGGTGTGGCCGATATCTTCAGTACATTTTGAACACCTTGGACACAAGATGGAAGGTAAGTCAATCTCTCTTTCATCCAATTTGACCCCAACTGGAATCCTTTCGTGATCAACCCTCCAAGCAAAGATGCAGTACACTTTCTTTGGGATAAGTTTTGACCGGAAGGTTTCCTCTGCATCGTCTCCTATTGATGTAGACAATTTTGGATTCAATTAAGTCACACATTGCTTTTATAGAATATCCATTGTCCATGCTAAGCTTCCAAATCCAACAATCTTCTTTATCTTTTTGCAAGAAAACCAAATCTAAAATAATAACCAAGCGATTGTATTCCGCTTCCACCCTTTCCATTAATCTATTACGGTCCCACAAGTTCCATACCCATCTCGTACTGATCCAATGACCCATGTTACCCACCATCATTTTATCGTTTCCAAACTTTTTGAAAAATCTTGGGTAATCAATCATCTACCAAGCATTTGTTGTTATCACATGATAAGTATTGATTATGTGCTAGAATTGCATGTTTAAGACACATAAATGATTTATTTAATAGTATTATTTATCTTCTCTTATTTTTTTATAATATATAACCAAAAGTTTTAAACTCTTAAAATTTAAGCAGTATAACTTTTTTTGCAACCGGTACAATCATATGTATTAAATTATCAATCTCATTAATTACAACATCTATATCTCTAATTATCTATACTACTATATAAAGCATTTAACATTCTCGCTCCTCTTAAATTTTAAGACTTCTTAAAATTCAATCAATATAAAATCTTGACCCTTCATTTAATCTAAATTAATCTAATCCACTCAATTTTTAACTATTTTATTTTCTCCTAATTTACTTTAACTTTATTCAAAATATATTCTCTCATACTAACACAATTATCCACCTACATCAACATAATTTTTAAAATATTATTAACTCTTCTCTTTATTTCATCAATATAAATCTTTTTTCTTATTTTATTGTCTTTTATAATTTATTTCTAAAATTAATAAAATAGTTAAATGTAAATAAAAGAAAATTTGAAAAAAAACTGGACATGTTGCTGTAGAGAACTTTTTCGTGACATTGACTCGCGCGAATAACATATCATTAGATTCTTGAAAGCAAAATATTGTAAACCAAAAACTATTTACCACCGCAGCATTACGCGAGTATGATGCTAGTTTTAACTTAATTATAGGATTGTTTACTTAATGTTTAGCAATTAAAATTTCTATATGCAACTTATGGTTTTTTTCATTACTACAACTAACTATAAATCAATCATATATTTAAATCTGTTTTTTCAAAATTTTAATATTTTGTTTTAAGGGGCATATATGTGATTTGTTAAAATGATTAAAACGAATACAATTTAAAAATTGGAGAGACAAGGAGAGGAGAGTGAGAGATGTACGATTAAATTGATAAATTATATATTTTGTAAATTAAGTTTTGATTTTTATTATTATTTCTAAATAAAAAGAGTTAGAAAGAAAATAAGAATTAAGATAATAAGGAAAAAAGATAAGAAGGAGAAAATTAATGCATGTAAATTAGCTTGAAGTGATTTTCTAAAGTTACTTCTTTACTTATTTAAATTTAGACCAATTCATCCATAAAAAAGTAAACCTACATCTAGTCAACTAAATGTTCTTTCAGGGATTATCTACAAACGGAAATTGTTTGTCACAGTCGCTTTATACCAATAATATTATACTAGTTAAGTAATAAACTATGCGATAACTGACAGAATAAGAGATCGAAAAACTCATGATGAATGTATATATGGTCATAACTTGTAATAAGGGTATTTCAATAAAGAAAAGTTTCTTAGTAACACAAGATAAGATGAATGACCTTGGTTTTATAGATCAAGAGAAGAACATTGGTATTTGTAATGTAAGACCAAATAAAAGTGATGGTCATATTAGAGATAAATTGAATGATGATGACGAAGAACTTTTTTTAGGGGTAGGGGGTAATGATGCTTGACTTGTTTTTTTGTTTGTTTGATTAACTTGGGTTTTTGACCAGTTTTACAAGTCGACTAATTTCAAGCCGGCCATTAGCTTTGCGAATAGCTCGAAGTCATCGTGAGTGAACCTTCATGGCCATAAGGAGGAATTTGGTTGGTCCTAAGATTTGAACCTAAGACCTCCAAGTATTTACACCCTTAAACATCAAACCCTTACCACTAGGACGCCACCTGCCCACCCTTGTGGCTAATTGTCCTTACTACGTGTTTATTTGGTACAAGGTTTATCTACATGTTTGGTATGAATATTTTTTTCCTTTAAAGCATGTTTCAAGAAGCAACCATATATGTTCCTTAAAGAAAAATTATATTGCTACATCTTTATGTAATGAATTGAAGTTGTATATATCACTGTAATAATATTATTTTTGTAATTAATCATATTTGATAGATTAATTACTTAAAAAAACCTAAAAATTGATAAAATAAACTACAAAGTTAGCTCAATCCATTTTGACTAAAAGTGAAAAGTATTCATCTTGATAGTCCATTTTAAAAGTATTGACCTATATATTCTTAATTTGTCTAAAATATCTAAAACACCTTGCAGTACTCTTGTTGTAACAATCACATCTATGACAACAGGAGAATAATTAAAAAATATAATATAAATTTCTAATTATCATAGATTTACTCAATCACTCTTAAGATTTTATTTAAATTTTTTTATAAAAAACAAATCCAAAAGAATTAAGCCCAACAGTTTTAGGAGAATAAAGTGATTAGTCCTAAAATGAGCACACAAAAAACAACTTTGAACTTTATAAATTAAAAAAAGGGGTTGTTCTTTTTTGTGTTTCAATGGTAGATCCTTACATGTCCCCAGAATTCAGCCAAAATTATTAAATATAATGTTTATTGTAGATTTTATATCACCAAAAAGGAGAGGGTTGACAGGTTTGTTGCAACTTCATTGATCATGCCAGAGTCAAAGTCAAATTCAAAGTCAAAGCATCCATCCAGGGACTATTCCATTGACATTCTGTCCACTTGTTGATGCAATCTGGTTTGAACCTATTGTGTTATACCTGTACATTTGGATTTTTAAGTATGGCAATTGCTTAGACTTTAGACAACAAACAGTTAATCAAGAAAAATAAAACTACATAAATAAACCTAGTCTACTATCTATCATAAATATCCCAACTTTTTAGTTGTAGTGAAAGTACAATAGTACCCTTTAATACACAAATGGTGATAATTTGTTTTTTTCTTACTTTACACAATGTGTAAAAACTAATAACAGAAAAGAAAGAAACAAACCTGTGGGTGTTTGGATCGGGGATTACTTTAAGTTATAACTTAAGACACAGTAATCAATTTTACAGTGTTAAGTATGCCAAGTCTGATAAGTGATGATGATTATTGAGGACTGATCTATTATGATTTCTAGAGTTCCTAACTTTATTAATTATATTACAGCTGGAGATAATTTATACATAACACTTTTTTGACATGCACAATAAAAAGTGTATGTTTCGATCACAATACCCTTAAATATGTAGTTGAGAAAAATAATTAGTCGGATTGTAGGGGTAAAAAAGTCATAATTATTGTGTGTGATAAAAAATATTGTATACAAATCATCTAGCTATTAATAAGTTGTCTTATATATGGACTTATATATAAATTATAATAAGCTCATAAGACGGAAATCCAAAATCCTTTAAAAAACCGAAATTGCAATTTATATAGTAATAGTAAAGTTAGTAATTTTGGTCTCAAGAATTACCCCATTTGCAAATTGGAGTTGCAGTCTAGAGGCTGGAAGAAGCCTTCATGTTGAGGATGCTGTTCATGGTGCTGATGGTGTTGCCCAAATGAATTACAATTTTCACCACCTGCCCATGATGGTCCAGCTTGGTTTTCTGCATAAAATTCTTCTAGCTGCAAGTTCATAGAAATTTATTCAGTTTTCTTTAATAATTTTCTTTTTTACTAAATTTGATAAACCCATCTATGGATCTACTTCATTACCTTATTCTGCAAAGCTTTATTAGCTTCAACCCACATCCTTTCCTGATGAATTCATTTGTAATCAGTGATGTAAAATGTACAATTTCAAGATTCCAATCTAAAAAAACTAGTACTATGATACCTTAACTTGAAGATCAGAAAGTCGATCCAGCATCGATTGAGTCTGTATATTAAGCAAGATCACATACATGTGTTAACAAATTATAAAAATAATCTAGCATTTAGGTATAGAAAAAAATATTTGAGTTAAGACATGAAGAAACTTTTAATTTAATCTACTTGAGTTTTAACTGGTTGTCAAAAAGAAAAAAAGAAAACTTGGGTTCTGATGACCTTTTGATTTCTTAGACCCAAAATTGTCTAACTATTTCTAACATATATTCAGATTTAGTTTCTTAAAATCCCAAAAATCACTCAGAAAATTGCAATCCAAACACCCAATTGTAAAACTTAGTAGAAAAACACAGATCAGATAAAATACCCTTATGGACCGAATTTGCCTCAAAGTGGAGTCGAGTTGGCGCTCGAGTTGCTCAAGTTCTTTCAGATTCAACGGACCTAGATCTTCCCCGAAAAGTTGTCTGTGATACCAGCAATTAAGATTCAAGATATACAAATCTCTTAGTCTCAATAATTGGACTAAAAAGATTGATCAATCGATCTTTCTAATTAATTATACATGCAGTACAACTTGCCTTTGGTATTGTTGTAGAGACTCATATTTAGCTTTCAGTTTCATATACTCCTTGTAGCTGCTTTGCTACACAATCAACTAAACTGGTTAAGTAGAAATTAAATTTAGTGAAGTTAGCAAGAAAATCTAGCTCGTATATGATTATATAATTCCTCGATATATATGCATGCATGAGTAAATAAGAACAGGCCGGGGAAGGATTTTTGAAATCATGGTGAATCAAAGTTGCAAATTTAATACCTCGGCATCATTGGCGGATCGGTTAATGTCCATTGAACTATAAGTGCAATTTTGATACCTTTCGAGCATCTTGAGCATGCTACAAAAGACATCAAATCACCATAAAATTATCTATATGACAAAATTTCGATCTGCATGGGTAAAATACATAGGTTTTTCACGTGTTTATTAACATATATATATGCTTGACCCTCTCTATCCCATATAAACAAAACTATATATATATATATATATATTAGGATATATAATTTTCCAAAAATTTAACTCATGCTAGCTACAAAAGATCTTGTTATATAATCTTCAATTTCCTAAAGCCATAAAGCATGCAATGTGCATGTTCTGATATGAATATATGCAATATCTATACAATTTCAAATTTAATTTACATGAATACAACATAATATAATCTGTAGTTTCATCTATCTGTAATTAAGCAGTCTGTATATATATATATTCTGTAATGAATATATAAAGTCCAAATTCTTAAATATTAAAATTTATGTTTTAATGGATAGGATTTGGTACCATACACAAATTTGGTTTCTATATATAAAACAGATGGAACTTTGAACAAGAAAATGGAAAGAGGTGTTGGATCAATGCTAATTATGTAATTAATTTCCTAATCTGTAAATTAGCATGTTAAATTGATTGAAATAAAGAGGTAGAAAACAAATCTATGACTAAAACATTTTCCCTTTGAAACTTGTGCTAGAAAGTAGGGTTCCCGGTAAACAATAAACAAATATATATTTCTTTCATGATCAGTCTACTAAGTTAATGGCTTCCTAGCTCCAATCCCTACCAAGAATTTAACAACAGAACTAAAGTATTGTTGGTGTTCTAAGAAACACAAAGATTCATTGGTTTTGATGTAAAAAGATTGACTTTCTTTTATAAAAAATAAAAATTAAAAAAAATTAGACTAGATCATGTCAATCAAACTAGTTTTCTAGTCTTTAAATTTCATTTTAAACAATTTTACTTTTTTTTATTTTACTTTTTTTTAGATTCATGAAGACAAGATCTAGTTAAGTCTCAAATCACTAAACCTAATTTCAGCCTTTAACAAGAAATCTTCAAAATTAGCTAAACACAAAGAATTCACCTTATTCAACTTGTGGGTGTTCTAGCAAGCAAAGCACACTAAATGAAAAGAATCTATATATATACATGCTCATCAAAACACATAACCCATCTCAGATCTATGAAAATAAACACATACACACACAGAGAAACACATAATAAAGGTGTTTAATTAATTACTTGGAGGTGCTGCAGAACTCATAAAGTTTTCCACGATTTGAGAAGATGATGAGAGCAACTTCAGCATCACAAAGAACAGAGAGTTCATAAGCTTTCTTAAGAAGTCCATTTCTTCTTTTAGCAAAAGTCACCTGCCTGTTAATTTTATTCTCAATTCTCTTCAATTCCACTCTTCCTCTCCCCATAATTCTTCAAAATTTTAACTAAAGACACAAAATCTTCAACACCCAGTTGAATCAAATCAATGGGCTAAACAGAAATAAACTTTTGGAAAATCTTTATGAGCAAAAAGTAATAAATATATATTCCACCAAGATCATACAAGAAATCTTGAAAATTTTCAGCAAAGACACACAGAAACAGAGATGGGTTTGGATTTAATCTTGGATACTCTCTTTTTTTAGGGTTTTCAAGATTTTTTTCCTTTCATATTTCATACCCAGATATGAAATTTAGGGTTGGTGTTGTTTCCATCTTCAAAGGTTCTTGCTTTTTAACCTATTTGAGAAACACAAGCAAGCATAATCTGATAGAGAGTATTCCCACTCGCACTGCAGCGCGTGCTGACCATGATTTTGTGCATTAGATGATGGAGGTGAGCGCGTGGGGGTGCGCTGGTAGAGTCAATGTGAATTATTAGTTTTTACAGATAAAAGACATCAACATATGTCACCAACCTTAAATAGGCAGCACACGTGTCGATCCATGAGAGGTAGATATCATAGGGTTTCTTATAACTTTTATTTATTTCCTAAATGACAGTAGAGATGAGCATAAAACTGATCTATTAGTCTAGTGATTAATAGAGAGGTGGAAGGAAGCCTTCTTTGAAAGTTCTGGGTTCAAACCCAGGTAAAGACGTTTAATTACTAACTTGGCGTGTTGCTTGGGGTTCGCATACTACTCTATATGGATGTCACTGCGGACCCAGCTCACTAACATAACTTCGCTGTTCAAAAAAAAAACTCGTTTATTTCGAACCGAACTAAAAGCAAACTATACTTATTTATATACTTTTGGTCGGTTCTCGGTTTCTATATTTCTCTTCTTTCAGTTTTTCATTTCACCGGGTTCAGTTTTTATCCGGAACCGGAACCGATTAAGAACAAACAGTTTGATCATTGATTCTTACTTTGGGGCATTTTCGAGCACGAACGGGCTTCCCTTGCCTTTTGTAGCTCCTACCCGGGCTACCTTCTCAGGAAAACAAAGACAGGAAGACAAGAACTACAAAAACCCATGTTCGGTTCGGTTTTGGAACCGCACTCATCCTTAGATGAAAGGTAATATATCTCCTATTATTTTCTCCGACTTATTCTTATACTCACAAGATCAATACACATGTCAAAATCAGTCAATAAAAGATGTGAGAAAAAAGGATTAATGGATTATGCATGTTATTTTTTAATAAGTAAAAGGATAAAATATAAAAAAATAATAGAAATATATATCATTTTTCTTATTAAATTTTGCATTGTCATTGCTTTTTTTAACAAAAGATAATGTTTAATGATGTAAAATTTAATCCTTAAACACGTGTTTAGATGTTTTTGTTTAAAAATAATTACACTTTCATTCATTTAGAACAATATTACTTTTTGTTGTTAACAAAATTTGATTATGATTTAGAAACATATAAAGCTGAAAAGGTTATATAATGAGTTTTTGTAAGAAAATTTTAAAAATGGCGATCAAATTAGATGTTAACCATGACGGCGATGTGATGAGGTATCGAAATTAATTACCTTAATTATAATAAAAATGTATACTTTTTCGGAACGATAAAACTTTTATATCACTTACTATCGGACATTAGAAAGGGAGGGGTTTGATGCTGGTTCATTTTCCCGTCTATCACAGTTTTTTGAGGATATGGAGCCGCGTCGTTTGGTATAGCTGCTTATGAGGGGGCCACCACTCCCCTCCTGCACCGAGTTGGTGGCTGACTGTGCTTTTTATTTGATAAAAGCAGAGAAGCTTGCCTTCTTGTTATCCAAAAGCAAAAAAGAGGCGCGCACCCCGTCACACAACTACTTATAGGACCAGGAAAATGCACCTTAAACAGAAGGGGACACTAGCTCTATCCTAAGTTGTAAAGTGGAGTCATATATTGGCGTCGACAAAAGACTGTTTGTCTTAAGTGAACTTGTTTATAGATGCTTTTTATTGCGTTGGAATCTTGTACTCAGAGTCACAGATAAAGTGAACAATCCTCCTAACTTCAGTTATCCAATATTCGCTTAGCTTTATGCTAGCTAACACGGGAGTGCCTCTCGAAATCTAACCCAATCAGAGCCTTCTTGTCGGATCACTCACTGTTCTGAGTTATAAAGTTAGTTCATCTCTCTTAATCCCAGCTTATTAGAGCTACCAAGTGGATAGGTTCATTGATCACTTATGCAAATACGAACCACTATTATGAGTTATAAAGTTAGTTCATCTCTCTTAATCCCAACTTTCAGAGGATTGAGAGCTTTCAAGAACCATGTGGAAAGGAAAGACTTGTTCCCTACATTCTTTTCTTTCCAAAGAGAGCGTTGTGTGATTCTACCGTGTTTTTTTTGGATATTGACCTACCGGAAACTTCGAACTCTCAGTAAATTCTATAACCGGAAGAAGTCTCTCTCGTAGGGCATTTTTCTCCATATCTTTAATAGCGAGTTGGTTACACCTACAACCGAAATGGGAACTCCCTCTTTGTAAAAGAGACATTCCCGTATCTCATATCTATTCGCCAAAATGTGATCCCTACTATATTCATCGTTTAGTAGTGAGCCCGGCTCGGGCGAGCGATCTCACCAGCGTAATACGTTTGATCCGTCGAGAACAGTTCATTTTATATTTTTAATAATATTAATATTAATACTAATACTAATATATCTATATGTGACTTGTGTTCAATAAAGTCTATTTAAAAAACATAGTCTAAACATTTTAATATTCAATCACATGTGATTCAGTATACAATCACATGTGATTTGTAAAAGCATCACATGTGAATTGCGAAAAATTACGAAAATACCACTCCGTCCAAATTTTTAAAATTTGATTTTAACCATTGATGTTATTGATTCAAAGGGTAAAATTAGTCCCTTAGGACTATGAATTAATTATCGACTATATTAAACATTCTTCAACTATATGTATAATATATTATAAAGTATTTAACTAAATTACCCCTCGTATAAACTAATTGAGTAACTATTAACTATTGTTACTAAAATTCTTATATTCTATATTAATATCTAAATTTTACATATTTAAGAAAATCAAAGTCAATACAATTTTTTTAAAAGCCAAAGTTAATACAAATTAACTTAATTATTAAAAAAATATTTTCATAACCTTTTTTTCAATTATTAAGAACAGAAAAGTAAATGAAATGTAAAAAAGATAAAGAAAATAGACATGTCATCAAATGAAAATTATTTGCAGTCAATGTATATGAGTACCATACTCCATACGTCTTGAATATGGACATGTTAACGAGCAGAAATTATTTGTTGCTACCGTATTGCACGGATATCATACTAGTATATATATATATATATATATATATATATATGTGTGTGTGTGTGTATAGGGTGAGGTAACAAATTAATATTCACTTCCACTTCCTCATTCAACCTCCAAACTTCTATTTTTTTTAAAATTCTACTAAACATCCAAATAGTCATAATAAATTCATATTTAAGAATTTTAGCAAAAAAAATATACCATTAAATTCAGTTTTTTATCCTCTTTAATTCAAGATCAGAATTGAAATGTTTTCTATTTTTTTTACGAAAATGCAAATTTTTTGACAAAAATGCAAAATGCTGTCAAAAATGAAAAAAAAACATATAACAAAAATGCAAATTGTTTGATGAAAATGTAAAATGCAAAATGCAACCGACGTAAAAGAAGATAACAAAAATGCAAATAACCGAAAATTCAAATAATATTAAGTCATTAACATGCAAATAACCTAATGATTTGCATTTTGATTATGAGTTTGGATTTTCGGGAGGTGGAGCTAGAAAGAGAATTTGTGGCTACCAAAAAAAGAATTCCATATTTGTACTCAATTATGCAGTTACCTCATATAGGTTTCATATAATTTACAAAATTTTCACCTTCAAATCTTAACCATTAATTTAGAAGATCAAATGGTCCAGATTTTTTCTTTAGGTTTTATGATTAAGACTAGGTTCTATATTGATCAAATTTATATATATATATATATATATATATATCATTGTTGGGAAAGGTTCCTTAAATAAAAATAATTAACAAATCAAAACCTCTCATTTTCTCAATTTGGACTTTCACAATTAGAATGATCCATTCACACGAGTATATGAAACCAATTATAAGGGAGATATATGAAAATATACACGGGTGTTTGTATAAATATATGTCTTATAGATGTATTTAATTGTATATGTTTATAGTTTATCTTTCATAACTTTTAATATATAGTGATTGGTATAAATAAAATTATATATTTATAATTGTCTTATTTTTATCTACGTTTTAATGTAAATTGTACCTTAATGACACAAAAATTTTAAAAAATAATTTTTATTAGTAAAAATAGTATATTTCATAATCATTGAAAAGAGTGAGTTACTATTTTTGATTTTGTATAAATTGAAATGTAATGACACTTAATATTTTATAAATGAGAAAACGGAATATTTATATTCTTGCTTATCTTCTTTATAAAACTCTATTTATGGTTGATGTTTACGTTATAAATCACTAAATCAGTAATCCGTTTCTACAAGGTATTTTTCATTTAGAGTATATGAGAATATATATTTACAATAGATTAGTGAGGAGGTATAATACCTTTTTATAAGATAGTTTATGTTTTTTAATCCTTAAATCAGTTATCTTTTCATTGACATAATCATACAACGTTAAACTCTAGATCTGTTTTTTTATGCCAATGATTTCATAATAAAATATTGATTAAATTGTGATAGTTTTAATAAACACACTATTTGCAAGTGATTAACCGTCAGAGCTTTACATGTCAAAAAAAGGTTATGAGTATAACAACCGAATTTTGAGACAATGTTATTATAAGCTAATGAGGTGATTTATTTATTCTTTATGATTTATAATTTGGATTTTATGTAATAATAATAATAAGAAATTATGGTTAAATTATATTTTAAAATAATCCTTAAGATTTTGAAATTATGAAGCATTAATTATTTATATTTAAATGTTTGACTCTCATTTTTTAATATACTATGTTTTTTATAATTATACTTTGATAAAAATAATTATTATTAATAATGTATCACATCAGCGTCTAACAAATGAATAAGTTGAGCACATAAATGAGTATATGATATCTTTTATTATTTTTTAGCAAAATTATTTTTAAGAGTCATCAAATGAAGATGTTGAACACATAAATGATTACATGGTATCAGTTTTATAACACTATGGAGATATCATATTTCAGTTCATATAATATATGTTAAGGTAAACTTTCATGTCATTTTTAAGAATCATTGTACATACCGAATATACTTAATTCCCTCAAGGTTTCATCTTTGTGACGATAATAGTAACCTAACAAATAAACTATGAATATAATATACAAAGAAGTACTATTGAAAATATGAATGTTCGTCTTAATTCAATCTTCGAACATTCGATAAATATGTTGTTTTATTAGTTATTTTTGTATGAATATGATTATGTTTGTTTAAATTGTTTTATACATTTTATTTATACTTTATTACATGTTAAATGTTTTAGGGTTTTTGTAACACCGTATTTTCGTACCAAAAATTTTCATTTTAATTTACATTGCGGAAGCGATTAAATACAAAAGTATTTACAACTAATCACAAACCACTGTTTACAAAATACTTGTTCAAAATATCAGTATTACAAAACACGGCTCGTCACAAACAATCTATCAAAGGCCTAGGTGATTACTCCCCAAGCTAACCACTCTCAGCCGAGCCGCTGACTTACCAAAACCTGTAAAGAAAGTGAGAGGTGAGAGATTAGCACAAAGCTAAGTGAATGGAGTATAATCACAACAGATATATTAGCCTGAACCGCATGATATCAACAACCACAAATAAACACCCTGGGAAGACCGGCGGTTCTGCAAGAACCTACAACCAATGCCGGCCAAAGCAAAGGTTTACCGATAGTTCATTTGCTATTCTCACACAGTATCATCCTCCGGTAGCAACATATGCATCCCAAGGTCCTAATACTGCTTAGCCAATAGCAAATGAACCCATCCCATAAGCCCAGTCGAAAACTGACTTCCCTTCCATCATGTATACATATCACAGAATACAACAATTAACATCCAACAGTTAATTAATCAACAGATATACAATCTATCCAACAATAGTTGCAACCAAACCAGTACAACTAATATCACCCGTGAGTACACATCCACTCACCTCTGGTTCTCATCTATTCCACTCAGTGATCTAATGTTACTGAGCCTTGTCTGTTCCTGAGAACACAACAATGTACCATCACTATTCAATTCATAAATATATATCAACATATATTTATATCCATTTAATCAAACATAAACATGTAAGATTCACATATAACACATAACATTAAACAATGCAAACAAAAAGCCAAACTATCGGATTTCATGAGAAATCCGATACTACCATCGGATTTACACCAAATCCACTAAAAACCATCGGATTTCAAGAAATCCGATACATCTGTCGGATTTCCACACTTGTCGGATTTGACTTGGCATCCGTTCATCTCATCGGATTTCATACATTCGGATTTCACCATAAGTTCCGGATTTCACAAGTTCCGGATTTATGAGTATCGTGTAACACCCTGATTTTCAGTCCAAATTTAAATTTTTCAAAAATAAATTTAAAACCATATTTATACCAAACCATTAAAATTTATTGCGGAAGCATCATATCATTCTGGACGTATTTCAATGAAATACAGTGTAATTTATCAATAAACTTTTCTGTACGTAAATCCCAAAACCTCTGGGTGTTACAGCAGTAAATCTCACGACCATAATGAAAAAGGGTAGGAAATCCAAGTTTACCGGAATACAGCCAATCCAAAACTATGCCCCAAGGCATCTACCCGCCTCACCAAGGCCTCTGTACAACCCGCGGATACAAAACATTTTTATACACCAGTTAGCTATAAACATAGCTAGTGAGTACAACTAAAAACATTAGTTTTATCAAAACCAAGTCATCCTTTTACTTCTTTTGAAAACATAAGTTTGGCAATCAATTAAGCTTTTAAAAGCATTCACATAATAGCACATAACGATGTGGGTCTGTCCATTGGGCCACAATGTATCCACGTGGTAGCTAGCCACGGTCAACACGTGCCCACATGGGGGATAACCACATCACCCCGTCAAGGTGGGGGATGCACGAAGCAGTCCACCATACAACGGTTATCTGGAGTGTAAGCCCTGTTCACCAAATCCACTCGTGTTGCCACGGGTTCGGTGGCTCGTCAGCCCAGTGAACCCACACGGTCATGATGGCTACTGACATACCCCTCCACTCTCTGCACCGATCCCTCAGCCACCCGTACCTCGCGGTCCCCCCAATTGCCGAAACCACAGGAACCTCTGTGTACGTCCCAATGACTAGAAACCCTATGGTACAGAGTTATATCACACAGTGGTCCGGACCGAAGCACATATACCCCGAAGGGTCACATAAGCACATACCTCGAAGGGTCACGTAGGCACATACCCCGAAAGGTCACATAATCACTTACCCCGATGGGTCATAAAATCTCTTACCCCGAAGGGTCATAAAACCATTTGCCATAAAGGCCACAAATATCCTGCCATAAAGGCCAATTAATCCATGCATATCAGTTCATCAATAAAATGAGTGAGTTTCACAATTTAAACCACTTGAGCATAAATGCTCAACAATCAAAACCATATTTGGCATCTCTATTCCTAAAAACATCTTTAGTGAAAAACATGAGTTTCATTAAGTCAAAACCATATCTCTTGTTTCAAAATAAAAATCCACTCCATCATGGAGTATCTTGTTTCAAAACCATTAATTTAATCACAATGTAAACCTAGACCATCTCCAACATGGAGCAATGGTCTTATTTAGAAAACCACCATTTAAATCACCTCTTAACTTGAATTCACAATTCCACATTCTTAAACCCCAAAGGTTTCATAAAGCATTTATACTTCACAAATACCATAGTATAAAACAATACATGGTTTACATATTCTGTAAGTTCAAAACTCATAAACAGTTTCAAATCATTTAGCCCGCATTTATAAACAATGCATAGTTTACACATTCAGAGGTTCAAAAGCTTCAAAACCTTTTCTCATCATATGACTCATGTTAGAAAACAGTTTCATAATCCATATCCTTTGAATCATCAAGATTCATCAAACAATTGCCAAACAATCAAAATACAACATGATGACTTCTAATCTTATCAAACAGTTGGGTATCCGCAGGGTGTACTCACCTGAGGGTGTGATGAGGATCACAACCCCATCCAAACCAACGCTTAACACTTGATCATAAACCTATGATCATCAAAACACAAGGTTAACTTAGTTAAGTTAACCATACATGGAAGTTACACACAAGTGTGGACTCAAAACACAACTTAATAGCTCATTTCGGGTCTTTCGGACCCCCCATGAACTCCCTAAAACCAATAGAAACCATCCCCAATCAATAACAAGGTCAAATGGGATTAAAAACAAGTTTTTTGGACATTTCAGGGGTCCTCGCGCCGCGAGACAAGGAGCCTCGTGCCGGGAAGAAATCTCTGGAAAAGTCACCCTCGCCAAAAGAGGGTCTCGCGCCGCGAGCTTGCGTCAACAATAATTCCTGCTGTTTTCCTTTGCTGTAAATTCGACCAAAACCCAAATTTTCTCCAAATCAAACCTCATTTGCAACATCCCAAACACCCAAGAACACTTCAATACCCATATTAACAACATATAACATATTTTAATGATCAAATACCCTTCTTCAAATTCAGTCTTTTGACCCACTATTAACCAAACAAACCCAATTTTTAACCAAGAATCACCAAATCCAACATGTGTAACTCAAATCAAACACAAAACAAGTTAAAACTTACTTGATCATCCATCAAAACTTTGTAAACCCGATTTGGTGCTTGTATGAGTGTTTAAAACACATTTTGAAGCCTAAAAACACCTCAAATCATCAAATGGCCTCTTGATTTCTTGCTCTCCACTTGATCTTCCTTCTCTTCTTCTTGGCACCCTCTAGGACTCTCTCTTCTTTCTCTCCCATCGATGGTTCCAGAAAATGGAACTCTTGACTTCATCTTTTGAAGTCAAACCCATATATATATATACACATTTACCCCTTTTGGTCCTTCAAGTTTACTACTTTTCAATTGTTACCCATTTTTAACTTATAACCCATGTACATACACAAGGAGTAACTACCAATTATAAACCAAACACATAATTTACAAATCCTTATTAAAAAAACTTGCATTTTCATAAATTTTATAATTTTATAAAATTTCGGGTTTTACATATCGGATTTCCAATACTCGGATTTCCATCATCTTTTCCACAATCCGCCACATTCATCAATTTAACAATCCGACAACTTCAAACTTGTATACATCAACTTTCCAGATTATATAATTTATATACAAGTTTATAAAAACACATATAAACATGTTTAAACATGCAAGCATGCATCAAAAACACCTTTACACCCCAAGAACACCAAATCCGACACATTCATGGTGTTCACAACAAAACCCACCAAGATTAAAATCGAAGCATGCTTATCAAATTCAAGGAGCATAACATGTTACAAGAAACATGGTTCAAGAAGGATAGAATAATCAAACAAACCTTTAGCTTGAATCACACAAATTCAAGAATCAACAAATCCGATTGCTTCTTCTTCTTTGCCTTCTCTCGGTTTACACACAATTCACACACACTAAAGTAAACTTCAAAGTGAAGGAATCCCTGCTAACCCACGTACATATATATATTCAAGCATGAGGTTTCATGACTAAATTCACTAAGCACATGCACACACACCCACTCTAATCCGTATATATATAAATACACACATATCAACACTGTTGAGAAAAATAGGCTTACAAATATATCCTCTTTTGTTGACACAAAAATATGTAACTTGTTTATATAATTGTATGTACTAACATTAACATATGTGCACATATACATATATATATTCAATCAAATATATTCTCATCTATGATCTACAAAATAAGCTTCATCAAATGGCCAAGCTCCAATCGTCAAGATCCGAGTTCAAGTAGAAGCCGATGTCGAAGATTTCTACAAATAAACGTTCAAAGTTTATGAGCTTACAAAATAAATAATTAAATGAGTTTAAGTTTTTATAAAATAATTTTTATAAAAACTTTTATAAAAATTGAGAAACTTTTTATAAAATCACAAGCTTGGTAGTCAAAGCAAATGAATTCCTATTTTGGCAAATACTAAACATAATCCTCTATTGAAATAAGCCAAAACTATATTTAGCAAAAGGAATCTCTCAAAGAGGTAAACTTCCAACATGCTTTGTGCATTTGGTTTCTAAACTACCATTTTTATGATTAAATTCAAACTTAAGAAGTATGGCACTAACCCAACTTTTCTAAAGCTTCTTTTCAGTGCATTTTTATGGTAAAAATGGGTTGTGTGTGGTTTTGGTAAAAGGCCAACGTCTATATTGACAAGTCTCAAAAAGTTCCAGCAGGCCGACGGTCGATGCCACGGTCGACCGTGGATCGACCGTGGACAGTCTGCACACTTTTTGAGCTTGCATCTTTTTCCTTATTTAAGGCAACTCAAGTCTTGTGTTTTACCAAGCTCTTGCAATCTGAAAAACACAGAACATATACAAAAACTTGTGAGCTCATATTCTTGATACAAATTCAACATCTCAAGATCAAGAATGATGCAAGAGTGAAAGCCTTCAAAGTTCAAACACTACATTACCTTCTTGTATATTTGTAATTGTGTGAGGATCATCTCTAGCTTTAGAATTAGAGAGAAGTGAGGATCATCTCTAACCTTAGAATTAGAGAGAAGTGAGGATCATCTCTAGCCTTAGAATTAGAGAGAAGTGAGGATCATCTCTAGCCTTAGAATTAGAGAGAAGTGAGGATCATCTCTAGCCTTAGAATTAGAGAGAAGTGAGGATCATCTCTAGCCTTAGAATTAGAGAGAAGTTGTAAAAGGTTTATCTCTACCTTCAAAGAGAGAAGTTAGTGGAGCAACTCTTGGTGGGTGAGGCCAAGGAGTGGATGTAGAGCAAGGTTGTTAACCCTTGCTTGAACCACTATAAATCATTGTGTCCAAACTATTTCATTGGTGATATCTTTCTTCCTTAAACTCTTTAATTACTTGCAAATTTTGTTAAAAACTTCAAAAAGTGGGCATATAACCTATTCACCCCCCCTCTAGGTTCTAACAAACACATATATAACATTTAATTAAATGATTAATAACCAATTAAACATTAACCAAATTATAATTCACGTGTAACATACCCAAGCCTATGTTTCTACTAGGCCCAACTACAAGATGTTACAGTTTTTAAAACTTACCTCGTGCTTGCACGGATCATTCAACTAGTATTTTATTTATATGGTGAAATATGGTTTAATCATCAAAGTCTTGTTTACTTTTCGGTTTAACAACAAAAGTTTTTTTTAAAATGGTTTTATTTGATAATCATTAAAATCCTTAAGTTATGTTTGGTTTTCATTTTTACCCATTTAATATATTTCTTTTATTTTTTATTTTTTCTTAAAGTTCTTGAATGTTTGAAGGTTAGTGACTAACATAATGAATGAACCTACTAACCCATTTATCTTTATTTCAAGTTTTTTTATAACAAATGAAATCATAATCAACGCCCCAAGAATGAACAAGGCTTCAATCTGGGGAACAAACGAAAGTCTACATGTACTGAAGTTCTAGACTATACATCTTCATCATAGTCCTCATCTTTTTTGTAATTTTCATGAATTGAAGATCAGAAACATGTATGAAGATTTGGAATGATGAAGATGATCAAACAAATTTGGACATAATGATATTGAAACCAAAGCAATTCAATGATGTTCATAAAGAAACCCTCACATGAAAAATCCTTAAATGTTTATGGTGGCGGTGGCGGTAATCTTCAATTTGGTGGCGGCGGTGGTAATCCTCATCTTCATCAAAGTCCTCATCTTCAAATAAACTCACCTTCTTCTAAAATCGCACCCAAAACCTCGATTTACATATGAAGATGAATCGGTGATGGTGGTGGATTAGAATCACTATCGAAGTCCTCATCTTCCCTCATCTTCATCGATTTAGATTGAATCATCACCATATCAGACCAGCACACACATATAGAGGTTATTTTCGTTAAACACAAATCACACACTAGACACACAAACCTGAATCAAAATTGACACACATATATACAAATCTTCTTCGGATCGACACACACCGAGATGTTCAGATAGAGTATATGTGTTTGTGCGTGTAACGGGAGATGGAGAGAACAAAGAGAGTGTGTGAAGGGAGATTAAAGGGTGTTTGGGAAGGATTGGGGGTGTTTAGGAGTGATTCTAGGGTGTTTGGTTATATTTAACCTCTTATAAGAGGTAATAGGGTAAAAGTAACAAGTTAATTGAACATTACGGATATTCTGTTAAAAAAAACTTTGATAGTTAAACAAAAAAGTAAATTTGATGATTAAACCATTTTTAACCCTTATTTATATGGTTAAATGTAGTTTAATTTTTAAACCTTGCAATATATTTTAGTTAACTCTTAAATCTGATCTTATTTTTTTAATAAAGGATGAACTATATAATTGTGCTTGATAATTACTTAAGCAGATTGATGATAAGTGTAAAACATATTGTTACTAAATCATTATTATCATATTTAGTTTTAACTTTTTATTTTTCATGTTTTTTTCATTTGATTTTAATTTAAAAACAGTAGTATATTAAATTTCAATTTTCAATATCATTTTTATTACGTGTGTATTTAGTTTCCATAGCTCGTAAAGTCCATGTGATTTATTAGTTAAAAAAATCTCTCAATACTCTCCACGAAAAAAAACCCTAATTTCTTTAGCCATCACTGTCGCCACCCCTTTCTCCAGCTTTCGGCATAGGCCGGTGGACCTAACCTTTTCTTCTATGTCTTTCTTTTTTCCTTCCCTGTCACAAAGATTTGAGGTTTCAAAGTATCCTGGGTGTCCCCTAGTGTTCGAGGTTTAGACGGAGGTGTCCTTCCATGGCGTTCGTTTTCTTTGGCGGAGGTGTTCTTTCCCGTGTTGTTCGTTCGAGGTTTAGAGTTTCGAGGTGTCTTTCCATGCTGGGCTCGGGAAAGGCGGAATCCGTCTCTAGCAAGAAAGCAACTAGCCTTAAATGGTATCGAGCTACATGCCCTTCTCATAAGATGTTGTAAGTTACGTGCCTTATTTTAGAAGCTTAAAGTAGACGTCAAGAGCTAAGAAGGGGGCCAACAAGCCATTTGAAGCTAATGCCTTAGAGCTACAGGACATAGAAGCAGGCCAACAAGTGGATTGAATCTTTTCAAGTTTAGAGACCCGCGAATTACCTTCTAAACAAAGGATTGAAAAATTCCTTCCACTTTGGACAAGATAAGTGGACAGATGAGTTGGATAATACAGATACTGATAAGCTAAGCGAGATTCCCCTTTGAGATCTCCCAACCTAAAGGCTTTATTGATAGGTTTTGAGGTTCGTTTTCGTTTCTGTCGGTCGTGGTTTCGAGGGCCGTTGTTAGTGGTTCATCTTTGAGGTTTCAAGGTTCAGATGGTTCGAGGTTCAATGTTTGTTTTAGATCATGGTTTTGAGATTTTGGTAGCCGGTCAATTTCAGTTTCAAATCTTGGTTCTAGTGTCACATCTTCGTTTTCAGATTTCGAGTTCAATTTCAGATCCAAGTTCGAGTGTTGATTTTCGTTTTGTAGGTTGGTTCGCGTTTCACATCTTGCCGGTTTAGGAGTTCAAGTGTCAGTTTCAAAAGGTTGTTCAAATAATTCAAGTTTTCCGGTTCGTTTTTGTTCAAAAGTTTCAAATCTCGGTTCGAGCTTGTTCGAGTTTCGCATCTTGCCGGTCGATTTCAGTTTCAAAGGCTATTCAAAAGGTTCGAGTTTTTGAGGTTATTTATGTTTAAAAGGTTCCCGTTTCGTGGTTGTTTGAGGTTGCCACTACTAGGGATGTAAACGAGCCGAGCTTTACATTAATCGAGCCAGACTCTTTTAAAAACGCAGAAGCTCAAGCTCGTAATTTGAGGCCCAAGCTCGGCTCGTGAAGTGTTTTACGAAGCTTGTCAGAAGCTCGTTTATTTTTTTATTTTATAAAATAGTTTAAATTATATAAATAATAAATAAAAAAATTTTATTTTTGAATTTTTATTTTTTTCAAATTTAATGATCTACAAACAATTTAAATTTTGAATTTTGAACATTTTCTTATTTAATGATATAAAAACATATAATACAAATATATAATAAATAAATAAAAAGTAAAAAATAAATATTATATTAAAGCTCGTTTAAGCTCGCGAGCTTAAAAGAGCCAAGTATACAAGGCTTGAGCTTGAGTTCGTTTAATAAATAATAAGCCTTAATCTAGGCTCAAGCTCGTTTAAGCTCAACTCGTTTCGAGCTTTTAACGATCCGAGCTCGAGTAGCTCATAAGTATCTCGTCTTATTTACATCCCTAGCCAACACCGGCCATTGGCATTTCTGGCCGCCGGTCGTGGTTCCTATTTGAGGTTGTTGTTTTGTTTCAAGGGTTCACATGTTGTCAAGTTTTTTTAGTTTTGGTCTTAGAGTTCGAGATTCATGGTCGAAAGATTCAAGGTCGGTTCATGGTTTCTAACTGTTTCGAGCAATACACTAAATCTGCTCCGAAATCTCGCATTGCCACCACCTGGTTGGAAGTGTGTGACCTTTGTTAGTTCGGGGAGTTCATTTTCAGTGTTAAGGTCGAGGTTGGATAGATTCGAATCCACCGGACCCTATTTGGTTTGCGAGTTTTAGATAGGTTGATTGGATTCATTTGATTGTGTTGGGTATCATTAGATTTATCAGGTTATGTGTTCGTGTTCAAAATTCCTTGTATATTCGTCGAATCATTGTATTATCTAGCATCTTGCTAGTTTTTAATTTATATAATATATTGCCTTTCAAAAAACTTAGTTTTAACTTTCCATTTTAGTTTGAACTTTTCTTACTTTAATTATTCCATTATTTTTTGTTTGATTCTAGTTTTACCCCTTCGTTGCTATATACATATTACAGTAGGTAGATTATTTTCTTATATTCGCAGTTTTGGACGATTTTTCTATGGACTTATCACACATGTACACACACTTTCTAATTCTACGTCTAAATGCAGGTTTGGATGATTGAAGCAGAGAAGTTCACAAGTTTTGAAGAAATTACGAAAATATATTTTTTTACTACAAAACCATTATACTAATTAAAATTATAGTTTACACCATACTACCACTACTCGTATGAGATTTAAGAGAACGAGTGACTCTAGATTCTCTAACTCAGCTACCTTGTGGTTCTCTTCTCCACCTCCATACTCATGTCCATCTCCATCTCCATCTCTACACTACAACTTCTTTATTTACCTCAAAATTAATAATTTTATTAAGCCTATCTTCTAATTTATAACCCAACCGTCTTTCCAAAAACTGCTAAATTTCCCATTCCCCACTTTTTATGAACAATGTACTTAATCCAATCCCAACTCGTCCAATTCCTTTCCCACCTTGATTATGTTACCCCAAACCACCCCATATATCCTATTTTAGCTCTAATTTCTAAAACCTCCATCCCTCCCATAAATACTACTAATAACTTTAATCCAATACTCCCTTCTTCATTTTGATCTCTACCACCACTTTGATAGAAGTCATACATTTGCACCTATTAGACGTTTAATCCTAGACCTCCCTTATCCAACCCATTTAAAGCCAGAACCATTTAACCAGGAGATTTTGTTTTTAGAATCCTCACCAAAAAGTCTCACACTTTGGAGGTAATTCATTACTGACTTTGGATACAACGAGAAAAATATCATGGAAGGCTACTGAGAGTGACACAACCTCCTTGCGATAGATAATTGACTTTCTAACTTGCCAAACATGCTTTAAATTTCTCACATGGGAAGAATTCTACATATGTCGCCTCTAAAACTTCTTTTTTAGTAAACAATCTTTTAAGAAATTCTACATATGTCGCCTCAATCTTTTTAAACTTGGAGCTATTAAATATTGGTCTCGATTCCCTTGAGTCTGTATATAACTGGTTATAAAATGACAAAACCCCTTGTTTTACTTCGATTCGTTCATCTACCCATTTAGCATCCAAATTTAGACCTCAAATTTTGTTCATTCGTTATTTTTTCTAGATCACCCTTTGGAACAACTTTGAATTCTCCTTCGATCATCCATCTTGCCTTTGTGTTTTGCCTCAACATCCTTGCTCTCTTTTTGTTTCCTGATATAACATTTATTATATATAAATTACACGCAATATCTGTGTATTTTAGTCGAAAAAGTGTGTGTATTTGTGTAAAAAGGTACACTTTACCTTTGTTTTTATTTTGCAGGCTAAAAAGGCAGGAATTAAATTTATTTGAAACGAAGTCGAGAAATAAAGAATGAAGAAAGAAATGAAGTTAAAAAGAAAAGGATAGAGAGAAAGATAAAGGAAAAAGGAAAGTAAAAAGAATAATAATTAAGAAAAGAAGTGAAGGCACCGGGGGAAAATAGAAGGTCGCGTTCAAATTGATGGTTCGCAGCTCGACGTGAAGATAAGGCGCGACCGGTCAAGTTCAAACTTGAAGTCTATCCGGTGGTGAAAGCTAAGAATCGCGACACGACACAATTATGGTTGGGGTGCGACGAGTGGATACGTCCAGATTCAAAATTGGATAAAGTTTGGGTCGCGACGACTCTACAAGTCGCAGCGCGACGGCCCTGTTTTTGGAAAATTATATATATCCAACTCCAGATTGGTTTAAAGGTTAATCACCCGACTCCTTCCACCAATATTCACCAAAATACGTCCAAGAGGCAGTCCAAGGAAGAATCAAAGCTGGAGATTGGAGATTGGAGCTCAATTGTGAAGATCAAGGATTTATTCATCATTCTTTTCACGGTTTTTCTTTCCTATTACTCATGTTCAGTTTATTTATTGAATTCCAGTGTTTAAGCATGATATTTCTAGGCTAGACATTCTGTTTTCCTTCCTAGAGGAGATGATACCTTGTAAAGTTACTTAATTTCAATAATTTAGGACATAATTCATCTTATATTTGTCTTATAAGTTTTACCAAAGTTCCATACATGTTCTAGGATCTGTTTTTGCATGTTTATAATATGAGTTTACAAAAATTAGAAGATCAATCTGTTTTTGTTACTTTAATTTTAACTATTTAGGATCAATATGTAGTTTTGACTAGTGATTGACCAAATCCTAGACTTAAATAATCAAACATGGGACTTTAATGTGTGTGATTAGCATATGATGACCTTTATGTGTCAATTTAATGATTTGATAACTTAAATAATCATTAAAGGCAAAGTTTTGTTTACCTAGAACTTAAAACATCTAATCGTGTTTTTAATTGATTTCATGATCATGAAGACTAATTAATTACATGATTATAAGGCTAAATAATCTGACCAAGAGTCTAACCACTATAGAAATCGGTATATTATGATTTAGATGTCCATTGCACAAAAATTAACTGAATTTAATCAATTCGAAAAGGTAAAATCGAATCTAGGAAGTAAGCCTTCAATTTGATAGTTAAAATCTCATAAAATTAGTTGCTTTCTGCTCTCATTGAATTGCTTTCACTGATTTATAGTGTTCATGGTAGGTTTAGTGGTTAAAGTATGGACTTTTAGTGCATAATCCCAACAATCCCCCATTAAATTGCTTTATTTGCATTTATTTAGTTTTAGTAGATTTAATTAGTTTAATTCTAAATTAATAATAAAAATCAGAATAATACCCGTTCTCTTGAGATCGACACCCAACTTATTTACTATACTCGAAAACCGATTAGGCCCTCTTACCTATTCGTGACGTTTTTAGTACAAAATAATCGGAGTTTATAAATTTAAAACGAGTATGTAAAACACATATTATCTCCCTTGATCCATTTCTTGTTTCTCAGCATTTGTTTAATTGCTCCTCCTCTTACTCCTTTTGTTCTGTCAACAATTCCCACTTCAAAGCCTCTTTCTTTAAAGTCTTCAACTCTTTTTCCAAATTCCCAAATCATAGTTTCCTCCATTTTTAGCGCCGTTTGGACATTCTTCATTTTATCTCTAAACACCTTGTCTTGTGTTGAGGACTCCACGGGTACGAACCAAGCTTGTTTCACTACTTCTTCTAAGTCTCTTTTTTTAAAGCCAAACATCGAAGAATTTGAATGGAGTCAACCTATAGTCAAGTTCTTTTGTCTTGTAGCATACTGGGAGAGTAGTCCAAAAGCTTTCTTTCTAATGCTAAAACGTTCAAAATTTGTCATCTTTGATAGAATACTTCTATGACAAGAAATTAGTTCAATTTGCTGAATTTATTCCCGTCGTCACTATTCTCGTGAATCTTCTTCCATTTCGTAGAATATCCACCCAATTCTGCAATGTCGATAAAGTCGTTGAAATCTTTGGATCCTCTTTTGTTTATGGCCGAATTGAATCTGTCTTCTTTCCCTCTCACTTCATTGAAATCCCCAAAAGGCACCATTTGATTGTTCTATTAATGATTAAAACATTCCCATAAATATTTTCTTTCTCTCTCCACTATAGGACCGTATATGTTTATCAAACCTACCAAGCGATCTACTCCTTCCCAAATGCCTATAACTGCTAAGAACCCTTTTTTCGCGATTGAGCTACATTTTTTAAATAGATTCGGATTCCACATGGTGATCAAGCCTCCCGATTGACCATCTAAGTCATTGCAATAACTTCACTTAAGTCTCAAAGTGAATCGGTCAACCTTCATTGCACGAAGTAATTTTGTTTCTTTAATAGCATTTATATTTGTTATATATCTCTTATATCCAACCCTTTTACTCTCCATTAATTCCAAACCCTTGAATACTGATAGAGATTAACTTCATAATTAAAAGGGAACAAACAAGACACAAGACACATGCACCTGACTCGGTTTACATCTCACCAAGTTGGTCAATTTGCTTACATTCAACTCTCTAACCAAACTCTAGACATTCTAATTGATCTTGCCTCCATGTAAAACCAATACTCGATCGAGCCATACTCAATTACCTCTCCCAAGTTTTCTATGCTAGTGTTTTGCGACGATTTTCTATCTTTTAAGATCTCCCTTTGGAAATTAGCCTTCTTTTCTATGGATCCATTCTTACTTCGTTGCCTTTGCTTTTGTTTTTTGCTACCACCGACTTTACTTTGTTCCCCCATTGTATTTGTTTCTAGCCAATTATTTGAGTTATATGATTTTCTTATTATTTTTGTAATTCTTTCATGATGTATTATTTAGAATTGGTTATGTTTATGTTGAATATGTGTTGTATTTAGTTTCCTTGTTGCATTAATTTCTTTGATTTAATCTTTTAGTTAATATTATTAAGTCACACGTAGTAATAACCGTCATGGCTATTAGTCACATCAAATTTTCTAACATGACTATCTCGTTACTATCAACCCTAGTAATGATTGTCATGACTACAATTACTAACCACCACATCATTACCATTATCATTTTAATTTTCAATTATCTACATAAAACAAATTATAAACTAATAAAATTAGATTATTATTTTGAAAATACAAATTTAAATCATACATTAAATATATTACAGTAACAATATTACAAATACAAATTCAAAATATAATTAAGCTTGAAAAGGAACTCGGAGTTGCCAAATATGTTTGACGAGATCGTTTCGAAGATAAATATGTGTATCTTTGTCACGAATCTCTCTAGCGTTTCGTACCTTCGATGCGAATCCCTCGGCAAGCGAACATTGTAAGTTAACATGGAGAATTTATGGACCTTCTTCCATGAGGCTTATTGCATACTCTTGATATTTAATAATCATGTTTTACAAAATTATGCAAGGATACATGATTCTTCTTATTTTGTGATTGTAGTAGATCTAGTCGGGTTTTTAACTATTGCCCGCCTAGCTTGAAAAACACCGAACGTTCGCTCAATATCCTTTCTTGCACTTTCATAAATAACAGTAAAACCAAGCACTCTCACAACATTTGCTCGCTATCATATGCTAATTGCCGTATACACCAAAATATTTATCTATCATAATTAATAATTTGAACAAATTATAACCTATTTAAACTAGATATGGATTTGATTAATCTACATGAACTAAGTCTGAATAGGATTCACCTTTTTAAGTCAAGTATGCTCTTCATTAACTATTTTGACAATGATTCATTTGAAAAAATTAAGTATGACAATGATTGGCCTCATGTTGAAACAAATTGACGGATATGGTTTCAAGTATGAGCGTAATTGACCAACATTGATCATATTCACCTATTCGAAGAAAATATGAACTTGATTGACTAAGTTGACCATCATTGACATGTTTGAACAAGTTATGGCTTATTTGAACCAAGTTTGCCTTTAATTGAATAACATAAACCAAGTGTGACTATGATTGACCTATTTAAGCCAAGTATTCCATTAATTAACTATTTTTTACCATGATTCAATGTTATGAAAAAGTATAACATTGATTGAACTAATGTTGACACTGATTGATGGGCTTCGGTATGTTGTATAACTTATAAGGGTCATATTAGCTATATTATATCTTGATTGGTCATAATGGTTAGGCTATCTAAACCTAATATGGTCGTAACGGAGTTAATTTGGCAATGAGATAGATTGAAGCATGCTTTGGTTGAACAATGTTTATCATTATAAAGTTATTAGAACCTTGCTTGACTTGTTTTTCTATGATATACGATGGTAATAGACTAATATTGATCGTAACTCATCTTTTGTTAATAAGTTGACCGTAACTCGCCTATATAAACAAATATGACCATGATTTACCTATTTGAACCAACTACAATCAATTATAGTTGACCATGATTGACGTGTTTGAATCATACGTGACTTTGATTCATTAGTATTAATAATAATGGACCTATTTGTTTTCAGGTATGATTTTAATTAACCAATATTGGTCGTAATTGGTCTATTTAAATGAAGTATGACCTTTAGCTTGACTTAAAGTTAACCATGATTGACTTATTTAAACAAAGTTTGATCTATTTGAACCAAGTGTGACCTTGAATTGCATATGAACCAAGTATGTCGATGACCTTGAATGACCAATGTCATTATTCGGTCATTTGTTTGAACAAAATAAGGCCAATTTGAATTTTGAACCAACTACAATCAATGTTGACCACGTTTGACATGTTTAAATCAAGTGTGACTTTGAATCATTAAATTTATAATTATCAGTCTATTTAGTTTCAAGTATGCTTGTAAATTTGTAATTGACTAATATTTATTGTAATTCACCTATTTGAACAATGTATGACCTTGGTCGATTAAAGTTAATCATGTTTGACTTATTTTAACCAAGTATGACTTTGATTGTTGATAGTTGACTATAATTCACATATTTGCACAAAGTATGACTTTATTAACCAATGTTGATCATTGATCACTTATATGAGAATCAAGTATGAGTGTTGTTGAACAGCGTTGACCATATCATTGATGTATTAACCCAATTACCAGTTTATATTGACCATCATTTACGTAAGATTAACATATGTTAACTATGCCTAATCTACTTTTTTTGTACCACAAACTCACACATAACCTAAAATATACCTTTGTCTCAAATGAAACTTGAACACTCAACCTCAAAGAGAGAGAAACACCTTACATATCTTGATATCGCTAGGCCAAATTATTTTAAATTTTAATTTTTCCATATAAAAAGTCTTGTGGAAATTCTTGGGTGAAATTATACAACTTTCTCATATAATTATTCTCATACCAAATTCGTAGAAAATACTTTCCACAAAAAATTTCTCATTTCAAATCCAAGGAATCTTTGTGGTAAATCTCTATTTAGTTGTTACCTTTGGTCTCATACCCGATTTTGAAGAAAATGTACACAACTTTTGCAACAATTGTCCCGGGGAATTCATCTTGTTTCAAATCCATGGAAAATTTGTGGGAAATCTTTATTTATTTAATGAGTCGTTTTGGTTTCATACTCAATTATGTTGGAAGTCCATGCGAAAATTATATAACATTTGCAACACAATTCCGACCGAATACTTCCCGTTTTAAATTTATGGGAAATCTCTATTTAATGGTTAGCTTTGGTTTCATACTCAGCGCAAAATTCAAGGAAAATTATACAACTTTCCAATGACTTTTTTTTTATGAAACTCTTTTCGTATCAAATCCACGGCAAAACGGTAGGAAATGTGAAAAATTAAACAAGCGTGCATGGAGAATTTGGTGAGACAGATTCACATCGAATCTCAATATTTGAAAGTGTGAATTTATAGTAAAAACCTCACGATTATTAGTGTAGATAAATTATATAATATTTACATTTTTAAATGTGAAAAATTAAAAATAATTATAAAGTTATAAAAGTCGTTCCTCTTAGGTGTGAACCTTTATACTTCTGATTTATTATTAAGACTGCATATTTAAAAGTGTGGATTTGTAAAATTAAATTACATATTTATATATGTGGAGTTTATTCTTTTGCTAACAAAATCTATATTTCACTATTATAAGTTTGACAAGTTCTAAAATTCTTACACACTTGTTATAAAGCTGTGCGAAGAAATAACATATTTGTTGCAGTAAACCCCGTTGAAAAATTTCTCACACAATATGTATAAATGATATTCATTTTTATCTAAAATATAGAGTACCATATATAATTATATTACATATGTCCGAACATGGGGAAAATTAATAATGTTGAGAACCGGTTTTTACAAAGTTTGCCCCTTCAATCTACACCAAATAAAGAAATCTCAAGATATGATGCATGGAGAATATAGACAAGCTAAATGCACTGCATGGAGGTCAGAGTTGCATTGCCCTCAAACTTTTAATTTAATGTATGTCCTACAAGAACTTGTCGCCAACTTGTATGTGCTTTTCGGTACTGAAATCTCTAACAAGTTTAGTG
The DNA here is from genome assembly GCA_038502395.1 of Dittrichia graveolens. Taxonomy (NCBI): domain Eukaryota; kingdom Viridiplantae; phylum Streptophyta; class Magnoliopsida; order Asterales; family Asteraceae; genus Dittrichia; species Dittrichia graveolens. Next base: position 21,261,468 of record JARJIL010000004.1, read on the forward strand.
GCAAGCTTGGTATTGAATAACATTTATTCCACTTAAATACAACCCAATCATGATCATACCTATTGTCCAAATCAAGCTTAGAGAACATATATAAAATCTAAAAACTTCTATGAACGATGACTCAGAAACATGGACTAACCGATTGTTCCATCATAGTCTGGTTTGGATTATCATGATCAAGATTCCATAGAAAGCCGCTCCATAAGGCATCTTGTGTTACAGTGTCCCACCATTGTGCAACATCTTGAGCCATCACACAAGGATTTTCCTTCTGCTGCTCGCAGGTGGTCATTGTGTGTGTATCAGTGGTGGTTTCTTGCAGTATGGCTTGTGGTGGTTTGGTGATCATTCTTTGATTGTTGCCTTCTAATTCAAATAATGTAGTACTACATATTGTTTGGTGAAGTTTTTGGTCTTGTTTGTAGCTAGGTTCATCTTTATATTTTTGCTTTTTGATGTTGTTTTGCAATGGTTTCCCTTTCTTCTTGAAATGAGTTCTCCAGTAATTCTTTATTTCATTGTCTGTTCTCCCCGGCAAATATCTAGCTATTGTAGACCATCTATAAACCAAAACATATAAATATGATCTTAGAGATCATGAAATGAATTAACTCTAGCAAGAGAGAGAAGCTTACTTGTTTCCCCATAAAGCATGAAGTTCAATAATGATGCCCTCCTCTTGAGGTGATAAGTGGCCTTTTTTAAGACCAGGCCTTAAGTAATTCACCCAGCGTAACCTACAACTCTTCCCATTCCTCTTCAATCCTAAACACCAAAGGCATATTAATCAAGATATATTAAGACCACAAACAAGTAAACAACCAAATAGTTTTTGGTCATAGAGACCACGGGCGCAGGGGACGATCACTAAAGATGCACACCCTAGTACGAAATCTTGGATTGGCCTATTTCCGACAGATTTTACCGCTAAAAATTGCCATATTTGTTGTAGCGTATACATACCCAGATTAGAAAAACTAATTTCTCTACTAAATTAAATTATAGACATATATAAATCATACCTGAGCAACCTGCTACCGAGCTCCATCTTCCTTCCCCATGCAATGCAACATACTCCATTAACAACTTATCCTCTGCAGGTGTCCAAGGCCCCTTCCTCCATCCTCCCTCCACCACTCTCAACCCCATCATTCCCTCCATTTTCATTATTTTTTCCACCAATTATCTTGTCTCCAACTCCTGCAACACAAATTATTGCTAAAGCACACCCTTTATATATCCCTTACTAGCAGCCCACTGTATGAAATGATGATATCACAATCTTAATCACACTACCACCTTTAAATTTCCAAATCTAATATGAAATCCTAACTATATATAGTTATAATCATTAAATAAAAACTTTCTCAAACCGTGTCTCCCCACGTGTTGAAATACTGATCTCTACCCATCTAAATCAAGCTATTTACTACTTAAACATCAAAGAAAACATTCCTCATTTGATAACTACTTGCCAATGCTTATGTCATAGTTTCTATGATAACACAGAATCTAAATGAAAGCACTCTCTTAAATTAAAAAACAAATATAGTGGTTGTTGGTGTCTCCTTGAAAACAGCCCATATCCAATCTCTTAATCACATATGTTAATACACTCAATCTTTCCACAGATGCTGTACTTCAACTTTTCTTGTTGCTAATGATCTTAATTAGCTTAATTATCAGCGTGAAATTAAGAAGCTTCTAGTTACTATTTTGGGTGGTGGAATGTTAGAATATATTAAAATGGGTATGAGTCGATCAGCTTGTGGACACGTGTTGTGGTACTTGCTTAATTCTCAATTATATGTACTATTTAGATTTGTTTAATGGTGCATGTAGGTCATTAGTTTAAGTGATTATATGCCAAATTGGTAGTGATGTGTAACACCTAAAACTATAAAATAATCAAAGGCTAGCTTTCCTGATGTAGAATGAGTATTATTATAATATGATATAATTTATTTATAGAATTAAAATATTATATACTTTATAATATGATGCTAGCTGTGCGTCAAAGGTGGAATGAATTTGGTCTGTTTCTTTTTAAAGAACGTAGTACTTAATTATAGTATATATATAGTTCCAGTTCAAAGTTAAACCGTTTGAATTGAAAGGGATCTACGTGGATTTGCAAGATTCGATGATTGTTACGGATGAGAAAAATCAGCGGGTCAGCTTTCTCCTGGTGTGTGGAGACAGGATTAGGTATTCAAGATTACACGTTTTCTTTGAAAAGGAAATTAATTAATTAGATTAATTAATCTTGTTTTGGTTGTACGTACTAAGATATTATTGCTTCAAAAGGCTTCTAGAATTCGCTAGCGATTTCTTTTAGTTTGGGTGCGCGGTAGGTGCTCAAAACATATAACGAGTCGAGTTCGGGTTTGTAAGATCGGCTATACTCGAAATCTTATTGATTTTTTATGTGATATATACGGCCGAACACGTATACATGTTTACGTGTTCTTGTTAATTTTTGGTGTCGATCGATCGAAGGGTGGTAATAAAATATACAATTATTGTTAAAAAATAATATTGAAGATGATAATCACAAGGTTCCCTAATTTGGCTGCATCAATAGTACTACTATTCAATAGAGGTTGCTATTTTAATATAGGGTGATACTATATACTCCCTTCTCCTTATAAACCCACATATTAAATTAAGAATGTTATATTTTTAATATTGTTTTTTCACTTACATATGTCAAATCAAAAAGGAATATATATATATAATAAAGAGGATATATAGAATTACCTTTTAATATTTTTACTATATGATGATTGGTATAGTAATTAACTCCCAAAAGTACAATTAACACTCGTCTTCTGACATATCATTCTTAATTTAATTTATAAACTGTTTAGATGTCACAATAAGAATCAAATCAGCATGGACCAGTATATATATATATATATATATATATATATGTGTGTATATGTATGTAAAAGTTTAAACAAGAACTTTTTTTATACGAGAACTGCGAGAATAAATCTTAGCCGTCTAATTCCCCATCCTTCAATTGGATTGCACACCCATAAATTTCTTACATGCACCTTACCACACTCAATCCTCCCACGCTTTTCATCTATGAATTCCATTTACCACTTGAATGACCAAGATTGGTTATCGCAGTTCTCGTACGAAAAACAATTCTCGTTTGAATCTCCCCTATATAGATGTCTATACCACTATATAAAGCATTTAACATTCTCTCTCCTCTAAAATTTTAAGACTTCTTAAAATTTAATCAATATAAAATCTTGACCCTTCATTTAATCTAAATTAATCACATCCACTCAATCTTTAACTATTTTATTTTCTCCTAATTTACTTTAATTTTTTATTCAAAATATATTATCTCATACTAACACAATTATCCACCCACATCAACATAATTTTTAAAATCTTATTAAATCTTCTCTTTATTTCATCAATATAAATCTTTTTTCTTATTTTATTGTCTTTTAGAATTTATTTTTAAAATTAATAAAATAGTTAAATGTAAATAAAAGAAAATTTGAAAAAAAACGGACATGTTGCTGTAGAAAACTTTTTCGTGACATTGAGTCGCGCGAATAACATATCATTACATTCTTGAAAGCGACATATTATAAACCAAAAACTATTTACCACCGCAGCATTGCGCGGGTATGATGCTAGTATATATATATATATACTAGTTAACTATCTAGGCTGTGCAATGCACAACCCATGAAGTTTTTATGTTAGTGTCTTAACTATTTACATAATTATGTAAAAAGTTCAGATATATTAATTATTTACCTACTTAATTTAATTATAAATTGGATGAATATTTTAAATTTTTCATAGCTAGTTGATTGTAAATAAACTTAATTCTCATATGTCTGTCATGTTTTCATTGCTTTATAAACAATGCTTTTAACTCGTATATTTCCTTTATATTTTCTACATTCCAAAACTTAGACACTTAAATTTTTTCCTCTAATGACTTGGAAATAAAATTTAATAAGTAAAATATTTGAACACTAAGTTAAAAGGATAAACATTGTTAACTTGAAGTAGCAAACCGACCTACGAAATTACTTAGATAAAAAAGATATCTAACTCCGGTTCTCCGATTGATTCATAAACATATAAATCAAGATAAAAAAAAGTTAAGAGGTATAAATATAAAACAAAAGTGAAGATATAAATTATACTCTATTATAGTAGTATCACATAAACCATTCTTAGATACAAGACTCTCTCTCAGTAATTAAAATAAAAAAATCAAACTTTAGTGTCCTAATATGTGCTACAAATTATTTATAATATTAAATAAACAAAACAATCTCATAATCGCATCTGTACTCTATCTCTTTTTGACTTTTCAGCTTCTGTCACATTAAAAATTACTTTTTTATATTTTAAAACCAATTTCTCATTATGTAATGTTTTCAAAATGAAAGATTATAGTTTATAAACAGAAATTAAAGTGAATCCGATTCATTAATTTTAAGTTTTTTGATATAAAATTTAGAAGAATTTGAAATAAGTTAAATTGAACATATCACTTTGCATTTTTACTATGTTAAATGTTGTAACACCTTGTCTTATCATAACATAATATTGTGTGTTATGTTCAAATTTGTTCAAGGTTTTGTTTCTGACGACCAGGAAGGAACTTCCTAGGGTTAGATTTCTCCCGTGCAAGCACGTTTAACTCTAAAATTCTCATATGATTTATCAAACTTGTGGCCACAAAACGTGTTAACATGTCTCATATCCACATCTGATTTGAGATCCGCGTAAGATGTTGCAAACACCCCTTGGAGGCTTGGACTCATCGTCCTTGATAAAGATTGCCACATAATCCCGAATAGCACAATAGTGGCTCTGAAACAATGTCTATCTCTTGATCAGGCGAGAACTTCCTCCTACCCACACACTCAAGCACGTTTTAATCCATAAACTTTAAGTTCTAAACTGTAAAACTTAAATATATACATAAACTTAATATCCTTATTTGATCAAATGTGCACTTATAAATCAATCTCTTATATACACAACCAATGTGTGATTCACCTAAAGTGTTACATATATAATTACTAAGTAATATATTAAGCATTAAATTTATGTATCAATGTTAAATGTAAACATTATACTTTAATTTAAAGTATTAAATGAAGCTATAATAAATTTGAAGGTTAAGAGATTAAACCATAAATTAAACTATCAAATATTCACACATATGTCAAAATATTGTGTTAATTTTATTTTATTAAAATGGTCTCAAATAGTTTGGCACTATTGGGAATTACACATGTTAGATGTAGAGGGCATATATTCTTTTTATATATATAGGTATATATATATATAAGAGATGATTTGTACACAACAAGTTTTTATCACACACAACAATTATGACTTTTATACCTCTAGAATCTCCCAGCTATCTTTTATTCTCATCCACGTATTCAAGGGTATAATGGTTCAAACAATAATTAATTGTTGTGTATGGTAAAAATCTGTTGTGTACATATCATCTCCCTATATAATATATATATATATATATATATTTATAATATATATATATATATACTAATATTAAAGCATTTAGCACTTTTTTTCCTAAAAAAAATCTCTTAAATTTTAAGTAAACTGAAATTACTAACTTACCCCTCATTTAAACCTAAAAGGAATCTATTGAATGAATTTAAATAGATTCTTAAAAATTATTTTAATAATCAAACATTCCATAAGAAATAATGTTTAAAAATGTCAACACCATGCAAATTAAATTTCAACTAATAATATATTAAACAAATTATAAATTAAATAAAAAACTTTCATAGAAATATCTATACTATATTATAAAGCATTTAGGTATTTTTCTTAAACTCTTAAATTTTAAGTGTTTTGAAATTACTAAATTACTCATCATATAAACTAAATTGAGTAACTAATAGATATAGTTAATAAGATTCTTATATTCCATTTTTATAACTAACTTTACATATTTAAGAAAATCAAAGTCAATACATAGTTAAAATATTTTCATAACTTTTTTTTTTCAATTATGGAGAACAAAAAAGTAAATAAAATAGAAAAAAATAAAGAAAATAGATATGTCACCAAATAAAAGTATTCATTGTCACTGTATTACATGAATACCATACTCCCTACGTCTTGAAAACAGACATATTAACGAGTATAAATTATTCGTTACCGTCGCATTACGCGGGTATCATGCTAGTGTGTATATATATATATATATATATACACACACACACACACATCAAGGTCGGATGCACGAGGTTTTGGGTACATAGAACTATAGAGGTGGCTCTCTCTCTCTCTATATATATATATATACACTAATTAAATCCTAGGCTGTGCATACGCATAGCCCACAAATATAAATATTGTTTGTTTAAGAGATTGAACATATTATTTTCAAAATGGTTGTTTGTTTAAAAGATTAACATTCTATTTCTAAAACGAAATACATATAATTCATTCTAAAATACTTCTCAAAATTAATCATACATGCATACTTGAATGAAATTGGAACTTGCATACTGTTTTAATATACATAAATATTGTGTAATAATTAGTGTGAAAAAAATTAACCTACAATTCTACTATAAAAGGAGGTAACAAAAATATGCGATTTTTTCTATTTGTTCACTTGTATTATTCTTTTTCAACTATGCAGCATATGTTAAGATTTATTTCTATTTTGATCTTTGTCTGCATTTCTTCAAATAATTATTCACATTCAACAAATACATTCATCTCTTAAATTTTTATAGCTATAAAAATTTGTATAAATTTTTTAGCATCTTGAAACATTTTATTTAATTAATTCAAATATTTCCTCAAAGCCTCCTTCCCGTTCTTCAATTCTACTTCACGGAATTATAGATCGTTTGCCGTGAAAATATATTTTGTGTAACGAGAATAATAATCATAATAAATAAAGAATATAAATAATTTGTTTAATGGGAATTAATAGATCTAAAAGGGTTGTAATCTAGATACGGTACTCATCACATCAAATTCTAACTCATCTACGTTGCGAGTTTTACCATGTAAAATTTTATTTATTTATTAATGGTTTGCAATAATGAATTTTTTCTCTAAAGACATTGGAAAATAAAACAAATTAAGTAGAGTATCTGAAATTCTAAATGAAATGGTAGACATCACAAACTTGATGAAGTAGCAAAGGGTTTGCCTAACAAAAAAATCCTTAGATAAGAAAAAAGTTACTTAACTATGGTTTAAGGAGTGAATCATAGAAAGCTCCAAAAAAATGTAGGGATATATATAATGTAAAGAAAAGATGAAACATTATGCTCTATATTCCCACTCCCTAGTTAATATATAATATTTACCGTTTTGGTAAATTTCATATCACATTGTGTTTACGTAGGATTTTTTTTATAACATGTTATATTTAATATATTACTAAAAATCGAAACTTGAAAAATAATAACATTAAATTTGGAATATAGTAATACTTCATGAGCTCATGATCATCACATTTATAGCAAATATTGTAGCCGCCTCCAAAACATGCACACAAATTTAAGAAACATATATACACACATTGAAACACACTCCTCACTCGATGCAAATGACTAAATGTTAATAGATCTTGCTTTTAAATTGATTACTATAATAATATTTGTGATTGGTGAAGTGTCAACAATACATCAGAGAGCATCCAAAATTTGTGTTATACTATGGCTATTTTAGTTGTACATTTTCTACATCTTTTTTTTATTATTTATTATTAAGTGAGGTGAAATAGTGTTATACTATTTTATGGATATGTGTTGGTTATAGGAGGTATAAGAGGATTTTATATATATATATAGGTAGATATAGGGGAAAGTTTATTTGAGAACCATTTTTATTGCGAGAACTATGACAACCAATCTTAGCCGTTCATTTTGGATAATGGAATTCATGGATGAAGAGTGTGGGAGATTAAGTGTGAGAAGGTGCATGTAAGGAATTCATGGCTGGCTGGGCAATCCATTTGAAGGAGGGGAAATTGGACGGCTAAGATTGGTTCTCGCAATAAAAACGGTTCTCAAATGAACTTTTCACTATATATATGTGTGTGTGTGTGGGTTCATTTGAGAACCATTATTATTATTAGAGCTGCGAGAACCGATCTTAGTCGTTCAATTGGTAAGTCGAATTCACTATATATATAGGGTAAGGATCCATATAGCCCTACCCTTAAACATAGAACTCAAAAGCTAATTCTCAGCCACTCATTTAAAAGGGCAAAATAGGAATCGCATAAAAAAATCTAAACCCACGCCTCCTATAAGGCTTTCTCAAAATTTTATTTTTTATTTACCCTTAAATATTTAAATGATCATAACTATTTCAATTTTGAGAATTTGAGCAAAAAAATTATGCCAATCTACTCATTTTTTAATCCTCTTTCAAGCAAGACCACTCTTTCCATATTTCTAAAAATTTTATTTCGAAAATGCAAACCATATGAAAATGATATAAAAATGTTATCATTTTGAATCATGTGATTTTTTTATCATTTTTGGCAAAAAAACATGTGTATTTATATCTTTTTCGGTTTAAAAATGTGTATTTATATTATTTTTGGGCTAAAAACATGTGCACTTTTATCATTTTCAGCTGTAACCATGTGTATTTATATCATTTTTTATTGAAGGGTTATATTTATATCATTTTCGGCCGAAAATGAGTCTATTTTTATCATTTTCATGTGGATAATGTTATCATTTAATTTAATTGTTGTATATTGTTATCATTTTTATCTGGAAAATGATATCATTTTCAACTGAATTGTTATCATTTTCGGTTGAAAAGTTATCATTTTTGGTGGCTAGAAAATATTATCATTTTCAACTGGAATTGTTATCATTTTCGGCTGAAAAGTTATCATTTTCGGTGTTGGAAATGAAAAAGAAAGGAAGGGGCGAAATTTATGGGGTGGAGGATTCCCACAACACTCTTCCTTCTATAATTAAACCTTATAATTGTTACTTAATTACCATAATGTCATTTTTAGATCTTGACCATTGATTTAAAATTTTTAATTGTCCAAATCTGACCTTTGGGTTATATGTTTAAGCATATGATCTTTATTGATTCATTATATATATGGGTGCAGCACTACTTGTTTTCGAGTTGGAAAGCTGGTGGTTCATGCCATTTTATATAATTTTACAACATATAAAGTTGTTTTTTAATTTTTATTGCATAAATGCTAAGTCAAATGGTGTAAGTATGTTTACGGTATCACTTGTATGGCATGTGGTACTTCAAGCAAACATCATCCCTGCCATTTTAAGTACCGAAAAAGTAATTGCTTTGAAGTATTTACATGGTGCAAATTAGAGAAAGAGATAAGAGAGGAGAGAGAAGGAAAAAAATTAGGAGAGATGAGAGATTAAGAGAGACTACTTCAAAAGTGAAATATGAGTTATGTGGTATCAAGTATATATGAGAATTATGAGGGTATGTATGCCCTCGACTTTGGAAGTATGTCCTCCACCACTCCACACTATGTCGTTATGTTACTACTTAGTTACATAATTATCACATCTTACTATAATAAATTCTGAGATCCTAATTGACTAACTAATAAAAAAAATGAAATAGTGTGTGTGTGTGAGAGAGAGAGAGATAGTTAACTTGGCCCCCACCATGAACATCTACAAAGTAGCCCCCTTTCCGTCTTTTTCACACCATTTTCCCCTCCACTACTTAGAGTAAAAGGAGTGGTGCTTTCCCACTATTATAACACTGTCATGTTAATTTTTCTTTCTTATTACTTAGTTAATCACTTAGCTTGTAAAGATCACTTTCACCTACTTTTCACCAACTTATAGCTCACATATTACCCTACTTCAAAAAAAATTTAAAAAAGAATGGGAATATATAGATTGGACCACCTTTACACACCACGTACACCTTTCACAACCTGTTAATAATTACATATTCCTTCACCCGCCAATAAGTGATGTGGCCCTCACTCCTCATCACTAAATGGTGGATGTACAACATAAAATAACCCCAAACCCACCCTCCACACACACTCCTTTTAGGCTTTTACTTAAGTGAGAGAGGTAGAGACTTAAGTGGTCACAACTCACTCTCAAATACCCTTTACGCTATATACTCTAAAAATATATGTAAAATGGTATAAATATTTATATGCTCTTTATGTTATTTTTTTAGTTTTTAAATGATACAAGTATAGGAATAACTTTTGCATATCTATACGATATTATAAAGTATTTAGACTTTTTGCTTAAACTTTTAAATTTTAAGTGTTTTAAAATTACTAAATTACCCTTCATATAATTAAATTGAGTAACTATTAGATATAGTTAATAAGATTCTTATATTCAATTTTAAAAGCTAAACTTTACATATTTAAGAAAATCAATGTCAATTCATTTTTTTTTGAAAATCAAAGCCAATACAAATTAACTTAATTATTAAAGCATATTTTCATGATCTTTTTTTCAATTATGGAGAACAGAAAAGTAAAGGAAATGGAAAAAAGATAAAGAAAATAGACATGTCAGCAAACGAAAATTATTCGTTATCACTGTATTACATGAATATCATACTCCCTGCGTCTTTAAGACGGACACGTTAACGAGTAAAAGTTATTCGTTACAACCGTATTACACGGGTATCATCATGCTAGTGTTAATTTATTGCAACCTACGTTATCGGTTTCATCAAAATCAGTAATATTTGTAACAACAATTGTTCTGTGGCAGCTATACACAATAAACTGGGTTTGATATTTAAAGTAAATATATATAATTTTAAAATGCGACAACATGTTTTTTTCATTATAAGAAAACAGATTTTAATGGGGAAACATCTCCACAAGGTAATAAGGTATATCAATTACATATTTTAGTGATTATATATGTATAGGAATTTAAAACTTATTTTTTAATTGTTTAGTTTCTAAAAGTATATCGAATTTATCACTTTTTGTTATTTTATGTATCCAATATTTGAAACTACCATTTAATATACTCAACTTACCAAACCTACCATTTTATGTATTGAAAATCCTACTACACAAGTACGTTGTTAGTAGTTTTCTTAATTTTGATTTATTTGTAAATTCCACCCATCACTAAGTTATATATATATATATATATATATATATATTGCTGACGACGAGTCAAGAGAGAGATTTTCAACTTGAATCTATAGTCATTGGATCAAACTAACTTTAAATCTCAGCCATATTAAATCAACATTCACATAAAATCTACATAACCAATTGCGATTTACACATGCTTCACATTTTATTTAAAATTAGTTAAAAAAACAATCAAATGTTTAAAAACCCAAATAATCCGTCGATTCGGTTTCAAGACGTATAGTTTTCACTTTTGAATTTAAATTTTCATGAGATCACATCCAAAGTTAATAGCATCCAAAGTTAATAGCGGCCATATGCAAGTATTCTTTTTTGATACGTTTCTTTTGCAAAGATAAAATAATGTTATCTAATGGATACTCACGGGCCGCAATTAAAATATAACTATTACTAAGAGACATTAATGATTTAAATTTTCACATCCAAAGGCACAACGACACGATTATGTAGTGATTTTTTATTGTTTGAATTGGTTTTTCAATATATTTGACGGTGAACATTAATTAGCCATTTTCCATGACACATATTAATTCATATGAATTACAAAGGTGAAAATCGTATCATGTTCCAGTTAATATTTACGTGAAATGTTTACCTTTTTTATTTAGAAATCAAAACACTATCCCGTAAATGTAAAACACGAATACTACCCACTTCGGCCATTTAATTATACGGGTTGGTGTATCATAGATGGGTTGATGTGTCCTAAGCTAGTGGCATCCTATAAACATAATGTAAATGGGTCGTTTGATCAATGCAAAAAACTAAAATATCTATATAAAATTTAAACAGGTTGGTATGTCATAATAATACAAATTTAAACGTGTTTACATGTCGTAAATGGATAAGCGAGACAATATGCTATATGTTTTTGTTTTATTTTTTAATTCTAAGTTGTTTTATATATCCCGGTCTTATTTTTATGTATAGTTACTTTAAAACTCAAATTTGTTTATTTATTAATATTACTTGATTAAATGTTTGTGTGATATACGGATTGGTTTAACAAATATATTAAATACTACATATTAATAAAAAAAATTTAATAATTATAAAATATGAAACGAATTAGAATTTAAAAAATGTCGACGAACGGCGTCATCACTCAGACCAATGATGAAAGGGTTAGCGTGAGGTTGAGGGCAAATGTGATGACATAAAAATGGTTTCATCATACGAAGATACATGATTGTATTTGTTGTACGAGCTATCGATCATTTTGAGTAATGTCTCACGAAATTTGACTTTTTAATATGTTTAATAAGAGTTGTGGGTTACTCTACTCATAACCAATTGATTTTGAGTTGAAACCCCACAAACTTACATAGTATTGGAGCAAATTTCACCCGTGGTTGGTCAGAAGTCACACGAACTTCACGTAACTTATAAGTATTCACGTGTTAGGTGCAGAAAAAAAAGAACATCACACGTGAGGGGCGTGTTGAGTAATGTCTAATATCTGGCAAAAATTAACTTTGTAACATGCTTTATAAGGGTCACGTGCTACTACTCTTATAGCCAATTGATTTCGAGTTGGAACCCCATAAACTTAAATATCATTACTGTTACAATTAACAAGGGCAATGTCAAATCTTTATTGGTTAACAAAATTTAAAATTATTATAAAATATTTTAATTGAAAAGTTATAATCATCCGATAAACTTAATATAAATTAGTCTATTTATATTATAGTATTAGAAGTTATCTAGAAATTATAATATAATACAGGAAAACAAAAACTATATGAATAAATATTGACAAGTAGATTTGTAAAGCAAAGGCATGGCTAGCCGGGGTGGTTAGTGCATTTTCGTTTTACTTGGTCCTAGGTTCGACTCATGCAAAAGTGTCTTTTACTCACTTTTCTTTTTTCCTCAATTTTTCACAAAAAACCTCAAATAAATTTGTACTCTTTCAAACTAACCCTCAGTTTTACAATAATTTGTAAAATAGCTCTAAAATTAAAAAAAAAACTTTATTTATTTCTATGAAGATAAAATAAAAATAATTTATAAAATATATTTATTTTAAAAATTAATTGTTTTAAATCTTCTTTGGAAAGATAATTTTATAATAGTTGTATAATATATATAATCTTTTTTCTAGATAAAACACATTTTTTGTTGTAATTAACTTTTTTACGGTAAATATACACACATATCCTAATTTACACCTATGTTCATAGTGAGACTTTAACAGTTTAACTCTTGATATTGAAGTGGAAGGAGGACACTTTGAAATCACCTTGATACCACTAGGCTAAGGCTCTTTGGTTTTTGTTGTGATTAACTATATCATTTATAGCTATGATTCGAATAAAGTAATAAGAGAAGTTTCTTTTAACCGTAACAAAAAAAAATCATAACTAGAACATTAGTCATGTATTTGAGTTATTCTCAATCATACATATATTTACAACTAATTAAGTATAATTGAATGACATAAATTCATACGAATTTTTCTAATAAAAAAATCATTGTTAAATTTTGTTTTTATCAATTTTGTTTCATAAAAAAAATTGTAAACCCCGCTGCATTGCGCGGGCTTAAAAGATCCTCGTTAGAATACATATTTCATTCTCAAGTTTTTTAGGTTTTTCATATGATATATATCACATTTTTATTATTGATTATAAAATACTCAAACTACAAATTATTAGCGTATATTTGAGTGATCAATGTTTTTGTAACAAACAAATTATATTTAGTTTTCTACTATTTAGATTATAGGGTCAAAAATGGTTTAATCATCAAAGTTTTTGTTCAATTTTAGTTTAACCATCAAAGTTTTTTTCTAAACGATATTACCATAAAGTTTGAATTTGTTATGATTTAAACCTCAAACTTTTTTTCAAATTATTTAAACCTTAAAGTTTTGTTAAAAAAAACTGAGTAATCACTTATGTTTTGTATGGTTTTCGATTTTACCCTCTCTACTTATTATGCATTTTACTTTTTATTAAAAAGTTAACAAAGCTTAGAGGGTTAAACCTTTGTTAACAAAAAGTTAATGGTTAAATCGTTTGGGAAAAAACTTTAAGGTTTCAACCAAAAAGAATGCGTGACTTTGAGGATTAAATAATAATAAATTCTAACTTTATGGTAATACTGTTTGAAAAAAAAACTTTGATGATTAAACCGAAACTAAAGTAAAACTTTGATGATTAAACCATTATTGACCATAGATTATATCTATAGTTATTATTTGTTACAACTTGAACTTTTAAAATTTTATATAGTTTTTTAGAAAGACTATGCATAAAACAAACAATTAAATAAATTTTTTTATATACCCGAGCGTCGTACGAGTATTAAACTAGTTATTATTATTGTCCATGCTAAAAGAAATTAAAAAGAATTAAGATGATGAAGAACATAGGAAACATGAAGATGAAAATCATGTTTGAAGATGAAACCTAGATCTGATGAAGAGGAACCATACGAATAATCAGTAAGTTGTAAATCACATATAAAAAACCCTAAATCAGACCTAAATCGCATATGAACCCTAAATCTCAAATCTAGTTTGAATCCAAGAAATCCCATATCTCATTCGATTAAAGAGTCCTTAAACCATGAACCCTAAATCGAGGAGTAAACATGTTATGGGAAATGGAACGAAAGCAAATCAAAGATAAAACTTGTTTAGACGAAGATGAAACCCGATCTAGAAAATCAAAATGAAACAGCTTTTGAAATCGCTAACCCTTAAAGTGACGAAATCATGTTTGAAGATAACGCAGATTTGATGAAGAAGAAACCCAGATCTGAGGAAGATGAACAATATGTATCGGTACCTAACCTTTGAATCTCGGAAACCCTCAATGAACCCAGATTGGATGAAGAACAGAATTCAACGGCTCGAAACAAGAAATCGGAGAAACCCTCAATGAACCAAGATCAGAAACCCTCGATGAAGATGAAGATTATGAAACCAAACTAGAGATCATAGATGAAGGTCCAAAACAAGGGATGAAAATGAAGACCCAGCAACTCTGAACAAATTGAAAGCAGAACTCTATGTTAGATTGTTTTGCATATGGAACCTTTGATGGAAGATCGAAAGTTGAACCCTTTATGGATTGTTTATTATTCTTATTATTAAATTAAATAAATATTAATTTCATATTGAATTGTATTTGAATCAAAAATTGCATGTTATTTTTCACATCACCCGCCATGTCACTCAAACTGGTTTCACATCAGTAATAACCTGCTATAACATGTATGATGTATAAATTTGTAGTTTTTAAATGTTGAGTATATTAAATGATAATTTTTAAAGTTGGATACACGCAATATTAAGAAGTTGCAACTTCAATACACTTTAAAAAACTAAACTCTTTTTTAATATATTAAAATTTTAAAACTATGTTATTGTGTAAATCAAACATGACATATAGCATGTTATATTCTAATATGACATCTGTTTTAATGACATGACGAATGAGCTAGCAAATTACATGGATTATTTTGAGTAAAAACATAAAAAGGTATTAATTACTAATATATTGTCAATAGAGCTAAAAGATAAAATAATGATGACAAACAAATAAATGATCGATGATAACATGGAAAAAATCAAAACTATAAGTTTAGGTTAATTTTTAAGAATTAAAAGTATAAGTTCGAGCACATTTGCAAGATCAAACAGATTGACAAGCGATCATATGATCTTACTCTAATCATATCTAAAAAACGATTTTATATCAAGTCAACAATTTTTTTAATTAGTAGGACTTAAGATCGTATGATATGTTATCAAATTCGTGATTTTAATAACTTTGATACACGTACACTATATGTGTGTATATTTTCTAATATTTATCTCTTATTTTTATCCCATAAATTAAATAAATCTCCACCAAATATTATTATTAATTAATCATATAACATCTTATTAAATACAACTCTAATAAAATCGATAAATATAAATCTTCAAGAACCAATCATCTAAATAAATATGATCTTGGTGCACAAAACTATATTTTCTTCGGATGCTAGCCTCATGACGATCGATGTATCGTGTCTCTATGCGTACTAAATCTTATTATTAATGAATCATATAACATCTTATTTTATATATTAATAAGTAATGTTCTATATGTGTACTAAATCAACCTAAAAATATGCCTAATTAATCTTTTTAATGATTGATACTGTGTTATGCATTTATACTTCGGCTTTGTTTGTTTTTTAATCTTATTTTAAAGAAACGTCTGCAGGCGCGTAGACGTTTCTGATAAGCTTATTTGTTTTTTCAAGTTTGTTTTTTGCAGACATAAAACCTTATTCTGTCTTATTTTTGCTTATTTTAAGAAGCTAAAAAATACAACTTTTTTTGCAGACCTTCTCGACTTAAGACCTTCTAAACCACATCTTATCCTGAAGACGTGAAATAAGATATAAGACATAAGACATTTATGTCTTCGAAAACAAACAACACCGAAGACGATCATGGCTGGATTTCCAACTTCACTGAATGGACTGGTCAAATTTACTAATGTTCCATTGCAACTCATGTTTCCGAAAGAAAAAGGTACTAAAAAATCAAAAGTCAACGAAACTTGTTGATTACTAGCAATTGGAGATCAATTGTCAGTAATGATAGACTTTCGAAAATTCGTTGTATTTATTGTGAAATTTAACAGTTTGTTATGTAAAATGATAAATTAGACGAAGAACATTATATTTTGGTAAAGTAAACCCAAGATTAAAACAACAATATGTTTAGAGTATAATATAAATAATTTAAATTAAATACCAAACACACTTATAAGCCGTCTAACCACAATTATTGTTTGTGCTACTCTTGGTCTATGTCTCCCTTGTTTGTTTGGATAATAAAATAGCATAGTGGTAGACACCACTTGGATTACTCGTTTAACAATTTAGGTACGAACAAGGCTACCAAATGCATTATTCTATCAACTTTGACACTAAATTTATTAGACTTAAGTTAAATTTAATACAATACGAACAAAATAAGCCAAAGTTTAAGTCTTCAACACACCATTTTCCCCTTGTCCGACTCCCATATTTTGCCCGGCCCTTGTCACAAATTTGGCCCGTTTGCCAACCTCTACATAAACGGACAAACACTTTGCATCTTTTTTAGGTTTTCATACTACCCCACCAAAACTTGTTTAAGCCTACCCTCTTAACAATGTACAATCTTTACTTCGTAATGTACAATGCAATGGAGCACTTATAGTTTGATTTGTCTTGCTTTATGCAACATCAAGATTCAAACAAGTAAGATGCTCCCAAGAACTAGTTGCCAAATGTTTCAATTTAAGTCTTGAGTTTTGACTCTCTCTTTGGTTTCTTATAACCATCCATCTATTAACCATTAAGTTGGCCTCTAATAAGTATTGTGGTGAGTCCTTTGAGTAATGAGTTCTTCCACTCCGTCGATGAAACCAGATGTGACCCTTTCCTTAACCCTACCATCATCTAGTCTTTCTCATTCATATAGGCCGGAAGAACGTGGTGTGAAGCTCATCCAACTCTTGCTAACTTGTGCCAAACATGTATCTACGGGCGATCTCCACCGTGCGGACACATGCCTCCGTCGTATATCGCAGTTGGCATCTGTCACTGGTGACTCCATGCAACGGCTAGCTGCTAGGTTTGCCGCTGCATTAGCAAACCGAATAGTTAGGCGTTGGCCTGGGCTTTATAAAGCCTTAACTCATTCAGAGCCTACGGGCACAAACCAAGGTTGGGCTCGTCAAGCTCACTCAATGTTTTCCAAATCAATTCCTTACATGGCGTTTTCTTATGTTGCCTTGAAACAGACCCTGGTCCAAGCTATGTCTTGGGACCGTGTCATCCATATCATTGATATTGGTTCAGGCGACCCACAATTATGGGCCCCACTTTTAACTAAGCTTGCTCATGGCCCAATGGGCCCGCCCCAAGTAAAGATCACTTTTGTTAGTGATAACAGGGTGTTGCAAGATGATTTGGGCATTGTACTTATGAAAGAAGCTAAAAGCTTAGATATGCCATTCGAATATAACCCATTAAATGTCACCTTATCAGACCTTACACAAGATATGCTCAATATAAGGCCCGGCGAAGCATTAGCATTTGTATCAATATTAAATCTTCATGTATTATTGGCGGAGGATGACCGAGTTGACACACATTTCGGGGTCAACGAGAAAAA
This sequence comes from Dittrichia graveolens, assembly GCA_038502395.1. NCBI lineage: Eukaryota > Viridiplantae > Streptophyta > Magnoliopsida > Asterales > Asteraceae > Dittrichia > Dittrichia graveolens. Next base: position 21,279,812 of record JARJIL010000004.1, read on the forward strand.
CGATCTGATAAAGGAAAATAAAAGATTGACCGAGTTCTTAAGAATGTTGCGTTCAATGACGCCAAAGTTGGTACTTCTAGTTGAACAAGAGTCGGATCACAACTTGACCCGTTTGGTGGACCGCTTCATAGAGGGGTTACATTACTATAGTGCAGTCTTTGATTCAATTGATGCTGCCTCCACCATTGGGGAGATCTCGCATAAAGATCGAGTTGGGCTAGAGGATATGGTAGGGAAAGAAATCTTGAACGTTGTGGCATGTGAAGGCTTGGAGAGGGTTGAGAGGCACGAGCGGATCGCTAGGTGGGCTATTCGATTCTCACGGGCCAAGTTCAAGCCCGCAAACTTATGGCTCGAGGCTATGGATGAAGCCCGAGAAGTAATAGAGGGTTGTGGGGCGGTTGGCTACAAAATAGTTAGCCATAGACCTGGTTTGATGATTTGTTGGCATGATCGGCCCATCTATTCAGTTTCAGCATGGATTATTTAATTTCTCTATATACATAGGAATAATAAATATAATAATAATACTGCATTTTCCTCTTTCCTTATGTATATATATATATATATATATTTTGGTACGCTAAGTCATTATATTTAATGAGACATCTAATTGTAACACTATTTATATAAAGAATAATTTAAGAGTTATGGTTCCTAATACAGCAACATCAAAATACGTTTACTGCTATATAGGGTATGTTTGGCCTAGCTAGCTGAAAGCTGAAGCTGAAGTTTTTAGGAGCTAAAGCTGAAGCTTTTATTTAAAGTTCAAAGCTGGAGTTTTATTTGTACGAAAGTTGTTTGGCAAAGTAGCTGTAGCTATAGTTTAAAATTTTAAAAAGACAGAAAATGACACAAAAATGAACATTTAAATAAGAAACAAAATTAATCAAAGGTTATTTATGTAATTTGTGTTTTAAAAGCCCTCAACAACTTCTAAAAGCTACTTGAAGTAGCTTTTCATTTTGGAGCTTATTTTTTGAAAAATAAAAGCTTAAACTCCTGCAACCAAACAGAGCTAGTAAAGTTTATTTTCTAAAAACTAAAAGCTCCAACTCTTAAAAGCTCTGAAAAACTCCTGCCAAACATTCCCATAGACGCATATAATAAGTGTTAGATGGAACATCAAGGATTTTGTGTCGAGCAAGATCATGATCCAAAATTTGGATCAAAGTCTAACTAATGAAGGAAGCTGGTAATTAAGCAAATTCTTGTCGTTACATCCTAACATTATAGCACTTTTTATTTGCAAATCAAGAATAAGTTGAAACATTCATCTAATAGATCGACATTTCTTTTTGGAAATTGTACAATCACTACAAGAAAAAGGTTTTAACACGTGTAGTCTTTGCTATGCCTTGCGGACAACATGTTTATAAAAATAAAATTATAATGCTATAGTACTGACCAAAACATAAAAGCCGCATCTCATATAAATCCGCAAACTACATTAATTAAATTTAAATACAAGCATTTTAATTAAGTTGTTTGTTAACATGTACAAACACACCTACTAACTAACACAACTAATAAACACACAACTACTCGTCATCCTCGTTATTGTTGTTGTCGTCATCTTCTCCGCGCTATCATTTTGGGTCTTTAATGATCAAACCATCTCAAGAAGTTGTACTCTAAATATTGGGTTACTAAGAATGGCTTCAAGAAGATCCGGCTATGAAAAATATATACACTAATTATTAAACTTATAAGATAAAACATCAAACTAAAATAAATCAAAATATGAAATTTATATAGAACCGCTATGATCCATTACACTTAAACATTACTCATACCGAATAATGACCAATTACATGTCATATGACACATATAAACTCATTTACCATAAAAAATGACTCATACATACCCATTATAATCCATCACAACTAAATATAACCCATACCGACCCGTTATGACCTACTACACTACATATGACAAATATAAACTCATTTATAAGTAAAAGTGACCCATTCATACCCAATATAATCCATAATGACTAAATTCGTTATTGCATTTTAAGAGAGAATGAATCATTAACTTTATATAAATGCCTTGGACTTCTAGCCTAGTGGTAAGGTGTAAGGGTATCATGCCCTAGGTCATGGTTTTGAATTCCATCATGGATAAAAAGATGTAAATTTAGGAGTAGATTAGACTATTAGAGAGTACATGTGTTTAGCTATTAAAAAAACTTATCTATAAATATAAAACTATATTGTTGAACCGGCTCACAATTTTTATTTTTACTAGCTAATGAACCGGCTCATATGATGTATTCTAACGAGCGTTGCTACCCTTCTTCCCTACAGATTTGTATTCTTCAGTTATTCAAAACATAAATATATATTGAAAATTATACACAAAATTAGAAATAAATCATATCAACTGAAATGCCAAGAAAATGTTATACAAAGAACAATACAATTTGTTTGAAAATAAAAATATACTATGAACACATATCAAAACCGTTAGATTAAATATAATTAGGAATTTTTTTCAAAAGATTTCACACGCCGAAAGAAATTTTTAGAGAATTTAAATTAGGTTTCTAAAAAAGAAAAAAAAGAAAATTAAAAGTGTTGTCATTAAAAGAAAAAATATAAACTAACTGTTTTAAAAAAAGAAAAAAAATAAGATAGTATTTAGTTTATAAAAAAAATAAGGAATACAAAATTGGGTTTGAAAGAAAAAAGAAGGTAAAATGAGGGGGTAGAAAAGAAAAAAAAAGAGAAATGATTAAATACAGGGGTGAAAAGGAAAAGGAGTAAAAAAGCGAAAAAAAATGTAGAGCATTAATCAAACTCCCGACTATAGTATCAAAAGGCTAAATGTTTGTCATTCAAATTTTTTTAACAAAAATGGATTTTGATAATCTCATGTTGTGGTCATGACCCATCATGTTATCTTATAAAGATGAGAGTGGATCTCTTGTTTAAATTAAAAATAAGCCCCCTTTAAAAGTAATACTTTTATATTTGTATGAGAATATAATAGATCATGTGTTGATCAAAATTAAAAAGATCTCGATTCAATAAAAATCAAGGTTATATTGGTAATTTTAAACATTTATATTATAATTCATCTTAGTTTTAATGTAATTTAGCCTTTTTATGTGGTAAAATACATATTAAAACTGAAAAAAGAAAAAAAATCACAAAATATTTGAATCTAAATGCAAAAATAGATCTCATATAAATGTATATATATTAAAAAAATTCCTAAAAGTAAAAAAGCAAATGACTTTGGAAAAACAAAAAAGAAAAAAGAAGAGAAAATTAAAAAAAATCGGTTAGAACCGAAAAAAATGATAGTTAAGAAAATGAAGAAGTAAAAAAATTAAAAAAAATCAGTTGGAACCGGGAAAAACAAAAAAAAATGACGTTAAGAAAATGAAGAAGTAAAAAGGAAGAGAGAATGAAACAAACAAAAATTGGTTGGAGTTGGAAAAAAGGTTATAAGAAGATGTAACAAAAGAGAAGAGGCAAAATGTATGAAAATATAATTAACTTTGTCTTAATTATTATTGTATACAATTAACTTTAAATTCTTAAAAATAATACAACTAACTTTCATAATTCATTCATTGTATGCAAACAACTTTTTTTTGTATTTAGTATTTAGCTACCGTTGTATACAATAAACTTTTTTATAATTTCCATTGTATACAACAACTTCAATACAATAGAAGAATTATAAAAGTTCATTGTATTATTTTTTTTTAAAATAAAGTTGATTGTATACAATGATAATTAAGACAAAGTTCATTATATTTTCATACAATTTACCTAAAAAGAAAAGAAGAAAAACCGAAAGAAGAGGGGTAGTCAATACCTAATCTTTAGGTTATTGGGGATGCTCTTAACCAACTTAACCAGACAACATATTTTGATATTTCGGTACAAGTAACATTTATTTTTAATAGTTTTAATAGTTTTAATTGTTTGATGTTATATAAGATACTATCAAGGTTAATTTTTCTTACAATAGTATAATCGACGTGGGGGTTTCAGAATTCAAAACTCAAAGGTTACCCAAAGTTATAGATTGCGAGTTGGTGCACTACCTCTTAAATTCCTTGGACTATTTGTTGGAATTTGAATGAATAAGTTAGAGTTAAAATATTGGACTTTGGTCTTAGAAAGATGTCAAAATAAACATTGAAAGTGGAAAGCATCTTTACTATCAATTGGGGGCAAAATACACACCGTGTAAATCAATCATGAAAGTCTTAGTTTATATGTTTTCTCCTTCACATGTCAAGGTTGAATTTGTTGGAAAGCCTGAGTTCAAATTTCTTTTGGGACATGACGGAGGACAAGAAGGAAAGTACATGGGTGCGATGGTCTAAAGCGATCTCGGAAAAGGAATAAAGTGGACAAGAAGAAAAGTACATGGGCGCAATAGTCTTAAAGGTAAGAACTTGTTCCTTTTAAGCGAACGGTAGTGATATTTCAATGTGGAGGAAAATTTTAGTGTTCTATTAAAATAACCGAATATTAAGAACTGAACAAACTGGCTTGAAAAATTTAGTAAACTCGTCTTATGATTAATTCAGAGCAATATACAGCTTATATGGTTCAGAATGATAGTCAATCACTTTTCTATACAATTAAAATAACTGAATATTAAGAACTGAACAAACTAACTTGAAACCGGGCCTATGCTGGTCGTGTACGGGACCTACACGGGCCGTGTACCCCTAACACTACACGGGCACACATGGCTACATGGCCAATGTTGGCTTATTGAACAGTTGCTGTTCTGGCCACAAAAACAATACCAAATCAATCTAAAACACTTAGAGATATGTTCTTACAACCCATACAACATAACAACTTATTTAAACTAATCAAAACATGAATTTGACTTAATTCTCACTTAAAACATCCAATTGAGCTTCAAACTCAAGTTAAACACATAATTAACTAAAACCAACCATACCTATTGTTTATTTGATTGGAAAGATTATGTTTAAAGCTTGAAATGGTTGTGTTCTAGCTTATGTTTCTTCTCAAATTTTGGCCAACCCTCCTCCTCTAATACTGTTATGATTTTGTGATTTAAAATGGACACACACACACACACACATATATATATATATATATATATATATATATATCAATATGATCAAATGGTATATTTGCCCTCCTTGACTTTCTATCTTTTATTTTGACAGTTATAGTCTCTCAAGTTATATAAACACCCCTTAATCTTAGTTATGCATTTATGATTTTTTTATAATATTTATTTAACTATATTTAATCAAAGAATTTCAAACCTTGGGTGTTACAGCTTGTCAAATATTTGAAGAAATCTCTTGAAATCGGAAGGAATATTCCAAGTATTCATAAGATTTTGAGGTTGTAAATATACCAATCGACAGTCTTTTTCAAATAGTTATTGATTGTTCTTCGTATTTATAGTTATGGAATGAAGCTTGGATTTACATTATGACCATCAAATAGCATTTTCCTCGACTTGTTAAAGACAAAGAAGAAAGTTATGGTGAAGGACACTTTGTTGTTTGTTGATAATATGGTTTGTTTGGGTTTCTCTTCTTCCCGGAGGTGGCTACCAAGTTCTTCAAGTCTTCAACTAAGCTAAAAGAATTTGCAGATCTTTCTCATCGTTGCAAAAAAATTTCTCCTTGTGGGCCCATGGACAAATGGACTTGGCCCTTAGACCCTGTCGCTGGTTTTACTTCATTTACCTCCATTGTGTGGTTCTCCCGAAGAAACTGGAGAGCATCTATTATGGTTTTGTGGTGTTATTAAATCACTCTTGGAGTTGTGGAACACATCATGTTTGCATTTTATTGATTTATCATGATGTCATGTTTGGGCTAAACTTCTCAATGTCAAGAGTAACAAGGTGGACATTTTTATGGCGGTGATTTGCACGTGTTTCTAGTTGGTTTGGAAGAGTATAAATGACAAAGTTTTCAAGACTTAACAAGATCAACCAATCATAGTATTTCAACTCGTGCAAGCAACCCTCTTTTTTTAGATTAAACATAGAACATATAAAAATAAAAGGAACAAATAAATTGGATTGATTGGTGTTGTAATCTTAAATGTTTTGTAACTTCTTGTCTGATGCTTTGTGCCAACATCTTGTCGGTCATTAGTAAAATCTTTAGGGCAAAGTACGCGAAAATACCAACTATATCAATATTGTCATTGTAGGCAACCAACTTTATTTTGTATCTACAAATATGATCAACTTTCAAATTAGGACGATTGTATGCAACTTACATATAGTAACCAGTTACCAACCAATTTTTTTTTTTTTGCTTCTTTTTCTAGATTTTACACATCTGGGTTTGGTTTTTGGATGAGGCAAAGTGCTTTATGAAGAAATCGTGGGTTTCAAATGGTAAAATCGTTTAGGTTTCAATTCAAATGAAAAAACCATCTAAGGTTTCTATTACTATTCACATATTTCGTATTTGATGTTGATTTCTTTAGGCAATTTCATATTCAAAATTTCAAATGGCAAATCGTTTAGCAATTTATTTCATGTAACTTTATTTTGTTAAACAATATGATGAACTTGAAGATCACTAAGAACATAAGAAAATCCGACTTAAAAGAAAATGAAAAATTAAGAAAATAACCGATAACCTGGTTATCAGGTTATCAATTGTATACAATAAACAAAATTTGTAAGTTGTCTGTATTTTTAGGTACAAAATAAAGTTGATTGCATAAAATATTCAATATTTATATAATTTGTTGTATTCTCACGCACTTTGCCCGAATCATTGTTGTTACATAAATTAATTATCTAAATCATTTAATCTTTCATCATTATGTTTAATGATGTCTTTGCATATAATATTATTGCAAAGGATTTACTTTAATTAATAACCTAAATCATTTAATCTTTTATCTCTTTAATTAAAAAAATCTAAATCATTTAAGGTTATGAACACTTTAATTGCATAAAATTATATTTAAGAATATCATTTATTGCTTGGATCAATATGTATATAAAATTATAAATAGATGATAATAATACGGAGTAATAAAAATAAAATTTATAATTATCATACTAACTTTTCTTATTTTTTTATCCTATCTATTAAATTATGATATATGGGAATTGGGATTCATTACTTTTATTTCCATTTATATATACATACACACTCAATATATTATTATTACTAGTTTAGAACTCTAGATACTCGTGTAAACACACGGGTAACCATAATTATTTATGTGAAAGTATTATTTTATATTCGTTTAGCTTAATATATGATTGCATTGTATGAACGAAACAAGAGCTCGAGTAGATGCCAATTTTAAGAAGGATGTAAAATTTAATTATTGTTATTATTATTATTATTATTATTATTATATTAGTGTGTATTAAATTACTTATATTACTACATTAATTGTAAAAATTATTACTACATTAATTTTACATATACATACACACTCAATATAATATATTATTATTATTATTGTTGATAGTGGTCATCTAAAAATTATTGTAACAAAATTTAGATCATCAAATTTTCTAATCACTTTAATTGTTAAAGACTATTTATATTACTACATTAATTGTAAAGCACTCAACATTAGTTAATAAAATCTGAATCATTTGATTTTTTAATTACTTATAACCATTTTTAATATTATCATTTATTACTATGAGTCAATTTGAATATAGGTTGATATAATAATAAAATTATATATGATACTATCATTAATTGTAAAGGATACCTTCATAATGAATGATATGTGTAATATAATCATTTTTTTATATTTTATCTTTTAATTTTAATACTTGTGTTACTTACATAAATAAATAAATATAAATACAAAATAAAAATATACAAAAATAAATAAAAAATTGAAGACAACAGTCAACGGTATCACATGGACCATTCCACCATCCCTAAAGCAAAGTCACTGTAAAATATTTTTTAGTCTCTTAAAAATAAGGTTAAATAATAATTAATTTAATGAGCATTCTTAACAAGAAACGTACGTAAATTTAACGACTTCTTTTTTAAAGCAAAACTTTCATATAATAGTTATTGACATTAATCAAATAACATGAGAATGCTATGTATGGTATATAAATAACACAAAAATAAGTAGCTAAATTGGAAAATAAACATTTCAAGTCCAGTTTTTTTAATAATAATAATAATCTTCTTCTAATCTATAACTATTATAAAAATGCTTACCTTTTTTCCTTTTTTAACTATTAAATCAAATTCTATTAACCAATCAAAACCTCCAATTTCAAAATCTTTAATTTTACAAAACAATTTTGGAAAGATAAAACACAATCGAACTCAATTTTAAACTAATTGGGAGGGGGTTTGATTAAAATCATGAGGGGATTTTATGAAACATGTGAGGGGCTTTTAAGAAAATGTGAGGTGTTTTATAAAAATTGTATATTAATGTAATTAATTATAGGTTGTTTATAAATTATGTTTAGTACCTTGCGATATATTTTGTTTAGAGAAAAAACAATTATATATTTGCGATCGTCTCATTTTTATCTACGTTTTGGTATAAATTTTATTATATTATGACACTTTTTTAAATTCGTATATTCTTAATTTTTTGTTAACCAATAGTAGCGTGTAGGTAATTTTTTGTTTAGCTGAATAGGTTTTTTGGGATTATGGTGATAAGCTGAGTGGTCAACTTAAGTATACTATTCAAAGTGATTAGTTATTGATTTTAAAGCATTTTTAATCTTATTAGAAAGATGTATGAAACTTTTTATAAAATATGGTTTAAAATAAAATGTATCATTAAAAGATGATATATTATATATTTAAAAATCTAAATTCAGATATGTAAAGATAGTTGTTCTTGATGGTCTTGAAACTACTTTATTAGTGTAGGTAGTTAGACAAAGAAAACACTAAAATAGAAGTGTTAATTTTTTATACACAAGATAGTAAACCATTGTTGATTTTTTAATATTTAACATGTGAGTCATTATTTTTTTCTTTTACTTGCAAGGTGTATGAAAATTTGGCATTGAAAGTAGAAATGCATTGGAGTCCGTTCAAAATGTAAGATATGTGGTTATTAGTAGCAGATTTAAGTATGTAGATGAGCATCCACTTCAATTAATTTGATTCATTAAATTATCAAATGATTCTCTATTGGATTATGTTCTGTTTCATGTTTAGTCATGTAATGCTCGTATGTATAAATCTGTATGTATATTTTCTTTCTCTTAAACATGTGTGCTTAAATCGTCACTAAGTTATTAGTTATGCGAACTTGGATTTTCATTTTCTCTAAATATGAAAAACTTTTATTTGTTCTTTATATATGATAGTTTATACTCACTATCATTTTATTATTTTCCAATGATCAGGTTGAACAAGTATAATGGTTGTTTATTAGAATGTTGCTGCTTTTGCTTGATTTAAGAATTTGTGTCTTAAGTAGATTCACTTCGTTTTTCTTATTTTTAAATCGCCTATTAACTGATCCGTGAGATGTCATGATGATATAAGTATGCTTTAGCTTCTGATGTTTTTTTTTGTTGTTTTGTATATATTTTAAACAATTTGTATGTCTACTTTTTATTTTTTATGTATCAGTCTTAATAATTTGGTCGTTATCTACATACTTGAAACGTGTTTTGTATTCATTTATGTTATTTTCAAGTTTACTTGTGTATAAAGTACTTCAAAAAAATTTATTTTGGTTTCTAATGTATGTATTTGGAGTTTTTTTGTATATGTACAATACACACATTTTTCTATCTGATTTTAAATCATTTCAAGTTACTTTTCTAATAGACTAATATCAATGCGTACACGGTCTATAAACTTGCAAAATCTTTAGCAAAGAGATCTGGTAGCATCATCTCTTATGATGGTGAAAAAATTATATGGGCAATAAATGTGTTTAAAAATTTGAGTCAGTTTTCAGTTCAGAATTATTATCTGATTGAATTCAATATTTGAATTTACTAAAAATAACATTAGGTAATACATGTTCTTTCAAATTAAATTATTGTTGTTTTGGGTTTAGTGAACTATATTTTGATTTTTAAACTTCTATATCATATAAGGAGTCATGTATAAGATAGAAAAATTCAGATTAAACTATTATAACTCATGATTCCGTGTCTGATTATGCAACAAAAGTGTCATTTGTTTTTGCTAATAGAGCCTTATAGCTCTATTCTTTTTCTACTTTTTTCAATTGTCAAGAAAAGAAAAAATTGTCATGTTTTCTACCAAATCTCATTGCTATATTCGTTTAAAATTTAATGTTTTTGATTGATTTATAATACTTTTCATGTTACATCATTGTTATTCTTATGCCAATCTGTATTGAGTCTTTTGCAAAGAGACTCTATCTAATTTCAAATCATAAGAAGTGTCCCTACAAGATTTATGCCATTTCAATATTGCACATGAAATGTTAACTTACTCCTCTCAATCCCTAAACAGAAATTAACGTGAATCAGAGTGTAACGTAATATCTTTTATGTTCAATGTAATATCTTTTATGTTCAACGTAATATCTTTTGTGGGGTAAATTTATATATAGAATGATAGTTGCAGAACTAATGAACTTGATTTTGTACCTAAAGATTATTTAAATTTATCATTATTGAAATTAATGTCTAGAATGATAGTTTTAGATGAATTTAAATTTATACAAGAGACTTTTGAAGCAGTGATATGAAATATGAAAACTGGACAATAAAAAAGGGCATGACTTGAAATTTGTTTATACATGACTTTAGCAGTTTTAAATACCATGTTCCTGCTGGATTATATAAAGTACTACAAAATACAAGTTTTGTTATTTATGTACTTTAAACAATTTGTTTATGTTCACTTTTAAATATTTTTCTATAAATATGGATATATTAGAGTCATTCAATTATCAAATATTTCTTCAATTATTTCAATTTGATACACATGTTATCGAGACAAATATCATCTCTCACAAGAATGTTTGTGTTATTATGTATATTTCTAGAATAAAAATGATTCAAACATTTTAATTAAGTTTCACCAAAGATCTTTTAAAGTTATGAAAAATGCCCTTTTCATGTATGATAATTTAAAAATTCGAGATAAAGCAGAACCAACGAAAAAGAAAATAAAAACAGTCATATCTCTTTATTCTATACTAGCTTTAAGATTATCATTTGATTATTGAGTTAAAGTCTTTTAAAACCTGGCCTCTTTGCTTTATTTGAAGATAACAAAGAAACTTTTAGTTTCTTAGTTACGTATTTGAAAGTTTTTGTGTATGTATACTTCTAACTTTTTTTTATTTGATTTTTATATATCTCAAGTTTACTTCGTTAATACCCGTGTATACACGGGTCTATAAACTAGTATAAATAAAAGACTAACCTTCATTAATTTAATTAGAAGATCTTGACCCTTCATTTAATCAAAGTAAATCATATCCATTCATTTTTTTTAAAATTGAAAGTCTAATTTTGACTTTTAGTAGTCAAAGTTGAAAACTCTATTTTTAAAATTTAATTTTAATAGGAGATAAGGTAGTTCGTAAAAAATATTATTAAATTTAAAAATAAATGTTAAAATATTTACGTAAAAATTTTAAAAAAAATTAAACTCGCACATTAATAAATATTCAAACTTTTAAGAATAAATATTCACTACACATTATTATTATTATTTAATTTGTGTTAGAATTATTATCTAATTTCAAACTTTTAATCCACTACATTAATTTAGGAGTAAATATTCAAGTTCTTTTTAATCATCTACAGTTATTATATGATACAAATCTTACCGTAATTAAATTTTACATTACGTTTAAAGTTGTCATCAATTACCTTTATATGTCAACTAACTTTAATATAAAATTCTTTTAACTTTCAAGAAGGTCTCATATTAAGTTTTTCTTTAATCGGTACAAAACAATTATATATTTAAATAAACAAATATAAAATAATAATTTTATGATTACCTGTGTATTTACACGGACATTTAAACTAGTAATATAAATAAAAGACTAATATACATGAAATTTATTAAATGATCCTAATACTTTATTTAATAAAATAAATTTAATTACTTAATCTTGACCATCTATTTAATTAAAATTGAAATTTCAATTTTGACCTTTCTAAGTCAAAACAAAATCAAAATTATTATAAAAATTTCATATATCCTCTTCTTAAACCTTAAATATCATATTTATTTACCCTAATTTACAAAGATCGAATTAACACTTTATAACATTTCAAAACTATCATATTTAACCAAATTTTTAATTTTATCATTTAAATATTTTATAATTATTTTAAATTATTTTTAATTATAACCAATAAATATTTGACTCTATTATCTTAATAGTAACAACAACGAACGATAGCTTGTATAAGAAATACAATAATGTCTCTTCGTATCATAATACCATATTTCTTCGGTTACATCTGCTCTCAACCTCACATCGACACTTTCACAGCTGGTTTGGGGGTTGACGTCGTATGTCACTATTTCTTTCGTGTTTTATAATTATTTAATATCTTTTTATTAATGTTTAATATTTATCATTTTTTAACCAACCCATGTATAATATTAACATCTAATCTAGTAATTATAATAAAAAAATAATACAAGACAACTAGTCTATCTTTTTGGACTCAATTCTCGACACTAAAAAGGCGGCTAAACCACACCATATGCAACCACCCATAGCAGGCCTAACCCTAAAGCAACTGAAATCACATTAACTAGAAATCAATAAACCTCAGTTGATTTGAAGACCAGACCTTTCAGTTTTGAAGAACAATGATGATCGTAGTTGAATCGAATAAAAGGAAAGCATACTCGATTTTGTTTATGCTTTGGGGTTATCCGATTTTGTTTTTGTTACTATCACAGATCAAAGTTGTAAACAATTCCAGTGTGTTTGATAGTCTTTTTTGCATAAACGGTTTTCCAAATGGTTTCCAGGTATGCGTGTGTGTGCGCGCACAAACGATTTCATTTAGGTTTTTGGTTCGATATGTTGATCTTCATGTTTTTGTTTGTGGGGTGTTCGGTGATGGATTTGTTCATTGATTCTTCTTTAATACGTATGTTCATCTGTTTAATGAGAACCCCCTCTAATTTAACCCTTTTTTTGTTTGTGTTGATCGATTAATCTTGCGAGAATCAATTGGAGGTTTCATTTTGTTCTTGGATGTATGTTAATTTTTTGTAAATGGACGTATTTTAATCAATGTTTTGTTTGTGTGAAATGGACTTGTGTTAATCGATGTTTTGTTTGTGTGCCTGTGTACACGAATTTAATTAGACTTGTTCTTCTATTCCAGATTTGTTCATCGATTCAATACGTATGTTCACTTGTTTTTGATTAGTTCAACTACGATTTGTTAACAAATGCATGCTAATCTATCTTTGGTTTATATGCTTTTATAAATGGATTTGACCAAATTTGTTCAACTTGGTACCTAATCTTCATTTTGTTTATGTGATTGTCTTTTACCCTCTATAAATTGGACAAATTTAAGAAAAAAGATAAAAAATAAAATAAAGTTTAACTAGTTAAACAAGTTTTAGGTATACAGAAGTGTTAACTCACAAAAGAAACAAAATTATAAGGATTAAGATTGTTATATGCTTATATTATTTAAAAAAAGGTTAAATCAAAATTAAAGTAAAAATTAAGGATGCTTTTCAAAAACAAAAAAGAAAAAATTTAATCTCCATTTTAACCATTATTTAAAAAAAAACTGAAAAAATTCCTCAGTGTTTACCAATGGCTTTGGCTGGATAGAAATTATTATAAGTTGTAAAAAAAAACATATATATTTATTACACATTAAATAAAATCTTTTTAATTTCATAAAGAAAGTTTCATAAATATAGCGTCACAATCACATTATTATTTATTAAACATAATTCTATAAATTCTTTTTCCCTGTTTTGGGGGAAAAAGAAAATTGTTAAGAGTTGTAAAATAGGGTTTTTCAGTTCGCACTTATAAACTGCTAAACTTGAATGCATCCGTTTCTTTCTCAAACGTGATACTTTCGAACGAACATACAAATTTCAGCATCACCGGTGCTCGTAAAATAACCACCTTCCCCTTTCTCCCGCGGCGGCCGCCGCCAATCTCATCGACCAAACCAAGAGGATACGAAAAGAATCCCGTAAATGGGGAGCGTTGAGGAGACCAAAACAGGGGAAGATGAGAAGCAGCAGATTAATAAGACGCCGCAGCCCTTTGATCTCAGTGATTACACTATTATCAAGGAAGGCGAAGCTGAGATTCTAATGCACAAGAAGAACCAAGTCTTCTTCAATAAAGCGCAGGTCAAATTTTCCCTTATTCGTCACATATTTGTTGATAACTTGTTGTGGGTATGATGTTTCGTGTTTCTTTAAGGTTAAAGTTTATTTCTTTCGTTGGTATAATTCAATCTTCGAATTAAGAAAAGCTTGTTGATAATAATGTTGTTAAGTTCCAAACATCTCTGGGAGAGCAATGTAAATGGGGGTTCTCTCCTTTTGGGGTTGTATGATTTTATGATTTCAAGGACTATGATAAATCTTTTGCTCTTATAACTGTTGGAGGATTTAAATTTGGTAAAATCTTGTTATTGTTTATTGGGCTTAAGAGAGAGAAAGGCATTTTAATTTCAAACCTAGATCCTGCTAACCACTTGTGTATTAAGTGATTATGTGATATTGATTAATATGAAATCAGATAACCAGCTGAAAAGAAATGGGCCAAAGGAGATAATGTTTGGATGTGCTTATGTGGTTTGAGGTACTGATAACCGAATATCAGTTTACATGTAATATGATCACTGCATGATCAATATCAGTTTTGTTGCATCTAGCCCTAACATGACTATTTAAACAATTAGTTGACTCCTATATAATTAAATAATCTGAATTAATTTCATTATCTGCAGATACTAGAAAGTAATTGTCTGCTACTTGTAAACAACACGATAATCAGATAGTACTGAGGTGTGAATAAACAGATTATATATTCTTTGAACAAGGTATAAGTTGGTTAAAGTTAGGGGAGATGTAGGTACATTTAGCATTTATCTCAGTAACAAGTCTTCTCATAATAACTTCTGTTTCTCCTCCAATATTTGAAGAAAATTAATCATAGTGACCTTTAGTCGGACACCAGTAACAGATTATTAAGTTTTAACACACATTCAAACACCCCCCTTTCTTTTTTTTAGTCCATGACTTCATCAAGCGCAAAGTCATGGTATGTTCCTTTTCATTTAACTTTATGTGATGAGTTATGATTGATGACGTTTTCTAATTAAATTATGGTAACAATTGCCAACTGTTTTTCTTGTATGTATACTCTACTTTCCCCCCTCAGGAGTATTGCAATATTTTCTTCTTGTGATGTTTCATGAAATTAGTAGTACTTTCCATTTTGGTATTACCTCACTTTAAGATTCCTGTCTGTCCATTATTGATAACCTTGATTTGAGTGGTAGCAGATTCCTATGTTTGTCCTTATTAAGGATATTTTTAGAAATTTGACAAGTAGTCAAATGTTGTACTTAAACTGTGTGCCAAGTCAAAATGTTGCAACATTTATTAGATTTTCGAAGAATTTCTAAAGAGTTCTAGAATTTTTATGACTAGTCGTTTTATGTGAGAGATCTTTTTACTAATCCAAACTACCTTTTTTAATTTGTATTATTAGTTGTAAAGAGTAAAAACTTAGCTAATAGCTTTAGTTCTCTTTCGAATATGGTTATACATTTGTGACATCATAAATTTATGATATCAGGTTAACAACCGAGATATGTCAATTGCTGTTCTGAGGACATTCATTTCAAAACGGAAAGAAGAATATGAAGCATTTCAGTCTAAGAGAATGAATAAAGCTTCAAAAGTGTCGGACAATGATGCTTCTAACGGAAGCATTAATGGTAAATGCGAACCTTCAGAAAAGATTCCCGAAGGTGAACCATGTAGCAATGGTGATGATGAACAAGACAAACCACTTGAAGGAAAAGGCCAAGGAGAACTTAAGCCACCAAGAGTTCTTGAGGTTCCTTTTTATTTATATATTACTTTTTCATGCTTTGATATATGAAAAGCTGAGCTTGCTTACTTTGTTTTTTCTTGCTACTTAATGTAAGGTTCTCTGTGAATTAACAGGCTCTGTCCGCTTCGGGATTACGAGCTCTTAGATATGCACGAGAAGTAGAAGGGATTGGACAAGTTGTGGCACTGGACAATGATAAAGGTGGGTCTTGGTGTATTATTTCTATTTATATCAACACCTAGGCATTGGAGTGTTTTTCACTATAAAAAATGTTAAAAACTTTATTTTATTACTATTATTATTTTTTTGAAGCTTTTATCCCTGAAATTGCCACTGATTATAGGACAAGCTATTGTAGTTCTACCAACCTTTTTGGCTTAAAGTTGCAGTCGCCCACCATGATTTTTGTAACCATAAATAATCAGAAAATCAAATTGTAATCACTTTTTTTACCAAACATTCAAACTAATTATGTGACTTCAGATCGCAATAATCTGTTTACACACATCCATACACTCTCCTTGTATGCATTATTTCGGTTTTTGAATGAGGATATTCATTAAGAATGTGGTTTCCCTTTTCTGCATTTATATTTATTATTGGTTTTGTGCAGCGTCTGTTGAAGCTTGCAGGAGAAACATAAAATTTAATGGTTCAGTCGCAAGTGCAAAGGTGGAATCAAATCTTGCTGATGCTCGAGTCTATATGCTTACTCATCCTAAGGAATTTGATGTGGTATGTATATATGTTTGTTGAGTAATCAATATATGACTACTTCAAAATCTATTATTCTAACAATAATTTGTTAATATTCAGGTCGACCTTGATCCATATGGTGCACCTTCTGTGTTCCTGGACTCTGCAGTTCAATCAATTGCAGATGGTGGGTTGCTAATGTGCACGGCAACAGATATGGCTGTTTTATGTGGAAGCAACGGAGAAGTTTGTTATTCAAAGTAAGATTTTATATTCTTTTTGGTCTTTAAAGAATTATAAATTTGCATAGCTGGCATTATACAATACCTTATTATAAATCATGAGCTAGATATGGTTCGTACCCTTTGAGAGGAAAATATTGTCACGAAATGGCTTTGCGGATCGTCCTTGCATGCATTGAGGTACTTCTCTAGAAGTTTGGATTTTTTTAGTTTTATATATTTAAATTGTCTCCAGTCATAAGTGGTATTGGATATTCTGGTATATTAATGAGTCAAATACAAGATAAAAATATAAAATAAATGCAAGACGTTTAACATGGTTGCAAAGCTCTAGGTAGGTAAAAATGGAAGATATATATGTGTGTATTGTACTCTCTGGATAGTTTTAGTTAAATTTCTAAAAGTTCTTGATACCTTTCCTTGAGTGCAGAGTCATGCAAATCGGTACAAGCGATACATTGTCCCCGTGTTATCTGTTCAGATGGACTTTTATGTTCGTGTATTTGTTCGAGTTTACACGTGAGTATCCTTTGTGCTATTAGCTATTATTAATATAGTGCAACATCTGTAGCATTTTTACTGAGTTATGAAATAAATGCAGTTCTGCAAGTGCAATGAAGAATACTCCTCTTAAGCTCTCATATGTTTATCAATGTGTTGGTTGTGATTCCTTTCATCTCCAGCCAATTGGCAGGACTGTTTCTAAGGTATGTCGTACGCCTCTTTTTTGTCCGTACCTATAGTTATATATGTGGCATGTTGGTTGGGTCCGGTGGATTGACCTGTTAGCTATTATACAACTCAAATTAGGACATTACATTAATGTATTGAATCTGTTTATTATTATATTTTTTTAACAGTATTTCTTTTTATATATTTACCACAAAAGAAATCGGTTGAATACTCCATGTGTAGTGTACCGAGAAATTAGCTCTTTTGACAATCTTGATTTTGTTTTAATTAACTTTAATTTTTATAATTTTTTATTTGTAGAACACTAGTGTAAGATATCTTCCTGGATTTGGCCCAGTTGTCCCGCAAGAATGCAGTGATTGTGGCAAGAAATATAACATGGGAGGCCCCATTTGGTCTGCTCCCATTCATGATCAAGATTGGGTGGCATCCATGTTAGCAGATGTGAAAGCTATGAAGAATCGCTACCCTGCCTTTGGTCGGATTTCTGCTGTTCTGACAACAATTTCAGAGGTAGAATTGTGGGGGCCTTTGATCTAAATTCTTGAAAGGGTGTTACATTTTTCCTTCATTTAAAATGATTATTGCGACATGAAGAATCAGAATCAGATAAGGATAAATATAAAATGATAATAAATTAGTTAAAGCTAGGGATAGTCATGAGAATTTATAATTATCTTAGCATTAACAAATAAAGATCTGGAGAGAAAGGGTCGAACTGGACCAACCGTCAGGATTAAATGTTCTATAAAGAGGAAATTATCTGCTTGATTATTGGTAGTAAATGCAGATTTTGGTGTATGGTAAGTATCAGGTTTGATAGGAATTTTTAAGAGGGTGTTTGGATAGTTAATTTTTTGCATTAATCTTAATTCTTAACTATCAGGTGACTTGCATTCTTTACCCTAAATAATTAGACATCACTTATTAGAAAACATAAAAAAGTGATTATTCAGACTTGAAATTTCTACAACTACTTTTAACCCACCCAAAAATCCTCTGAATACATTTGGTTTTATGGAACACTGGGAATGTTGTTTCATATGGTGGGACCGTAAAAGATATTTGCGTATAAGATCTGATACATTTTGCGTTTTAGGTTACGTCTCACTTCTTTTTTTCCCTGATTACATAATCACTTAACTAAACTCCAAAATTTTCAGGAATTGCCCGATGTTCCTCTTTTCCTGAGTTTGCACAATCTATGTGGGACCCTTAAATGCACTTCCCCATCTGCAGTAATATTCAGGTCTGCAGTGATCAATGCCGGATATCGTATATCTGGAACTCACGTTAATCCTTTAGGGTTAAAGTCCGATGCTCCTATGGATGTCATATGGGACATCATGCGTTGTTGGGTGAGCACCCTTTTCTTTTAGCTGCTTTGGTTAAAATTATCATAATTCAAGAATGCATTATTCAACATCTTCTATTTAGGTTGATCCGTTTTTAATCTTCTTTTTATCAAGGTTAAAAATCATCCTGTGAAAGAGCAATTGCCTGATCAGTCCGGAAGTGTTATCCTTGCCAAAGAACCTGTTCTTCAGGTATCTTGCACCTCGTTTAAATTTAATATTTTTATATGTTCTTTAATCTTCTTATGTTTCTGAAATTTTGATATGTCCAACAGGCTAATTTTGCACGAGCAGTTGCTTCTCTTAGCAAAGCTCAAGCCAAGAAGGTTGCACGTTTCCTTCCAAACCCTGAAAGACACTGGGGCCCGAAACTTAGGGCCGGTCGCACAATAACCAGCAAACATATCTCTTTATTGGGTCCGGAGGCAGTCAATGGAGTTCTTAACAATGAACAAGAGGCTGAAGAGCCCCAAACAAAGCGTCTGAAGACAGAAGACCCGAGTACCATTTCCTGAAGAAAGGTAATAATCGGGAGCTCGAGGTGCAAAAAACCTGTTATTGAGTTATGGATGAAGCTTCTATTGCACAATTTAGAAATCTTGAAGTTTTGTTTGTTTTTCACCAAAGATTAAAGCTTTGTTTCAGTTTCAGTTTTGTCTTAAAACTCTCATCGATTAAACCCCATCTTCATTCACAAAGTTAAGAACTTATAATATTACATACACTAATGTTACGACTTCAGTGCAACTAAACTCCTGTTTGGTAAACAAAGCGACGCCAAAAAGAAAATAACAGATATGGGCCATCTTTTTTATTATGCTTCCGATGTTTATCTCTTCACTTGCCATTAGCCGACTTAGCTGGTGGGTTAAGCTCGTCCCAAGCATCGATCCATGTAACCATGGCATCCCCAAGCTTGACAAAGTAAGGATCAATTTTCCCGAGCTTATCTTTAACCTGTTTTGCCAATTCTTTGTAGCAAGACTGGACTGTGGTGCACTCTTTTGGAAGAATGGCGTCTTGGAAGAAAGGGATCATCTCTTCTTGCCAAAATATGCCTTTGTATTCTTTTTTTAGATTCACAAACGGGTTGCTTGCCTTGCTGTGCCAAATGTACGGCAACCCTGTTTTGATCCCGAGTCCCAAATGGTCACATATCACCTACAAAACCGTAAAAAATTTAGTGAATTCAAGTGATGTAGTCATCTAGTTTCGCTTAAAAGAGTTGTGTTTGTAAACAAGCACCTTGACACACCAGCCAGCCCACATATCGTCATAGCGGCCAATGGGCTGACCATCCCCCATGAGCCCGAAGTACATGGCTGGACCGATAAGCTGTCGGTCAAAGGCTAGGTTCATTCCACACATAGGGAACAAAATGCCCTTTGGAAGTGTCATGACTGCATCAACATACCTAAAAACAAGCCCAAAATATATATAATACAAATACACATGAATACATGAACCCTGACCCAAAGATATTGGAACTTGTTTTTAGTGGCACAACAATGTACCTTGTGTTTCGCTCTCGAGGCTTGACAAGCTGTGTTGGTGCATCGTAGTCTGGGATGTTGAGCCACAGACCATGAGAAACGGCTGTTGCAACACCCTCACGGAGACTGAAAGGATAGCCACGAACAAAATCAGCACCATCGGAGAAAGGGTCGTAAAGGGTATTGAAGAAATATGGAGTTGAAGGATGCAGGAGGTTGTTGATGTGTTGTCTAAGTGCATCTATGTCCTTCCCGGTTGGGTCCTTTGCAACCTATCAACATTGTCAAGGATCAAAGCAAATTCAAAACAGCTAACCGAGCTAAAAACGTAACTGAGAAACGAGTTTTTCTAACGTGAAAACAGAATCCATACGAAATCAAACGACTAAAACATATTAAAGATACAAACTCAATTTAAAAGATGATTTCTTATGTTCAACATATTAAGCATCTGGATATTCATAAAACAACAACATTCAAGGATCATTAATCAAGAAAACGATTAAAAAAAACTCACAAAGCAATCATCATCAATGGTGAAGATATACTTCTTCTTGGAAACCATATAACCGAAACACCGGCAAGCTGAATCCTTGAAGGAGATACAAGACGCTTTGGGACCCAAGATTTTGTTAATATCATTACGATTATAAAGCTCATAATCAAAGCCATCAGGGACCTTGATGGTTTTAGATGGATCACCATCTTGAACAATGATCATATGATATGGTTGAAAGAATGGCCTCCACATCTCGAGAAAATCGAGGTTCCGAATCGTGGGTATGACGATATCCAGTTCATCTTTCAGAGGGAATGTGGAAGTAGCATCCATGGCTAGCTTCTTCTTCGATCTTCAGAAGAAAGTGAATCAAGGTTAATTATGTATGGTTTGATGAGTGAATGAGAGAGAGTGTGTTATATAAGAATTGAGGACGGAGGTCACGGCAGATAACAATGGAGTCGGAGGTTGCAACGGCTGGGATTTGTTCAAAGTACATTACATGTATGTATTTTCCGAGTTTGTTGCTTCGCCTTGTGTTCATGTGCTAGAAAGTAATTCTAAACACATGTATAACCTTGAATTATATTTTATAGCTTAAAATTATATTTTATTATTTTAGTTATATTACTTCCTTAGTTCCAAATTTTTGATTTTTTGAACTCTTTTCAACTTTGGACCTTAAATAATCTTATTTGTGTTATATAATACTTGATGCCAACTATACGAATGGATTGTATTTTGAATATATTTTTATTTCTAAAATTTTTATCAAGTATTATGTAACACAAATAGATATATTTAAGGTTAAAGTTGAAAAAGAAAATTTAAAAAAAAAACAAAATAGACAATATTTTTAAAACGAAAAAGTATATATTAAAGATGTTTGGCTTAATTTTCTCATAGAAGTCCTATATTGAAACCATATTGTTAGATAGATTATTTACTCTATTGTGAAAATAGTATATATTACTAAATATGTATAAAATGTAGATGTAAATGATATTGCATGGCTCCAAGCTAATAATAAATTTAATGTTAACAGGATTAATTAGGTCGCTATCATATATTTTACATCAATGTACTTTAAGTAATATAATTATCAGTATGTTATAAAAAGGGTTTAGTTTTCAAAATGTAACAAAGTCGTTAGCTTTTGCTACTGTATATATCTAATTTAAAAAATCACTATTTAATATATTAAACTTTCAGAATTTACCATTTAATGTATCAAATCTTCTATAATAGGTAATGTGCTGGTGTGACATTGGTTTTGCTTATGTGACGATGACGTGACTATAACTTGTTTGCTGATGTGTTTTTACTTGTTAAAAAATAATTCATAAGAAAATTAATGTATTATTATGTATATTATAAATGAAAATTGGTAGCATATGGTGGATATCTTTGAATTTGGAAGCACATGGTGATGGAACAATGATTTCCGATTTCCGGCAACAACGATTTGTAGTTCACACGAAAGTAAGAACCATCGAGATGAAACCAATTACAAATTTGGGTTAAGATTCGAGTTTCGATCGGATTGATTAGGGCATTAAGATTCGAGTTTCGAATCTCCATCAACATGTCAGGTCTACTCTTGACCATCATCGATTAGGATTCCATATATGAGGGTTTCAATCCATCAACGCTCCATCATTGAAGGGGATTTGAAGGTCTATTCTCGAATGTTCTTCTGTTTCGATTTTGGGTTCATAACATTTGTTCATGTTTTCTTCATTTTGGTGGTTGTTCGAAGACCAGAGTTCAGATCTGAGGTTTTTTTCATTTTGAGTTTATAACATTTTTTAGTTTTTTATTTGGTTTCAGTTCAGATCTACAATCTAGGGTTTTGATCCTTGTATCTTCATCTATTAGTTCGATGAGTTTTGCTTTGATTTGCTGATTGATTGTTATTTACGGTTGTGTAAATGTTCTTCATGCTTAAAGGAAGAATTTGTTGAATGTTCTTAATGAATAATGATGTGGCATTAATTTATCCAAGTGGAAATAGATTTTGTATTTTTTTAGTAAATAAAAATTAATGGATTACCTGTTACCTATTTAATTGGTAACCAAATATATTAATTGGTAGCTTTTGAATGTTCAATGTATTAAATGATAATTTTTAAATTTAAATATATACAATAGCAAAAGTTGACAAATTCGATACATTTTGTGATACTAAACCCTATATAAAAATCGATGAAAGTTTAAACTACTATTATATACAACTTAACTTTATTGTATTATTAATTTGAGATACACTTGGGTTGGTTGCTAGTTCGTTGTATTTTCATGCACTTTATCTATATAGATATGCAACAATGTATAAATATAGAAAATTATTCTTAAAAGAAAATAATCTTTGTCGTTGAATCAGTTCATACTTCAAAATCTCGCACAACGCTCTTTTTGTTATAGAGAAATAATAATAATAATAATAATAATAAGAGTAAACTACAAATTTCGTCCATGTGGTTTGTATAAATCTTCACTTTTCGTCCTTTAATTTTAAAAATTACACCGGTAGTCACTGTGGTTTGTATTTCGTTACGGATTTGGTCCTTTTAGTAACTGACGTTACTTTTTCTGTTAAGGACCCCTCATGTGCCTTGCACATGAGGGTACTTTGGTCATTTACCCACTATTCTTGTTACCAAACACTCTTACCCTTGTACCAAACTCATCTTACCCAACTCTCTATCTCTCTCACTCTCTCACACTCACATTACCAATACCATAACTCTCTCTCTCTCTAAGAGAAACCGTCTACCGTCACCATTAGATCCACTACTACCAACAGAACCGTCTGCCGCCGCCGCTATCGGGACAACCCTCGCCACCATCGAAACTACCACCACCATCAGAATCAACTACTACCACCATCATCGGAACCAACCACCGCCATAACAAAGACCACCGCCGCTATCTGAACCAACCTCCGCCCTCATCTATCACCGCCACCGCCTCTCCCTGCCCTCAACTCTCTGTCTCTTTGCCGAGTACCCTTAGCTCCCTGTTTCTCGCCTCCATTTGCAATAAAAAATCGAGAAGGTTGTCGCCTCTAAGTTCCAGACCTCTGGTAAGTTATCGCCCCTCTGTGTAACTCTCTCTCTACAACCTTCATTGTCACCATCATCTCTCTAGAACCATCGTCACCACCATCATCTCTAAGGCTGACATTGTTCTTTTGATTTGTTCAAATAGACTGTAACACCGTGCTTTTGAGAACTAAATTTTTCTTTTTAAAATACAATTTAAGTTTTCAAACCGCGTGGGTTTGACTGTAAATAGAATATTTAAACCTGTCTTATAAATTAAAAGTGCAGCGGAATTAAAAACACTTGGCAAACTGTATAAACAGTCAAAACGTTGCCACATACGACATTCGGTGTTACGGACACATAACCGGCCGACCATTATCTTTAAACAAACTTAAACATATTATAACAGAGTTAAACAAAATCCAGTGTTCCTCCTAAAAACATGCAACTACCCGCAGGCACCCGAGCTCACAGCCTAAGGAACACCTGCACATGTGGAGAGTAGTATCTGTTAGCTATAATAGCTAGTGAGTACACGATAGCATGCAATCAATATAAACATACCACATATCATCAATCATGTCCAAATAATTCTATCCTAGCATCTCGCGATGAGCTGGCGTAGTCAGGAGGTAGCATAACTCGCAGGGTAGCGAACCTGGCTCAATGCACCAAACTGGGGTACCAGACACATCAACCGCTCCGGTGGGGGAGCTGTTAAGCGTCCACTGTTGCGTTTTGGAATCAACCGATTCCTCTGTTGTACAGCCGCAGCTATACCCGAAAAGGACAGCTTTGTCCGGGGCAAACCTTGCCCAATAGGTAGGACAACTTTGTCCGGGGCAAACCTTGCCCAATCAAGTAGGACAGCTTTGTCCGGGCAAACCTTGCCCAATCACAAACACATAATCTGATTCAACCGAATCATCAATCAATCAATAATCATGTCCATATAACATACACCTAAACAGATGCATATTATTTATACCAATCAAATATCTAGCATCATCATGCCATTCATTCTTTACCTCATTGCGCGCATGCAATAATGTATATATATATATATATCTATCATCATAACATACAACTAATCAAGTGCATGCTATTATGTATATCAATAAGTTAAGCCTAGCATCATCATGCTATACAATCTACACTTAAACAAGTGCGTATCATACTGTGTCAACATGTTAAGTCTAGCATCGTCATGCTTTACAAACTACACTTAATCAAGTGCGTATAATATCCTGATAATCATTTATCATACATACTACAAGGTATACAACCTTTCAACAACATATTCAAACGCTTAATCAATTGCTTACAAGTCCGGGTATTCAATTCAATTCATTGTTAATATATGTTATAGATATATTAATCGTTATGTTATCAGGCACTCACCTGTTAGGCTAGAATAAGCAAAGACCTTGCTTTGGCGCTCACGGATTGTCAATTCAACCTATAATACCAAGACTTACGCATCAATCATTTGAACACGCGAGGAACGTCTAGGATACTTGAAACAATACCCTAATGGTGTTTTTAAACCATTTATTAACTAACTATAGAAGTCCAAGCAACAACACGCGAACACGTAGCACAAAACAGCAAAGAAAGCTGTGTGCAGGGGTGTCGCGCCGCGACACAGCCTTGTCGCGCAGCGACCAGTGTGCAAAGGCTGTAGCAGCTGTTGTTTTATGCACAGCAAGCCCATTTTGGCTCATTTCAACTCCAAATCAATTTTAGTAAAATTCTAGTGTTTCATAGGACCATTTGACACTTGTGGAAGCTTTCTAACATCAAAAACTCCTATCTAATTAATTCATACGAAAATCCCATTTAAATGGACAAAGACGTGCGCATAATGGCCAAAACTTGGTGTAGACCAATTCCTACACTTGCAACACACCATATACACCTAATATGATGTATTGAAGGTGTTGCAAGTAACCAAAACCTTTAAAATCATTGTTTGGTATCATTTTCCAATTTCTTGCCTATTTAAGGCCTATTTTTCACTATTTTAGCCAATTCAAGAAAAACAACCATTCCAATTCAAAACCAATGTTCTAATCAATTCATACAAGTCATATGAACCTATTAGAACCTTAAAAATCAGTTCTTGATGTGTAAAAACAGATTTTGGCCATTTTGACCCATTTAGTCTAAATATTGGATTTGTGCAAAAACACCACTTCTAATGCACCAATTGAGTTCTAATCAATCCTAACAAGTTATAGGATCAATTAGAACATTAAATTTCAGTTCTTGAAGGTCAAAATCAGTTTGACCCGTATTTGACCATTTTTGACCTATTTGAGCCAAAATTCAAAACTCATCAAGAACACTACTTTAATTCATGGAATTGATTCCTATACACTTATAAATGATATTACAACCTATATCAATCATAAATTTCAGTTCTTGATTGCTAAATCAAAGAACCCACTTGAAACCTATAATTTCAAGTCTTGAAAGAGCAAAATCAAGAACAAGGATGAATTGAAACTTACAATGATCAAAGGATGATTAGAAACAACTTGTAGAACTATTTTGATCCTTATTTAGCTGCTAGAACAAAGCTTTATAAGTTTTCTTTCAAAAACCCAATTTCAAGAATAGAAGAAAAAGCCATGGATGAAGCTTACTAGGTGATGGAGATGATGAAGATGATGATTGTGGACTGATCAAGAGTTCAATTTATGGCTGGAAATCAGTTGTATAGATGCTCTCCTTGATGAATTCTTCAAAGTTTCAAGAACAAGAAAAAGAATGAGAAGGTGTGTGTGTGATACGTATGTGTGTGTAGTCTGTGTATTCAAAAAGCCCAAAACCGACTTGTGGGTATTATTATCCATAAGTGGGTATTTTGTTCCCCTTTTCAACTTACAACTCATCTTCCGTTTAACCGTTTCAACTAACGAGGATATTTCTGGAATCCTCGTTTGAAACCGTTCGATATTTTATAACCTTTATCTATTTTTATTAATATTTTTAATAACCCATTTATTATATCATTTTCTAAAATATATATATTTTATTTAATTCAATTACATACTCGACGTATCACGATCGCACACATTTAGGCCCGTTTTGAGGATGTTACATAGACTACCATCAATATTCTTGTTTATAGGGTTTTTGAATGTAATTAAGTTGTCGATTGCATAAGGTTTTGCTCAAATTGATTGTGTAATGTTTTTTTACAGAGGAATTGATTTGTTCAAAGTTCCTAATTTGCTTGTTTGATTCAAGTTTTAGATTTTATATGATTTATTCAAAGATTGGGGATAGATTGATTTAAAAGATTGAATTTTTTAGAGATATCTTTGTTTGGTAATATATTTGAATCTTTTTTATCCACCAGTTTAATTTTATTAGGGTTTGGTAAAATTATTTTCATGTTTGAATATTCTATTTGAGAGCTTTAACTTTTTCTTCAATTTACTTTTGTTCCATGGCTTGATTGATTTGTAGCAATTTGATTATAAATTTGGATACTTATGAGCTGATGATTCATGTTTATGATAATTAATAAACCTTAAGAGTAATTAAATAATAAAATATAGAAACAGTGTTTGGTAATAAGGATAGTAGACAAAATGACTAAAATACCCTATGTGCAAGGTACATGAGAAGTGTTTAACAGAGTAACTAACGGCGTTTAGTATAAAGGACCAAATCTGTAACGAAATACAAACCACAGTGACTACCAGTGTAATTTTTAAAATTAAAGGACGAAAAGTAAAGATTTGTACAAATCACATGGACGAAATTTGTAATTTACTCTAATAATAATAATAATAATAATAATAATAATAATAATAATAATAATAATAATAATAATTATTATTATTATTATTATAATAGTTAATTACACCGTTAACATTGTGTCCTCGTGTTTTATCTAAAGTTACGAATTTAACTTGTGTTTTTGAAATAATTCCAATAAGAACAATAATAGGAGTTAATTACACGTACTATTAACGTCGCGTTTAGGTGTTTTATCTAGCATTAAAATTTTAATCCTTATGTTATTGACTGGTGATCCATTTGTTACATAATTAACCCTCTGTTAACTTACCGTTTGTTTTCACTATTAAAACGCATCAAATGAATATAAAGGTTATGAAGTGAATACTAGAAATGACCGTAATATTATATCATCTATACTAGATCTCAAGCCCGTATAAATACGGGCCAGGTTTTAATGTGTTTTGTAATTTTGTTTAATTTTAATATTTTTTTAAAGTAATTTAGTCACCAGAATGTTAAAAATTAAGAAGCCTAGAGAATTTGAAATAGAGTATAAAGTAATAATAAATCATAATTGCAAATTAAGAGTAATTATTAATATTAATGAGTAATAAATTTTGATAGTTACATAAGTATTGTTAATCTACAATAATTGATATTTTGAGAATTATTCTTTTGGTTTTGCTTGGTTGTAAATATATTTGACATTAACAATTTTAATAATTAGAAGAATTAATAAACATAAAACAATAATGAAGTAGGTAAATCAATAAAGACTGTATTTTATGATAAAGACTTACACTATTGTAAATGAGAAAATCTTGATATATCCCTCATTACATTATGGTATTGTTGGATTTCTTGGGATTCTTATCGTACAATCTTGTGCATATGAAATTGTAAGTAGATTTGGGATCTTAAAAACTGACAAGCCTAGATAAATTGTAATAGAATATAAAGTAATGATAATTCATATTTGCAATTTAAGAGTAATATTGTTGGATATCTAACAAAAATTATCATACAATCTTGTGTATATGAACTTATAAATAGCTTTGGAATGTTAAAAATTGAGAAGTATAGAGAATTTGAAATAGAGTATAAAGTAATGATAAATCATAATTACAAAATAAGAGTAATTAATATTAATGAGTAATAAATTTTGATAGTTACATAAGTATTGTTAACCTACAATAATGGATATTCTGATAATCATTACAAGCCTAGATAAATTGTAATATAATAAATTAATGATAAATCATATTTACAATTTAAGAGTAATAATTAATATTAATGACTCATGAATATTGATACTTACATGAGTATAGTCAATATACAATAATTGAAATAATTTGGCATATTAATAATTTATAATGTTGAAGAAATCATAAGAGAGTATAAAGTAATGATAAATATTAACAATAGTAACATATAAGTTACAAATAATTAATCAAAAATATATAGAAACACTATCACATCAAGCAAGAAAACACAAATAGTTAGAAACACATCTTATATAATTATACACACAATGAATTAATTTTTGCAAGCATATCTAGATATGTACATATACCGCTCTTTAAAACTCAACATGGCAGGATCTTCAAAATTGAAAATAACTTTTGTCCCAAAATATCAGTTTGATACTCCATGTTTGCCTATAACATTATAAGTAGAAGTGAAATAGAACTTGAAAAACAATTACTACATACGTACCAACAAATATGTTCAAATAGTTAAATAATTACCTAGCCAAGGACGGGATTTCACCAATTGCAAAACAGCTATTGTGTGGCTGTTTACATCATATTTCGAAACACAATCCATAAAATGATCAACATGCTTATCCCAAAGGGTGCATCGAAGACATTGTTTTTTTTGGTTTCCTTTTTGTGGGATGCCTATAAATTTACAAATGAAAAGATCAATAAATAATTAGAGAAAATACATTTAATAAATTCAGAAACAAAGAGGCTAGTAGGAATTAAAAGGAATACACATTACACATACT
The DNA here is from genome assembly GCA_038502395.1 of Dittrichia graveolens. NCBI lineage: Eukaryota > Viridiplantae > Streptophyta > Magnoliopsida > Asterales > Asteraceae > Dittrichia > Dittrichia graveolens. The sequence goes on from JARJIL010000004.1 coordinate 21,309,638, forward strand.
TCTCACTTAATAATTGAAAACAAACTCTCCGGGTAGACCATCCATTATTGGATGTATCAATGACATCCGTGTATCCACCTAACACACCCACAATATCTACAAACCAACACAACACAAAATTACAAAAATAACGTAACACAACGAAATCCATCTAATGTTAATGAACAATACTACATACATAAAAATGAGCAAAGATTTATCCAACCAATCGGTGCAGATGTAAATATCGTGCTATATTAAAAACATATGGTTAACCACAAAGCGCAAAAGGAAAATACCTATTGCGTGATCTTCCCAACTTTCTTGATTTCCCCAACTTTCTTCTTAATAATGCTTTCAAAGTTAGTGAATGAGAAGATACTAACTTCAAGTGAAAACCCCTTGCTGATTTCTTTCACACGTGAATTTGATAGAAAATAACACGATAAGAATGTGTAGTCATCTTAACACGATCATTGTTATCCGCAAGACTGAAATTAGTAATAACATAGACACGTCCCTCAACAATCAAGTATTTGAATTTAACAATAAAACTTTTCTTTACGGTGGCGGAAATCCTCCTTCTCTTTAAGTAAAGAAAACAATATAAAATCGTATATAAGATAAACAAAAAATCATATATAGGGTAAACAAATATGTTAATGCAATCTTAAAAAAATACCTCCTCCTCCCATAACCGAACAACACGGACCTGAATTTTCACCCACCGGCATCGGGGTTTACCTCACTTAACAAATATTATTTGGAGGCCATTATCTTAGAACAAATTAATAAATGTGTAAACAGTGCAATATGCGTAAACTAAAGCAAATAAAGAAGGAAGCTTTGGATTTTATAAACTTTTGGTTGGAGCTCATATAATACTATTTATATGAGAGCTCAAATGTAGTACTACCCTCATTTACTTCTCCTAATAAATTCTAAGGCATAACCGAAAATAATATTTAATACACTAATTGCATAATGCATGTTAAGACATAACCGAAAAAAATACTTAATACACTAAATGAATAGCATAACTCTAGACATAACTGAAAAAATACTTAATACACAAATTGAATAGAATAACTCTACTAAGACATAACCGAAAAGAATAGCATAATACATGTTAAGACATAACAAAAAAAATACTTAATACATAATACACTAATTGAATAACATAACTCTACAAAGACATAACCGAAAAGAATACTTAATACACTAACACATAACCGAAAAATATACTTAATACACTAATAGAATTGCATAACTCTACAAAGACATAACCGAAATGAATAATTAAAATAGTTAATGAAGCTCATAATTGGGTGAGAATATACATTGTCTTCAAACCCAAACTCTTAATATGTTGACACATCATCCACCCACTTAGGCTAATTAGCTTGGATTCAAGAATTGAAGCTCAATCATGCATGCCACATATAATTGAAACCTTACTAAGTTATAAGATAAATGAATAATTAATAATAGTTAATGAAGCTCATAATTGGGGTGAGAATATACATTGTCTTCAAACCCAAACTCCTAATATGTTGACACATCATCCACCCACTTAGGCTAATTAGCTTGGATTCAAGAATTGAAGCTCAATCATGCATGCCACATATGATTGGAAACTTACTAAGGTATAAGAGATATAGATATGATCGAGTTCACTACATGAAATATATAAGTCTTTATAAGAGATTAAATTTGATTTGATAGCTTATATATATATATATATATATATATATATATATATATATATATATATATATATATATATATATATATATATATGCAAGTTACCCGCGTAATGTTGCGGCGGCAATTAGTTTCTATTTTACATCATGTTGCTTTTAAAAATGTAATAATATGTTATTCGCTCAATTCAATGTCACGAAAAAGTATCGTACAATGTCAGTTTTTTTTGTTTTTTTATTTGCATCAACTATTTTATTAATTTTAAAAATAAATTCTAAAAGACATTAAAATAAGAAAAAGATTTATATTATGAAATAAGGAGGGAGAAATTAATAAAATTTTAAAAATTATGTTGATGTGGGTGGATAATTATATTTGTATGAGAGTGTGTTTTAGCGTTAGAGATATATTTTAAATAGATAAAAAGTTAAAGTAAATTAGGAGAGAGAATGAAATGGTTAAAAATGGATATTTTAAATAGATAAAAAGTTAAAGTAAATTATGAGAGAAAATAAAATGGTTAAAAAGGGGTATTTTAGTATATTCAAGTTACTTAAAATTAAGAGTTTTTAAGGTTATAAATGCATTATAAAGGAGTAAGATATATATATATATATATATATATAAATAGGGAAAAGTTCAAATGAGAACTGTTTTTCGTATGAGAACCGCGAAAACCAATCTTTGCCATCCAATTCCCTCTCCTTCAATTGGATTGCTCACCCATGAATTCTATACATGCACTCTGCCACACTCAATCTCCCCGCGCTCTTCATCCATGAATTCCATTATCCAAAAAGAACGGCCAAGATTGGTTCTCGCGGTTCTCGTACGAAAAACAGTTCTCGTTTGAACCCTTCCATATATATATATATATATGTATGTATGTATGTAGAGTTTGGTTCAAATAAAAAAAGTTTAAGATAAAAAGAGTAAGAAGAAACATGGGTGTGACACGTGTAATTATAGTTGTAAGGGTATTTTAGGGAAGCCAAATAATTTCTCTTCCCACTTTCTCTATCCACGTTACCAGTTATATCCATCAGTTTAATCGCTTGCCCATAACCCTAACTACATCTCCGCCTCTCTGCTGGCTGCCGACTGCAGATTGTCGTTCGCCCTTCGCGAATCGTCGTTCGCCCTGCTCATCGTCCACAACCTTTGGCGATGCACAATCGTTGATTGTTCCCACGACCACATCAGAGATGCACAATCGTCGCCCCGTCAAATCTGAAGGCTGTTTGGGATTCTCCAAATATGGTTCGATGCAAGTTCCCTCTCTTTCACTTTCACCGCCTTCCCCAAAAACCCTAACTACACCCTCCGTCACTCTGTCGGCAGTATATGCCGCCACCTGCAACTTCGGCGATGCGCAATTACTGATTGTTCGATGTAGTGTGTTTGTGTATCAATTGTTTGTGGTGATCAAACCTGAACATATATTGATTTGTATGTAAAACTCTATTTTGCTTGAATATCTTCAGTTTCTTTCCGGTGTTTTTATTTAAATATGCTATAAATTTTGCTTTTTTTAAAATATGTTTGTTCATCAAATCGATCGGTTGAGTTTAACAATTGTTTTTTTTCATCAAATTCCAAATTGTGCACCGGTTACTTCATATGATAAACAGTCATTATGCATCATTTTTGAACTTAAGCGAGTCGCCAGATTGTGCATCCATCCAGTTTTGAGATTGTTCCTCGATATTTATAATTGATGATTTTTAGAAGTGCAACAATTTTATAACTGATGATTCGTGTTGTGCATCAAATATATTGATTCTCGCTTTTTTTTTAAATTTTGAATAAGTATTTTTAGTGTAAGATAGGTTTACATGATTTTAGGGGTTGGTTAGGAAATCAAAAGACTAATATACTCTAAACTAACCGATTTTAATTAATTAATTTAAAAAAAGTTAGTTATCAAAATATCATATCTAATTAATCTAATGACTGAGATCTTTCCTTACTTTTTTTATTTTAATTTTTTTTACGGGATCATCACCCTATGTATGTATGGATGTATATATATAATGAAATCTTTATGTAGTTAAGAAGACATATATAGCACATGTAATGTCTCATTCATGTATTTGATTATTTGGAAATTAAGCAAAGTGAGTTTCCTGAGAGCAAAGTTAGTTTCCCGAAACACAAATCGCATAGCGACGAGTGTTGTTATGTGTATCCATTATCTCTCACATTCCCATATTACATCATGTCATCATAGATTAGAGGGGTGCCATGATCCATACTTATTAAAAATTAGATTATAATCTTTGGTGAAATGATCCTTGTAGCTCTATGAATATATATAAATATATATATATATATATATATATATATATATATATATTATGATGCATCAACAAGTAAAGGGATGATTTTACATAGGAGATGTAATTTCTTTTTATCATTACTATAAAGTAGCTGATTTATATACAATAAAATGTGTTCATACATAACAAGAGTGTACAAACATTTAACAACACATAATACAAATAATACATAAATTGTTATGTATAAATAATTTTTTATGTTCAAATTATAACCCTTACTATAATAGTTGTATCAACAGGTAACATTCTTACATTATTTTTTATAAGAATCACTAGAAACATAATAATTTGAGTAAATTACATTTTCTATTCAAATGGTTTGTACTAAAGAAATAAAAAAAATTAAATAATTAAGTTCGACCTAGATTAATAATTAAAATTGTAATAAACTTTGGGTTAGTTACTATTGTATACAATGAACTTTATTTTTAAAAATATATATTGAATTTTAATACTCTTCATGTTGTATGAAAGTGGTTGCATACAATAAGAATTAGAGTAAAACTTTTTATATACAATGGTTAAAAAAATAAGACACAAAAAGTTGTTAATATAAGACTATAAGTTTATAAAAGTTTCTTTGATCTTTTTGAAAATAAAAAGACAAAAAAAGGCTGACCATTATAAGAAAGAAAAAAATGACTATTAATTTTCAATTTTTACATTTTTTGTAAAGTAAGTAATCAACTTTTTTATTCTATATAATAAATCTTGCATTATTAGGAAAATGATTTTATTAATAGAAGAATGTTCAATATATTCCATAATTAATTCATAGTTCTAAGGGATTAATTTTAGCTTTTGAATCAATGACATCAATAATCTAGATTAAATTTTAAAAATTTGGGCGGAGTCGCATTTTCATAATTTTTTGTAATTCACATGTGATGCTTTTACAAATCACATGTGATTGATACTTAATAAACTGTGATTGAATATTAAAATTTTAGAACTATGTTTTTTAAATTGATTTTATTGAAGACAACTCTTTATTAATTATCAACTTTAATATTTTTCTCAAAGTAAGTACTCAACCTCTTTACATTATACATTAAGTATCATATTTCTTATAACATTACAATATTTTCCCAATGCTTTTATGTTATTTTCAAAATAAAAGAAATATGATAACGAGAAACTTGATATATAATTATGAGACTCAAATTGCTTGACATATAGTCTCTAATTATCCTTTTCTTTTACATATTAACACTTCTGGTCTGCACTTTTTTACCCTAGTTGACATAGCTGGTTATATGGGAAACCGGTTCGAAGAGAGTGTCGATAAAGGCCTGAAACAGGCAGAGGAATGAGTTTGATCCAGTAACTTGAAATTGTTACGAAACTGGTTTTAGTGTTTTTTGTTCAATAAACTTAAAAAACTCAAAATTGCTTTGACAATTGTTGTTTGAAATATTTTTTTATTTTTTATTGATAGGTACTTGGATGTTTAAGCTATAAGTCGTCGTGATTTGAATTATAATTCAAACAGCATAATTCCTATAATTCTAAAAGGAATCGTTCTAACGTCAAATAACAAATGTCACAAAGATGTAGGAATTTCATTTAGTTTATTGAAAAAAAAACAATAAAATTAGGTTTGCTACCAATTCCGTATCACCGACTTTTAAGACATTTACAAAAAACATCCCTTTATAAAAAAGTGGAGATCTAGAAGTATTAAATTGACAAAAAAAAGATACCTTGAGACTATCAATTTGGGTTACGTAATTATTTATAAAGTTTATAATTATTATTATTTTTATTTTAGATATTGTAACACCTGTTTCCTTTAACAAACTTAAGTTATTCATAATAAGTGAGATAATAAATTGGTACTTTAATTTAGTGGACTTCTTGTAATAATGGGCTTAAAGAAAGTATTTATAATTGTTACTTAACTCTTGTTGTTATTGGATCATTAAGAGATATAAAAGGAGTGTTGGGCCATAACCATGGACCTTAGGGACTCAATGATGTATTAGGCTGCATAGAAGGAATAAACAACCCAAGATTAGGGCACATTTCCCCACATTTGGACAATGTTGTTGCCGTCGACCACTCCTTGTAGTGTGCTATTGCTACCAAGGCCAAGAGGACAAAAACCGAGAACAAAGATGAGTGTTTGAGTGTTCAAATCTTGACAAAAACAGAATTAAACTTGAGGGAAGGATTAAATAGATGCTAGGAGTCTAATGAATCAGAAATGGATTAAAATGGTGGGATTTTGAATGATTAGCATTTGAGACTGTGGATGTTCTTTGAACTGTTCTTGTTCATAGGAATCACAAATTGGTTATTTGGTTATGGTCTATGAATCACAAATCAGGGGTATGCACTAGTTTTGCCAATCAAGCCAACACTTGAATCACAAAACAAAGTATGAGTGAAAATTGCAAATTTCATTGAGAATTAATATTAGATTAAATCACAAATCAATGTGTGGGAATATATATACACACATATAGGAACACAAATTGGGTTTGAGTGTTGAATCGCAATTCAAACTAAGACTTTTAATCACTTAACAGTAATAGCAAATTAACCTTTAATCACGAATCACAAATTAGTTATATTCAAGAATCGCAAATTTGGTCGTGTTATCTGAATCGCAAATTGGGCCTGAGGCCCAAATCCCAAACGGGGGACTTAAGGTGTAATCACAAATTGCTTTTTAGACGGATCGCAAATTTGGCTAAACTTTATCAATCACAAGTTAGCCTATGTTGATGCAATCACGAAAAAAATCATATGGGGGAAATTGCAAATTGAAACTTATGGTCAAATCACAAATTAGTCCAATCATGTAAATCGCAAACTAAATGATAAGTTATACCACAATCACAAATTAGAGTTAACCTTCAATCGCAAACCGGTAGTAATAACTAGCTGAAGAGTTAGGGTTGGTGATAACCTAAAAGGACTGTGTTGTAGGTTCTTGCTGATTTACGTAACTGTTTGCTAAAGCACTGTTGTTTACTGTGATTTCATTTCACTGTTGATCAGGTGAGTTATCACTAACTTACTCCTTCTACTAAGATGACTGTCTATGTGTAATGATGTACTATGTTACGTGATGTGCTATTATGCATAAATGGGAGCTTGTTATTTATGCGTAGCTAGGCGCTTATTATTTATGCGTAGCTAGGTGCTTATTATTGCAGTTTGGCAATTTATGTGAAGCTGGGCACTTATCCGCCTATGTGATGATAGTTGATCTTGATGCGATGTAATTGTTACCTAAATACGTGATATCTGGATATGTGCAAGTACCGTGTTAGCTCACTAAGTTTTATGCTTAACCATGTGTATTTAATGTTTTTAGGATTGTCTCGAGCAAACAAGAACACGGCAACGACGTGACAGTAGATTTTCGGCAATTAAAATACTCTGATATTTTATTTAAAAACAATGATTTATTATTTGAACGTCAGTCCTGTGTGTTGGGCAGGTGGTGGTTGAAAAACAATTTTGAATTTTTTCCTGATTTAAGTTTTAATGAATTAATGAGATTATTATTATTATTATTATTATTAAAATTTGGGACGTTATAGAAATTATATAAAAGTTTAGGGAGGGATATTAAAAAGTGATGCATGATACCTAATATACAAAGAAAAAAAAACAGAGTAATTATTTTAAGAAAAATATAAAACTAGGAACTAGTAGAATTATTTTTCTGATAATATAATACTTTATTTATAAGGTAACAAAGTCAAGTAATTACTTTAGTAAAAATGTAAAACTTAAGAAGTATTAAAATGTTGTAATAAACGAGTTCTTTTTTCATTTTTCTTTGAAGTCTTTTCTACGCAGTTTTATCAACGGTTTTTATAAATAATTACAGTACATATGCCCAAAACAGTAAGATATATATATATATATATATATATATATATATATATATATATATATATATATATATATATATGTTACTTGCAACATGTATGTAATTAATGTATACTTGGTTGTCTTACTTATACAAGCATACAAAAAATTATCATCTGTAGAGGAATGTTTGTTTACATCTTACGTTTTTATAGTCTATTTTTTACATGATTAGATATTGTTGTTAGTAATGAATTGTCATGTGATATTAAGCAACCAATTTTAAATAAAATATTGAAATAAAACTAACATTACTAATAAAAATTTATCTGGCACCGGGATCGTTTTGAATACATCCCTAATTCTGAGATTCATGTTACTCCTACCAAGAAACATATCAGATACATGGCATCCCGATTGGATTAAATGCGATGACAGTTTCAGAATTTGAATCTGTAAAATCAGAATTTTGATCAAATCACACACCGCAGTATACTAGGTCTTCTAATTCGTTAAGAGGTTTATCTAAAAGATTCACAATATAACTAGGAAGACGTTTCAAATACTACACATGCATTATCAGGTATGCGAGTTTGATGTAGCCCATTTGATATCTTCGTATCCGAGAATCAACAAACTCGACTCCGCATTGTTCACAAAATTGCGGGTCTTCCTTTTCATCTCAGATTACTCGATAATTTCCACAAACACAAATTCCACTTTTGATAGGCCTAAAAATTCTTTCACAAAATAAGACTTCTTGAAGTTTCTATAAGTCACCTTAAGAAACTATATAGAGCTTACACAAAATACTAACTAAATAAATTATATTATTAATAATATTTCTAATTTCTAATAGGAAGGTCTGTTTTTTTAAAAAAAATTAAGTGATAGTTTGCTTCTTACATGATCGTTATGTACGTGCGTTGGTTGGGAACAAATCTTGTTAAAAGGTAATATAAGTTACAAAATTATTTATGACAATGAAAAATTAATTTTATGTAGAAATGTAATGTGAAGTACCCAATCTTTATGAAAACGTCATTAATCTTTCAAAAAGCTAAATATAATATAACCGTAATTAGTACAAGGATTAGTTGTAAAGAAAAAGTTTGTAATGCAGCGGTATCTGTTATGATAGAGTAGTGTCCACTCCTAAGTAATTGTTGGTTCAGGTTCCGTTATAAATAATAAAGTAAGTTTAGTGGGTGTGTATATTATCGTTAAAAAACCGTTGTAAACAAGTTGAATAGGTTACACAAATATCTTTTTCTTAAGTGTTTTTATTAATTTAAAGCATTTATATAGAAAATTGAGCTTGACTTTGATATCACAAATCCAGATTCCCAGATGTTCCTCACGTGTACATTTCAAGGAACATTCTGTTTGAACTCTTCAACACATAAAACCTTTCAACTTCCTTTTTCTTTTTTCTTTTTTTTTTCTTTTTGCATTCTAGCTTCCCATGAAAAATATGTTTACATTCATCACAAAATTACCAAGGAAAACAAGAATTTTTTATATTAATTTGTATTGATGTCATGTAACCCCTTAATATTGGTCTCTTATTTGGTCCCAAAAGCTTCAGGGGGTGCAGCTTCTTCCTCCAGGCTGCAAAATAAGGTAATAAACCTTAATTTTATTTTATTCTTAAAATTTTTCCCAAGTTACAAAATTCTAAAGATGGCATCACTCAAGTACTCAGCTTACCACGCAAGCATGTACGTCGTTACATCCACACAAAAGCTCTCCGTTCAGCAAATCAACGGCTTGGAATGTTCCTCCACCTTCGCTCCTCTATAAAAATCAAACAAAGTCTCGTATATAAAGCGAAAACTGTAACCCAAAACTAAAGTTGATCGCATATATTGGTAAAATGGCATGAGTAAGTAATAAAGTGTTGTCTTAATGCAGAAAAAGATTTGTTTCGGTACCTTGTAAAAATCCACAGCAAGGAAGTTGGCCCAACGATTGGCGGAATCATCATGGCAAGTCTTGGTCATGTTCAAGAGGCTGTCACTGTTTTGACCACATGCCAACACCTTCAAAGGAAGTGTTCGGAAGTGGTTCACCAAAACAAGTGATTTCGTTGTGTCGTTCATTGGAGATGATTCCCCCCTGTTTGGACACTCCCCTGCCTTCAGTCCACCATCCCCGTCTACAAGTCAACACCAATTAAATTGCATAATCGTAATAAAAGGGACAAAAAGAACATATCTATACTCGTTTGTAACTTTTTTTTTATTTTTCTTGTTGTACAGAAAGATATAATGTATAGTTATGTCATTCAAGACTTGAGTGACTATTGTGTCACAAGTCACAAGAGTCACCACCAACCATTCTTGCATGTGTATAATACGTTTTTTTTAATCTTTTTATTTAAGGGAATCAATACTGAACTTACATTGATTTTCAACCATGTAGTTCCACTGGTATGCGATTCCTTCACTTTGTTCTTTGGATTTAACTGATCCAAAAACAAGTAATCTTTGGTTGTTAGCCACCATGTCCCTAACCAATGGCCAATCTTGACCTCCTTTTGGCATACTTGTCACTGGAAACCAGTATTTTTTCAACCCTGCGTCTGTAAAAACCTTGGTCAAACCATTAGGTGCTTGTACATAGTCTTCAAGAATGATTGTCACTATTTCGTTTGGATTTGATGATAGAAAAGCTTCGATTTCCTTCAAAGTGTCAATGGCCGGTGCCTATCACGTAAACACATCGCATCAAGGTTTAAAAAATGCCTTCAAAGCCTAATAATTGCATAAATACAGGAATTACGAATGGAGTGAAAGCATAATACTTACGAATTTAGTGTAGTCGTGACATTGTCCACCAAAAGAATGACACAACCATACGGTATCTTCAAAGTCATACGTATCAAGCATCAACGCACGAACCCCATTCTATAGAACATGATAATTACAAGTAATATTTTAGTAATCTTTTTATTCTTTTGTAGCATATATTCTGGACCTACAAACATCAATATGGAAAATAAAGTATATGCATAAGAAACTTACGTTTAGCTGTTGAGTGACAGTGTCTTCTTGATTTGTGGGGGTAACTCGCGGTGTCCCATCGTCGATTGCAAAGGCGTTATGTGTTGTCAAGTACGCGTATTTGTTGAACGGGAGAGAATTATTCTATTTTACAGCCATTTAAAGACAAAAAAAGTGGTTAAAGTTAGTTATTATGGAGCAAGAAAAATGTAAGCCCAGCCCAGAAAGTCCAACCCATGACAACAGCCAAAAAAAATCGTTGTATGAGCCCAGCAAAAACTTTTGTTTTCTGTCTAGAGCCAATTGGGTTGTTCAAGAACTTTAGTTTAAAGAGTAACCGAACCCACTTGTTGACTTTTGTTTAAGTTTTAGGTAGTGATATCATCATACATGAATTTGTGGTTTCTACAAGTCTACAACAACAACACGTAACAGAAGCCTCCATATTCATAACCATCCAATGAAATTAGGGGATTTCGTCAAAAAAATAATAATAATAAATAAATTAGGGGAAAATAGTACGTAACGCAGCAATATTCTAAACAAATTTTGGTCTAATTATCTTCATATCAATGCTTACTTATAACCATTGAAGAAAAGAGAAAATAATTTTGTTCTGATATGAGTGATATAATGATCTAGCCTCTCTAAGACTTCGATAGAGAAGATTAATTTGTTGTTATTATGTAATAAAAAAATAGTGTCTACAGTCTTAATTCGCAAGATCAGAAGTGAAATTTTGACTTGGCATGCAGTAAGAAGTATTTAACCATGGTTATCCTTGTACTTAACGTCCACGGCTTAAGCGTAAGCCATGGGGTACGTTAGAACAATAATCACAAACAAAAAACGCATCCAATTAGGTATGAACATTCTGAAACACAGATTGAAACCCATTCATTTCACTATCCATCGGTATTCTAGGTCAAATTATTGGAGGAGAGCTAGACAGAGACAAAAGACTGACCATAAGATTGAATACGGGTGTAGCAGTTGATCGAACACATTTGGAGCCTGAAAATGCTTGAGGACATGAAAAACAGTAGAGTCCAGTCTCGCAATCTCCGTCCGTTTGGCAATCATCCAGTAACTACACTTGCGAATCATTTCAATTTTCATTTGTTGATCGAGATAGATCAATCGAAAGAGTATTGTTGCAGAAAATTACGTGAATTCAACTCGAATCGAGAATTTTTTTTTGAAGTGTTTGTGAATGACTTACCTTACATGTTCCGTTGGAGCAAGCAGCAGCGATAGTGATGAACAACAATGGAGCTAGGAAGAAAAACGACGAAGATCTTCGTAACTCCATAACAATCGACTGCAGATGCCCAACGCTGAATTTGATGAAACGCAGCAGAAGAAGAAGATGAAATGATGAATAAAAAAAATTAAAAAATAAATGTAGATAGTGATTAATTTATAGGGAGGGTGTGAAAATATACAGATGGGGAGGGAGAGGAACATGGAAGGATATTCCGTTTTTACTTGAGAAAAGCCCAACCAAACGTGCATTAATTAATTGAAAGATGTTTTTTTGACCTTTATATATATTTGCATAATTTGAAAAGAAAATAATATTTCCACTTACTTCAGTTTTATAGCTATTTAATGATTAATACTTGCAATACATTTTTTTTCTTAATCTGTCTATTAAATTTGATACTTGTTTTCATCGCATAAGTATGAGAATTTTATAAGATGATATAAAACATCTTTTTAAGAAAAGAATGTGTAAAGATAGAAACAATTATAATAAGCTTCCGACACTCATAAATAATTAAAATACTTAAAAGTATAAGTATTGAATTTACTAACATAATCCTTATTTAAATGTCTATGAATTTAGAAACATCTATTATCTATATTGTTAGAAGTATACATCTTTATTATTTTGATACATTTTTTAAGCATAAAAATCAAAATAGTAGTAGTATATTTGATGATTAGCTTTTGGTTCTTTAAAATAAAGAAAAAACTTTGTTTTTTCCGTTGAAAACAGAACTTTTATTTTTTGAATATAAGTTCTTATAAACTTATGAAAGTTCTTAAATAAAAACTTATTTTTAAAATAATTTTTGAAAAAAAAAAGTTTTAATAAACCAAAGTAATTAAATATCTTTAATTAATTTTGATTCGTATTACGAGTTTACTATTATCTTTTCTAATTTAATATTGTTTTTTTTCAATTACATGCATAGTTACTTTGCTTTACATATTGTAGAAATAAAAATTTTAACTTTCTTTTCTGAATAAGAGCTCTGGTTCAAGTTTTAATAGTTTTACTTTTACCAAATTAGCATAATTTGAAATATCCTTATTAAATAGGAATGTGAACACAATAATACTTAATTTAGATGCATTTAATAATAATAATAATAATATTATTATTATTATTATTATTATTATTGTTTTATTATTATTATTATTATTATTATTATTATTTAATCGCTCAAATGACTAAGAAAATGGGTTAAAGTACATTTGATTATATTTTAAGAAAACACTTTAAGAAATATAATCAAGGTACCCACGCAATGCTGCGAAGGTAAATAATTTCTATGTTACATCATGTTGCTTTTAAAAATGTAATAATATGTTATTCTTGTAATTCAATGTCAAGTATTGTACAATGTCAGTCTTTTATTTTTTTATTTGTATTAATTATTTTATTAATTTTAAAAATAAATTATAAAAGACATTAAAACAAGAAAAAGATTTATATTTATGTAATAAGGAGGGAGAAGTTAATAAGATTTTGAAAATTATGTTGATGTGAGTGGATAATTGTGTTTGTGTGACATAGTGTTTTAGTGTTAGAGAGATATTTTAAATAGATAAAAAGTTAAAGTAAATTAATAGAGAGAATGAAATGGTTAAAAATAGGTATTTTAAAAGTTAAAGTAAGGGTTTAGTATTCAAAAGTTTATCAAACTTGTCACTTTTTGCTATTGTATATACCCAACTTTAAAAACTACCATTTAATATACCTAAGTTTCAAATTCTACCAATTAATGTATTGGAAAACCTACTGTTCAGGTTGCAGGTAATAATCTGAATTTTGATTTATTTTTAATACAAATATATTATTATTATTATTTTATAATGAACATATGAACATTCATCATCTTCATAATTTCAGTATAAACATCAAACTGAACAAAAGATAATATCGATTTGTAACTTAAATTGAGCATTTATATCTGTAATTACTTGATGGTTTCAAATGAAGAAACACAAATCTGGAAAAAAATTGAATGAAGAAACATAAATCTGGAAAAAAAATCATTTGAAGATCTGGACCCGGTGATAAATAACACAAATCTGGAAAAAAGATCAGAAACTCAAATATGAAGTGATGGTTTAAGAAACACTCGTTTGAAGAAATCCCAATCTGGTTTGTATGAGAAACCCATCTTGATTCATACAAATAAACCTCAATCTAGGTTTGTATGAAGAAACCCAAATCTGGGTTCATATGAAGAAACCCCAAAAATAATTTGCGAATAATAATCCAAACCTTAAATCAAAAGAATTTTATGCTTTTCGTAACTACAAGATTAGATGGGTTTGATTAATCGAAACCCTAAAACAAAATCGAAACCCTAAAATGGACTTACCTTGGTATCGCCCACATTGAATCGATCAGTTTTTTTAGTAATCGATTGAACCATGGATTACAACCATCACCATCGGTTGAAGAAATCCATTGAATCGTAGAGCAGACCTTCAATTGAAACCCAAAACAAAGCTTTGAATCAGATGGAACCTGCAAGTGATGCCTTGAATTAGATGCTAAGCTTCAATCGAAACCCTAAACAAACCTTTGAATTGTAGAGCAGACCTCAAACACACATTGAATTGACGAACACACATTGAATCGATGGAAACTATGCACATAAACTTGCTTTAACATAATAATGATAATAATAATATTAATAATAATTAAATGCTAATTTTTAATTAAAAAATTGTTTAAAAGAGAATGACCTGCTAGTCAAACTTGTAACCTGCAATTGAAGGTAACAATACACTAATGGATAGTTTTTCAATGTTTGATACATTAAATGGTAGTTTTCAAAGTTGGTATATACAATAGCAAAAAGTGACAAATTCGATACACTTTTTGATATTAAACCCTTAAAGTAAATTAGGAGAGAGAATGAAATGGTTAAGAAGGGGTATTTTAGTATATTCAAGTTACTTAAAATTAATAGTTTTTAAGGTTATAAATGTATTATAAAGGAATAACATCATACTCGCGCAATGCTGCGGTGGCAAATAGTTTTTGGTTTACAATATGTCGCTTTCAAGAATATAATGATATGTTATTCGCGCGATTTAATGTCACGAAAAAGTTTTCTACAACAATATGTCCGTTTTTTTTTTCAAATTTTCTTTTATTTACGTCTAACTATTTTATTAATTTTAAAAATAAATATCTAAAAGACAATAAAATAAAAAAAGATTTATATTGATGAAATAAAGAGAAGAGTTAATAAGATTTTAAAAATTCTGTTGATATGGATGGATAATTGTGTTAGTATGAGAGTATATTTTGAATAAAAAGTTAAACCAAATTAGGAGAAAATAAAATAGTTAAAATTGAGTGAATGAGATTAATTTAGATTAAATGAAGGGTCAAGATTTTATATTGATTGAATTTTAAAAAGTCTTAAAATTTAAGAGGAAAGAGAATGTTAAATGGTTTATATAGTAGTATAGATATAGATATAGATAAAAATAAATATCTAAAAGACAATAAAATAAGAAAAAAGATTTATATTGATGAAATAAAAAGAAGAGTTAATAAGATTTTAAAAATTCTGTTGATATGGATGGATAATTGTGTTAGTATGAGAGTATATTTTGAATAAAAAGTTAAACCAAATTAGGAGAAAATAAAATAGTTAAAATTGAGTGAATGAGATTAATTTAGATTAAATGAAGGGTCAAGATTTTATATTGATTGAATTTTAAAAAGTCTTAAAATTTAAGAGGAGAGAGAATGTTAAATGGTTTATATAGTAGTATAGATATAGATATAGATAAAAATAAATATCTAAAAGACAATAAAATAAGAAAAAAGATTTATATTGATAAAATAAAGAGAAGAGTTAATAAGATTTTAAAAATTATGTTGATGTGGGTGGATAATTATGTTAGTATGAGAGTATATTTTGAATAAGAAGTTAAAGTAAATTAGGAGAGAATAAAATAGTTAAAGATTGAGTGGATGAGATTAATTTAGATTAAATGAAGGGTCAAGATTTTATATTGATTGAATTTTAAGAAATTTTAAAATTTAAGAGGAGAAAGAATGTTAAATGATTTATATAATAGTATAGATAAAATATTAATATTAATAACTTCATTTGAGTAGTTTGTACTTTATACTCGTGGTAGTAAAAAAAGATGGTATGTTTTAACATGAATTTTGTAAAAATTGCTTTAGACTGAAATTTTGTCTTTGGACCGAAACTTGAGCAGTGATTGATTTAAACTATTCCGAAAACCTGACTAATTATAAAATAATTGTTTTACCTGTGTATTGGTTTAGCTGTTCTAATTGGTACCGGATGATGACATCATAATTATTTATAAATATATTAAAAGACCTAAAAATATGATATTTCCAAGCATATATAAAATAGATGTACAACTAAATTAACTAGCAACGAACGGTTTACATTTGACAAAAAAAAATTAAGTACAACTCAAATGTTATAGTTTTCTAAAGAATTTATAGAATCTAAAAGATGGTACAAAAAATTTAAAAACAAAAGGCAGAAAAAAAGAAAATTAAAAGAATGTTTAGCCCTGGTTTAACTTCTTCCCGATTTGCCGGTTCGACTGCCTGCCTGCCTGTTTTACCAATTCAATCTTGGCATCGTATTGGATAACTTGTCCTCGTAAATTAGTACTTTTTAACCATGCGTCTGTAAAAATGTTGGTCAAACCAATAGACAAGGCGAATCCAACTAGCTGGTAGGAAGCTGGTTGGTGTGTAAGAGCTATGAGCACCTCTGCCTCCAGGGGCAGACGCAAGTGTCCACTAGTTGTGGCACATGATACCAGTTAATTTTGTTGACATAGTGAAATATTTTAACGTTTTCAAGTCGGTGCCACAAGCCAAATTTTAGGGTGCCATCATTAATTTTTTGATGCCACCAAAATCAAAGGAAAAATGAAAATAAAAAAAATGATAAGATATAGTTCAATATTCGATTTATATCTTTAAAATACTTTAGTTTACCTTAAAAATAGCAATTTAATTAACATGGTTTCATATAAATTGTGTTTTATTTTAAATTTTAGCCCTAAAATACGAGAGCAACAACTAAAACCTTGTTAATGCGACCCGATTAACTAGAAACTCGAGAAAAAACCCGAACAACACCCTCAATTTTAAATAATTTTATTTTCGCCATTATGGTGCTACAAGTTAACAAAATCCTTAGTCCGCCTCTGGCCACCCCCACCCCCTTAAACTTCTCACACTGGTTTGTAGTCACGTTGAGATTTTTTGTTGTTAAGTGTGTATGTTTATATATACAGGTGAAGATGGATGGTTGAGGGTGATGTATGTGGAGTTAGAGTAATAAAAGTGGGATGGATGAGGATAAGAGAAAAAAATGATGTAACGCTAACTTAACAATAAGAATGAAGAGAGATGGATGCCCATAGCCTTACGTGCTTGTATAGTCTTGGAGGATGGTTGTCACTATTTGGTTTGGATTTTAGATAGAATCATAGAAAAGCTTCTCGATTTCCTTGTTCAAAGTGTATAGCCGGTCCCCATCATGTGAACACATTGCGTGAAGTTCTAAAAAAATGCCTTTAAAGCCTACTTAATGCATAAAAATAGTACGACGAATGGCTTGAGAGCATAAGTTAAAAGCATACGGTATCTTCAAAGTCATATGGTTTTCGATCTTTAAAAGATACAAAAACTTAAAGCCAGAAAAAGTTTGTTTGAGATTGTAGAAGTAAAGATAGTAATGTAAGCCCAGCCTAAAAAGTTCTTCGTCTCGCTTATCGTATTTGTTTGTTAATATATTTAAAAAATTTATTGTTTTTATGTTATCGTGGATAACAAATAAAGGTAACTTTATCAATTTTTTGATTTTGCTAGTGTTCTTTGTATACTTTATGAAAAAGTTGTTCTTTCTGAAACGTTGTCGTATATAGTTAACTGTCAAGAATAACATTTTTTTTTATTAGGGGAAATGTATGTTTCACTAGCTGTAAGGAGTTTAACCTTTTCCTGTAATAGTAGCATCTCCCTTTTATTAAACGTGGGATTAAATTCTATCCAAAGTAGCTAAGCTAATCTTGAAAATTGAAGCATAAATTCTATCCAAATTTGTGTCCGGCTGATATTGAAAATCGTCTGTGATTCTTTTAGTGAACTTTCAATGGTTTCTAAAAGCAATCTACAAATTGGGTTTAGGGTTAGCGGGTTTGATATTTAGTGTTGAGGTTTCAGGTTTGAGGTTTTAGAAGTCAGGAGTTTAAGATTTACGCTTAGGTGTAAGGATATAAAGCCGAAAAAATATCAACAAGCTAAACTATAACAACAATAATCATCTATAACATAAGACAATTATCAAAGAAGTAAGTTGCATATCATACACATATTGTCATGTATACTTGATGTCTGTATACTCTAGCCTAAATAATCCAGTCAATTACACATTGTGCTTCGTTTTTTTCAAGGTTTCAAATAACGTGAAGCGCGGCGTAGTGACATAGTCAAGCCTCGGGTCATGGAAGCCATGACGAGATCATGGCGTTTCTTAAAGCATGACTTAAGGTAATAATTTCGTATATAATTAATTAACTATAATTATATATATACAATTATATAAACAAAAATAAAAAGGCACCTAACTATAGATTTATAACATTTGTTTTGATATATTCAACCATCCTTATAAGTGAATAACTATATATATTCGACACATATGACTCAATACTTTTATAATGCCTCAAAAGACACATTTTATAATGGGTAAATGCACGCCAAGTTGGGCCTAAGCATACGTAATCTTACGTCCAAGCTTTGAACCTTAGCGTGTCGGCACGGTCAAGCCTCGGTACTTTTATCATGCTTCAAAAAACACGGCTTATAACGAGTACATACGCGCCAAGTTGGGTCTAAACATACTTCAAGCCTCACGTCCAAGCCTTAAACCTTAGCGTGACAGCGTAGTTAAGCCTCAAACATTAGCGGAGCCATGGCGAAGACAAATTAAGCTTTTTAGGACGATGATTTTTCTTATAACTCGAATAATTGAAAAGGATGACATTAGTTTTTGCTCCCTTCCGTAGGAAACGAAATTTGTAAGTAAATAGGTTTCTTTTGCTAATGGTTCATCTAATTTAACCTTTATTAGAATCTAACTGACACTCTAATATAACCCAAAATTATTATGTAAGTATTATCATAACATAAGAATTTCACTCTTTTTTTGTCCCCGTAGTCCAAATTATAACCCAAAATTATTATGTAATCATAAAGAATCTTCTTTTTATATAGTAGAGTGAGTTGTGATCAATAAAGTCCATTTAAAAAACATAGTTCTATATTGTGATTCAGTATACAATCACATGTGATTTGTAAAAACATCACATGTGAATTATGAAAATATCACCCCGCCCAAATTTTTAAAGTTTAATCTGGATCATTTTGGATCATTGATGTTATTGATCCAAAGGCTAAAATTAGTCTATTAGGATTATGAATTAATTATAGACTATATTAAACATTCTTAAGATAAAACAATGTGACATTTATATAAAAGTAATATGAGTTATTTATATGTAATTTATGTACACACTTGCACAAAGAGTATTATAAAAGAAAATAAGTTAAAATACAACATAACAATAATAAAACAAAATTACGACGAAACAAAATAAAAGAAAATAAGTTTTAAATATAGGGTCAATAATGGTTTAACCATCAAAGTTTTAGTTTAGTTTCGGTTTAATCATCAAAGTTTTTTTTCAAACGGTTTTACCATAATGTTTGAATTTGTTATGATTTAACCCTGAAAGTTACACTTTCTTTTTGGTTTAAACCTTAAAGTTTTTTCCAAAACGATTTAACCCTTAAAATTTTGTTAAAAAATAGTTTAATCCTCTAAGTTTTATTAAGTTTTTAATAAAACTAAAATGCATAATCAAGTAGAAAGGGTAAAATCGAAAACTATACAAAACTTATGTGATTACTCAATTTTTTTAACAAAACTTCAAGGTTTAAATCATTTGAAAAGAACTTTAAGGTTTAAATTATAACAAATTCAAAACTTTATGGTAAAATGGTTTAGAAAAAAACTTTGATGGTTAAACCGAAATTGAACGAAAACTTTGATAGCTAAACCATTATTGATCATTAAAAGTATTCTTACTTAATCTTGTATATGTATCAAAGGTATTACAAAATTATGAGATGTAAGTTGATTCGAATAGTGACCTATACATAGTTTACTATGCAGATACAGGCAAGGTTTTATGGGTATTTCATATATTGTGATACAAGGGATTGAATAGCTCCTTGTTAATATACAAACACATAATGGATGTGATTCGCATTTGCCAATATAATGGTTCGGTAGTTTTGATACTTTTCATGACCTCTTTGGAGAGGACACAAGTTATATATTCTTTACGGCTTAAACAATGAACAATTACACCAAACTTGTTGGCAATCAACTAACCTGTCAAAAGTATAATCACGAGTGTTGCTGAGGTGCATGCGATTCTCAGTAACACAATGACTTACGTAACTCATTAACCCCATCAATAAAAACATTATAATATGTGTACTATTATTGCATAACTCTTCTAGCAATTGTTGTCGAATGTTGAGCGACTACTCTGAAACCCATAAGCGAAAACACTATATATGTATAATATTGATTGTGTAACTCTTCTAACAACTGTTGTCAAATGTTGAGCTACTACTCTTTATTGCACCCTAGAGATGCACTTGAAACTCACCGTTTTTATCACCGACTACATCTAGCAACTCTTGTCGAATGAACTTCAAGAGTAGCACTGGCCCACCTTCTGGTATATACAGGAGGTACCTGTGTTTCCTTCGCAATTTCCTTCATTGCTCGAGTTCCTAAAAGATTATTTACTCTTATATCAACCCACAAAGGATAGATACAACCAACACATTAACAGTTGAACCAAGTATTCTTCTTCAAAACAATCGCCTAGAAAGAAGCAACCAAACAAGTTTGTGTTGTAGAAAACTAACAACATTAACAGTTGAACCAAGTATCCTGCTTAGTAGTAGTACTCCTTTGTTTCTGGTAGTGTTCCTTTGTTTACCAGCACCCCTCCACATGCTGCAGTTTCTGATTTGGTAAGGCTATCTTGCTTCTGATATTTGCTTTAATCACAAGGGTATGATGTTACGAAGCGGGGGTGAGCCCAGTGAGGCAACATAAGCAGGATTTGAAGATGTGAAGATAGCTGCTTCAAACAGTTGATGCTGTTTGTAGGTGTAGTTCTGGTATTCCCTAGCTACTGCTACTGGTTGTAGCCTTCAACATCATCAGCTACCCATTAATTTTGGCATGAGGTGTCTCTGTATGTTAGACTTATATACTACAAGAAAGAGGGAGAGGGCATATGTATGTAAAGTTCTCAAGACTTGTTGGAATTTCGCAGCTGATGCATTTCAAGAATGCAGCATACATGTGTTTGCTATTTAGATTGATATTTTACTATTTTTTGCATCTATCCTAACTAGATGAGGATGCTACTCGCAACTGGATGATTATGTGAAGAGATTGACTTGAAAATATACAATTATATGCTTCCATGAAAGAAATATAATAGCGCGCCACTTGAATTGGTTATTCTACAAAATCACAACACTTGGTTAAACAAAAATTAACTAAGCTACAGTCTCAACAAAAAAACATAATTTAGTGAGACGCAACAGTAGCAGGCTCTGCCATACTAAAAGCTTTCCAATCGACCTGTCTCAATGATTTGAGCCTTTGTTCCAAGTTCACGAACCCAACTTGAGGGTTCACAATGCCACTAGTCCCAGCTCTATGGATCAAAACTATGCTCTCTCCCATGTCAGGCCCATGAAGTTTTCCAGTCAGCAAAACTCGCAGGGGCATGAACAGAGATTTTCCCTGCCATTCCCATCATAACATCTTCAATTAGTTATCTATTAATCTAAAAAAAAAGTCATACAACCAACTACTGATATAATATTCCGTAGTCTAACCTTGCGTTTTAATGATTTCCCAAAGGCTTTCACCCACTTCTGCCACCCAGATTTTCCTTCTTCAAGTGCACCTAAAAGCTCACCACTATCATATGCAGCTAACAAGCTCTCTGCAACACCAGGAAGACCGTCTTCTAAGATTTCTCTACCTTCAGAACTGCCAATGTCATACGATTTGAGTAATATAAGAAATAAAACTCACATTCATGTAACTCTGAAACTACTTCAACTAGGCCTTTTTCTTAATATTGAAAAAGATTTTATACAAAAAAACATATTATGATGCAACAGAAGTTTGATAAAAAAAACTAACTCTAATTATACATTCATACATTGTGCCATTTGCAAATCAGGAGGTTAGAGACTTCATATCTTTTGGCCAAGCAAGGTCACACTTCATACATGTCAATTAAAGTAATTAAAACCTAAAAAACAGGAGTAGTTCACAGTATTTTGATGTCCATCTAGACAATATAGTAATATGAGCCCAAGTAATTTTATACAGGCTTCTAATAAATGCGCCTGATACTGCCATATCATTTTCCCTGCCAAAATCAACTTCTTTATAGCGAACATAAAGGGCTATTTAGTTGCAAGTTCATAAAATTTTGTGTTTCCGTCATGCTGATTATTAGAAAATCATTACACTCCATAAAGACATTGTGAAATTACTATCATGTAACAATTACATCCACAAATGATCAGATTGTTCATATATTCACAAAGCTGCTACAGACCTCTAGATTTCTCTTTTTATGATCCAAGCTACAAGCTGTTCCAGTCCTTAGCTTGCGAGGGCTTATTAGACTATAAGCACTTAATTGAATTTATCATAGTTAGAAGGTACTCCTGACCCATCATTGTGGCCAACTGGGGTTAGGTAGCTTACTTTCCTACTCAATCTTAGCCTATACAAAACCTTGTGATTGTAATCCTTACAATTAAATTACTAAAGGAAATAAAACATGCTCTTAATACTGGTGTTTAGATATTTAAGTGTAGTTAATTTCATTGATTTTTTCATCCAATTTACATCAAGATATCTTGATTGTGAGCGTTAAAAGCTTCACACAATCAAGTCAAAGGTAAGTGAGCATTAAAAGTCAGATGCGAATAAAGTTGGTAAAGTAACCTTGATAGAGTAGCATGGAAAGGATAAGATAGCAAGTCTGAAAGTAACTTTTCCGCATCTGTTATCAGATCCATCCCACCCTCCAGGAGCGTAAAAGCATCCTGTATACAACATTAATATGAACCATTAAGATTAAAATGCATAATAAATTCATTTAATAAAATGTCAATACAACATCAGAGCATTGGCTCGCTTGCATCACAAGAGCTGCAGCCACTGAACACATTCGCTGCAGCCAGCAGTGATAGTGCATGCATTTGGTATGATTATTGATTAAGACATAACTAGTAGAGAACACAAGCAGACATCTTCTTTTGGAGAGTTTGAAGACGGTCACTGGGGTGAAGAAGCAAAGATCTCACCTTTGTGATAATTATAAAAAGTTATTACAGCTTCACTTAAGACAAGTTACAACTTTCCTGAACATATCAATAGTTAAAGTTAATTTTTTCCAGAAACCAGGTTCAGCAGATATGTAAACCTCACCTCATCATAGAAACAAGTTCATTCAGATTGACTGTCTCATCAGTAATATCAATTATCAAGTGTGATTGCAGAGAGATAATTAGATCTTGCAAAGAGCCAAAGAGTATGGGCTTAGTAGTAACTACTAACTAAGTAGCACAGTTTTTTTTCCAGTGTGAAGCCATTTTCAGGAGTTTGGTTTATATATATATATATATAAAACATTTTGCAGGAAAGTGAACAGTAACTTTCCTGCAAAAGTATATATAAACTGATGCCTTAGGCTGTAACAAATTTTGTTTAGTTGGATTGGTAGGCATATTAGTCTCTAGACTATCGGTCAAGCTTTCAAAACATGTTTACAGTTTGCTTTTTTTCTTCTTCCTTTTTGCCCTTTTTATGTCTACGATTGTAACTAAGTGGCTCCCTCTTTTGTTTTAAATTTTCTATTTCTTATTGCCACTATTTCTAAGTATAACATATCATTTAAATTAATTATCATTACATTCAAACAATTAAGCGACTTTTAATTACTTTCACTCCATTTCTTTTTAGCTACATTTTAATTCCTTTTAACCAGTTGAAAATAAAAATAACCACAAATCGACCCACTTTTAGGTAAATGGATC
Organism: Dittrichia graveolens; assembly: GCA_038502395.1. Lineage (NCBI taxonomy): Eukaryota > Viridiplantae > Streptophyta > Magnoliopsida > Asterales > Asteraceae > Dittrichia > Dittrichia graveolens. The sequence goes on from JARJIL010000004.1 coordinate 21,333,982, forward strand.
GAAATTTCCATCCGTACAAGTACGTAATGTATATAGATGATTCAGTATTATAAATGAAATAGAATCTAATAGTTAATGGAAATGGAATGGCAATGGACGTTCTCATTGCACAAGAGAACGAATAGAATATTTGGAAACACAGGTCTTACTTGTATAAAAAGACCTTCTGATTCATTAAGGATGCCTGCGCTTTTCCATTGCTCACCGACATTCTTTATTAACTCTTCTGTGGGAAGAGCTTTCAAATGCTGACCATTCATCCACCTAAGGTTTTTTAAGATGAAAAATGCAATAACAAACAACATTTGAAAGAAAAATATATAAAATCACCAGGATAAATAAACATGTAAGCCCTAAAGCTACAGCAACAGTCACGCAGCTATTCCAAGAATCAAGACAATCTATAATGATTTATTTCATATCTTTTGCTGCATTAGTGATGGATAGACCGATAGACAAACGACTAGTCCTACTTTAGTTAAATAAGGTTGCATAAAGACATGGCTGCAGTTACATACATTCAAAACTAGGAAAAAGATGTCACCTCAATTTGGTTGAGTCAAAAATGGCCCCACTTTTGTTGACGCGGCTAATCGAGAATTTTTCAACTGTAACAAAACAAGAACAGTTAAAGACCACAAAGGTTAACTCCAATCATCAGCTAAAAGCACATTTTGGTACATAACACAACACCTAATTAGATGTACTAACCCAGCTGGTCCAGGGTAAAAAATTCAGCATTAGTCCCATCACTCCACCCCAACAATGCCAGGTAATTCACAATTGCTTGAGGCAAGTACCCCAACTCCCTATACTGTCAACCTCAAAACTTAATAATAAGCATGAACAAGATATAAGAATATGTATAACAAATATGGTACTCCAAGAACTAAATTTTTGACTTTATACACTCACAATAAGTAAAAAGGATTTTATGGTAAAAAGGGTAAGAGGCAACAATAAAAATCCTTTTTATTGATTAAAACTAGTTTTTTATGGATTTATTTTTTATGAATCCAACATATTCATCACTTTTTACAGAGAAAAGAGATTTTCAAATACAGATTTTGAAACCAAAATTTTGGAATAATTTGTTGATGAACAAAATGCTTTCATCTAAAAAGTGATGAATATGTTGGATTCATCAAAAAAAATCGATGAATAACTAGTTTTAATCAATAAAAATGATAAACTAACAATTATTAGTTGATGCATATACTAAAAACTTATCATTAATCATCCCTCTTACACCTTTTTACTTTAATTTCCTTTTTATTTGATCTCATCCCTATAGTGTGTGTGTGTGTGTATATATATATATATATATATATATATATATATATATATATATAGGGGAGGGTCAATTTGAGAACCGTTTTTATTGCGAGAACCGTGAGAACCAATCTTAGCCGTTCATTTTGGATAATTGAATTCATGGATGAAGAGCGTGAGGGGATTAAGTGTGTCAGGGTGCATGTAAGGAATTCATGGGTGGACAATCCAATTGAAGGAGGGGGAATTGGACGGGTAAGATTGGTTCTCGCGGTTCTCGCAATAAAAACAGTTCTCAAATGAACTTTTCACTATATATATATATATATATATATATATATATATATATATATACTAGCATAATACCCGCGCAATGCGGCGGCATCAAATAGTTTCTACTCGATAACTTGTTCGTTTTGAGAATTTACGTAATACGGTGACAATGAATAATTTTACATCGGTAACATGTCTATTTTCTTTATTTTCCTGTTTTTAATCAACTCTTTTATTATTTTTAAATAAACTATGAGAACAATTAAATAAGAAAAAAAGTCTTTACTTATAAAATAAGTTAAATTGCATGAAAATACTGAGTGTAAATTAGTAATTTGAAACTATTTAAATTTAAGAGATTAAGAAAATAGTAAACTAATTTGAAACTATTAATTATATGAGCTATTTAAAAAATTTTAAAATATATGTTTATAAATTCTGAGTGTAAATCGATGTAAATTTTAAAATATATGTTTATAAATTCTTAGTATAGATTATTCAGATTTATGAGTTTTACTTGTACACATTTTCTGATAATTATGTTAAAATATTTATTACATGATATATATTTAATATAAAAGGTTTGATTATGAAAGTATTTTTTAATAATTAAGTTAATTTATTTGAATTTTTTAAATATGGAATGTTTAGTTATTATAATAGAATATAAGATTCTTATTAACTCTATTTAATAGTTACTTTATATAATAGTTTCCATTTAGTTTATATGAGGGGTAATTTAGTAATTTCAAGACTTAAAATTTAAGAGATTAAGCAAAATGCCTAAATGCTTTATAATATAGTATAGATATATCTGTGTGTGTGTAGAACTACCTGCCCTACTGAAGTTGCACCATGTCGTTTTGACAATTTGCTTCGATCAGGGGCAAGAATCAATGAGACGTGTGCAAAAGAAGGCATTGGGAACCCCAGAGCCTATGACAAAATAATATAATGAAAAGGATAAATAGTACCACCACGAGTAAGTTAATCGACAAAAACAAGTAACTTTAAAAAAACTACCTTATATATCAATGCTTGCCTTAGCGTATTAGGTAAGTGCTCTTCTGCCCTGGAGCCCAAGTGTTTAATAGATGTCATAATATCAGATAATAACAATAATTATGATGCAATACAACAGTTTACTGAAAAATAACAGCAGCTTCGTTACCTTATAACATGAGTAATAGCCATGGTAGCATCATCAACTGTGACACAAAAATTATATACCGGTTGTCCATTACTTCTCATGACTACAAAATCCCCAAGTGTGTCTAGATTCCAGCTAACCTATAAAACAGTATCAAACATATCAACAGCCTAACTATAACAAGGATAACCATATGTAGCATCAGACAATTTTCAAAGAAGTAAGCTGCATAAACCACACAGACCATCATGCATACTTGATGTCTGTATACTCTAGCTGTAAATGATACAGGAAATTACATATTTGGTGGTCCAGTATGCTTTAGATCATCATAACAATTTGTTTAAAGAAATATTTCAACCAAATATATAAAGATAACACTTCGAATACATTTGGCAACTGGCAGCAAAGAAGCCGGCATGAACAAGTACAGTTGCAGTCTAGCTGTCTAGGTGCTAAGATGATTATTCAAGTGACAAGTAAAAGTGGAATCCAATATAAGAAGACTAGTTGCTTTTTACGATTTTTATTTAAAAGAGAGTACATCAGTCATGAAGCAAATTTGGCATATAAGGCATCAAATGTAGAACTAAAAAACTAACATACTCTAGTGATTGGTGTGTATACTTAGATCAGCAACCCAAAAAAACTCAAGTAATTAAAATGAAGACATTACTCTTTGCAATATATATGTTCTAAATTAGGGGAAGAATGAATGTTAAGTTCAACATTTGATAGTTGACTGTAATCAATCAACTTTTCTACACAAAAGAAATACCTCTCCTCTAATCAAGTCATTGATTTTCAAACTCCCTTCTGTAGGCACCCGGAATCTGTAAGTAAATGGGGTTCCTTTTGCTAATTCCTCTTGAACTTCCTCATCAGTAGCACTGGCCCACCTTCCAGTATATACGGGAGGTAACTGTTTTTCCTTCGCAATTTCCTTCATTTGCTCCAGTTCCTAAAAGATTATTTACCCTTATATCAAACCAAAACGGAGAGATTAAACTGACATATTAACAACTGAACCAAGTATTCTTCTTCAAAACAATCATCTTGAAAGAAGCAATTATACAGACAAGTTTGAGTTGAAGAAAACTAACAAGCTTAGCTAGAAGCAAATAGTGTTATAAGGGTACAAGTAAAAATGAATATGATTACTACTGACAATAATAATAATCAATGATTGTGGGTCAATCCAATACTTGGGAGTTACTTATTTACTATCCGGGCTGCTAATCTTGGTGATGGTGATTATCTTGGAGTTCAGTGTCTGAGGGTATGATAATACTGATAAGTCTACTATCAAAATGTAGAAGGGGTACTGTTTCTGGTAGTGTTCCTCTGTTTACAAACACTCCTTCCAAATGCTGCCATTTTTTATTTGGTAAGGCTGTCTTGCTTCTGCTATTGCTTTAATCACAAGGGTATGATGTCACTAACCGGGGGTTAGGCAACATATACATGGGCTTTAGGCAACATAAACAGGATATGAATATATGCAGATAGCTGCTTCAAACAGTCGATGCTGTTTGTGGGTGTAGTTCTAGTATTCCCTACCTACTGCTACTGGTTGTGGCCTTCAACGTCATCGGCTACCCAATTATTTCGACATGTGGTGTCTAATTATATTAGACTTATGGACTACAAGACAGAGGGATATACTACAGGATGGAGGGAGAGGGCATATGTATAAAGCACTCAAGCCTTGTTGGAATTTCGAAACTGATGCACTTCAAGAATGCAACATACTTGTGGTTGCTATTTGGATTGGTATTTCCCCACTAGTGATCTTTTTTTATTTCTCTTTAACTACTGTTTACAAAAGTAACAAAACCATCTTATTCTAAAATGGGTGATAGTTAAGATATGGCCTGATTCAATAGGGTGTGTGTGTGTGTGTAAATTTGAAATTTCCCTAAAAAGTTCCGATGCAAGTATTCCCCGCCTAGGCCGATTATTCGCTACACCCTAGTCAACTGTTCGACTACAGCCTAGCGAGGTCTACAACATTGCGGATGGGATGTGAATGTGTTATTACTTTATGAAATTGATTAATGCACTGATTTATAGAATCAGGACTGCTCATGGCTGTTGTCTTAATCAATTTACAGGGAGTGGGAAAGGAGATCCATTGAAACAGTAACAATTTGGTGCTCTAACTGCTTTGCTATTTTAACCCCCTACTTCATTTGGTGTGCTATTACATGTACGGTATGGAGAAAGGATTTGAGAGATTACATGATGCAAAAAACACGAACAATCCCTGTTTATATATTTACGGAAACAATATATTGATCTAATTAAGAATTAACTTTATATGCCATTCCATATGGCCCTAATACATTTGAATTGGGTGCAGGCCTGTAAGACCAACATGGTGTGGTGCTATCTATTCTCCTCTGGTTGCCTGTTGATGATGGCGTTGCACGCTTAGTAACACCAGTCATGTAAACATGTACCGGGTGAAAAGATGGTGGATCATTGTATTGGAGGCCATCCAGCTGACCTTTTATATTTTATCTCAGAATTAATGCAATGTAACGAGTGTTTCATACAAATTGCACATGAAACAATACCAAGTACGATTAACAGGTGCATTTCAAATTGTAGTGAACTGTGATTTCCCTTCATACTATATATCCTCAGTAGCAACCTCTCCCTCCTATTTGTATCTACCGTACAGATTGTGCATGGCTAGCAATATCATTCCAGCCCGTGAAAGAAAAGCAGCTATTAAGTTTTTGTTCAGCAACCCGATTTACTATTTGCTGTTTTCCGTAAAAACATTACTTGGGAAAAGCATATCGGTATTTACTGTTGGAATATGCCCACTGTTACACGTGTACTAGCATCACTGCTGATGAGGTACGAGCCTATTGGGTCACACGCCAAGGGTAGATTCCGGCAGCACAACACAAACATGAGAGAATATGAAATTAGGGTTTCTGGCGACCTTCACGGGCCGTGAAGAGGTCGTGAAGAGAAACCCTCCACGAGCCTTCACCACCCGGACAAGTAGTCGTGGGAGCAGGGCCTTCACGAGTGCTTCACGGCCCGTGAGAGCCCGTGAAGGCAGGCGCCATGCTTTTATTGGACCACTCGTTGGCCCAATTAGAGTGTGCGGTGGAACCCGGCCTATGAGGCCTTCACGGGTGCTTCACGGCCCGTGAGAGCCCGTGAAGGCAGAAGTCAAAGTGTCACCTTTGTTTTATTGTACCTTTGTGATGGTCCAATGAGGGTGTGCCTAGTTGGCCGACCCTGGTGACTCCATGACCATTTCCAGACTTTATAAAAGGGTTGGAACTCTCTCATTTGCCACTCTTGCTTCATGCTCATTATACACACATACACATACATAGTTCTTGGTTCTAAGAGAGCAAGGTAGTGTATCAAGTGAAGGCAAGTTGTTCAAGTGTTGTGGCTGCTCCAGATTCACGAAGACGACGTGTGGTTCGTGTCTCGGGTCGTTAGCAAGGCGGAATCTCGGCTACTTGGTGCGGACTATCAATAGAGGAGCTCGGTTTCGGGTTCTCGAAGATCTTTCTAGCTCGGTGGATAGCTCCAGCCTCGTGATGGTATAATTTCTCCTCCCTCTCGTTTGTTTTAGTTGCTATATTCGTTTGTAGTCACGATCCCCACTTGGGGAATACATGCATGTCGGTTTAAATACCCGAAAACCCCGGTTTTTGATGTCGTTGCTTCCGCTGCGTACGGGTGTTGGCATGGCATGGATTTCCTACAGTGGTATCAGAGCCTAGGCTACAAAGATATAGCACGAAAATGGCTCGAAAAACCGTTTTTGGAAGATTCGTTTTTCTGTCCAGTAGGTCTTCACGGGCCGTGAAGTGTTCTTCACGAGTCGTGAAGGCCACACGACCAGTGTTCGTGAGGGGTCTGGTTGTGGGAAGTGTTTTCAGGCTTCACGAGTCCTCATGGCCCGTGACCGGTCATGAAGCTCTTGGGCTTCACGAGCCGTGAGAGGTCGTGAAGGCACTCGTGAACAGTTTAGTCGTGAAACTTGGTTTTTAGGCTCACGAGCCCTTCTGACCCGTGATCGGTCGTGAGGCCCTTGGGCTTCACGAGCCGTGAGGGGCCGTGAAGGAGCTTCTGGGCAGTTTTTGTCCTTAAAAGAAAATATTTCGTGGTTTTTTCAGGTCATGGAGGAGTTTCTGTTTTTTGGCAGATTCCGTTTGTTTAGCCCCTCGTAATATTTTGGTACAAATATGGGTATGTAAGGTATGGTCTTGGCATGAGATGCATACATGCATACACATATGTTGTGTATATATGAATATGGGTATAAAAGTTGGTTTTGTGCCCTAATGCATATGTACAAGAATTTCCTTGTTGTGCCTTGAGTGTTTGTGTTGGAAATTCTTACCGAAATATTCCTTTGGTCACGGTTTTGGCACACCGTGCTTTGTTGTTGTTGTTTGTTGCTTTTAGTTGGTAACCATCGCCCTAGACCTTGTGGTTGTGCCTTGTGGTTTGTTTGGTTGTTTGGATTTATTTGGTGACCTTGGTGTCACGTGTGATGTAATTAATTATTTATTCGTTCGTTTTGTAATTAATTATCGCGGCTTGCATGCCGTTTCATTTGTTCATATGTACTTGTACTAGATTGATAGGAAGCGCGTGGCTTGCATGCCATTTCCTTTCTTTTGTGTACTTGTGTTTTGAAGACCACAATCAAGAGTCAAGAGGAGACGTCTTGAAGACCTTGCATCCGGTTAGTCCCAATGGAGGTAGCGGATTCAGTGAGAGCACTCCATGGTCTAGGTTTGTGTCCTTAGTAGACCTAGTCCTCCCGGCTTGGCTCGCGGGTAGGACGCATAGGTTTTTGGCATGGTTACCAACCCCTTGTATGCGTGTGATGTGATTTATTTTTCTTGCATGGTTGTTTATGTTTCCTCGCATGCTTGATAACTTTTCTAAGTTAATAAAATCACAAGAGTTTTTAAATTGGTTAACAAACTCTCGCGCGTAAACGATTAACAAGACAATATAAACTTGGTATTTATATTTAAAGTGAAAAATCGTTTTTGTCACTTACATTGTTAATCAAATATTAAAACTTGGTTTTAATCAAGAAACAAAAGCCCGTTTCCTAAAACGTAAATCACGCACCATCCATAAGATGACACACCCGATTTTAGTGAAGCATGGGATAATTGTCGAGCTAAGCACGAGTTATTCCATGTGGATCTGTGTGGAAGGTGAGAGTGGCGACTTGGAGTTATTGGTTGTCGAGCTTAGCACGAGCCAATGATTGTCGAGTATGCTACCGTGTATCTTGTTGGACGATTTACAATTGCAAACTAAAACCCTTGTGTGATTGTCGAGCTAAGCACGAGTCAACCAAGAATTTTAATTTGGGATTGGTGTAAGTAGGGATCAAACATGCCAACCGACCGTTTTACGTCGTTGGATCCCGCAAGTGTCTAAGAGTTGCAATGGAGATTGTAATCGGTAAAGTGGTTACCGGCCTAAATAGCTTCATGAAGTGATCCGCGGTAAACCCGTCATGTAGTGGAGTAAAATATGGTTCTTAGCCCTTGTTAAGATAAATTGTTTTTTATAAAACTTTATGGGTAATTATTTTAACGAGGATTATATCAAACTAACTAAAACGTGTATTCTTGTTATTTATAGATGTCAAACGATAATAACACCACGTCAAACAATTCGCTTCGTATGTCCCTACATAGGGAGAAACTCACGGGAGTGAACTTCGTTGACCGGCTTAGGCAATTGAGAATTGTCCTTCGCTATGAGTCAAAGTTGCACATCCTTGAGGAACCTCTTCCGGAACCACCTGCTAGCGACGCGACTTGGTCCATCCGATACACGTATGAAAAGCGTGTTGAGGACACACACGATGTTGCCTGCCTCATGTTGTCAACTATGAGCTCGGAGTTGCAAAAACACTTTGAGCACATGAGTGTGTACGATATGATGGACAAGTTGAAGGACATGTTCCAACAACAAGGGAGGAACACTATGAGTGTGTTAAAAACCTAGTCGGTTGTAGAATGCAGGAAGGTAGGAGTGTGAGTGCCCACGTCCTTAAGATGAAGGCGTACGTGGACCAAATGGAGAGACTAGGATTTCCCATGGGGAGGGAGCTTGCCGTGGATATAGTACTCCAGTCCCTGCCCGCATCATATGATCAGTTTGTCATGAACTATCACATGCATGACATGGAGAAAACCTTAGGTGAATTGCATGGTATGTTGAAGACTGTAGAGTCTGACATGGCCAAACATGAATCCACCTCTTCCATTCCTACCACGAGTTCTAGGGAACAAAAGAAAAAGAAGAAGAAACCGACACGAAGGGAAAAGGTTGGAGTGTCCAAGCCTATTCCCCACATTGAATCTGAGGACCATGATTGTGTGCCTCAAGAAGAGATTCTAGAAAAGGTGGTTTGCTACTTCTGTGGAAGATTTGGAGATTGGGGCCGTCACGCATGCCCATCGTGCCGAGAGGATATTAAACTTCTAAGGAAAGAGAGAGTTAATTTCCCCTCTCAAGGTACATTCATGATTTATTGCTAATTCTTCTATTGCGCTGGGTTGTTCACCCGAGCTAATTAACTCACGTTTGTCACAAATTAATTTTGTTACAAAGTGTAGGTACCATTTAAAAGAAGAACCAAGAGCATGAAGAACCGGGTCTCTAAAAGAGGTAACTCGGAAGATTGACCTCTACAAGAGAATTGGGAGTTTTGATCTCGCCTATTCTGACCGGTTTCATTATTACTATGTTCATGAAGACGATGGATGAGTTTTTGAATTTTTGGGTTGTAAAAGATTTTTTCGCATTACTTATTCAATTTCGAAGTTTGTTCATGTCATAGCTTATGTTTTATTTTGGCCTTCAAGGCGCATCATTCTACATTTGATGACGATGAATTCATACTTAAAATCTGAATCTTATTTTAGAAAAATATTTGTTGATTGATAGAAATTAAAATTATCCATGTCAAGACATACATGTTACAAGTAATAATTAATCATGAATGATTGATTCTAAGTCCAAAATAGTTTGGATTAGTCGGCTCTTTGTCATAATCTACTTAACCATGTAAATAAGATAAGTATCACCTAGATCCATGTGGTTAGGATCTTGGACTAGTTTAGCCTCGGGTTAAACATTTGATGCTAATCTTATCTATAAGGGTAAGATGATTATGAATCCCTTCACGGTATATGTGAGAGGGATGCTAGCTTGTAAGATATTGATCACCTTTGGTGGATAATCCGTACAAGCACATAACAAAGAGAAACTAATTAAAAGAATCAATTGGGACATATAGATAGGATGCTTAGATCTAGTTAAGATGCTAAGATACCTTAAATCTATATCAATGACTACATTATGAATTGCGGGATTATCTCACAATTCGTTCCTTAACATAGACACATTAGTACATGGTGTCACGTTGAAGGAAACCGGATATTGTTGAAAATGATCTGGTAAATAATGGGTCAAATATGTGTATTCGACTTGTTAGTATACACATTGAATGTGACGAGCCAAGTCCTTAATCTTAATCCAACTTGAAAGTCTATTTAGCAACTATGAGATATATCTTGAAAGAGTTCTTTGCTTGTATATATATCAAAGTTTGGAGATTTTCAATCTACATCTGGTGGGAGATTGAAGAACTTAAATGCTGCTAATACATTTAAAAAGGTTCTTATAGGTTTTGGATATTTGACCTTACGAGAACAATGTTTTGTTGCTCGAAAGGAAGATAGTAACTAAAGCATTCCAGTGGAAGAACGTGCAACTTAAATGAAAGACTTGACGTTGGCACTAGCATATGATCAAATATCGGCATGAGAATGCCGGTTATCCTGACCATGAGTAATTACTTTCAAGGCTGATAGAAGTCATGTAGCCAAAGAGATATGGGTTCCTCACATCTAAGTGGCAATGACTTGATGGTGAGTTTTGTTCATATCACCATCTATCGGAAAGCATAGGGGGCCCTGAGTTTACTGAGGTTATAAGAAGTAATTAATCATAAGATGAAATCCATTTCAAGTATGCAAATACTTTACTTAATTCCATACCAAGGTGCAAACCTAGATGGTGTAAATGGAATTAACATGGATTGTAATGTAGACTACTTCAAATACCGACTAAGGGTAAAGGTTTCATAATGGTTATTGTGGAAACTTTTCCTAGTGGCTATGTTGAAGATCATTTGATACTTGTTGCTATTGTTGCCTTCTTACGGCAATAAAGGATAGTACACGGATATACAAGACCGCATTCCTTTATGGAACTTCGTATTGAGGAAGTGCTTACCACACTCTCCGAGGGTCTTAGATATCCGTAGTATCCAAATAAAGTCTACACGTGTGAATAAGTCCTTTGGACTTATACTAACATCGTAAAAGTAAGATCTTTGCTTTGATGAGAAAATCAAAGTCATGAGTTTTCTAGGAGCATAGATAAGACTTTTACATATGTCAGGGCTAGTGGGAGCTTTTATTGTATACCTAGAAGTATGTATCGATTGAAGATAATGTCCCATTGTTAAGTGTTCTATGAACCTAAAATAGGGAATTATTGTATCATGATAATACTTAGGAGATACAAGATTTTGAGTCACAAGAAATAAGCCTTGGAGTAGGTTTTTACTCTAATACTAATTTCTAATAGGATAATTGTCGATCTTGATCGAAGTCTTTGATCCTACTATATGGTGTTAATTATTGATTAGAGAAGTTCTTAAGTATCACTGATCCTATTGTAAACTTTTGTAACAATGAGGATATGAGTACCCTAGTTCTTCGTCATATGATCTCTTTGACGGATACCATGAATAAGTAGTTTGGTCAAAAGATAATTGAGAAGATAACAAGAATACAAATGGATGTTGCATGGCAAATTCATTGAATAAGCCTTTATCATAATGACTAGTGATGTTTGACATACTAGGTCATGTAGCATTTCTTATGCATATGATTTGACTTTAAATATTGTTTTAGTTGTTGATTGTTTTATATTTGCTTTGGGAACTGCAAGCAGTATCGTTACTTTTGATTGCTTTCGATATATAGTGGGGACTATATATACGCAGATGCGGTTACTTTCATTAGTCTTTACTGTGTTCCATCTTAGCATGTTTAACCACTTCCCTGAGTGCTTATGCATTCTAGATTTCCACAGTCAGTCATTCTTCAAGGGAAGGAAGTTTGAGTTAAGACTGAGGTTAGGGTTTGGTCATGCATTAATAAAGGATTGAATGCAAGTGACGCAAAACTAACCTGTACTTGAAATGAGTTTCAAGTGATTGGAAGACCCACACCTGAGTTCACTTCATGGATTATGGTCACAAGTGACTCGGGATGATAATATCATTTCATCCTTAGACCGAAGATACATGTGTATCCAAAGCATGAGTCTGCTTTATTTTGATTACTTTCAAACATGGTTTGTAACTGGCCGCTATAAAGGGAGTTATCAAATAAAGTATGAAGCATGTGGCGGGGCTATGTAGTCAAAAGGATTTGTTCCTCTGGTTAGAGAGATATCCCTGGGCCTCTCGATGATTGGGCGCTGACACCAAAAATGCATGGCCGTGCTCGAGTTACAATGATTTTAGATCAGCTGTAAACTTGTTATTTTGGTCACCACCAATCTAGAATCGAGAAACAGAATCGTGAACGATCTGGAGATTGACATTTTTCCATGTCTCGTGTTCACACGGATATCGCGAACAAAGGGATGTTTATGATCACTTATCTATAGGACCTTTTAGCCTTTCTAGGCTACCAGGATTTGTCGAGGATGACGTAACTCGTACCGACTTGGGGGCAAGTATGCTTTGCTAGAGTCGTTGCTTGTCTGTGGTGTTGGTAACGCTGTATCATGTGCAAGTGGGAGTCTGTTGGAATATGCCCACTGTTACACGTGTACTAGCATCACTGCTGATGAGGTACGAGCCTATTGGGTCACACGCCAAGGGTAGATTCCGGCAGCACAACACAAACATGAGAGAATATGAAATTAGGGTTTCGGCGACCTTCTCTTAACAATGTAAAGCAACTTCAAATCAGTTGGAGCTCTCCAAACTTTACAATAACTAGCCACAAAACAAATCATGAGAACAACAAAAAAATCACTTCTTGGCAGTTAACTTTTATCCTGTGAGGAGCTAAAACATTCAAAAATTCCAAAGAGTTCAAAGATAGATATAGTTGAACTACTCTATAATACCAGTAGAAGGGACCATGTAGGCCACCTTACTATTATACTATCTTAGTAATCCAACTTCCTACCTGTAACTATACTGTATGGTTGATCAGGCAATGGGTACTACCAACATAAATAGAAACTTATGCATTAGTAAAATTCTTGCTAAATAAGCACAAACATGTGAGCATTTCTAAAGCTTATAAAACCAATGGTCAATTATGAAAAGAAACACAGAATATCAAAAAAAATTTAACATTAAAAAAAGCCTCAAAATGATACTAAGAAAATACTGAACAGTATACATAGTACAGTGCAAGAGGTTAAAAGACCCATTGGCCTAACAGTCTGCTATAATTTAGGAAAAGTGGTATGCTCGAAGAACTGCTTTAAATACAAGATTCATGTTTTCAGATCTTGTTGAAGACCGTGTATGTTACGACATGTTTTATTCATTCTGCTATCGGGCAATTGGCACCGGTAAAGTCATCTAGTCATCCTAACATAAACTAAATGCAAAATGGAAAAAAAACCCTATTGTTTAGAAAGGGTATGACTTTGTTTCAGTACAAGCACATACTCACTCTCTCAAGTCCAATGACACTTACCTCATTCGAGCAAAAGCAACGATAAACATGACCAGATTGTAGAAGTTTCTCAGCATATTGTTTGTACAAGTCATTCCTTTCTGACTGCCTATATGGACCATATTCACCACCAATTCCAGGGCCTAGATAATTAAAATCAACAATAAAGGCCAATATTCTTTAATCCAGAAATATGCCAAAAAGGCAAAAACATATAATAAGTAAAGAGGACGATGTTGGCTCTTGGTTTTACAATATATATTGAAGCTAAAAACTTGATCCATTTCTAATTTTAGGAGAAAGAAAAACCTTCATCCCAGGCAAGACCAAGCCAAGATAGGTCTCGCAACACAGCTTCCTCTGATTCCTTGGTTGATCTCTCCAGGTCTGTGTCCTCTATTCTCAGGATAAACTTGCCACCTTTAGACCTGTTATTTCAACTCAAATTCAATTCATTATTGAAAATTTATATTTGATTAAGAAAAAATGTAAACAGCACCTAACCTTGCGTAAAGGTAGTTGAAAAGAGCAGTTCTGGCGCCACCGACGTGAAGATTACCGGTGGGAGAAGGGGCAAATCGAACGCGGACTTGTCGGTCATTGACGAAGTTATTGCTATCGTCTGAGATTGACGCGGAGATTGAAAGATTTCGCTTTGGAACAACGCAAATGCTTCTGAAAAAGGTGCTGCGGGATTGTATTGAGGGATGACGGAGTACCAACTTTGATGGTGCGAAAACTTCTGGAACAACCAGCCGACTCCCACTGCCGATACCGATGCCGATTCCGGCGAGAGTCGCCATTTTCATTATCTACAAGTACAACAGACGATAACGGGTAGCGGGTATGGATACTGTCCTTTTTATAAAAGGATTGTGTTTGTTTTAAGCCAAGGTTTATATTCGGATTTTGGAATTCAGTATTAAAAAATGATATATCGTCGTGGTGTTATAAAGTTTTTATATTTGATAATTTTTACAAATACATTTTTTTAAAAGATATAAAATTATATTACACGTTTAAAAGTTTTCATTATAATATTAATGTGTTTATCGTGATAAAACTATGTCCCGATATTGTAAAGACATAAGTATAATATTATTATTGATATTATGATATCATATGCTTAAAAGACATTTTTATTAACCAATTATATATTTGAATATTTGGAATTGTAAACTAAACTTATAAAAAATTAAATAATAATAACATCAATCTAAGGATACATACACAAATTAGATCACATTAAATTAAGATACTAACATAGAATAGATTTAGTCTATTCATACATATATTGCATAAGTATATTTTATTATTTAATTAAATTAAATGTAATTCAAAACACAAGATAACATTAAAATCAAATATCTATGTAATAATAACCTTAATTTTAATTAAAAAGTTATTAGTTTAAAAAATAGGAAACTTAGACAATTAAAATCTTTATAAAAAGTTTCAAGTTTTAAGGGTAGTTACAAATCCCACTAACGTGAAGGTTGTTTCGCTACCCAATAATTATGTATGGTTATAATTTTTGTACGATTATTTACTCACACACATTAACAGTCAATTTTAAAGAGCATTAAAGTGATGGTAATAGTTTTGTAAACAGCTTTACGCCACTAACCAACGGTTTAAAAGACCCATAAAGTGGTTATCAAATATATAAACTTTATCATAATACTACAAAATTTAAAATGTAGTATATTTTTTATTCTTTTTATCGAAAATTTAGGAAATCGGTGAAATATCGACTATATTACATAAAGGGGATGAATATAAAAAACGAATAAAATGTCTAAGAATTACATACTCATTGCTCTCAATGAATAAAAAAATTAAAATATACTAAATTTTTTTAAAAAGTCATATTACGATAAAATTTATATCAAAATGTAGAAAAAAATGAAACGATCACAAATGTATAATTATTTCTTTTCAAAACAAAATATGTCACAAGTTATTAAACATAATTTACAAATAACCTACAATTAATTACATTAACATATAATTACTATAAAAACCACTCCCATATTTCATACAACTCCCTTACAATTTACATTCAAACCCCTCAAATTAAATTGAATTTAAACAGGTTACCTCTATTTTCTATCAATCAAAATCTTCTTCTACTTGTCCATGTCACATTTACATGTCATCAATTACATCATCATTTTTTTGTCACATCATAGTTTTTCTGTACTTCATAAACAACATATATATATATATTAAATAGGCCAATAAAAGATTAAGATTGCTATTAATATTTTCTAGAATATGCTAGTATTTTTTTTTAAAAAAATTATACATTTTACATGCACCAATTTTTATTGTGTATTAGAGAAGGTCTTCAACGAGGAGATCAACTAGCTCCAGTTTTTTTAAGTATTGTTGACGATGGACTTCATGTGGAGCTGCCAAATCAAGGCCCGGTGATATCTCAATGGCAGATGCAAATTTTTTTTGAACAGCTTCGCCTCAGCGGTAGTGGCACAGGATCGAAACCGGTTGATCTAATTCGGGTCCCGGTTTCGAACCACTCCAACTACACCCTCTAATTAATTCGGTAGGGCTGCTTTCATCAATGAGGGAGTGACTGGTCTCTTATAAATGATTAAAACCTCATCCGCATTTTTAGAAACAAATCTGCAACTCAATCATTAATATGGAAGGTGATGATCAGTTCCTTACATTACTCTCAAAATGATAGGATTATAGAGAAACCTATGGGGAAGTTTCTTGGTGTATGCATGGAAAAACATTGCAAAGGTGAAAAAAGGCTTGCACTCTCTTAAAACCTTGCTAGAAGCATAGTTACAAAGAGATGGTCATAGGCCTTTGAATCCTCAGGGCTATTTTTGGTTGCTATTTTAAGAAAAGCAACTAAAAATATCATTGCCGACCACCAACTCGTCTCAAATTTGTTAAAAGTAAGTGTTAGATTAGAATTTGCACGATGTTCCATATATTGTAAATGTATCGTATACGAGGTCCATCTATTTTTGAGGAAATGTGTTATTGATTGGGAATATCAATGGATGAAGCTACTTCATTGGTCCATATTTTTTATTTGGGAAATCGGTCATGAAATTAAAGGATGATACATTGTAATGATTTTTGGTGGTGTTGTATTATTTTTTCTAATGCATATGAAAAACTAGGGATGGGCAAATCTTCTCTAAAGGTGCTACTCAAAATCTTAAGTCATTTCCTTTATTAAACATAAAGGAAATTTTGGATGTAATCTAGATTGGACTACTTGGTTTTGGGATCCTAGCATATTACGTTGATTTGATTGTTACATTGCATTGTTTTTGTCTAGCTTCTTGCTATCCCTTATTAGTAAAATAATGACTTTTGCCGTTCACAAAAGAGTTAAAGCGTATTATAAATGAGCAAGGCCGGCCCAAGCCATGTGCAGGCTAGGCTTGGGCCCAAGGCAGCATCTAACTAAGGGGGCATCTTTTATTATGGCCTAACTACCCTATACTATGTTCAATTAGGTTTAAAAAAAAAGAAGCCCGATTAAATTGTTACGTAAGAGTCCTGGCCGACTGGGCGAATGACGGAACGAGTAGACGAGTCCTCACTCTACCGCTACGTCGAGGCTATGGAGCGACTGAGCAATGGAAGGAATCGAGGCGTCGTTTCTCGAGTGTCGAGCAGTCGAGGCAACGAGGTGACTTTCTCTGATTCAGTGTTTCTCAACGGGTGATGGAAGGAATCGAGGAGACTTGCTCGACCCTGATGACCCGACGATTACAATTTCTCTGTTTCTTTCATTGCTTCAGACTTCAGTGCCTCCGTGGCTCTGTGCCTGTGCTTCGAGAGTTCGAGCCTTCGACAGATGACAGTTCGACGGTGCTTCAGTGCTTCGGATCTTCGATTTCTCCGACTCGTTGACTCCTAGGTTTTAATCCTATATTTTCTATTATTCTATTATCTATAAATCTATTATCTATAATGATTATTGATTAATGAGTAATGACTTGATTACTTGAAAGTTGAATACTTGAATCCTTGTTCTTTTTCTTCTTTCTTTTAATGGAGGATTGGAGGGTCCAGATGACTGATGAGGGGAAATGGGGAATAGGGGATTTGATTATAATCCTAATTAGGGTTTTGAGGTTTTCTGTTTTCATAATTGGATTAGAATGGTATAGTTGAGTTTTCATAATTGGATTATCGACTTGAAATGTGTGATTCTTCCTCCTATATACTGTAAATCAGTAATTACTCTTGTTTTAAATGTGTGATTCTTCCTCCTGTATACTGTAAATCTGTAATTACTCTTGTTTTTCTTTAATCATAGATTCATAGTATTATGCTTTTAGGTGCTTTGTGAATTGTTATTTATGAATCAAATTATATGCTTGCAGCTAAGAGAGTAAGAGTGAATCAAATCAGTGAATGCTTATTGCTTAGTTGACTGGTTATTTGGTTAGTGGTTACTGGTTTATGCAAAGAAAAGGGGATGCATTGCTGCAACTACAATGGACCGGCCCTGCGTACGTAAATAGGGGCATTTTTATGTCTTAAGTTTTATATATTTATGTTATGTCTTGAAGTTCATAAATAGGGGCATTTTTATCCTACTTTGCACGGGGCATCCAAATACTTTGGACCGGCCCTGTAAATGAGAAATGAAAATTTTCAGTAAACTTTTAACATATGATGAACTATCAACCTTTGGCCAATCGCACACCAGAACCCAAACACACACCAAATACAAACTACACACCACCTAGTTAAACACTAAAATTCTTAGCAAGCCACCTTAGAGCTACACATGCTGCCGGCATGATAGAATGTCGAAATCCACAAAACGCCACAAAAACCGGTAACACTTGCACATAACTTGGTTTAACGATTGACTATGAACAAGGGTGTCTAATGGTTCGGTCTTTGGGTTCCTTGAGTTAGAACTTTTTTTTTATTAAAATTGAAAACCAAACCGATTACAGTAGCCCCCAACTAAACCGAAAACCAGATACCAAATTTAAATTTGGTTTAGTTTTTTGTTATAACGTAATAAAATCCAACCCGCCCATTTTAATTAAGCCTTTATCTGAAACATAATATTAAACTTGAGGGTACGTGAGTTTGTTGTTGGAAAAAAATCTTTAGATACCATTTAGGAAAAAGAATTTATAATTTTCATTATTGTTGAGATTATCGAGTTATATCTCAAATATAATACTTTAATACCCATAAATTGTTTTTATATATAGGGTTTAGACCACATAATAGCATCCTACTTTTTTAAAAGTGTCAATGTATGTAATATACTTATTTATTACCCAAATAGGCAACCTACTTTGTGGTAACAGTTAAAGTAAGTAATGACTTGAATTTTTCGATTAAGGTTTTCGCTCTAACCAGAGTTTGTACCGTTAGATCACCACCAAACTTTGGTGACATGATCTGAATTCCTTCCTAGAGGTTATGGTAGAGTCTGATGGGCCTCCTGTCGGCCGTCGTTGCGGGCTTTAAAGAAAGCTGTGTTGTTATTTTCTTTAAATCCAGCAACGACAGCAGATAAAAAGCCAATCAGACCCCACCATCACTTCCAGAAAAAAATTCCAATTAGAGCACCAAAGTTTGGTGGTGATCGAATAGTGTGAATAATCTAAAAATCCAGATCCTTACTTAGTTTAACAGGTGAAAACGAATTAGATTAGCTATTTAAGTAATAAAAAAGTAAATTAACTATATCGATATTTTTTAAAAAGTATGATATTATTTAGTGGCCTAAACACTTATATATATATATATTTATACATGTGGACGAATTGTTATTTTATGAATTACATGATGGTCCCAAATTAAGACCGAAACATAAAATCAATTTTATTAATTTATTCATCATAACACATCATAAATAACAAAATATCATTTCTCACAAATGAATTAGACCAAAGAAGACTAAAATTACATGAACACGGATAATAAATTAATTAAGTAGACACTAATTAACGGTAACAACTAACAAGTATATATGTAACAAAATACAAATAAAATTCACAAAAATAATTCTTGTCGCTCGAAAGAAACTTGTGTTGATGTTTATTTGGTGTCGGAGAAGAAGGAGTTGACCGTCGGCATAATCTCCGGAGGTCGTGTACGTAGAAATCTCCGAAGCCCATGTTCAGCGTATTTCTCACCCTCCTCCTGATTTTCAAGCACAGCCGTGGTACGATGAACCTTGTTAACCCTGTAATATCATTCAATACCCGATCAATCCATCTTTATTTTAAAGATAATAAAATAATAGATCAAGTATGATATTTTCAAGTTATGATCAAACATGACTGATCATGTTTTTTTACAAATATTATCGGTGAAGAAATATGTTATTTAAACCAAAACCATGCCACTTTATATAGATTTCAATGAGATAGTACTGAAATAACATTTACCTGACATCAGGGTTGGTGAGAATATTTCTAGTGAGCTGGAAAACACACATGCTTGTCACAAATGTCATTGCAGCCATGAGAGGATAAACCTGCATGCATCATGCATACATATGAATTAAATTTCAAACTATATATGCTTTTAAACATGCATGCATGCAGTACGTATATATACAGAAGATCATGATATATACGGCCGTTTCGTATAAACTTATACAATAACGAATAACGGATATATATGGTCATATATATATGTTTACCTCCGGTCTCACCCAACGTGGCATATTCCACAAGTTCAATTTCACTGTTTTTGAAGCCAAAAGTACAAGAAAGCTCTGTAGAATTAATGGATTGATTGACTCGCAAGAAATTCGAAGATCGATCTTTGTGAGAATGAATTACTCGATGATGTCTGTATATATGTATGTATGTGTATATATATATATGTGAATGTATATATTTATACAGAGATGTACGTAGGCGGTCCCTGGGTTTGACTACGTGAAGTTGAATTCGAGCCAACAGATTTGCTTTTGTACGTGTTAATCAGTTTCAAAGGTTTTGCAATTTAATGCAATGACGAATACATATTTTTACGGGTCAAATTCATAAAATTATATAATGATTAGGTCAACTAATTTTTTGCATTTTCAGTTACGTATTTATATATTAGTATTAAACTAGCATTGTACCCGCGTAATGATGCGGCAACGAATAATTTTTATGTTGTAATATGTCGCTTTTAAAAATAAATAATATGTTATTCGCGCGATTTAGTATCACAAAAAAAATTCTTCAACATGTCCGTTTTTTTATTTTTCTTTTATTGTATTTGTGTGGTAGTATATTTTAAATGAATAAAATTTAAAGTAAATTAAGGAGAGAGAGAGAGTGTGTGTGTGTGTGTGTGTGCGGAATGGTTGAAGATTAAGTGTATGTGATTAATTTAAATAAAATGAAAGGTCAAGATTTTGTCTTGATTTAATTTTAAGAACTTTTAAAATTAATAAAGAGAGAGAATTATTAAATAATTTATATAGTAGTATAGATAAGATACTAATAGTTAGTGTATTTAGGTAGTTTAGAAAGGTCAAAATACGTAAAATTACAACTTGACGACAACACTTAACAAAATTTAATATATTTTATCTTATTCCCTTTAAATTTATAAGCATCCTCTTATACATACATACATATATATATATATAGGAGAGAGTTTATATGAGAACTTTTTTCGTACGAGAACTGCGAGAACCAATCTTGGCCGTTTATTTTTATAATGAAATTCATGGATGAAGAGCGTAGGGGATTGAGTGTGACAGGGTGCATGTAAGGAATTCATAGGCGGGCAATCCAATTGAAGGAGGGAGAATTGGACGGCTAAGATTGGTTCTCGCGGTTCTCGGATGAAAAACAGTTCTCGTTTGAACTTTTGCCTATATATATATATAAATAAAATAAAATGATGAGATTGAAGAATTGAGTATTTTTTTTATTTAGAAAAATACATGTTGTAGAATGTAGAAAATGAAAACCAGGTGCCTCAGCCTACTGATTTGTATACATGTAAATTAACGTGATGAATGGGCCAGGGCCATGGTCAAAGAGTTTATACGCGGTACGGCTTCTTCCCAACTTTACATGCCTTAAATTAAAAGTTGTTGTTTACTTGGTTTAATTTAATTTGTTGGGTAATTTAGTTATTTATTTTGTCTGGGGGTAATTAATTTGATTGTTTTTATTTGTTTCTTAGGAGTATTTGGTTCAAGTATTATTTTTGAAGGGATTTGCATTTATAATGAGATTGGTATTTTGTGTGATTTGCATTTTGGTGGGATTTAAAATCTCATCTTGTGTTTGGTTCATATTTTTTATGTGGGATTTCCACCACCACTAAACTCCATCAGCAGCCAACCACCACACATGTTGCCACCATCGGAGAGGAAGGACGACGACAACGACGGCGGGTTTCTGATGGTGGACGAGAACGATGGCGACAGCGAAGGCGAATGACGGCGGGTTTATGATGGTGGACGATGAACGACGGTGACAACGAAGGCGAACGATAACGGACGAAGGCGCTTGTAACACCGTATTTTTTAACCCAAAAATTTTCATTTTGATAATCACTATGGAAGCGAATTAAAATAACCAAAGTATTTACAACTGTACATAAACAACTGTTTAAATATTAGTATTACAAAACAAGACTCATCACAAATGATCTATCAGAGTTCTAGGTGATTACTCCCCAAGCTAACCACTCTCAGCCGAGCCGCTAACTTACCAAAACCTATAAAAAGAGTGAGAGGTGGGGGATTAGCACAAAGCTAAGTGAATGGAGTAAAACCACAACAGATATATCAGCCAGAACCGCATGATATCAACAACACATAACAAATAATCGTGCCCCGGGAAGACCGGCGGTTCTACAGGAACCTACAACCAATGCCGGCCAAAGCAAAGGTTTACCGATAGTTCATTTGCTATTCTCACACAGTATTACCTTAAGTTGCAACAAATGCATCAAAAGATCCCAATACTGATTAGCCAATAGCAAACAAACCCAGCCCATATGCTCAGCCGAAACTGACTTCCCAACCATCATGTATACATATCACTGACGCACAATTAATTAACAATTAACAGTTAATCAATTATCAGTACACAATCTATCCATGCGTTAACCCAATAACAACTGCAACCAAACCAGTTACAACTAATAACATCTGTGAGTAAACATCCACTCACCTCAAGCTTTCAGCTTCTCCACTCAGTGATCTTATATTACCGAGCCTTGTCTGTTCCTAAGAACACAACAAACTGAAATCCGTAACCGATTCATAAATGTATACCAAACACATACATTTATATCCCTTTAATCAAACATGAACATGTAAGATTCACTTATGTATAAACATATATCACATAGCCTTAAACAATACAAGCAACCAAGAAAACCCATAAGTCTGTGAACGCGTCGCGACGCTCCTTCGAGCACCCCCTTCGCACCACAAGACTTCGAACAGGCCACTTCGAATTCGAACCCGATGCGTCGCGTCACGACCCCGGACCCGTCGCGTCGCGACAAGCCTTCGAGCGGCCAAATCTTTCGAATGTGAAGTCCCTTCGAACTCATAAGCCTTCGAATTCGAAACATAAGGTCGTGCCGCGACCTATACCTATGTCGCGCCGCGACATCCAATTTCCAGAACGATTTTTGCTTTCTTCTTCATCGAACCAGCTCCAAACTCCATAACCAAATATGCAGTTTATTCATAAAATTCCGGAAATTGATTTCTAATGTTTCTAAACACATAAAAACATAATTTAACATGCTAAGAAACATCAAGAACATGTTTAAAACATCAAAACCATTAAATCACACAAAACCCATCAAACAAGGTTTCCTCAAGAACTTAACCATGGTGATTTCATGTTCTAAGCATAAACTCAACAATAAAACATGTTAGAATGATCACCATCATGCTAGGAACATAACTATACCTTAAGCTTGAATTAACTCACAACAAATCTTCACTTCCAATTATCAAGTAGATAGCTTCTCTTGCTTTTTCTCTCAAAAACACACACAAGCACACACTAAGGGTTTTTCAAATGAGTTACTTAACTCTAAAGTTTCTCATATTCAAACCCACATAGGCTTTCCTCAAAACATGTAGCATGATGTGTCCATTTAATCACAAATATCTTCTTTTCCACATGCAACATATAAATTCATATATACATATATCCGTACATATATACATATAAATAAATATCTTAATTTAGTTTAATTAATTTAACAATTAAATCACATAAGGTTAACTAGTAAATAATTAAACATATAATCAAATACCAATCACGTGTTAACGTACCAAAGCCTATTCAATCTCTAGGCCCAATTTCAGGATGTTACAGCGAACAACGGTGGATGACGAAAGACGCCGGGTTTCTGATGGTGGACGATGAACGACGGCGACAACGAAAGCGAACGATGGCGGACGAAGGCAAACGACGGCGAACAACGACAAAGGGTTTCTGACGGTGGACAATGAAGCGACGGCGAACGGGTGACGGCGACGGATGATGGCCTTGCGACGACGACGACGGCGAAATCGGTGATGGTTCACCGGAATATTAGCCGGAGAGTCGCCGGAGAGAATACCTCATGTGAGGGATTTCAAAATACGAGGGGGATGGAAGGATTTAGAAATCCCTCGTCTGTGGAATTTTATAAAATCCTATGATTTGAAATCTCATCTCATTTTACCAAACCAAACACCACATTTGGAGGGATTTGAAATCTCAATCCCATGAAATCCCCCCAAATGACACCAGCCAAACATCTCCTTAGGTTTTACGGGTTTATTTGTAGGACAAAGGATATACACTGCTAGCAGTATTCAAGTTAAGTGTTTCTATACTTGCATATCTTTTCAATGAGCAAATAACGAAATAACAAAATTACCTTTCAATAAACATGTATGTAAGTACGTGAACATCATTTTCCCTTATTTGTATACAACAATAATTGTCCATACACAACAATTTATACATTATCAACTTGTACAATGTGTTGTTAAATGTCTGTAACTATTATGTATGGATAATTTTGTTGTGTATGAATGAGCTCTTTTACTTGTGACACAACAACATGAATAAAAAATTCCCATATTATTCATACGTTAGCATCGTATCAATTAACCGGCTTCGGATAACTTAATAAGCAAGAAAGAAAAACTTTAAGATTTAATTATATATAATTAATTAAGTTAAAAGTAGATATTACACTTATCCCGTATTTATATTGTCACGGTCACTTTTTTTTGTTAGGATCGAAACATCTAAAACAAGCGTTAGAATATATAACGCGGATAACAAGAACAAGACAAGGGCATAAGATATAACGTGATTCGGTTGTCAGGGTCACGGCTTACGTCCACAGGCAGAAACCAGAACTTCTTTATTAACTTGAGAGTGTTTGATGGGTACATATGACTGAACCCTAGGCTAGATGTTTATAACCAAACTTGAAAACCCTAATGATGCCCTAAATTCAATTAGGAACAATAAATAACATAAATATGAGATCTCTCAGCCGCCACAACCAAAGAAAAGACCAACGGCTGGGTTACCCTGCTCCACGGCGTGGAGCAAGGGTCCACGCCGTGCACCCTCGCAGCGTCACACGCTGTGTGACCATGTTGCACGCCGAGCACTCCCTTTTTTCAGTTTTTCAGCTTTCCAAATATCTTTCAAACCTTTGAAGTCATATCCCAACATTTTCATATGATAATTTTTTTGTAAACATTATATATCATGGTCTGAAATCATAATTTGATCATAATTCACAGTGGATCAAGCTATAAACCATGTCATACTACATGATAAAAACTTCTAGCCTCATTATGCGGTACTTACACGTTGTCTATTAAAATAGAAATAGAAATACTTATCTATTCTCATCATAAGATAAGAGTAATGGGTGTGGTCTCGAAGAAGCATTGGCATTCTAATGTGGCATGTCGGTACCAAAGCAAACACCAACCCCCATGGGGTGGTACCGTAAAACAGCATACGGAATCGGCATTTGAATGCCGAAGAGAGAGAAGAGGAAGAGATGAGAGAGAAAGAGAGAAAATAGGAGAGAGTATTTTTTTTAATAAAAATCTTTGAATCGTGCGAAGCTGGGTAGTACGGGATTTAAGCATGCTTGAAACATGAAGTGTGTTATGCTGATATGGCTTGAAGCATGGGATACTTGGGTCTAAGTACACTCCATGCTCTAAATGTTACATATTGTAACCAACCAAAAGATCTTGCGAGTCAAAACATGGAAATCCAAACTATAATTGCTTGCTCATGTAAAGTATTTAATACGACATGGTAGTAATATGTACAAATAGTAAATCATATATAATATCTTACATGGATAAAATATTATAACATAAGTGGAATCTCAATTGTAGTGAAAACATCATGTTGAAGCTTTTAATTCCCTTAGGTAACCAAGTATAGATGCAATTTATACACCTTCACGGTTAAACCACCGATATATTTCATTACTTCCTAGTTCCGAACATTTTAAGCATACTAGACATGTATTGACCAGTTATATACAGGTATCAATAGTTTTAACCTTTAGATTGATGTCTCTAATAGTACATTCTACAACTTAGTGTAGTAGTGTCCCGACTTATCCATATTCACATCACAAATCATTTTTCTTGCATACTTTATCATGATAAATGAACAATTTAGCATGAAAAATTGTAATATCCAATATCTTCGATTTGTATTTTTAATAAAATGTATGGGCTAATTAAATATGGAATATTAGTGCTAAAGAGCAACTTTTGGATATTGTAATTTATAAGTATGGAAAGGGGCATTATTGTCAAATAAGAAAGAGGGGAAGGGTATTTAAACCCAAATTAGGGCACAGACTGTTGTTGCCACTAGAAGCTTGGTGTGGGTGTTGTGTGTTTTTTAGTGAGGACCGAGAGCAAAAGGGGAAGAGAAGAAAGCTGAAATCTTCATCCAAATCAATCGATTCTTACTGGAACAAGTATCAGGAAGGATTTGTACACCTTAGTCATCAAGCCCTATCGAAATCTTAATCAAAATCATCAAGTTTTTACTACACATGCTTTAAAACATTTTTAGAACAATCTCCTCATAACTGATTTCATTTTCATCAGATCAAGTTACCTGAAATTCACATAAAAGTCTCGATGTGTGTACGTTTTCTAACAGCTCAAGATTGCTCCCAAAATCAAATAAAAATGATTTTGATTAACGAGGGGATATCGAACTTGCAAGAAATCGGAAACTTCATATAATCTGTGGGTCATTAATCTATGTTTAAACTTCAATTAATTGAGAAGGATTAACTCCTAATAAGTTTGGTACCTAAAGCAATCGAAATTAGAAACTCTAGTGGTGTTTGAATGCGAAACAGATAGGATTAAGATCGATGAGATGTTTTGAATCACAAATGTTCTTGAACACAAACAAAATCGTAAATTTTAATACTATGTTCAATCACAAATTAGTCATGGTGGGATTGAAAGCCTCGCTCAATAGGTAAATTGCAAATTGATGTTGTATGGGAGTCGAAAAATAGAATAATTAAACCTTAGTGAATCGTGAATCAGTTGGGAGTTGAGTCTCTTCGTGAGATTCCCCGGGGCGTAAATGAGAAATCGTAAATTGAGTAAGAATTCAATCACAAATTGATGACGAGTAATGGAATCGCAAATCACTCTTTGGGTGCAATCACAAAACACCCATAATTATGACAATCGCAAATCATCAGTTGTTTACTTAATGGGATCTTAAATTGTTCAATGGGGCCTAATCACAAATCGAGCCTGATTGCAAATTGGGCCTAATCGCAAATTGTATAATGGGTTTAATCGCAAATTGACATCGGAATCTTAATTGTAGGTGATTGCTGAAAAACCTGTATTCAGATATTTAATTGGGTTACTATTATTGTGTGCTTCAATCAAGTGAGATACACTAACTTACTCATTATATTTGTGTGTAATATACATGTGTTGTTATGTGAAAGTGTAACCGATGTGATAATATGTGAAGTGAAGGGTTGCGTTATATTGTGGTGAAAATACAACTCGGGCATAGTCAGACATGTGAAATTCTTGGTACGACTTGGATAGTCAACTGTGACTCACAGTGTGAAATCATCGTCAGTGCACTGCTTCGGTATTTTATGATTGAATATATGATCATGGATGATTATGTTATATGTACCTACCTAATGTGATGTGTAGGTTGTATACTCGCTAAGCTTTATGCTTACTGTTGTTATCTTAACTTTTCAGGGTTCGGTCACGGAAAGACTCCAACAGAGTGAGACGGCTCATCCTTTCCAAATCGTTTTCTGCTGGTTATTTTCATGATTGATTCAATACTTAAAGCTACATTTGTAATTAAATATTTTGTTTAAGTTTTGAATAATTGTGAGACGTATAATTCCGGATACGAAACCTCATTATGAATTTTGATTGGAATGATATGGTTGCATCTACTCTGAACTTTTTTTAGGCCGTTACAAAACTACTTTAAATACACATGTATTTCATTTTCTACAATCTAATAAAAACTCATGTGATGATCAGCTTGCTAATACAACCAAAATTTAAGCGTCTAAATTACCTAAATATACAAAAATTTGCATTATTAATTACCGGGTTTTGTTCAATATATAGTCCTAATTAAAATCATAGTCCTGAGGGACAATTTTTAGCTATTAGATTTCAAGATCAATGGTCTATATTTAATCTTAAATAATAATTAAAATTGGTATGAGAGAGGATAATTCTGACTTTTTGCATATTGGTCCCCACTTTCTCTTTCCACTAATTTATTTAAAATTAATTATTTCACAAACCGTTAATCGTTAGACGAGGATCGCAACGGTATAATTCGTTCCGTCTAACGATTAACGGTTTGTGAGATAATTAATTTTAAATAAATTAGAGGAGAGAGAAAGTGGGGACCAATAGTTAAAAAGTCAGAAATGCCCTCATTCATACAAATATATCAACTTTGATTATAATCTAAGATTGAATCTGAACTATTGAATCTTAAAATCTAATGACTATAAATGATCCCTTAAGACTATAAATTAAATTAGGACTATATTCAACATTTCTCTATTAACTACTCATTTTCAAGAATATGAAAAGTCTATTATATCTTACCCTGTAAAAATATATATATATATATATATAGAGAGAGAGAGAGAGAGGGGGGGGAAGGTTAATGCGAAAAGGGGTTTATTTACGAAAAGTGCGAGAAGCTTTCATGATCGTTGGATGATTAAATTAATGGCTAGGATGAGTAAAGGCAATTATGTAATTAAATTGAATTATTAGGAGATTTAAATATAATAAAAAAGGATAAAGATGTCTTTTTACCTATAAAGATTTCACCCTAATATGTTCTCTAATTAAAATCCTTACCATTTTTTCTCATTTTGTTCCAGGAAACTTACGCCTCCCATCCCTATTCTCTCTCTACATCCATTCTCTCTCCCCTCTCTCTTCAAAATTCAGAAGAACCTACCGCCGCCCTTGTTCTAAATCTAAAACTCAACACCGGACACCGCTTTTGATGGTGGGCTTGAAATCGTAAACTCGTCTCTCTCTCTCTTCGGTTCCTCTTAACCACAGCCGCCGCCCTTATCGTCGGAGGAAGAGCGCCGGTTAACCATAGCCGCTGCTGCTCAAACAGACATCACCGTTGAACACCACTGCACCGCTACCGCCCTCCATCGTTACCTTTGTTGCCACCGCCTTACCTAAAGCTATCGTCAAAGTCTCCGATGAACACCTCATGCGTCGCTGCCGGCCTCCACATCTCATTTGTTGTCGCCGCTTACTAAAAACCATTGTCAAAGTCTCCATCGCTGCCAACGATTTGTGAGGCCCCGCAACTGTTGCCGGCGAAGGGTAAATCAGCCGCTGCCGCCTCTTCTCTACTTCGCCGCCGTGTCGCCGCCGCCGTATCACGCTCTTGTCGTCTCATACGCCGCCGACCACCGCCTCCACCAACCACCGGGTTTAATTTTTTTTATTTAAATTTTATGTTTTTTTTGTTTGTTTTCATATGTTTTATTTTAATTTTTTTAAATTTTATGTAATTAGATAGTTTCCTTTTTTTTTCTTGCATTGAACAATGTATATCTTGTCGTTAGTCTGATTTTTTTTTCGTTGTATTTAACTATGTATATTGACAATTTGGCATTGGTTTTCAATTTAATCCTATTTAGTACGTTGTTAATTAGTGAACAGTGGGTAATAACTAGAGAAAATTGTCTGCGTTCATCATTGAATATTATAAATTTTTTAACAAAACGTTTATATCATTGGTTGTATTCAGTATTGAATATCTTAAATTTATTTTAAAAACGAGTATAGTGTTGGTTGTGTTCTTTATCGAACACAAAAAGTGTTAGATGTGTTCATTATCGATACAAATAAACGTAGTAATTAGAAATAAGTAAGTGGGTATTTTTATAAATTTTAGTAAGTGTTCAATAATGATAACAAAAATATTAATTGTAATTTTAAGTAATAAAAGAGAAAAACTATCAAAATATTATGATTCATTAATGAACAATCGAATATATGAAGAAATTTCTTAAAAAAAGAATTAATTTAACAAATGATAAAAATAAAAAAGTAAATAAAATCTAGAAAAAATTTAATTAGAGAGAGAAAATTTTAATTAGAAAGAGATAAATTAATTAGAAAGGGGAGAGAGAATATTTTTGTTTACTAATTTACTCTTTTGAATTAAATAAAAATAGTAATTATAATTAATTTGAACTACAAGATCAAAAATCAATTAATGGCTAAGATCGCTTATCGCATTTTTCGCAAATAAGAAGTTTTTCGCATGAACCCTCCCATATATATATATATATATATATATATATATATATATATATATATATATATATATATATATATATATATATATATCCTGTAAGCCTGTAAGAGTCTAAAGTATTCAAAAGTCGAACAAAATCTTTGTAGGTTAATACATATATTTTTTAAAATCTCGATTATGTGTCAAATTTAAAATTTCAAACATAAATAATTCTAATCCTCGTAACTTAATATCATAATAAATTCGTAACACATAACAATTGTGTAATATCCTTGAATTGGGCCTAGTTGTATATAATTGACGCGTGTGTGTAAATTAATTAAATTAATGATAAAGTAATAAAATATGTATGTTTTAGTTGTTATATGTTAAATTATTAAACTAGTAGTAATATAAATAAGATGAATGATTTAC
Organism: Dittrichia graveolens; assembly: GCA_038502395.1. Taxonomy (NCBI): domain Eukaryota; kingdom Viridiplantae; phylum Streptophyta; class Magnoliopsida; order Asterales; family Asteraceae; genus Dittrichia; species Dittrichia graveolens. The sequence goes on from JARJIL010000004.1 coordinate 21,364,734, forward strand.
GAACGATTTTAAGTAAGGATTACGAAAATATCACCGTTAGTTGAAACGGGTAACGAGGGTCAAGTTGTAAGTTGAAAAGGGAAACAAAATACCTCTTGTGGATAGATTTAAACCCAAAGGCGGTTTAGACCTTGTATACTCACGTTTGTCTGTTCAAACACAAACACAGACAACTCATAACTCTCTCCACTACTTGTTCTTGAAGAAATTGGAGAAAGGTTGGTATAAGAGTTGATTTCCAGCAGCAAATAGAATTGTTAATCTCCACTTCATCTTCTTCCTCTTCTAGTAAGTACTCACTTTCTTGTTTAAGTGGGTTTTGTGATTTAAGTGAGCTAAACTCAAATTAAGTTCAAGAACTAAGTTTAATTGATTCCTATATGAGTTACAAGTTGCATAGAACTCAAATGATGAATTAAAATGGTGGTTTTGATAAAATTCATAAAAGATGATTCAAATGGGTCAAATGACTAAATTTGATCCAAAAACTTCAATAAGATGTTAGAAATGATGAAGTTAATGTTTTTGGAGTCATATGAACGTCCCCTATGATGTACAAATGTTGGAAATCAATTAGAAACTCATTTGATGAAGATTGGAAGAAAAACAGTCGAAACAGGGGGCTGTAGCTGACCTGTTCTGATACAGGTTTGCTTGCGGGCGCAAGGCTCTATCCTTGCGGCCACAAGAGGGCTTCGAATGGTCGGTTCAAAGTATGCTTGCGGGCGCAAGAAGGTGCCCTTGCGGCCGTAAGCCTTGCTTCGCATTGATGGTTCGAAGGGTTGCTTCGAATTGGCTTCAAATTGTGTTTACAGGCGCAAAGACCAATCTTTGCGACCGTAAGTGAGGCTTCGAATTGGTGGTTTGAAGTGACTTCGAACAGATGGTTCGAGGTGACTTCGAATGGCACTTACGGGCGCAAGCAAAGGCCATTACGGGCGCAAGCATAAATGCTTGCGGCCACAAGGGAGTATTTTACAGTAACGGAGCATAGTCTGCTTTACTACTATGTTATAACCTTTAGAAGGTCGATGTGGCCTTGTAAGTTGACTTAAGGTGCCTTTAGGGGTTCCTACTCTTTTTCTATTGTTAGTACTCGCATGTGTGAACGCTTAACATAAGTAATGATGTTTTAGGTGAACTTGTCGAGTTAGCTGAACTGGAGTAAAGTAATCTGGTTATTATAAGCTCCTCAGGTGAGTACCTGCTTTCATAAGTCTTAATAGAGGGAGACTTGCTTGTTAAATGATTAACTGAATTGATTATGTACGATAGTATGATATATGATATAGTTTCTATTGCAAGTATGCTTAAGAATGGAGGTGTAAGTTACTATGTTGTTATAATATGATATGCCATGCTTATATCTGTAGATCATGTGTTAAGTGCATGCCAGCGGATCCAAATTGGAGCCGCCTAGTTAAGTATGATGATACGTATGATGTTGAATCATGAATGAATGAATGAAATTGCATGCAAATAGATTGATCCAGATGGGATCATATGTATGTGTGTATGTGCATAGTCCGCGGACTGCTAGTGGATTAAGGTCAGCCGGTTGTAGCTGAACCCCACTAGTAGTAGCTAGGTTCCAGAGGACCTTTGGGTCATATTGGGATCAACGGAGACTCGGGGGCCTACTGGGTCTAGGTTCTGCAGAACCACCGTTCCTTAACACCAGAGGAAATCAACTGGTTGTAGCTGGATTTCCGAGGAGCCAATGGTTCAAAACGATGTTTGGTGGACTGCTTTATGCTCCCCCATCAGCGCGGTTGGTTGTGTTTGATTCTCCGGTTTGGGTCATTGAGCGGGACTAGCTATCCTGCAAGACATGACTCTTACCGATCTTGTCAGCACACAACAATGTGATAAGATAGCATTGATTGCTTACCTCTGTGTTGTATGACTTGCTTTATTAATGCTTATGATAAGTTAGTACTCGCTAGCTATGTTGTATAGCTAATGTTGCTACGTTGACCATTTTTACAGGTAAAGATTAGGCGGCGTGATGAACGGGATGGAACACTTTTGTATGATGTAATATATGTCGCATATGGTCGGTTGTTAAGTTAGGTAACACCAAACAAGATGTTTAAAGAATGATATGATATAAATACCTGATGTAACCATTTAAAATGAAATTCCGCTGCATAACCTAATGGTTTATGATTTTTTGAAAAGGACTCACGCGTGTTAAAAACTTGAATTTTCAGTAAATTCACTGTTTTCTAAGTGGTGTTACAAATTGTCACGTAATTAACTTGTGCAGTTCAATCATTGTTCTGGGATTTTCTAACATGCGTCAATACTTCAATTAATATACATAATATTCAATCGTCCAAGTAAAGTGCAGTGCAATTCACATGACAAAAACCTTACCTTTATCTAAAAGGTGAGAGGTAGGGGTGAACATAAAAACTGATTAACCGAATCATAACTAGTTTAACCGACAAAACCGACCCAAATTAACCGAACCATTTCAAAAACCGATGGTTTAATTTCTAAATTTTGAGTAACCGATAAGGGCGGTTCGGTTACAGTTAATCATAAAAACCACGCCCCATTATTAATCGAACCGCCCCAATAAAATATTTTGTAATTTTTGTATCATTTATATATACTAATATGAAACCTTATTAAGGATTATTGTGTGTAAAATTTAAAAAAAAAATACTTTTATAGTGTCGTGTTTTAGAATTTTTGTTATTATTTTTAAGCTTTATAATCGTTATCCCTTATATATATATATATATTCTATACGATGTCTCATATATATTTATTTTCGTTTCACATGAAGTTTTCTTATTTATTTTTATGCCAAGTTTTGTTCATTTCTTATACTAAATTCTTGTTCATTTTACCCAATTTTTTTTTAACGTCCAACTTCTTTATTAGTTAACCGTCCCATTAACTAATTAACCGTTCCATTAAGAAACCAAAACCGATGAGTTTAAATTAAACATACCGAAACTATCGGTTATGGTTCGATTTTAGATTTTCCTAGTGAAGGGTTTGATCCCAAGCAGTAGGTTTTTTTTTCCTTTTTTTTATTTACAAACTTTTATTATTATTTACTCCGTTCCTACTAATTGAAATGTAAATTTTAGTTTTTTTATTTATTAAATATTTGTTTTATGTAATTTTCATTTGACTAATTTGTATTTATAGCCTCTTTAAATATTAATAAACTTATCTAAAATCAAGTCGTTATGTGGTTTTGTTCTTTTTTATCCTTTTCTTTTACTTCTATTTTTTTTTTGTCAAAAATCATATATAACAAATTAACAACAATAATAATTGATAAAGTGTAATAAATAGGTTTTACTTTTCCAAAATGTATTAAATTATATCTCAAATGTTAATGTGTGTATCCACCTTTCAAAAATGTGATTGCCTATATTAAACTTTCAAAAAATGTGTTATTGTGTGTATTAAACTTCATATTGTATGTACTAAACTTATATTCTTTTTATGTAATCAAAATACATACAATAACAACAAATTAACAGTTCAATAGACACAATAATATTTTTAGAAGTTGAATACACATATTAATATTTGGGATATAGTTTAATACATTTTAAAAAAATAACCCTAATAAATAACAGTGATAATTAACTAAATACGTTAGAATTTTTTTTTTATTTTTATTCACTGTCCACTTCTTACAAAACAATGATGAATGCATCCTTCTATTTTAAGTTATACAAAATAAATTTATATTTTTTTCATGGGTTTCCGATCAAAATATTTTTTTAACACTTGAAAACTACTTTAATCATTCTAAACTATTTTTTTCGCTTTTAATCTAAACACTACATTTTGTTAAGTTTTTCCTTTCTGTTTCTAACTTTTTCTTTAATCAAGTTGATTATACTAGCTTAATATCTTGTGTATAAACATGAGATGGTTAAAAGTAAATCTTAAATGTTTATGATGTTAAAAATTACTAACATACATAGTAAAATAATTATAAAACATACAAGGGATATAAAATATTTTTAAAAATGGGTAAATCTATTAGAAAAAAAAATTCATAGATGACATCATGTCAAATTTTTATAGAACCTTTTTATAATCAAATTTGAATTTTTCTAATTTAATTTAATTGGTATACATATTTACATAAATAGCTAGGAAAATATGTAAATGTATCTATTAAATTATTTGAATAAATATTTTTGTTAAGATATTTAAGTACTAAAAAACTAAATCATCTAAATAGTATTTGAGAAAACAACATATTCGTAGACCATTTAAGAAATAGTTGGTGAGAATAATAAACCATTTAAGAAAATAAAGGATGATAGTTGATTAAAAAATAAACCATTTAAGAAAATAAAGAGGGATAGTTGATGAAAAAAAATTAAAAATAAAATAATAACATTATAACCTGATTTTTTTACTATATATTAAAGATTTTTAAAGATTTAATTTAAATTAATTTCTAGATATAACTCCTTCATTTACTCGATGATTTGAATACATCATTTCATTTTTTGAACAACTTATTATTAATTGAGACGAGATGTTTCAATCATTAGTTTCAATATTACAAGATATGCTAAAATATAGTTAAGTACGTTGAAATAATTTAAGATGGATTTTGTTTAGAAAATGTATATACTAAAAAGTTATCTTTTTTAAAACCAGCCTCATTCATATATAAATAATAGCTGTAGATTTTGATGTGAATTATTTTTTAATACATTTTTATAATTACTTCACTATTATTATTATTTATTTATTATATAGGTTCTTCCATATTATTGAGGTTTTAAAGATTAAGACACTTAATCCGCAACTAGAGATGGCAAAACGGGTGAGTTTGGTCGGATTGTGTAGCGGGTTAAAACAGGTTCGGGTCAAAACAGATTAAAATTTTCTATTAAAGAAAACTTAAAATTCAATTACTAGTTTGCTACTATTAGAAAACAGTCTGTTCAACTTTTTGAAGTAGATAATGTCTTAAATTCGTTAATTTCTTGAAAAAAAACAACAAACACAACAAGCTTTGTCTCTAATTGAGTTCAATTACTAACGTCCTGTTCTCGAGTTCAATAAGGGGAGGAATGGAAATCCTTTCTTTTCAAATCATCATAAAATTGGGAGGAAAGATTTAGGATTAAAATAAGCCTAAACTTTTCCTCCAAATCCCTCTTTTTCTTTTCATTTCGTTTCTTAAATGAAACTCAAGAACACGTAGATTTCCTTCAAATCCCTTTCTTTTCACCCTAAAAAAAACTCAAAAATAGAGCGTAATCTTCCTACATAAGACTACTATGAAACATTTTCATCCACAACAATCTAAAAAGTTACAGATTAGACTTTTCTTTGACTATCATATGACCTACTAAATTTACTGAGCCCAAAAATCCCATTAAAAAACTATCATATGATGAAATGTCTCATTAGAATAAAGCTATTCTATTCAACAATGTTCAATCATGAGACGTAGTCTGTGAACCAGACGACTCAATGTGCCAAAAGGTAAGGCTGGTAATTTCTGGATCGACTCGAAACCAAACACGGGTTAAAAGCGGGTTGACACGAAATCGACACGAAAATAAATGGGTCGGGTTATGGTCAACCCGAGAATGACCTGTTTATAGTTAAAACTATAACATTTTAATTTTTTTTAATATTTAAAATTTAAATTTTGAAAAGAAGATTATGAATTCAAATAAGAGAGTGACATTTTAGGATAATAAAACCTGCCAAATAAAAATACAAAACACTTAAACGTTAAAAACTCAAAATAAACAATAAATGATTTACAGTTAAAACAGTAGTATATTATTTTAGTATTTGTTATTTTCACTATATGATTTTGCTACTTTTTTATTTGATTATTTGATAAGTGATACTTTATTATTTTGGATCGATTCATAATTCTATTTAATGATGAATAATCTTAAATTATTCGGTTGTTCAATAACATTATTTATTGGTATAGAATAGTAATACATCATAGTTTTATTATATTCATTTGTATAAGTGAATAAAAAAGTAAAATCAAAATTTCAATCAAACTAAAATAAATACTGAATTTAAAGTTCGAATACAACGGAAACGAACATTGATTATTAAAGTTAGAATATAAATGAAAATCGTTTTCAAAATTTGTGCCGAACGTTGAAAAACAAACATGAAATTTGAAATGTTGATAAAGAAAATCGTAGTTGAACAGGAAAACCGTAGTTCAAACATGGAATTTGAAATGGAATTTGTCCTAAATGGGTCGACTTGAAGGTCGGCACGAAAAAAACTGACATGACTCGAACCTGACACAAAAATACATGGGTCGAAATTTGGTCGACACAAAACTGACCCGAACCCAACCTGAATTAACAACCTTATTAATTAGGCTAAAGGGCACATGTTTAGAGTGCTTGTTAAAATGGTCAACACTTACGCTTTCTTCAACTAATTCGAAAAACAAATTACTACTAAAAAGAAATTAACACCTTCAAATGAACCCTAACACCAAAATCGAAGGCTGTGAAATCGAAACCTAACAGGTTAATATTGTAAAATCGAAGCTGCTATGAATCGGTAGAAGGGGTAGTGCCGTTGTGAAATCGTGAAGCTATGCAATCAAGTGGGAAATTGAAGCTGTGAAAGTATGAATCGATAGAAGATGAGAACGATAGAGGCCGTTGCCGTTTTCTTCAAAGACGTCAACCTGTCAGTCGGTGGATCTGTCCCTCATTTTCTCCATGCCCAAATGACCCGTTTAGTCTGCGGGCCCATTTTTTCCCATCCCAATATAACCCGTACTAAGAAAATATCCTACCCGAAGTGAGCCGCATGTTTTATTTGAGTACCCAAATTGACCCAGAATATAACATATGGGTCAAATCTGCCGGTACTATCCACAACGAATCGCGGACTAAATTATCTCGTTATTAACTCTCTTATTATTACCAAATCATCCTTTAATAAAACTAATTTTAAACTTATATACTACTTATAAGTTTATAAACTCAACATTATTCAAATATTACATTTATACAATTCTTGTCGTTTATTTCTAGATTTCAGAAAATATAAATTTCTAGAAAAATATAACTTCTAGAGATCTAAGATAAACTAATGTTGCTTTTTTCATATAAATAAAACATAATTAACATTAAATTAGAGCTAAAACTAATTTTGCTTTTTTTCATATAAATAAAACATAATTAACATTTAATTAGAGCTAATTGTAGTTTTTACTTTTTAATTACTATCTTAACTAATTTCTTTACGGCTAAACATTGCATTCTAATTCTACTTCTAAATCTATACATTTATCTATTACGAGACTAGTTACCATAACCATGAGAAACATCTTTCTAACACATCTAGTATTGTTGGATTGCATGCCTATGCCCTGTAATACTAGCCTAACTAATTAAACAATCGTTTTTTCTGCCTTGGTTTTTCATTGTATAACAGCCAGCTCGATCATTCTATCGGTTTATTGCCTAATTCTTCTCATCCCTTTTACATTTGCACTCGCATACATAATGATCATCATATTCTAGTTAGATAGGAAACGATTAGAACACTCGAGATATATAAAGTACGAAGTTCCTATCGAGTTAGTCAAGCTGTTTACTTCACATTATGTGAGCCGAAGTATCGAGAATCCGAAAGAACTTTGTTTGATTACTCAATCTTTATATCTTAATAACCACATTTTCATAAGGTTAGCTAGTATGTCGTTTTCATCTGATTTAAATCTAAAAAGACAAATAAGTCATCAATAAAAACCTGAAACCGACACCTGTTTCTCACATGTCAAAATGCCTAATCAAACTTGAAATACAAAAAAGGACCAGTCGAGGCAAAGTGAAGTCAGATTAACTGTCACGTTGTTGTTGGAACAGGTGGTCGTTAGGAAAAAATAGCTCCCGCCTTTTTTTACTCTTTTCTTTGCTTCACCTGATCTCAGAAAGTCTTTGCTTCAAGAAACAGAAACCCCAACAGACAAATTTATAATTTACACAATGAATGTCAATTCACATGTCTACATCTGAGTTTATACATATAAATATACACTTCAAAAGCTAACAACCAGTAGGTAAGCTATCTTCAAGCTCTATAAGTCTATAAGAATTGAAACCCAACAGAAAAGCTGTGAACTTGATCGGTTTTAGAGGCATAAACCGTGATTAATCGTGTTCCGAATCTAGTTTCAAGAAACACGAGATTCTTGAGATGAGAATTTTCATCTCGGCTTGCGTCTTTCTTGTGTTATGTTCTTTTTCAGGTAGTACACATTCGAATCTGTAAAGCTACACTATATATGTCATGACATTCTCTAACAACTTGATCGTCTTGCAGGTGCGTTTGATCCTCTAGATCCAACTGGAAACATAACGATCAAATGGGACATAATGTCTTGGACCGCAGATGGTTATGTGGTAAGAAATTCAACATTTTAAAGAGATTCTTGATGTTTTCTTTAAGATTTTTGATGATTTCTTGATGTTTGTCTACAGGCATCTGTGACGTTGAACAATTTCCAGATGTACCGCCACATCCAGTCTCCAGGGTGGACTCTCGGGTGGACATGGGCTAAGAAAGAAGTAATATGGTCCATGGTTGGGGCTCAGACCACCGAACAAGGAGACTGTTCGAAGTTTAAAGCCAATGTGCCACACTGTTGTAAGAAGACCCCGACTGTTGTGGACTTGCTACCTGGTGTCCCTTACAACCAACAATTCTCCAACTGCTGCAAAGGCGGGGTTGTGGCGGCATGGGGTCAAGACCCTTCGGCTTCAGTCTCGGCCTTCCAAGTCAGTGTTGGGCTAGCCGGGACTTCAAACAAGACGGTCAAACTACCCAAGAACTTCACTCTTTTAGGTCCTGGACCAGGGTATACATGTGGACCTGCAAAGATTGTTCCACCAACTACTTTTCTCACTCCTGATCGCCGAAGAAAGACTCAGGCACTAAGTATGAGTTCCATGTTCTAAAGACGTATAGTTTGACTTTGATTTTGACTAGAGGTCAAAGACTAATGAGTGGCTTATGTACAATGCAGTGACATGGAATGCAACTTGCACGTATTCACAATTCTTGGCATCAAAACATCCGAGCTGTTGTGTGTCTTTCTCATCGTTCTACAACGAAACCATCACTGCTTGTCCTACGTGTGCGTGTGGTTGTGAAAACAAGAACAAATGTGTCAAGTAAGATTACAATATTTTAAACATAGACTAGGGTTTGTATATCTTAAAGGAAAAAACATTAACAGTTCTGATGATGATTACAGGAGTGACTCTAAGCTTCTTAGTGTTGTTGGAGTAAATACCCCAAAGAAAGACAATTCACCATTACTTCAATGCACTCGCCATATGTGTCCCGTGAGGGTTCACTGGCACGTAAAGCAAAACTACAAAGACTACTGGCGAGCAAAAGTGGCAATAACAAACTTCAACTACAGGATGAACTACACACAGTGGACACTTGTGGTTCAACATCCTAATCTCAATAACGTTACTCAAGTTTTTAGCTTCGACTACAAGCCCCTCGTTCCATACGAATCTATAAGTAAGAGATGCCTAATACATGATACACCTTCTACTATCGTTGTGCAGCAAATTTGCTTTCTGCACAAGTAGTAAGATGGAAATCTAGATGCTAAAGGATGTTTTTTGTAATTTTTGGTGTGCAGATGATACGGGTATGTTTTATGGCATGAAGTTCTTCAACGACTTATTAATGGAAGCAGGGCCAAAGGGAAATGTACAGTCTGAGTTGCTACTACAAAAGGACCAAAACACGTTTACTTTCAAGCAAGGATGGGCGTTTCCTAGAAAAGTCTACTTCAATGGTGAAGAATGCATGCTTCCACCCCCGGAATCATACCCATTCCTACCTAATTCTGCTCGTGAAACCCTAGTTGGTCCGTTAACATTATTGGTTTCTTTGGTTGTGTTCTTACTCTTTTAAGTCCAACACCGTTGATCTCACACTTTGTTAGTAGCTCGAGTTTTGAAGCTAAAAGAATGGGACAAGTGACACAGAGTTGAATGCAGGTACACAAAGTGTCAATTACTATGGAAAAACACATGAGATTGTACGCATTTCACGAAACTCTTGTATTACAAAGATTTTGTATGTTGTTAAGATATACGATTAAAAAACAACAAAAGTTACGCGAGAGTTCTGAATTTGAGTATATATATTACAAGCAATAACAGAAACTCATTGGTTTTTAGTGTACTAGAACATTAAATAGCACTTTACAAAACAATGCATGTTATAAAAGAGGTGAATTCAACCACAATATTGCATGCTTGAAACTTTCTTTTGTTTATATGGAACACACACCTAGAACACGCAAGGCATTAGAAGTCTTGACCATCTGACCCAATGTGAACTGCTTACTCAAATAGAAGGAAGAAGCTCAAATATGTCACCAAGAAAGCGAGTATTGAGAAATTAACACGAGAACCAGCGTTTGGGAGATGTGGGTAGGCATCAGGTGGTGGCATAACGCAATTATCGCCATTGAAATAAACTCTACGCGGAAAAGCCCAACCCTGCTCAAAAGTAAAAGCTGATTTATCTTTTCTGAAAAGTAATTCCGATTGCACATTCCCCAACGGTCCAGCTTGGTTCAGAAAATCATTATAGAATTTAACGCCCCACAGCATAGCAGTATCATCTGTAGAGATTTAAGTAACAAATAACTGTTAGATCTGTTTTTAACTTTGAATTACTAATAAAGAAAACAATCACTTACTTATAGAAGAATAAGGGGTCAATGGTTTGTAGTTAAAACTGAAAATTTGAGTAAGATTGTCAAAGTTAGGGTGCTGGACGACTAAATTCCACTGCGAGTAATTCATCCTGTAGTTGAAGTTTGTAATCGTGACCTTCACCCGCCAGTAATCCTTGTAGTTAAGCTTCACATGCCAATGAACACGAATTGGGCACATGTGTTTTGTGCATTGAACCAAGGGTGTTAAGCTGTTTTTACCAGGACCATTAACAACTGAAGCTAGATATGGTGATCTTGGGCTGCAAAATAGTCAGTAATTCGATCAAAGATTATATATGACCATAAATATGAGAAAAGAAAAGCATTTAGAAACGACTTGAGTTAAAAAAATCGAGAAAAAAGGGAAAGATACGTAGGGAACCTAAAAGTTTTTGTGTTCTTGAGTTTTTTTAATGGTAGAAAAGGAGCCAGCAGGAATTTTGGTTACTTACTTTTCTCTCCATTTCTTTCCAGCTGTGGAAATATTTGGAAAAAGCTATTTTTTCATTTCTTTCCAAATCAAGAACACACATGAAAAGTTATTACACTTCCCTTTCGTCCAAACATTAAAACAGTGTGTAAAGACTGGAAAAGAAGAAAAAGAACTAAGATAAATAAATAAAACATACTTTACACAGCTTCCAGGGTGAGTATCATTGTTTTGGCATCCACAAGTGCATGTTGGGCATGGTACAATGGTATCATTGTAGAATGATGAAAGAGAGACACAACAAGTAGGTGTTTTCTGAGCAAGAAACTGTGAATACGTACATGTAACATTCCACGTCACTGCATAAACACGAAAACAAAATTAGAAATCTTTTGAAGGGTAAAATTGTAACTTCACATGAATACTACAAGTCTAAAAGTTTAATCGAAGTATACTCACTCATAGCTTGAGTCACTCTTCTTCCATCTGCAGATATAAACTTTGATGGTTTACCAACTACGGCTGGTCCACATGTATACCCGGGACCTGGTGCAAGCAACGTGAAGTTCTTAGGTGGTTTAACTGTCTTGTTACTGGTACCGGCTGCACCAACACTAAGCTGAAACGAGCTCGCGAAATTGTTGGGCTCTTGGGCCCACGAGTTGATAACTCCACCTTTACAACAATTTGCTATTTGCTGATTGTAAGGAGTTCCAGGTAGTAAATCAACAATTGTAGGTGTTTTCTTGCAGCAATGTGGAGGTGAAGATTTGTATCTTGAACAATCTCCTTGTTCTGTGGCTTGACCACCCATCATGCTCCATATCACCTCCTTCTTAGCCCATGTCCAACCTAGGATCCAACCTGGAGGTGAAATGTGGCGATATTGTTGGAAGTTGTACATAGTAACAACAGCCTACACAAACAAAAAACAAAAGAAAATTGAAGTCAATGTGTAAACTTGGCCCAATTTGCAGATGTTCTGGCTCCACTGCAGACCATATGAGCGGTTATTAGCAGCACTAGAGATTTTGAATTTTTGGCCTCTATTTACGGTTAGAAAATTTTACAACAAGGGAACCTTGAGTTAATGGTACTTACAACATAGCCATCTGGAGTCCAACTAATAATGTCCCACTTTATTGTGATATTTCCATTTGGATCAAGTGCATCATAGGCTTCTGCAAGTAACGAAAATCGGCTTTGATATACAATCCATTACGCGTGATACTTAAAATGGAAAAATCTTAGATATTTCAAAAGAAATAGCCTCAAACGTAATATTATGACAAAAAGCAGAGAAAACAAAATCACCATATACTAAGTCACAAATCCACACAGCCCCTATCCCTTTCCATGGTGAATCAAGAAGTGGTGTATCCAGGATGTATGATCATGGTACGCATTCGGCACTACCATAACAAATTATTTCAAGTAGATGCTCTAGAATTGTGATTTTTAACTTTTATCTTTTAACTACAGTTAGATGTTATATTGCTCCAAGGACAGCACCTTAACTTTGGAAACATACATGTTACAAAAGTACAAAACTAATTATAACATCATGTCCCACATTGGTGATAAAAGTGAACCGTAAACAAGTTAGGCCATGGATATACTTGTCCCGCTGACAGGGGTGGCCCTCGTGTCACCTGCAGCACCGGTGGCTATACCGTCTCAACTCTTCTCAGCCACGCAAAGATCCCCCCTCTCCAGGACCTTCACCCTGCCTTTCATTCCCTCTCTCTCTCTCTCTCTCTCTCTCTCTCTCTCTCTCTCTCTCTCACTCACTAACACTTTTGTGATATAAGAAAATGGGATAAGGTTGAAATGTATATTCCTTAACACATCAGTGGAGCTTCAACTCATCATCTCTTTTGAGAAATGCAGTCGATATGCAGTAAGTTACTTTTGCTATAATGATGAACAAGAATTGTTCTTTGCAACTTATATGATTAATTCGATCATGATTCTTGAAATGACAAAACCCTACTTGGAACAAATTAGTAATTTCTTCTTCGTTCAGTAATTTCGAAATATTATGTACACATTAGAGTTGAGAATCAGTACAATTTTTTTGCATAAAACAGAACAATGGATTCTTCTTTCAAATGAAATCAATCATCAAAAACATTGACAATTCAAACCATTTCTGCACATATAAAAAGAACACTCACTCAGCCTTACCAATTATTTATCACTGACTTCATAAGATTAGTCAACTGAGCCAGTCAATCAGACCCCCTCACTCACACACAAAAAACTAAACCACTCAATTAGAAATCCCTAGAAAGATCAAACCTTTTTCAATGTTCGCAACCCGGAAATCAAATTGATCAAACAATCACTATCCCATTAACCAACAAATAAAACCTCTTATACCCATTAGTCAATTTAACTACGTAATTGAAAATCTTGATAAAAAAAAGGCTCGGATCAATCGAATCAAGAACAACCCAATTTGATTAAAAAGGCAATTAGAAGCTTCAAGACTCTAGCAATTCAATGATGAAAGGAAAAGAGCTAAATGGATGCTCAAACCTGTGCAAGTGAAACTAAATGAAGAAAGAAAGAAGGCGAGAACAATGATGAAAACGGAGAATGGTGTTAGGGATTTGAAACAGCAATCCATTACTTGATTCACGGTTTGCTTGATTCGTTTGTTTCCGAGTGATGGAAAGAAAGATTTGGTGGTGGGGGCGGTGGATGAGCTTTTTTGCTCGCAAAAAACGAGTGATGTGGGCAAAAACTTGTTCAACACATTTTAAAAAGAGAGTGGGAACATGATCAACTATTAATTATTAAGAAATTATTTACAAATAATAAAGTCTTCACACAAATTGCTGTACAACTGTACAAGATGTGTTGTTTCGAGGGTTTTGACTAGAACCGGACATTCCTTTGGGTTCTAGAATCCAACCCTTTTTTCTTTTTTTCCTATTTTCTTGTGTTTTTTTAAGCTGAATTTTATTAAAAGGCATAAAGTCCAAGAATACAATGAAGATAGAGGAGGCCTTCTACATCTTGCAAGTTGCAAGGGGTAAATTGGTAAAACGTATATTTTTATTCCTTTTTTCATGTTAAAAGAAAGTTATTAAAATGTATATTTTTAAGGTTTTAAGACAATAGACATGATAAAATTTATTTGCGAAAATACAATAACAATAATACTTAATATCGTAAAAAGATATGAGGAAGGTAAAATGTAAACATCTGTACCGCTACGGCTCTGCCCGTAGATAGAGAAACCACTTTCAAAAGACATCTAGCAAAAAGTAGCCACCTGTGCAATTTTATAAATTTTTTAAATAAATATATTATAGGTTAAATATGTGTGTGTGTATTCGCAGACCTAGTATAGCACTAGATAACTTGTGTTAATTCTTAATTTTGTTTGTGCAATGTTATTTATTGATCATATATATATATATAAATTGCATCAATATAGAACCACTCTTAAACATAGAACCTAAAGAACTATTTTGAGCCTTTAGATTAACTTGATCAAGGGCTAATATTAAGTTATAGCAAAATTATAATTATCATACATAATTATGATGCTATAATTAAAAAGGAATTGAAAAAATATCATCAACTTCTCACGCCTCTTCACATAATCACTATCACGTTTATTTTAAAAAACTCATTAATCATTCTAATGATCATAACTATCTCATGTTTAAGATTTTTAACAAAAAAATTATACCATTAGATTCAGTTTTTCTTGCTCTTTAATTCAAGACCACTCTTCCCATATTTCTAAAAAAAAAATTTGAAAATGCAAATTTCATATCTGAACATGCATATGTTGATGAAGATGATAATCAAAATGCAATTCTTCATACTTCAAAAAATTGGTTGATAATTCAATGATTTTTTAACTGATGTAGTGTTTTGTGTATGAAATTTGCATTGTAGTGTTGTATATGAAATTTGCATTTTAGGTTTGAACATGTAATATCAGCCCTTGAAAGTGCTGCTCTTGAAAGTGTTGATGTTTGCATTTTGCATTTGCAATTACATGCTGCTGTTTGCATTTCACATTTTTGGTTTGAACATGTCTACTGTTTGCATTTCACATTTTAGGTTTGAACATGTCTGTTGTTTGCATTTGCAATTACATGCTGCTGTTTACATTTGCAATTACATGCTAATGTTTGCATTTGCAAATACATGCTGCTGTTTGCATTTCACGTTTGAAAGTGCTACTGTTTGCTTTTTGCATTTGTATTTTAGGTACAAATACAAATATATGTATTGTACATGCAAATGCAGATATATGTCCATGCAGCTAAAAATGCAAATATACCATTGATTTTCATCACAGCTGAAAATGGAAATATATGTATATGCAGCTGAAAATGCAAAAAATTTATACCATTGATTTTCATCACAGCTGAAAATGCAAATATACCATTGATTTTCATCACAGCTGAAAATGCAAATATATGTATATGCAGTTGAAAATGCAAAAAATTTATATAATTGATTTTTATCACAGCTGAAAATGGAAATATATATACATGCAAATACAAATATATGCACATGTAGTTGAAAATGCAAATATACCATTGATTTTCATCACAGCTGAAAATGCAAATATATGTATATGTAGCTGAAAATGCAAAAAATTTATACAATTGATTTTCACACAACTGAAAATAAAAATATATGTACATGCAAATATAAATATATGTACATAAAGCTGAAAATGCAAATATATTTCATCACAGCTGAAAATGCAAATATATGTATATGCAGCTAAAAATGCAAAAAATTTATACCATTGATTTTCATCACAGCTGAAAATGAAAATATATGTACATGCAAATGCAAATATATGTACATGCAGCTGAAAATGCAAATATACCATTGATTTTCATCATAGCTGAAAATACAAATATATGTATCTGCAGCTGAAAATGTAAAAAATTTATACCATTGATTTTCATCACAACTGAAAATGGAAATATATGTACATGCAAATGCAAATATATGTACATGAAGCTGAAAATGCAAATATACCATTGATTTTCATCACAGCTGAAAATGCAAATATATGTACATACAAATGCAAATATATGTACATGAAGCTGAAATTGCAAATATACCGTTGATTTTCATCACAGCTGAAAATGCAAATATATGTATATGTAGCTGAAAATGCAAAAAATTTATACAATTGATTTTCATCACAGCTGAAAATGGAAATATATGTACATGCAAATACAAATATATGTACATGAAGCTGAAAATGCAAATATACCATTGATTTTCATCACAGCTGAAAATGCAAATATATGTATATGAAGCTGAAAATGTAAATATACCATTGATTTTCATCACAGCTGAAAAGGCAAAAAATTTATACCATTGATTTTCATCACAGCTGAAAATGCAAATATATGTACATGCAGCTGAAAATACAAATATACCATTGATTTTCATCAAAGCTGAAACAAATATATGTATATGCAGCTGAAAATGCAAAAAATTTATACCATTGATTTTCATCACAACTGAAAATGGAAATATATGTACATGCAAATGCAAATATATATACATGTAGCTGAAAATGCAAATATACCATTGATTTTCATCACAGTTGAAAATGCAAATATATGTATATGTAGCTGAAAATGCAAAAACTTTATACCATTGATTTTCATCACAGCTGAAAATGCAAATATATGTACATGCAAATGCAAATATATGTACATGAAGCTGAAAATGCAAATATACCATTGATTTTCATCACAACTGAAAATGCAAATATATGTATATGTAGCTGAAATTGCAAAAAAATGATACCATTGATTTTCATCACAGCTGAAAATGCAAATATATGTATATGCAGGTATATGAAAATGCAAATATATAAACATGCATTTTTGAAAAAATCATCCAAAATATATCAGGACTAGTCTTAGATTATAGAGGATTGCATGTTCAGATTTGATTATCATCTTAATCCATAATTGCATGTTCAGGTTTGAAATTTGCATTTTCAGCTGTAATTAAAATCAAAGTAAAATTTTTGCATTTCAGCTGTGATGAAAATATTTGCATTTTGAAAATAAAAGTTATAGAAATATGGGAAGAGTAGTCTTGAGTTAAAGAGCAAGAAAAACTGAAGCTAATGGTATAATTTTTTATTAAAAATCATAAATATGGCATAGTTATGATCGTTAGAATGATTAATGGGGTTTTTTTTTATTAAAAATAGCTGATAGACTTTGATGATCCTGGGAGGCGCGTGAGATGTAATCAAATTTTCAATTTCTTTTTTGCCCTTTTAAATGAGTGGCTGAGATTTATTCTTTAGGTTCTATGTTTTAAGGTGGTTCTATATATAACCTAACCCTATATATATATATATATATATATATATATATATATATATATAGTGGAAGGTTCATTTGAGAACCGTTTTTATTGCGAGAACCGCGAGAACCAATCTTAGCCGTTCATTTTGGATAATGGAATTCATGGATGAAGAGCGTGAGGGATTGGGTGTGGCAGGGTGCATGTAAAGAATTCATGGATGGGCAATCCAATTGAAGAAGGGGGAATTGAACGGCTAATATTGGTTCTCGCGATTCTCGTAATAAAAACGGTTCTCAAATGAACTTTTGCCTATATATATATATATATATATATATATGGGAAGATTTATTTGAGAACCGTTTTTTATTACGAGAAGCCGAGATACAACCTCTTATCAACATATTCAATCGCTTTATGGATGATGTATAAATCATTGTATTCAATTCAATTCATTGTTAATATATGTTATAGATATATTAATTGTTATGTTTTCAGGCACTCACCTGACGAGCTTAAACTGATTGTTATAGTGTTCCGGGTCTCCTCGATTGTCAGGCTCACCTAAACAATCACCCCGTATATCAGAACTACTTAAAACATCAAACTATATGCTGATACAGGGTTCCTTGCGGCCACAAGCAAGGATGCTTGCGCCCACAAGGGCAGAAGCATGCTTGCGCCCGCAAGCAAGGCCTTACGGCCGTAAACAGTGAACCCCTTGCGGCCGCAAGGCTTGCCCCTTGCGCCCGCAAGCACTGCTGCACAAACCAGTGCGATTTCAGCCCCTGTTTTGACCATTTTCAACCCCAAAACACAACCAATCGATTCCAATCCAATTTCCAGTGTTCACATATGAATTTGGCACTCAAACTAAGCTAGAAACAACTATCATTTCATACTTTAACATCAAATTCAAGGATTGGGATCAAAATCTCCATTTTGACCCATTTAAACTTTAATTCAAGAACTCAATCAAAAACTCTGTTTTAATTCAACAATTTGATTGTTTACAACTTAGAAATGATCTAGAAACTGATTGGAATCAATAGAATCAATTATAGAGATCAATTTGTAAATTTGACCCATTTGACCTAAATGGTCAAAACTCAAGAACTTGGAGAATTTCATGAAAGAAAGCTTACAAGTAGGTTGTAGATGAAGAAGATGAAGTCTTGAATCAGATTGTAATTTGATTTCAGCAAAAGATTGGAGCTTGAATGGTTCTTCAATGGATTTCTTCTTCAAGTAGCAAGAACACAAGTCAAGAGAGTTTGTGTGTGTGTACATACGTATGGATGTATGTGTGTCTGTGTGTTTAAAAAGGCTAAACCGACTTGTGGATTGTTATTATCCACAAGTGGGTATTTTGTCCCCCTTTTTAACTTACAACTTTACGCACGAGTACCCGTTTTAACTAATGGAGATATTTTTGGAAACCTCGTTCTAAACCATTCAATATTTTATCATTCTTATCTATTTTCAATAATATTTTAGTATTATCATTTCTTTATTATTTTCTTCTATTTTCCCAAATAATCAATTATACACATTTAATTTCTTTTATCCAATATTTAATTAGAATTTTAATGTATCAGATTCGAACACGACTAGGCCCATTTTGAGGTTGTTACAATATATATATATATATATATATATATAGGAGGGTTTAAACAAGAACTGTTTTCGTACAAGAACCAATCTTAGCCCTTGATTAAAATAAATCAGTGGCTAATAATTTTAACGGCTAATGATTGGCTCATTAATAACTAATGATTAGCTCATTAATGACGCATTAATAAGGAGTATTTTGGGCAAATCAAGCCTCGCACATTAATGAGGCTCATCCGGACGTAATTCACGGTTGGGAAAAACATATAATTAACCAAAATACCCCTATTAATGAGTCATTAATGATGCTCCAAACAGTTCTTTCGTACGAAAAAAAATTCTCATTTAAATTTTTTCACACATATATATATATATATATATATATATATATATAACTCCTATAACAACCTTCTTTTATTTTTGTCTTATCCTTCATCAATATTTCTAAATTGGTTTCTGTGTTTGACTTTCAAAATTATAACCCATTTCACTTAAAACTTTGTAAAATTGTTACATTTAAAATATTCAAAACCATTAATTATTTCGACATTCGTTTCATCATTTGCGTGTGAATTGGGGAACTATTTGCCTATTTGACTTTTAGTTGGAAGACTGCAAATTCAGGAGAGAAAGTAATGCGCCTGGCCGTGTGGGAGGTTTTTGTTATTTACCAAAGACTTGCTACTTAACTTGATTTAATTACACATTTAGTACCTCTTAAACTTAAGTCGATCAAAGTATTCTTTACCCTCAATTGATTCAATTCTTCAAATATTTAATTTTTTTTAAATATTAAGTTATATTTAATCTTAAAAAAAAAACAAAAAACAAAATCTTAGTACAAAATTAAAAAATCTCTCTACATGTCACTTTACTCTCTCTCTCTCTCTCCACCAAATCACAAGTCACACCCTCTGTCTACTCTCATCTCTCTCATTAGCCATTCTTTTGGCCACCCCCGCAACCAAACTCCGGCCACCACTGCCACCGCCACCTACTTCATCATGCAATAGAGGATGTGGCACAAACGTGTAAATGAGAAACAAAGAGGGCTAGAAGGATTTGAGCAAAAACACTTGTTTACTTCAAATTAATGAATTGATCTTGAACTACATCAAGTTTCTAGCTCCATGACTTTTCACCCAATCGTCGTTGTTAATCCTGCTATCATTACCAGAATAAGACAAGCGCTTCTCATCACCAATGTCGTTCACCATCTTTTTTCTAGCTTCTTTTCATCATTGTGGGTGAAAATGGTGTTACGTTAATCCGTTCAAGTTCACGACTTTTTCATCCTATTCCCTATATATCTATGCCTCTCAATTTGAGACCTTATACCTTTAAATCGAAACCTTAGACCTATTAATCATATCTCGGTGCAAAGAAACATCATAATTGCAAACCAAAAAAACAGATCTTGTGTATATTGCGAACCCTATACCTTTAAATTGAAACCATAGCTCATGGAACATCTTCGTAGCGAACACAATTGCAATACAAGTCTGGTTTATGTGTGTGTTGCGAACCTTTCAACCTGTGAGTGTGTTGTGGTTTGTATGCTAGAGATGTTTAGGTGGTGGAGAAGCCGGTGGCGGCCGGTAAAGGTGGAGGTGGCTAGAAGAGGCTTAAAGATCGAGAGAGTGAGAGAGATTAGTGTAAATTGTGAGAGAGATTACTTAACTTATTCAATTTTAAATATTAATTGCTATTTAATATAAAAAATTAATTGACAATTAAAAGAAAATGAATAAAATACAGGATAAGGACAATTTAGTCAATGCAAGTTTGGAATAAACTAAAGGTGCAATAAAGTCAGGTCAATAGAGATTGAACTCGTAATTTTTTAAACCCAAGGATTAAATCTGTAATTTCTAGCAAACCATAGGAACCAATATGTAATTAACACTTTACCAAATTTATTTATTATAGGTAACTCTTAATCATTTCTTAAACAGTATTTATATGGGTAATTCAGTAATTGATACATAAATTTCTTTTGCTTTATAATTATACCCTAGAGAGAAGGGAGCGAGTGTGACAAGATGTTTGTGATAGCCGTTGGGGTAAAAGAACACAACTTCTCGTCTTCTCTTGTAGGTAGGTAGTGATGGAGAAGAAAACACAGGTTGTGGCCGCAAAACAAAATCGAAATTGAGAAAGGTTTATGTAACACCCTGATTTTTAGTATAAATTTAAACTTTTCAAAACTTATTTTAAAATATGGTTTATATAAAACCCTTTAACTAAAAGCGGAAGCATTATAATTCATTTACGGCATTTCTAAAAAATACAATACAATTTTAACAATAAATTCCATAGTCGTATAAGACCCAAAAGCTTTTGATGTTACCATAGTCAATCTCATAACCATAAACATATGAATAGGAAATCCAAGATTACTAGTAACTAAAACAAGCCAAAACATTGCCCAAGGTATCTACCCGTTTCACCAAGGCCACTAGTCTATCTACGGATACAAAACATTTATACATTTGTTAGCTATAAAATATAGCTAATGAGTACAACAAAAAAACATTAATCTTATAGAAACCAAATCATCATATTTTGAAAACACAAGTTTGGCAATATACATTTCATACTAACATACACATAAAAGCACATAAGAATGTGAGTTTGTCCATTGTGTCATAGTATCTTCACATGGTAGCTAGCCACGGTCAAGACGTGCCCACATGGGGATAACCATATCTGCCTGTCAAGGTAGGGGAGCATGAAGCAGTCCACAATACAACGGTTATCAGGAGTGAATGGCCTATTCCCCAAGTCCACTTGTGTATACACTTGTTCAGTTCGCTCTTCAGCCTCTTGAACCACACGGTCATAATGGGTACTATCATCCCCCTCCACCAATTACAACATCCCTCAATGATATCACACGCGTGTCCCTTGGTTCGGTTAGCCGCAGCCTCTTGAACACACATACACGCCCATAGTGGTCAAAACACAATTGGATGTACAATTGAAATCACACTAGTCCGAACTAAAACTAATACCACAAGGGTCACATAAAGCACATGTCATTAGGCCAAATAACTCAAGCAATTTAAGCTCAACAGAAGCAAATAGGTGTCACATAACCCATAGCTCTTAAGCACCAAAAGCTTAATAAACAATATCATATTTAGCATCTCAATGCCCACATCACAGTTTAAGTGTAAACACAATTTATCAATTCAAAATCACACGAGTAAATACAAGATCATAACTCACTCCTACATGGAGTGTTATATCACAAGAAATTACCATGTAACAGGTCAATAACATAGACCTCCTCCTAAGTGGAGTATTGGTCTTACTTTGATTTTCAAAATAATGTTTATCAACATAATGTTGGGGTTTGTTCGGTTTTTCAAAATATATTTTAGCAACGGAAGCATGAACAACAATTTTAAACTTTTTAAAACTCCCCACCAATGATCCATATGTAAGCCTTAAGAAACAAAACAACCATAGGGTGTTTAGAACTACAACCTTTGTAGCGTGAGTAAACCGTTGAAGAAGTAGTTGATCTATGAGAAGCCAAGAGAAGACTTCCTCCAAGGTATCCACAAAATCAATGAGTCCAACACCTCCAAGATGCTAGTCTCTCCAACCCTTGAAATTCAAGCAAGCAAGCAACAACCTCTTGTTCTTCTTCTTGAACTTACTATGTATGTATATGAGTATGTATTCTAGCACCACACTTTGCTCACTTGAAGAACACCAATACTACAAAGTAAGGATGTTTTCAAGTATCAAACACTTAGAACTTTTCTAAGAACTCAAGGAAAGGTGGTAGCATGAACTTGTACACAAAAGAGCCATGCATGAAGACTTAAAAGCACCAAGAAACAAAAGCCAAGAGGGAGGCCCCTCCCAAGGCCATTTTTCGGCCGAAAATTGGTGAGGGAGGGAGGGCCCCTCTTTCCTTTGCTTCTTCACTTGGTGTACATGTCCATGCCTTGCTCCATTCCAATCAAGAAGCAATACATGGCCCCTTTGAAGGATTAATGTGTGAATTTCTAGTTTTCTTTCAATTTATATAAAAGAGTATACTAGATATGTCATACTAAGTATAAAATACATCTACATGTATTTTATATACATACTTGATTGTTACTAGTAACTCTTTACTTGTAACAAAGATGTACATACATTTATATAATTGTTACTAGTAACTCTTTACTTGTAACAAATATACATTTGTACATATATATATATATACATATATAAAATCATATGTTTATATTTATGTATTTCATATGCATTATCTTATATTAATATATAAGAGTGATATTATTATTTCACATAAATAATAATATGCAACAATGCATATATACTTATATATATAAAACGAGTTGGAAACATATTTAAATCATATTCAAATATGTAATTGGTGTCCATTGATTGTAAATGTGTGACCCTATGGGTTTATTTATTATCAGTAATATCGTATTAATTTGTGTCTTGTGCACATAGAACCAACAATCTCCCACTTGCACAAGTTACAACTTAAGCCGATATAGACAATGATAAGAACGTCTAGCAACATCCCATTGCCCCTAATAATAAATAAAGTGTGTTGATCAACACTTTCACCAACGAAATTTACTCAGTAGCTACAAATCGTTGTTATAGGTAAGTCATCAATTATCCCTTTGTTTTAACATCTCGTTGAACATGAGACATGGATCGTCATCAATTCTCATATAATGTTCAACTTGTTTTAGGGCCCAGAGATATTATACTCCCAATTAAATGAGAGAAACAAATTCCATCTTGACCACATATGTCTCTTATAAGACTCATATCATACCTAATAATGGCCTTTATAACTACCCGGTTAAAGATAGCGTTTAACCACATTAAAGCATGATACTCCTCATACTCGAGCCCCAATATGTGTCTCAGGTCTAAGGATACAAAGATACCACCTTTTTCTCAAGATTTACTTATGACACTGATCCATGAAGCGATCTTAAGAGCGGGTCATGTCCAATGTTCGTTCCCTAACAAACATTAGTGAATTTGGCTGCAAACCCTTTTGCCTACTTTCATCACGAATGAAAGTCAACCAACTTATTCACATTAGTCTTAATTCTTAACTATTCCCATAGTTATAATCGACTATGGACGTTTTAGAATAAAGAATTATTCATGGATTTAAACATGCTAATAAAGAACACAATATATATTAATGAAGTGATCATATCCCATACATCATTCAGATAAAATAGATATTGTCATAATGTTCCAAAATATCCAAATACTAAATTACAATTCAAATCCAATCCCTTGCAAAGCGAAGACCTATTGCCCTAGTATGAGACTCATGCTTAGTCGAGGCAAGAGGTTTCGTAAAAGGATCTGCAAGATTCTGATCTGTATGAACTTTGCGAATACACACATCTCCTCTATCCACTATATCCCGTATATAGTGGAAACGCCTGAGGATGTGTTTGGTGCTGTGATGTGATCTAGGTTCTTTTGCCTGGGCAATAGCACCTTCATTATCACAAAATATTTCTATGGGGTCTTGAATGCTTGTTACTACCCCAAGGTCAGCAATGAACTTCTTCATCCATGCAGCTTCTTGTCCAGCCTCAGAAGCAGCAATGTATTCAGATTCTGTAGTGGATTGTGCAACTACACTTTGCTTAGAACTTTTCCAAGCAACCGCGCCTCCATTCATAACGAAGACATAGCCCGATTGTGATCGAGAATCATCTCGATCCGTTTGGAAACTAGCATCTGTGTAACACTTTACACAAAGATCTTCTTCCAAACCCCCATAGATCAAGAACATGTCTTTGGTTCTTCTTAAGTATTTTAAAATGTTCTTGACTGCCATCCAATGGCTATCTCCTGGGTTTTGCTGGTATCTGCTCGTCATGCTCAAAGCATACGAGACATCTGGCCTAGTGCATAGCATGGCATACATGATGGATCCAATTGCAGAAGCATATGGGATCTCACTCATTCTATCTAGTTCTTCTCTTGTGCTAGGGCTTTGAGCTTTACTCAAAACCGTGCCTAGTGCCATTGGCAAGAATCCTCTCTTAGAATTCTCCATCTTGAATCGTTTCAAGATTTTGTCAATATATGCACTTTGACTTAGGCCAATAAGACGCCTAGATCTATCCCTATAGATCTTTATTCCAAGAATGTAGGCGGCTTCTCCCAAGTCTTTCATTGAGAAATACTTCCCAAGCCAAGACTTGATGTCTTGCAAGGTCGGGATGTCGTTTCCAATGAGTAGTATGTCATCAACATACAAGACAAGGAATGCTACTGCGCTCCCACTAGTTTTCTTGTAAACACACGGCTCATCTTCTGATTTGATAAAACCAAACTCTTTTATTTTCTCATCAAATCGAAGATTCCAACTTCGAGATGCTTGCTTTAGTCCATAGATAGATCTTTTAAGCTTGCACACCTTACTAGGATACTTAGGATCTACAAAACCTTCAGGCTGAACCATATAGACATCTTCACTTAAGTGTCCATTTAGAAAAGCCGTTTTGACATCCATTTGCCATATCTCATAGTCATAATATGCAGCTATGGCAATAAGTATTCTAATAGATTTAATCATGGCTACCGGAGAGAAAGTTTCATCATAGTCAATACCATGAGTTTGAGTGAAACCTTTCGCCACTAGCCTTGCCTTAAATGTGTGTACATTTCCATCCATGTCTGTCTTCTTCTTGAAGACCCACTTGCTCCCTACAGTCTTACTATTGGGAGGAAGATCAACCAAGTCCCATACTTGATTTTCATACATGGATTGCATCTCAGTGTTCATGGCATCAAGCCATTTATCGGATTCCGGATCCGATATAGCATCTTGGTAGTTAGTAGGCTCAGAAGAGTCTACCAAGAAAATCTCATCATTGGACACGAGAAATCCGTATCTCTCGGGTTCTTGACGAGGTCTACCAGATCTACAAACACTTTGTGTTTCAGTAGGTTCTTGAACAACCATTTGTTCAGGTTCAACAACCGTTTGTTGAGTGCTAGTGTCAACCTGACTTGTATTTTGTGGTTCTTGAATTTCTTCAAGGTCTACATTGCTCCCACTTGCCTCTTTCGAAAGAAACTCCTTTTCTAAGAAAGTGGCATGCCTAGAAACAAACACTTTGTTCTCAGCTGGGTTGTAGAAATAATATCCTAATGAATCTTTAGGATATCCCACAAAATTACATTTGATAGATCTAGGATCGAGTTTGCTTAAAGCCTCTTGTCGTACATGAGCCTCACAACCCCAGACTTTCAAGTAAGATAAGTTTGGAACCTTTCCATACCACATCTCATATGGTGTCTTATCTACCTTCTTGGTTGGAACCATATTTAATATGCGCGCAGCAGTTAATAAAGCATAACTCCAAAAGGACGAGGGTAGAGTACTTCGGCTCATCATAGACCGAACCATATCTAGTAGAGTTCGGTTCCTCCTTTCAGATACACCATTATGTTGTGGTGTTCTAGGAGGAGTAAGTTGTGAGATAATCCCACAATTACTAAGATGATCCATAAACTCTTGGCTTAAGTACTCACCACCTCGATCGGAACGAAGGGCCTTGATTGTTTTGTTGAGTTGATTTTGTACTTCGTTTTGAAACAGCTTGAACATTTCAAATGTTTCATGTTTATGTTTCATCAAATAAACATAACCAAATCTACTATAATCATCGGTGAATGTAACGAAGTATCTATCACCATCCCTAGACATTGATCTAAAAGGACCGCATACATCCGTATGTATGATTCCTAATAGATCTTTGGCTCTTTCACTTGAACCGGAGAAAGGAGCCTTAGTCATCTTTCCATATAAACATGATTCGCAAACTTCAAATGAGCTAGAATCGTTTGATTTTAAAATTCCATCCTTTTGAAGTTTTGCAATGCGTTTCTTGTTTATATGACCAAGTCGACAATGCCATAGGTATGTTTGACTTAAGTCATGCTTAGGTCGTTTGGTGCTAGTGGTATATATAGAATTATCATCAAGAGATCTTTTAAGATTAACTTCATATATTCCATTAAGAGGCCGAGCCTCAAAATACAAAATATCGTTTTTGAAGGCACGAATGCCATCATCAACGAAACCAAATATGAATCCAGATTCTCTTAACCGAGCTACTGAAATAATATTCCTAGTTAAACTAGGTACATAACAACAATTGTTTAATATTAAGTACAGGCCATTTGGTAATAATAATTCAAAAGTTCCAAGGGCTTCAACAGCAACATTTGCTCCATTGCCCACGTGGAGATCCAAATCGCCTGGCTTCAGCAGCTTACTTTTTCTCAACCCCTGCACATTGTTACAAATGTGAGTTCCACAACCGGTATCAAATACCCAGGAATTAATGGAAAAAGTATACATTTCAATCATATATATACCTGAAGTGCTAGCCTCGCCAGCCTTCTTCTTTTTCAACTCTGCAAGGTAGGTTGGACAATTGCGCCTCCAATGTCCTACCACCCCGCATTCAAAGCACGGGTCATTCTTGGGAACCTTTCCCGCCGTCTTGGGTGTAGGAGCCTTGGCAACTTGCTTGCCTTTGTCCTTTCCCTTTGCCTTTGCCTTGCCCTTCCCTTTTGAGTTGTTTATTTTTTTCTTCTTGATTCTCCCTTCTTGAATCATCAAGACCTGAGGTGTTTTGCTTGGAATCTTGCTCTCAGCAGTTTTAAGCATCCCATGCAACTCTGAGACAGATTTCTCCCAATTGTTCATGTTATAATTCATGACAAATTGGTCATAGGCTTTGGTCAACGAGTTAAGGATCATATCCTGTGCAAACTCGTTGGTTATGGGAGATCCAAGCCTAGCAAGCTGGTCAATGTATCCTTTCATTTTTAGCACATAGTCGCTAACGGATTGACCTTCCTCCATCTTACATGCATGGAAAGCTCGAGTGACCTCAAAGCGTTCTTGCTTCGCTTGCTTTTGGAACATTTCCTTAAGCTGGCCAAGCATCTCATATGCTCCATGCTCCTCAAGGTTCTTTTGAAGATCCGGAGACATGGTAGCAAGCATGAGGCATGAAATTTCGACCGAGTCGTCGGAATGCTTCACCCAAGCATCCCTAACGGCTTTGGCCGCAGTCAATGGAGGTTCCTCAGGGACGGGATCCTCAAGTACGTACAATTTCTTTTCGTGCTTAAGAACGATTCTCAAGTTACGATACCAGTCTAAGAAATTTGTACCATTGAGTTTTTCTTTCTCTAGGATTGAACGAAGAGATAAGTTGTTAACGGGCGTAGTTGAGTTAGGGGCCATCTACAAAATTTAACAAAGTTCAATTTAGTATTTTTGATATTTAATCCTTTAATAATTAATACCCTTTAGAATTATAAAATTCTTTAATTTTTAAAGGCTAGGATCCAAGTTGAACTTAACCTTGAATGTTTGGCTAATGCTCTCTCCATCAAGTTAAAACAACAAGGTAGGTAACGTTTACCAATTACATCTCATATGTAATTCCTAGATCTTTATGGGATCCTAGACAACGATTGTCAACTTTGGCATGTTTGATCCCATCTATGCCTCGGGCTTCCTTACGTTTGGCTAATGCTCTCTCCGTAATAAGATTCCGATTAAGTCGTCCTATTTCAAGACGGTGAATTTCCGGCCCAAGACGTTCATGGAATTCGCGGAAAAACACCTCGGTTGTTACAAAAACAATCCACGCGTTTGGCTAATGCTCTCTCCACGTGAGTGTCGTTGCAACAAGCGAGTGTCTTAAAATGGGATGGCATAGACTTACGTTTTGAAAAAGGGCTTTTACCGTTTTGTATATTTATTAAATAAAACAAAACGAGTCGTGTGACTAGTATTGCATGCATACAATAACAAGTCCACGTTTTTGATAAAATCATATTTTATATATTGGTCTTGAGTATTCTTAAAATCCATATTTTACGAACTCTCAACGCGTTCAATTTTAAACTAGTATTAATATCCTATATTAACGTGTGTAGTTTCGAGCGCGCAAATACGACCAATTTTAGCTTGTAATAAAACCATTTTATTATTAAGCTTGAATGGAGTTTGGTTGAGTTTTAAAATCTCTATTTTATAAAACTCATATACATATATATATATATATACACCATATATATAGATATATATTTTGACATAATGAATTTTAATCTTTATAAAACTCCTTTTATATAAAATTCATTTTACATCTTATGTTATGTCAACTTAAAATACCAAACTCCCATTGTGTGATTTATATTATGTAAAAATATTATCTAGCATGCAAAAAATCCTATTTTCAACCATGCATAATAATATAAACATAAACACACACAAATAACATGTATAAGTGCATAACCAAGCCATTTATCCTAAGTGGTATTTTTGTGAGCCATACAAAATACCAAGTCATAACTAAGGACCAAATATTCCTCTTGTGATGAACTTGAAGCTCCCACTTGCCAAAACAACTCCTTGTAGTGCAAATGACTCCAAGCCTCCATGGTTGACTCCACCACACTTGAAAACTCCAACTTGGTCATTTCTTCATCTTGTTACATTTTTATAAAAGTAAACTAGTCTAAACTATTCTACTACTTACAAAATACAACAAGATGAAACAAAACTAAAATTATTATTACATACCAAATGAAAAATAATTTTACAACCAAATCGAATTTCCAACACATCACAAAAGGTCTATGGCTTGTTATGCACAACATACACTCAAACAAATATATATATCAACACTTGATATTTAGGCAACTTTTACAACCAAACATGCATGTGGTTTGGTTGTTTCCCAAAATAAATATATAAACATATATATAAGTTGCCAACAAGAAAATCCACAACTTTTCTAACAAAAGAAAAGTTGTCCATTTTCTTAAAACAATACATACTCAAAAAGTTTCTTAAAACTATACATAAGTGGCTCTGATACCACTGTTGGGGTTTGTTCGGTTTTTCAAAATATATTTTAGCAACGGAAGCATGAACAACAATTTTAAACTTTTTAAAACTCCCCACCAATGATCCATATGTAAGCCTTAAGAAACAAAACAACCATAGGGTGTTTAGAACTACAACCTTTGTAGCGTGAGTAAACCGTTGAAGAAGTAGTTGATCTATGAGAAGCCAAGAGAAGACTTCCTCCAAGGTATCCACAAAATCAATGAGTCCAACACCTCCAAGATGCTAGTCTCTCCAACCCTTGAAATTCAAGCAAGCAAGCAACAACCTCTTGTTCTTCTTCTTGAACTTACTATGTATGTATATGAGTATGTATTCTAGCACCACACTTTGCTCACTTGAAGAACACCAATACTACAAAGTAAGGATGTTTTCAAGTATCAAACACTTAGAACTTTTCTAAGAACTCAAGGAAAGGTGGTAGCATGAACTTGTACACAAAAGAGCCATGCATGAAGACTTAAAAGCACCAAGAAACAAAAGCCAAGAGGGAGGCCCCTCCCAAGGCCATTTTTCGGCCGAAAATTGGTGAGGGAGGGAGGGCCCCTCTTTCCTTTGCTTCTTCACTTGGTGTACATGTCCATGCCTTGCTCCATTCCAATCAAGAAGCAATACATGGCCCCTTTGAAGGATTAATGTGTGAATTTCTAGTTTTCTTTCAATTTATATAAAAGAGTATACTAGATATGTCATACTAAGTATAAAATACATCTACATGTATTTTATATACATACTTGATTGTTACTAGTAACTCTTTACTTGTAACAAAGATGTACATACATTTATATAATTGTTACTAGTAACTCTTTACTTGTAACAAATATACATTTGTACATATATATATATATACATATATAAAATCATATGTTTATATTTATGTATTTCATATGCATTATCTTATATTAATATATAAGAGTGATATTATTATTTCACATAAATAATAATATGCAACAATGCATATATACTTATATATATAAAACGAGTTGGAAACATATTTAAATCATATTCAAATATGTAATTGGTATCCATTAATTGTAAATGTGTGACCCTATGGGTTTATTTATTATCAGTAATATCGTATTAATTTGTGTCTTGTGCACATAGAACCAACACATAAAAGACTACACAAAATTCCACATCGTTTGGTTCATAAAGTTCCATAAATTGCCAAACATATAAAAACATAGTTGCGATGACTTATAATCTTTCACAAAAGTTAGGTATCCGCAGGATGTACTCACCTAAAGGGTGTAATAAGGATCACAACCCAATAAATCTACAAGTACTCATTTGATGATCGAGCCTACAGTTGCAAGCGCACAAGATCATCTTAGATAATTTTACTAAAACGATACTTCTTAAGAGTTGCAAAGGCCAGACTATGTCTAAGCTCAAGTTTAAACCATAAAAGACCCCATTCTAACCTCGTATGATTATTAAAATCAATCCCCAATAAGTTAGATGGTCAAAAAGGGTTAAAATATATGACTTCAAAGTGTTCAAGGTACATCGCGCCGTGAAGCATCAGTACTCACACCGTGAAGAAATCGCTGGAAAAGAATCCTTCACCGGCCAAGGCGCGTCGCGCCGCGGCACAACCCTCGTCGCTCCGCGAACTGCACTACACAGCAGAAAACAAGTTTGATCTCATAATTTAGCTACCATTTCAACTCTATAACACTTGCAGCTTACAAGTCACTCAATAACACACCAAAACTTACTTAAAACAACAATTTTACATCACTATATTAAGTCAAGTGGGTAAATAACCCCAACCCACAAGAATATTATCCTACATAGGTTTCTTGATCCATTTCTTTCACAACCCAACTAGGATTTTAAATCTTACTAACCATAATCTGAAGTTAATCACAATATTAGTTCAAGAGCACTTACTTGGTGATGAACTCTTCCCTTTTAAATGCTTCAAACATAAGATCTTGACTTGTATTCTCATAAAATCATCAAAACTTGCACATACACTAAAAATCCAACAAAACCCCATGCAATCTATGCATGTTGTTCTTCTCCTTCTTCCTTAATCAGTTGAGGCGTGAGGAGGCAGCCATCAAAAGCCTAGAACCCTCTTTCTCCATCACAAAATGTACACTACTTAAGATATTTTATAAATTATAACCAATTTACCAAATTACCTTGAAATAATAGTTAATTACCCATCAAACAAAACATATACGCATTAAGGGACTTGTACTTTGTGCATCAAGTCTAAAATTCATCCATAAAATGTAATGATACTTATCATGCTTTGCTTAGTTGTAAAATAAGCAATAAAACCTGTACCTTCAAGCTAATTACCCGAAAATCCAAATTAAGCATAAAACAGATCATCTAATTCCCAACAATTATGGACAAACATAAATTCCCACCAATAATGATAATAATAACCTTTATTATTTATTTATTTATTATTATTATTATTTTTAGAAGGCTCATAAGAATAATATTTTCAAAATATCGGATATTACAGTTTATATTTGTTTTGATATAAACTAGTTTAACATCCCGTGTATAAATACGTAGAATAGTTAAAATTAATTTTAGATGTTTATAGTGTTAAGAGTATTAACATATATTGTAAAACATACATATATCGTAGTTTAAAGTCAATTTTAAAATTTTATAATATTTATAGTCTTCTGCCCTAACAATCTACATCCCCTGATCATAAGCTTTCTCCTTGTTTTAGCTATATATCGTAGGTCTATCCGTCTCCGATAACCCATAACCGTATCCCTATCATCATTCTCTTTCACTTAAGGTATGTGATGATCCTTAACCTTTTTTGTTGCATTCTATCCCCGGACCACCAAAATCAAGTTCACAAATTGCTCTGTTGGTGATTGCCTTTATTATGTAAGAAATTTTCTATTCCTCTTACTTCATCATGCTATCTACTAAATTATGATATGTATAATAAACTAATTCTATTTGCTTATCTTTTTTTAATATTTTATATTTATCATGAGTAAGATAATTTAGTATATAATTATAAAGATCCTAATTTGATTCTCTTATTTTAATGCATGTCTTATTTGTTACCAAGGCTTGAGAAACCGAGAAATAGCTACTAGTGTTTTTTTAATTTAAAATCTAAGAAATTACTAAAATTCAATTGTTATCTTATTACTAAAGAGTTGTGTTCAATAAAGTCTATGTAAAAAACATAAATCACATGTGATTTTTAAAGCATCACATGTGAATTATGAAGATACCACTCCGTCCAAATTTTTACAATACAATCTGTACCATTGATGCAATTAATCCAGAGACTAAAATTAGTCTCTTAAAACTATGAATTAAATATGAAATATATTAAACATTCTTCTATTACTAAAATAAACATGTAGATTTTTGTGATTGGATTGTCCTTCTCCACTCAGAGTGGGTGATGCATTGCCACCTTCATACTTCGTTTTTTTATGAAAAAAAAGGTTGCTTCTAGTAAGTATCACGAATTTGTTCCAAAAAAAAAAAGTGTCACAAATAGCTATTTAATGCGCCTTTGAAATATGATCGCGCAAAATACCCATAAAAAGCAGATCAACTTCAACCTATATTTTTTGCATCTAGTTTGTTCTTTCATCTAATCTACACATATATTTACGGCGGAACTTGAACTCTCAACCTTATAGAGAGGAAGAACCCCTCAACATTTTTTTATACCGTTAGGCTAAAGGCCTATTGAGTGATCAATAATACAACAGGTGATCAACTAAGCATAATCAATAGAGTGATAGCAGTATGGATATCACAAGTTCCATTGGATCACTAGCGAATAACAATATAGAGATTCCATTGGATCACTAGCAATAGGTCACCAATGAAGCAATATAGCAAAAAGGGAACTTGAATCAATGAAATAATAAATCCTTAGTAGAAGGTAGATATTTGTACGAAAGAATAATGAATCAAGCACGGGAAGAACCAAATACAGATATATGTACCGATAGCCAAAATGGATGCCTATGAAAGGAACTAAGAATCCGTATGAATAAACATAAGTCAAATAATTAAAAAATCCTGTTAAAGAGATTGATATCCGTACCTTGTGTCACGATCCAAGAAGTCCAAACTCTATCAATAACCCAAGATTAATTCCCCTCTCCTTATACTATACACACACACACACACACACATATATATATACATATATATACATACATAACTTAATCGAAGATCTCGAAGAACAATGGACATGTCAGACTGTTTATGTTTGGGATGTTTCACTAATGTTTTTGGTGTTTTAAATATTTTTTAAATAATTATGATATCATCCAGTTCTTTAGGGCAACTTGTGAACCGATAGGGGACCTGATAATAGTCTAATGATAGGTCCGCTTTTCAAAACGACGCCCTCTATCCATAGCTTACCATAACATGCTTGTGTATATAGGAGAAAGAATGATCAAACCATGTCGGCGTGATTGTTGACGTTCAATAGTAAAGTACCGTCTGGAGGTCATGACTACAATTATTGCCTAGAGATACGGGAGATTCAAAGAGCAGAGCTCCTAACCTCTTCATATGTACCATGGTTATATAATGGTATTCAACTACAATGGTTTCATGCCGGAGTTAAAGAGTAGACATTGCAGTTGCATAACCACATCATACAATTCCTATGATATATAATGGTATTCAACTGCAATGGTTCATTTGATCATTCAATTACTAATATACTTATTACCCAATACAGGTTTGTAACTCCGTTTCTTCAACAACACTTAAGTTATGATGTTTATTGATATTTTATAAACTAATGAAGACTTTAAAAACAACCCCCTACACAACAAGATATCAAAGTGTTGATTGCAGAAGATGACTAGATCGGTTTTCATAGAGGAATTGGTCCAAGGCTTTTTAGCATGTCATATGCGGAAGATCCATGATACTTGTGCGTCAATGTTGATACACGCCACTGGTTGGGGTGCATTTTTGTTTCTTATAGAAGTCCTTGCACTGGCGTGGTAGTGCTCTTGAAAAGTTAAATAGACACCCTAAGAAAGGTTAGGTGTAATTTGACTCGCCTAAACCAACCCATAAACTGAAAACAAGACTGACAATATTAACATATACATAAAAAAACTATCAAAAAAAAAAAACACCATTTTGTCTAGAGAAAAAGAAAACAATGTCTACTTATATAACTTCTGTTCTAAAATGAGATTACAGAATACAGCCTTGAATATGGATTCAATTCTACTGAGTCAAAAATGGTTAAAAGAATTATGTATGAATCATACATTTGCTTTTATGTGATCTAGTTCTACTCATCATGTAAACCAAGTGAGCCTCGTGTCATTCTAATGACACTATATCTGTATGTGTATACATGCATCTGAGACGAGTAAGAATGGCAATAAGTATCGATTAGGTA
Source organism: Dittrichia graveolens (assembly GCA_038502395.1). Taxonomy (NCBI): domain Eukaryota; kingdom Viridiplantae; phylum Streptophyta; class Magnoliopsida; order Asterales; family Asteraceae; genus Dittrichia; species Dittrichia graveolens. Next base: position 21,400,216 of record JARJIL010000004.1, read on the forward strand.
TCAAGTGAACACACTGTGGATGGAAGCAGGTGGGTCTTTGGTGGACTAATCTACTAATCTTGAGCACATATCCGCTCTACATAGATGATGAAACAATCAAAAAATGGTAAAATGTTAGCGAACACGCACCATAAGAAAGGACATATGATGTCAGAGTAATTGAACTAAAACATACTCCGTTCGTAGCATGTTATTTTATTACTTATCAAATATAAAATATATGCTTCAAATGAAGATAACAGAATCTTGCGAACTCGTATCAATTATGAATAATTTATTTGTAATGACGATATCTGACAAATAAGTAACTCTAACTTGGAATCTTGTGAACATGGCATTTAGCATCTTTTCGCACGAAAAAAACCTGACAGAACTTTTTGATTCCAAGAGCGAAAAGGACATGTAAAAAAGGATGAGGTCATATTTAGATCTTTTTCTATTGCTTATAGTAAGTATTCTATGTAAAAACATTTTGGTAGTAGTATGCTGTACTCCAAAAGCCAGATAGAGAAAGTACTGTCGATCAAAAAGAAATTTTACAAATGAGAAAAGCATGAGTGTTCACTATGATTACATGAAACTTTGACATGCAATAACATCGTATATAAGTGGTTTTGAATTATTTTAAAGCATAAATGAAGTGACTATTATTTAAGTTTTCATTATCCGCTTATGTTGATGATTAAATCAAAATAAAACAAGAATGCAGCAAAAGGAAGAGTTCATACTCAAATATTCGTATGCAAGTATCATGGATGTTCCCCATGCTGACATGCTAAAAAATCTGGGTCCAATCCCTCTATAGAAACCCTTCCAGCCATCCTCTGCAATCAATGCTTTGATAACTTGCCGCGTAGAAGGTCGTTTCTCATGTCCCATTACCTTGTACAAAAAATAATCAACAAGCATGAAAGCTTAAGCCCTGTTGAGAAACAAATACGAACCACAAACTTGTATTGTGGCTGCAACTAGGAAAAGTTGCAAAAAATATGAAAATACTGCAATTTCCACAGGATATCCTAAAATGGGAAGTCCCGTTGATTGGACATAGAAAACAGATTTCACTTGACCACCCAAGTACCCAAATACGAACCACAAACTTGTATTGTGGCTGCAACTAGGAAAAGTTGCAAAAAATATGAAAATACTGCAATTTCCACAGGATATCCTAAAATGGGAAGTCCCGTTGATTGGACATAGAAAACAGATTTCACTTGACCACCCAAGTACCCAAAAATATAAATATATATTTCTGTGTCTCTCAGGCATGAGGAAACCATACATCAAAATAGTCCACAATTAAGGAGAATTTTAGGAGCTAAATTCAATAGTCCCAAAGCTTTGTAATTGTTGAGCAAATATGTGGTTTTAGCTTGAAACTTTGAAGTTCAATTTGAATGTGCCAATATGTATATTGTTGTATTTACTCTGGATAATACAAGAATCCATGACTGTACCTGTAGTCGAGTTTTTATAGTGTCGAGTGGAGTGGTGATGCAGGAAGCAGCAGCACCAGCAAAAATTCCACCAGCACCTTGAACTAAGACTATTGTCCCTTGGCTGGGAAGATATCCATTGCCATCAGTTCCATGACCTAACAGGCTACATTAAACACTCATGTTCTTATGATGCTAGAAAATACAAACTGAACAACAACAAAAAAAGAAAAAGTAAAACAAGCACAAAGTCACTGCACAAAATCACTTGAGCAAATAAAACCTCACCTCCATATAACACGTTGACTGGAACCATAGCTAGCCCACCAAACAGCACTAGAAGGGGAATATGTCATGACAGATAGACCAAATCCTCTGTACAGCCCTCGGATGCCATCTTGTTTCAGAACTGTACGAGCAACATCGATGCCACCATTATAGCTTGCATGGCCTGAATATCCTTGAACCATCAATCTTTGACTAATCTGTTGAGTTTCAGTTACTTAGAAGATTAGCCTACCACCCTACACCAATAACTATTTATGGATCTTTTTAGATTGCTGGATCCAAGATTTCCAACTAGGGTATGCACCGAACAACAAAATTTTATTTATCTTTTACTTTCTTTACATCCAACTAGAGTGTCCAACTAGGGTATGCAACTAGTATATGGATATTATGATGAACAATCAGGGCACTTTTCCTGTAAGTTCTCTACTCAAAAAAGGGATGACTGATGTTATTGAGAATCATCCTTGGATTATTAGAAGTGTTCCGCTCTTTGTTAAACAACGGACGCCCAAACTCAATCTAGCAAAGCCAGAACATGAAGAAAGGCCCCACTTTAGGTTCGTATTTTTGACATTCCTCTTGAAGCTTTTACTGGTGTAGGGTCGAGCCAAATTTCAAGCCTATTGCCAGTTAAAAATCCTCTTAACTCTTGATACATACATAGCTGAAGTATGTAGTAGTGTGTGAGTAAGACCGTATTTTGCTCGAATCTTGGTGGAGGTTTCTACTGAAATGGAATGGAAAGGCGAGACTGTAATTGGTATACCTACTCCGGATGGAAAAGGAAAACAAAGCGACTATGACTCTGCAATGTGATTGGTGCCTTCCTCTACGCTCCAATAGCAGAATTTTTGGTAAAAATGACGCTTCTTGTGCTAAAGTTATTAGTGTGCAGGTTCCAAACCAAAAAGATAATGCTGGAAGCTTCAAGAAGCTTGTTGATGCAAGCAAGAAGAATGAGCAACATAATAGAAGTAACAGCGTCACTAGCAAGCGGCTTGGGGACAAAAAAACAATCAGAAGCAACATCATGCTAACAGTCCAGAGAATAAAACAGACATTACAACCTGCTATGAAAGGTCAAGCCAATGGTGACAGTTGTGCCCATTAAAAGTCAATTAGAAAAGAACACCCCTTTGCCTGAAAAACTGAGAACTTAAAAGAAAAAGAAGCTATGAATCATTTTCCGATTCTAGGACAAATGGAAGATGAGAATTACCTTCCAAACCCTACTTCTATGAACGACTGTACCCCGGAAGATGTTTTAAAGTTGAATCTGATATGAAAGAAATGGGCCAATTTATGAAAGCAAACTCTACTAGCGAGACAGTCCCGAGCCTCAAGCAGGTACGCATTCCAAAACCCTATTTTCATACTTGTCATTATCACTCTCATTGAATAGCAACCTACTTGAGCATCAGAGTGGCTTGCGGGGCCTCCTTATATTAAAGCCTTCTTCATTGACTTTAACACTCTAGCCTAATTTTTTTTGCTAGAGCAAGTGTCAAGACTCAAGATGCAATTTGGTGAGGTCCAGCCAATGTATCTCGATCCATGCTTTTATTTTATGGTTGGCAATTGATGAATGGATAAAGACACAAGATAAAATTCAAGGTTGGAATCATCAAGTATGGTATGTTTCCCATTCTCATCTTTTATTTAAGTGTGCTTTCTCTATACAGCTCTGGAAGCAAAGGAAGATAAGAGCTTACATAATCAATGGGCCAGACTCGTTGACAATGTGGTTACAATTTCCCAACCAAAAGTTACGGGCTTGCCCTGTTAGACAATTATTGTGGGTTGCTTGAGTCTACTATCTATAGCAAGAATGGAACAAACGATTGTTTGAAAAGAAGTCAAGATCGGTGGACATTATAGTGGGAATTACCTCCGTCCAAAGTTTGTCTGCCTAATCATGTACATTAGCTAGTGTGTGTAGCATTTTAGAGTACATAAAGATATGTTAGCGGGTGCGGTAGAAATATAGGTATTATGTGGTTTAAAATTATAACCAACCCAAGATGACCTACTGGAATGCTTGGAAGTCTCAAAAGAGATCCAGATTCAAACATTGCTACCTAAACATCTTGGATGGCCCACAAAAGTATAGGAAATGACATCGAAACAATTAGACCGCTTACATCAAAGCATAGCTCGAATTCCCCAAAAACATGCTGAAGCGGGAAATCCCTTTTAAGAAGATGGTGTGTGTATGTTTCAACTATATAAATATTTTTTGGAGGATTTTGCTCCTTTACCCAAAAACAAAAAAGGAGAAAGAAAAATTACCAATAGGCACAACTTTATACGAACTAATTGTATAAACTAGATACCAACTTTCAATATTTCAGTTTAATGTAATCTAACCAGTAGGTAAATGGTCAAAATGTGGATGTTACGTAACTTTTTGACCTTATAGACTTTATTTTAAAGTCAAGCATGAAGCTTGATATCTCTTAAATACAAATTTTGAAACTTCAGTGATATTTTTTGCCTAAAATAAGTTGATTACCCTTTTATGTATTTAGCTTGGATAAATATTTAAAAAATCCACCACACACGCACAAAAGATTTAACGTACCTCTTGCAAAACAAGAAATAGGTCAAGAAGGGATGATAAAAGTATACCACATCAATCGGAACAAAAACGCCTTGAGAAAATAGGGAGGCTGTCATTCCAGCAAGTCCATTAGCTATAGCAGCCTTTGTAGGATCTGAAAGTTTGAACGGTTCGACCATCTTGAAAGCAGCAACTTTTGTGGTCTCTAATGCGGTAAGAAAAATAATTCTTGCAGGAATTGCTCCTGTGATGACGGTGCCAAAACCTCTGTATAATCCTGGGATCCCTTCTGTTTTCAGTAATCCACGGATAACGGCATACGCACTCTTCTCGACAGACTCTTTTGTAGCAACTTGCATCCTTGTTTTCACAACAGATATAGGGTAGAGTCCAACCGTTAGTCCAGTGAATATCCCAGCTCCTGCGACATAAAACTTAGTTTTATCAAGCCTGCATAAGATTGAAAGAAAAATACCAAAGCTCAGTACAAACACAATAGAATAATAATAAATGACAAATTGTTTGTCAAATGTCTTAATTATTCTTCATAGTGACAATTATTGAAAATAGGTTGACCTCTAACCAGTATAATCGATTTTTAGTAATGATGACAAGGAGCAAGAAAGTAATTTTCATAAGAAAACTTACCAGAAAAATAAATTTTTATAGTGTTGAATTTTTATGGGACTGAGAAAGTATATGATTATAAGACCTAATGAAGATTTGTTGTAAAACTCGGCCTAGGCGGCCGAGTACTCGGGGAGTACTCGGAAATCGGCCACCTTCCGAGGCGAGTCGGGGCTACTCGGCCATATTACTCGGTCCTACTCGGCCTACTCGGTCAACCGAAGTCAAAAAAAAAAATTTTAATTTTTCAAAGGCATATGGCACACAAGTAACTATATTTTTTAACCTTATCTATTTCCTCTCTTCCGTTATTTATCACGACTACGAAATCAATAGTATCTCTTCCACTTTTTTCATGACCGTCGACTATACGACGCAATTTGAAGTTTTTAACAATGATGTTTATGTTTATAACATATTTCTTGGGCCCTATGAACAATTTTATTTATATATGAGTATTTACGAACATACTACATATGACCTTTTGAATTTATATATAAAAAATCCCAATCCGAGTACTCCCCGAGTACTCCCCGCCTAAGCCGAGTACTCGCTACTCCCCGGTCGGCCGCTCGAGTAGCGCCTAGCGATTTTTGCAACATTGATTTTCCCAGTCAAGTTTTTAATGGCATCTTCTGTCATGACTTCACTTGGTCTACTCTATAGAAACAATCTTGTCTCTATAGAAAAAAGACTTCCTTACCTCTTTTCTTTGTAGATATGGACTAAGAGATAACACCTTATTCCTCTCCCAAAAACAAATGTCACCTTACTACATGCAACCAGTGTTTCATTGTCACAAGCTCTAAACACTAATGACAACTGAAGTTAACTATTGCGACACCACCCTATAAGAATATGATGAAAGAAAGGAAAAGGATAGTGTACCTTTGTGATGAGAAGCATGAGGCACATAATTGGTGTAAGAGAAGACCTCAACTTTATTTGATGTCCCAAACATCAACCTTACTACTCTTCACTTGAGCCTACTAACTGTTCCACTCATACTTCTCCTATATTTGATGTCCCAAACATCTGACTCCTCCATGTCTACATCCTATCTTTTCTCATGACTCCTATTTGTTTCACACTCCTACAGTCCTACTACTTCCTCACCACCCAGCACCACCCCGCTTGCATCCCTTCATCTTCTCCAGAATCCTAGACAACAAGTTTCTTACAACCGACTAGTGTATCACGCCAACTTCTCGCTACCTCCCCTTTACGAACGAACTTGATCTTAATTACGATTGTGAACAAATACTTGGAATGACGGTAAGCAATGGCCGAAAAGACCTTTGTTCTTGTCGGCACATGTTTTCTTGTTCCTCCCGAACTCAATACTACTATTGTTGATCATAAATGGGTTTGTAAGTTTAAAGGAGGCAAAATAGATGTTATCACGCACTACAAAGCGGGTCTCATGCAATCATCATGGTATTGTCAACTATTAGTATGCTTATGTGGCCAGCCTAGGTTCAAGCTTTCAGCAATGCCCATTGGCAAATTGGTTTTTGGCTTATTATGTCATACAGACTTCTTAGAAGCTACAGACTAATATTCAACGATCTACAAAGGGATTTGTTATCTATCTAGTCTCTAACCTTATCTCATTGACCGCTCATAAGCAACACCCCCTCTCTAGTTCCACTATCAAGTGTAATACAAGATTTTTACCTATTCTGTAGCCGAACTTATTTGGTTTTAAGCTCTTCCTTGTGAAAGGTACTCACTCACTTTCGGCCCTTATATTATAGGATAATCGTGTAACAATCTAGGTGCAGTTTGTCTATCATCTAATCTCATTTTCCTTGCTAGTATGAAGCTTTTAGAAGTTAATTTTCACTTCAATGGAGAAAAGGTTGCTTAGGAAGATCTTTTTGTACAATTTACATCTTCTAATGATTACAAAACCGTTACCAACTCCTCGGTTTCTCTTTTTGAGATATATAAGCACTAGTTCATTCCCCATCTTTAGTTTTAGCCTTTTAAGGAAGGGGCATACTAGACTAGATGTACTCCACTATAATTAGTACACATCTGGAGGCTATCCATGTGTAAAATTATACTCTGTATATACATCTATGAAACCTATTACATTCCCAATCAATATACAAAACCCTTTCATGTTGATACACGTGTTACATGCATGGTTTACCACTTTACCATACTTGGTTGCGTATATTTGAGCTATACCAACAACACTATACGGCGGCCCAAGGGTGGAATGTTATACTTATAGAGATACTAGGAAAAGGCAATCAACTGCAGATGCTACCCGTAAAAAGGCTGAATTCATAAAGACGGTCTTTATGACAAGGATCTCAACAAGAGGGAGCCAATGATGCATAAGGACCTTAACATGGGAAATGGTCTAGTAGTTCAGGAAAGGTTTGTTAGTTATAGGCACTCAATGTGTCTTCATCAGTTCAATTTTAGAATTTCTGTTAAGATGATCCATTGTTAGTATAGACATTAGCCTTGGTAGTGCAAAGAAAAAGATATCGTTTATGAAATATGTTTTTCTTCTCCAAGTTTCCTATCAAAATTATGTCCCCAGCATACCTATTTCCCTAACTCGAAAGGTGGTTCTTAAATGGACTAACGATTCAGGTCTTAAAAGGAGACACAGAACCTCTGTTAATCAGTTTGTGTGTTCCAAAATTGCTGGCAATACGTGTCATCAACTAATGGGGATTAAGATTCGTAAGCAATGTCAAAGATTCTCCTAAGTTGCTATATGTCAAAAAAATTACCCAAACAACAAACAATACTAACTTGATGATAGATAAAGGCAATGAAGATTAGGTCGATAACATAATAAGTCAAATGGGAACAAGAAATTGCTTACTTGTCCCAATTAATTTCGGTTTGAGCGAAAGATCCTGTATCCGAACGAGCAGTCTCCATTAGGTCGACCAAATCGTCTTAAAAGTACAATCTGTAGGATTCGAGACAGAGAAAAAAAAACACAAAATAAAACCCTAAACAGTAGCCTGAAAATATCTGTTTCTTGGGATTACAAACAAGTTTCTAGCTGTTAGGGTTGGTGAAATGAAATCAAATCGCCTTTGAGTAGGGTTTTATAATATGAATGGAGAAAGATGAAGAATAAATCGATCCAAGAGAATGGGAAATGGAAAGGGAGAGGAAGAAAAAAAAATCAACGGTCTAAGCTTTCACGACAGTTAGGTTTATCGGTCCATATGGTGCTGCTTCGGTTTTATTCTTTTCAAAGAAAGGAATCACGTTATTATTACCCCGGTAACCCCGAATATTATAATTTTGGATAAAATAATTTAAAATCCAATAGTCTAAATGTCTGATTTAAAGGTTAATGAGAGCTATGATTCTGAATAAAAAAATATATTTTGTAGAAATATTGAATATTCTGTTTGAATAAAATAAAGTTACCGAATCACCCTTTAATATGTCTTATAAAGAAAGAAAAAATAATACTATCCTTTTCTTTTCTTTCATCATATTTTTATTGGGTGGTGTCGCAATAGTTAACTTCAGTTGTCGTTAGTGTTTAGAGCTTGTGACAATGAAACATTGGTTGCACGTAGTAAGGTGATATTTATTTTTAGGAGAGGAATAAGGTGTTATCTCTTAGTCCATATCTACAAAGAAAAGAGGTAAGAAAGTCTTTTTTTATAGAGAAAAGATTGTTTGTTTAAAAAAAAAATAAGAAAAGATCCGCCATCAACAAACACAACATTAGGGTTTTACAACAATTAGAGAACGATAAAGGTTGAGGGTGTGAGGGTTGGAGAGGGTTTATAGCTTTGATTTGGTTTCAGTGTGGGTTTAACAAACACAACATTAGGGTTCCAAGAAGGTTCTTACGAATGGTGAAGGTTTACAACTTCGATTTAGGGTTCCACAAACAAATTATTAGAAGAAAGGATGATAAAAAAAGAACAAAATCTAAGGTAGTGTTTTGTTAGATGAATTCCTTAGGAACTGTTAGAAATTAGAATCCAGTTCTAAAAAAACTCCTTTGTGATTCTGAAATATGGAAGGAAAGGATTCCTAAATGACTAAAATATTCCCTCGAATGAAGGATTTCACTTTTCATCCAACCTTGGATGAAATTCACTTTCCTTCATCACCTACTTCCATCTCCTTTGCTCACCACCCAACCTCGCCGCCGGTTACAGCCTTATGGGTCGTCTTTGCTGCCGTTCATTGTTCTTCATAGATCGACGCCGTTCTCAACCCAAGAAACCTGTCGCCGCCATTTTTGGTCGTAGAAACCCACCACCATTCTATATTTTTCGCACGTCAGATCTCTCACCCACAATCTCTCGTGTCGCCGCCGTTCTCGATTGAAGACCCGCCGCCGCCAGTTTTAGTAGAAGAAACCCGTCGCCGTTGTTGGTTCTTTGCACTTAAGATCTATCACCCAACTAGCCTCTACCATAGATCTCTCACCCAACTTGCTGCCTTTAGGGTTTTTGTTGTTGGTTTTTCTAGGGTATTATGGAGTGGAATGGCGACGATGGTGGGCTGGCGGTGTTGGTGCAGAAAATGGTGGTGTCATGGTGGTTGTGGTTGTTGGCTGGTTGGGGTAGGGGTATATTCTTTAATTTCCAATTATAATTCTAACTAAACAACCAAACACAACAAGTAAGGATTCAGATTTCAAATCCAATTCCTTCACATCCCATTCCTTTTCATATTCCAATTCCATTGGAAAACATTTTGCTAACTAAACATTACCTAAGAATGATTGGGTCTGCCATCGATGAACACAAAGAGGTGTTGAGAGATGACAAAGAAAACAATTAGGTCTACCATCGATGGCAAACAGCTATTGGGTTGAGATTGAGGTCGTGATCTTCCGCAGAAAGAGGTGTTGAGGGACATAGACGAAGGCAGGTCTGCATTGACGGGGCTGAGAGGTGTGGGGTAGGTTTGCCAAAATGTCTTCTAAGAAAAGCGAAAAGGCCAACTCCTTTGCAAGAATTAAAAAAAAGATTTACATACTTTGTTTTCAACTAAAGACAGTCTTCACCTCTTATGTGTGTCTGCCCACCATCATGAGTGGTAAGAAGATCTAAGGGAAAAACAGACAGCACCTAAGAGTAACTTCAGGTGAAAATTTTAGAAAGGAAACTTGGAGAAGAAGAGAATTTTTCATAGTTGATATCCTAATGCATGTGTCAAGTCTAACGTTAAATCATCTTAACACCCCAAATTAAAATTGAACTGATGAAGGACACGTGTCTAACACCCCCAAGTGCCCAAGTACAGAGCTTTGGTATTTTTCTTTCAATCTTATGCAGGCTTGATAAAACTAAGTTTTATGTCGTAGGAGCTGGGATATTAACTGGACTAACGGTTGGACTCTACCCTATATCTGTTGTGAAAACAAGGATGCAAGTTGCTACAAATGAGTCTGTCGAGAAGAGTGCGTATGCCGTTATCCGTGGATTACTGAAAACAGAAGGAATCCCAGGTTTATATAGAGGTTTTGGCACCGTCATCACAGGAGCAATTCTGCAAGAATTATTTTTCTTACCGCATTAGAGACCACAAAAGTTGCTGCTTTCAAGATGGTCGAACCGTTCAAACTTTCAGATCCTACAAAGGCTGCTATAGCTAATGGACTTGCTGGAATGACAGTCTCCCTATTTTCTCAAGGCGTTTTTGTTCCGATTGATGTGGTATACATTATACTTTTATCATCCCTCTTGACCTATTTCTTGCTTTGCAAGAGGTACGTTAGATCTTTTGTGCGCGTGTGGTGGATTTTTTAAATATTTAGCCGAGCTAAATACATAAAAGGATAATCAACTTATTTAAGGCAAAAAATATCACTTTCAAAATTTGTATTTAAGAGATATCAAGCTTCATGCTTGACTTTAAAATAAAGTCTAAATGGTCAAAAAGTTACTTCACATCAACATTTTGACCATTTACCTACCGGTTAGATTACATTAAACTGAAATATTAAAAGTTGGTATCTAGTTTATACAATTAGCCAGTATAAAGTTGTGCTTATAGGTAATTTTTCTTTCTACTTTTTTTTTGAGTAAACGAGGCAAAATCCTCCAAAAAATATTTACATTGTAGAAACTTACACACACCATCTTCTTAAAAGGGATTTCCCGCTTCATCAGGTTTTTGGGGAATTCGAGCTATGCTTTGATGTAAGCAGTCTAATTGTTTCGTGGTCATTCCTATACTTTCATGGGCCATCCGAGATGTTTAGTTAGCAATGTTTGAATCTGGATCTCTTTTGAGACTTTCCAAGCATACCGGTAGGTCATCTTGGGGTGGTTATAATTTTAAACCACATATTACCTATATTTCTACCGCACCCGCTAACATATCTTTATGTACTCTAGAATGCTACACACACTATCTAATGTACATGATTAGGCGGACAAACTCTGGACGGAGGTAATTCCCACTATAATGTCCACCGATCTAGACTTCTTTTCAAACAATCGTTTGTTCCATTCTTGCCATAGATAGTAGACTCAAGCAACCCACAATAATTGTCTAACAGGGCAAGCCCGTAACTTTTGGTTGGGACATTGTAACCACATTGTCAATGGGTCTGGCCCATTGATTATGTAAGCTCTTATCTTCCTTTGCTTCCATAGCTGTATAGAGAAAGCACACTTAAATAAAAGATGAGAACGAGAAACATACCATACTTGATGATTCCAACCTTGAATTTTATCTTGTGTCTTTATCCATTCATCAATTGCCAACCATAAAATAAAATCATGGATTTAGATAAAGTGACTGAACCTCACCAAATGGCATCTTGAGTCTTGACAGTTACTTCTGTTTTTTTAGGCAATGGGGTGTTCAGTGTTCTTTTATAATTGACTTTAATGGGCACCACTGTCACCTTTGACTTCACGGCTTCACCTTCGTAGCAGGTTGTAATGTCTGTTTTATTCTCTGGACTGTTAGCATGATGTTGTTTCTGATTGTTTTTTTTTGTCCCCAAGCCACTTGCTAGTGACGTTGTTACTTCTATTATGTTGCTCATTCTTCTTGCTTGCATCAACAAAGTTCTTGAAGCTTCCAGCATTATCTTTTTGGTTTGGAACCTGCACACTAATAACTTTAGCACAAGAAGCATCATTTTGACCAAAAATTCTGCTATGGGAGCGTAGAGGAAGGCACCAATCACATTCCAGTTACACCCGGAGTAGGCATACCAATTACAGTCTCGTCTTTCCATTCCGTTTCAGTAGAAACCTCCACCAAGATTCGAGCAAAAGACGGTCTTACTCACACACTACTACATACTTCAGCTATGTATGTATCAAGAGTTAAGAGGATTTTTAACTGGCAATAGGCTTGAAATTTGGCTCGACCCTATACCAGTAAAAGCTTCAAGAGGAATGTCAACAATACGAACCTAAAGTGGGGCTTTTCTTCATGTTCTGGCTTTGCTAGATTGAGTTTGGGCGTCCGTTGTTTAACAAAGAGCGGAACACTTCTAATAATCCAAGGATGATTCTCAATAACATCAGTCATCCCTTTTTTGAGTAGAGAACTTACAGGAAAAGTGCCTTGATTGTTCATCATAACATCCATATACTAGTTGCATACCCTAGTTGGACACTCTAGTTGGATGTAAAGAAAGTAAAAGATAAATAAAAATTTGTTGTTCGGTGCATACCCTAGTTGGAAATCTTGGATCCAGCACATCTAAAAAGATCCATATATAGTTATTGGTGTAGGGTGGTAGGCTAATCTTCTAAGTAACTGAAACTCAACAGATTAGTCAAAGATTGATGGTTCAAGGATATTCAGGCCATGCAAGCTATAATGGTGGCATCAATGTTGCTCGTGAAGTTCTGAAACAAGATGGCATCCGAGGGCTGTACAGAGGATTTGGTTTATCTGTCATGACATGTTCCCCTTCTAGTGCTGTTTGGTGGGCTAGCTATGGCTCTAGTCAACGTGTTATATGGAGGTGAGATTTTATTTGCTCTAGTGATTTTGTGCAGCGACTTTGTGCTCGTTTTACTTATACTTTGTGCTTGTTTTACTTAGTTCAAGGTGCTGGCAAAATTTTTGCTGCTGCTGCTGCTTCCTGCATCACAACTCCACTCGACACTATAAAAACTCGACTACAGGTACAGTCATGGATTCTTGTAGAGTGTTAAAGTTTGAAGCTAAAACCACAAATTTGCTCAACCATTACAAAGATTTGAGACTATTGAATTTAGCTCCCAAAATTGTCCTTAAATGTGGACTATTTTGATGTATGGCTTCCTCATTCCTTAGAGACACAGAAATATATATTTATATTTTTGTGTACTTGGGTGGTCAAGTGAAATCTGTTCTCTATGTCCCATCAATGGGACTTCCCATTTTAGGATATCCTGTAGAAATTGCAGTATTTTCATATTTTTTGCAACTTTTCCTAGTTACAGCCACAATACAAGTTTGTGGTTCGTATTTGTTTCTCAACAGGGCTTAAGCTTTCATGCTTGTTGATTATTTTTTGTACAAGGTAATGGGACATGAGAAACGACCTTCTACGCGGCAAGTTATCAAAGCATTGATTGCAGAGGATGGCTGGAAGGGTTTCTATAGAGGGATTGGACCCAGATTTTTTAGCATGTCAGCATGGGGAACATCCATGATACTTGCATACGAATATTTGAGTATGAACTCTTCCTTTTGCTGCATTCTTGTTTTATTTTGATTTAATCATCAACATAAGCGGATAATGAAAACTTAAATAATAGTCACTTCATTTATGCTTTAAAATAATTCAAAACCACTTATATACGATGTTATTGCATGTCAAAGTTTCATGTAATCATAGTGAACACTCATGCTTTTCTCATTTGTAAAATTTCTTTTTGATCGACAGTACTTTCTCTATCTGGCTTTTGGAGTACAGCATACTACTACCAAAATGTTTTTACATAGAATACTTACTATAAGCAATAGAAAAAGATCTAAATATGACCTCATCCTTTTTTACATGTCCTTTTCGCTCTTGGAATCAAAAAGTTCTGTCAGGTTTTTTTCGTGCGAAAAGATGCTAAATGCCATGTTCACAAGATTCCAAGTTAGAGTTACTTATTTGTCAGATATCGTCATTACAAATAAATTATTCATAATTGATACGAGTTCGCAAGATTCTGTTATCTTCATTTGAAGCATATATTTTATATTTGATAAGTAATAAAATAACATGCTACGAACAGAGTATGTTTTAGTTCAATTACTCTGGCATCATATGTCCTTTCTTATGGTGCGTGTTCGCTAACATTTTACCATTTTTTGATTGTTTCATCGTCTATGTAGAGCGGATATGTGCTCAAGATTAGTAGATTAGTCCACCAAAGACCCACCTGCTTCCATCCACAGTGTGTTCACTTGATACCTAATCGATACTTATTGCCATTCTTACTCGTCTCAGATGCATGTATACACATACAGATATAGTGTCATTAGAATGACACGAGGCTCACTTGGTTTACATGATGAGTAGAACTAGATCACATGAAAGCAAATGTATGATTCATACATCATTCTTTTAACCATTTTTGACTTAGTAGAATTGAATCCATTATTCAAGGCTGTATTCTGTAATCTCAATTCAGAACAAAAGTTTATAAGTAGACATTGTTTTCTGTTTTCTCTAGACAAAATGGTGTTTTTTGAAAGTTTTTTTTATGTATATGTTAATATGGTCAATGTTGTTTTCAGTTTATGGTTTGGTTTAGGCGGGTCCAATTACACCTAACCTTTCTTAGGGTGTCTATTTAATTTTTCGAGAGCCCTATCACACCAGCGCAAGGACTTCTATAAGAAACAAAAATGCGTATCAACATTGATGCGCAAGTATCATGGATGTTCTGCATACGACATGCTAAAAAGCCTCAGACCAATTCCTCTATGAAAACCTATCTAGTCATCTTCCGCAGTCAAAGCTTTGATATCTTGTTGTGTAGGGGGTCGTTTTTAATGTCTTCGTTACTTTATAAAATATCAATAAACATCATAACTTAAGTGTTGTTGAAGAAACGGAGTTACAACCTGTATTGGGTAATAAGTATATAGTAATTGATGATCACATTAAACCATTACAGTTTAATACCATTATATATCATAGGAATGGTATGATGTGGTTATGCAACTGCAACGTCTACTCCAACCCTGGCCTCTGAGACACGAAACCATGGTACATAATTACATATGAAGAGGCTAGGAGCTCCGCTCTTTGAATCTCTTGTATCTCTAGGCAACAACTGTAGTTGTGACCTCTGGACGGTACCTCACTATTGAACGCCGAACTTTACCGACTTTTGGAGGCTTAGTCTTTCATGTCAACAACACTTGGCATTTGAACCTAGGTATAAACAAGCACAAATACATGGAGTACAGATAAAACACAAGCAAATAGAAGCTCATGAAGCATGGAAAGCATGTCATGGTCCGATCATTCTTTCTCCTATATACACAAGCATGTTATGGTAAGCTATGGATAGAGAGCGTCGCTTTGAAAAGCAGACCTATCGTCTAGCCCCTCTATCGGTTCACAAGTTGCTCGAAAGAGCTGGATGACATCATAATTATTTAAAAAAATATTTAAAACACCAAAAACATTAGTGAAAAGTAGAAACATCCTAAACATAAATAGTCCGACATGTCCCGTCGGTAGGTTAAAGTAGTTTAATTGATTGTTCTTAACATCTTGGAGTCCGTTACTCCATTGTTCTTCAAGATCTTCGATTAATTGATTGTTGGAGTAGACACTTGACAACGCAGTTTAAAAACGAAGGTTGTTATTGTTCTTTACACCTTGTCTAGCATTTTGAGGGAATATAAAACAAGAAAGAACGAAATTGAACTCAAAATTAGAAAAGAAACAAAAGTAATAAACATTTAAAATTTAGAAGTTTTTTTTAACTAAAAAAAAAAGAAATATCATGTTTGACTGGTTTACACTAACTCGGAGTTGTTTTTTACAGCAATTTACCTAGTTATAGTAGCCGATCAAGCTTTGGTTTGACGGTCTCGTCTGGTTTTCAAAAAAGTGATTTAGAATGCAAATCTCATTTGCACTATACTTTTAACAAAAGTTTAATTCTTATTGACTTAGTAATAGCATTGTTTGTGATCAAATGGCAAGAAACTATCATGTTTTCTCCAACTTAAAACAACACCTTGACGCAATTTCGTCAACAGCCACACAACCGTGTTAAAAGCATGTAATCTAAGTCACCATCTTTAGAACGACACACAACCGTGTTAAAAGCATGTAATCTAAGTCACCCATCTTTAGAATGACACACAACCTCGAATATAGCTTTTGACACTAATAACTTAATCTATAATCACGTCACAACGACTAAGACATCTTGTTCCACGTAGGTATGGGGGAAGACTAAAAACGTCAAAACCTTCTGACTAGTTTAGCAAAAAACCAAACACTTTTGAACCGGGGGACTTAATGCTGTTTAACCCTAATTATCTCTGCCATTTAAGAGACACATAACTTCCATGGTACTGTTACTACAATAAATTACCCTCCTAATAAAGGAGAAACCGGACTACTTTTGATCCCCCATCACATCTCTCTCTCTCTCTCTCTCTCTCTATGCTCTAAGGTAGACATACATACAACTTATTAAAATATTCATGTAAGGTCTCACCATCATTGCAACTGATACTGACCAGATCACCAGGACTATGGTCCTAACCCGCATCTAACGGCTCTCCCTATCTCTCTCTCTCTTTTATTATGTTGGAGAAGACTTCTAGCTAGGGATGACACAAAGTTGCTCAACTCCATTGTCAAAACCAACACTATGGATTTAGGTCTAGTTTGTTTCACAAAATTCAAAGGAATGGAATGAAATGGAATTGAAATCAAATTTCGTGCTGTATTGTGTTTGGTAAAGTTGTTTTTGAATAGAATCTCATTTGTTGGAATGTTTACATTCGCTCAATTAATGAAAAGTCCATTTCATAAGTGGTCTGAATGGAATTAAAATCACTTCCATTCCTTCGAATTCTACAAAACTGGACCTTACAGTTCATTAGTTTCCAGGCACAGAATTCGCTTCCGGCTTTATAATAGTTACCAGAACACATAAACTCCTTATGTCATATAAAAGGTAGCTACACTTTTAACTATACATGGTAATCGCAATTTTCTTGTTGTTGAAGATTTAGACCAGTGTAAAAACATACTTTAGTATCTTTAACAAGAGCATGTAGGTCATTGTAACTTGATCGAAGAAACCTTAACATTTATTCTTACACCAATAGCTTCAACTGTTTCCTATATTCAGAAAAAAAGAAAGGTAACCTAGCTTGAGCACATGACATGCTAAAATAACTCAAACTATGGAAGACTATGCGAGTAAATATCAATATCTTGTACCAGGGCACTCATTATCAAATACACGATTCTACCATAAAATTCCACCAAAAAGGAAAAGTTAACAATAGATAGTTTATGTCCCTAACATAATATTGTTGCACTTAAAGAGAGAAATACAAGAATTCAACTTACACTCTCATGCCAAAAACGCTTGGTAAATTGCTTAGACACACAAGGACTTGCAGGGCAATAGAAGGGGCAAAAATGAACCTTATCATTTACCATCAAAGACAATGCGGAACTCAGAATATCCCACCGCCACTTCCCATTTAGAGATAAGAAGATGCTGGTGTATCTCTTTACCAAATGTAAAATCACGTCTAAATTTATATTGGTCATATGAAGAATTTTCTCAGTTGATTACTAAGGCCTCATCTTCACTATCATCCTCATCGTCATCTTGTCTGGCTATGCCTGCGTATGCTTCAAGTGATTCAGCTTTGAACAAGTCACCAGCCTTGTCTTGATTATCAGTAGGATCTTTTTCATTTGTTTGAGATTTCCCTTTGTTCATCTGTATCACGCCCATTAGAATAAGCATCAAGAACATTAAGCCATTAGTAGGACCAAAGAATAACTTTTCTAGTTACTATCATCAGCCTCGTAACATAACCATCATAGTCTCAAACAAAGAAAAGGAATCAAGGTCATGATTGTGCACTTTGATCACCACCACAACAATTGAATTTTGTTATAATTGTAAATTTGTAATTGGAAGAGGATGAATGAAAGAACTTACAGCACGAAGCAGAGATCTCTTGTCTCTTTCTCGAGCATTACTAAGGGCCTGAAACAAAACCACAAAATTTATGGATTTCAAAAGCAAAGCTAAAGACAACCAACACAGCTATACACAAAATTTGCAAGTAAGAACAAACCGCTTGAAGCATCTTCTGCTCAGCCTCCACTTCAGTAACATCTCTGCAAGCAAGAACTCATACTTAAGTAATCTTTTACATGCACATATTAATTTCTCAAATCAAGATTGTGTTCATCATCATTATTACTAGTGAAAACATTAATCTTGAAACATAGGCACTAAATCCTCTGATTTTGATTGCAATTTGTAAGTTATGGCAGTTTGCTAAAATCTCAGATAATTCTCAAACCTTCCAACGATTCGTTCAACACGGCACGAACATTTAGCACAGACGTTATGCTCCCTGGCACAAGCTGCATTTAATTTTACGCTTATTTAGATTAAAAAGAACAGTAGCATAAAGAATTCACGAAGAATGCTATACAAACGCTTCTATTATCATGCCCTAACGAATCAACGAACAATACTAACCGTTACAGAGATTATGGTACGCCTGACGAACAGCACGTTTCGTACATTTCTGACTGTCACAAGATCATTAAAAAAACCAATCAGAATTAAGAATCGGCATTGAGAATTCAAAGAATAACAGAATAGAAAAGATATTATTACCACTTAGCGGGTTCTGTGAGGGGTTTATATTTGCCGTATTTGCGTTTCCATTCAATCTGATCTCTACACTTGGGGCAAACTCCGGTGATCTCCGACAACGGCCTAAACCTCCCTCCGACTTCAGTTTCGTTGATTTTGACGCCGGCCTTGGGTTTCCAGGCGAATTTGTTGGCGTGTTTAGGAGGACCAGTGCGCGGCTTGCTACTCATCTTGTCTTCCTGCGCAACGTCGAAATGAAGAGCGTTCTTAAACCTAAATGAAAGTTTTACATTGTCCCCCGTGCTATTGTATTTATACAATTTTGGTCCCTCGACTATGAAGTTGTCAGCGGTTATTAAACTTGTACTTCTTATTTATTTTAGATATTGATTTATATTTTATGAAAAACTAGCATAGTACCCGTGTAATGCGACGGTTAGAAATGATTTACGTTTGATAACATGTTTGTTTTTTATAACGTAAGACTATTATATTCATACATTACAAATACATTGAACAATTTCGTTCGCAATATATCTATTTTCTTTCTCATTTTTCATTTCTTTTATTTTTCGTTTCTTTATAACTCTTTTATTAATTTTTAAAAATAAATTTTTAAAAACAATAAAATGAGAAACAAAAAGAATATTAAATATACTATAAATTAAATTTATAACATTTAGAATAATTATTTTTATGAAGATCCTTTTATTTAATTTTTAATTTATATTTAATATCTTATAGGTTGAAAATTATTTTTTATTGATTTGACTTTTTAAAATAGTATTTATTATAGAAGGTTTAGTTATAAACATTGTATTTAAAAATCTAATTAACTCTATATAATGGTTTCCTTATAGGTTTAAATTAAGAGGTAAATTAGTAATTTCAAATTACTTATAAATTAAAAGGGTTATAATTATAATGACCTAAATTCTTTATAATATAGTATAGATAATAGGTGTAGTCAACAACACCAAAGGGCATTTGGTCTTGAATCTACGAGAGCTTTGGATGATCTTTCTTCACATATAAATGATCTTGAAGATTACCCTTATGCATGAACTCGTACACAAGTATCAATTCTAACCTCTCATCACAATACCCAATCATATTAACGAGACGAGAATATCGTATTTTTGACAACACCATAATTTTTGTCACAAACTCGGATCGGCCTTGGCTATTCCCCTTTTCACCACGCTTCACCACAACGGCCATACCATTAGAAAGAGTTCCTTTATAAACCTTCCAAAAACCGCCTTTTCTGATCACTAAGATCACATTGAAAGCATTTGTTGCTTGAAGTATATTGGTAAACGAAAACCGAAGGTTGGGATTCAAATAGAGAATTGGTGAGAGTTGGTTAATGGCAAAGTCGATGTTTATGCTCATAAATGAACACCGATCGTATGATGACACCGCATTAGATTCCCATTTTTTTCCCAACAACCGGCTTTGCGTTCTTGTATTTCAACATGACGAAGAAACTTATTAACAACACGAACACAAAAGCGACGCCTGCAACAACACATCCAAACACAATGTAAGATTTCTTTCTTTTCTTCCTTTCAATCACCCCGAAGTGCTTAATAATTCCATAATCTCAAGCCCGTTCTAGAAGGTGTGTTGATGATATCACGCCAATACTGATATTCACACTCTCTCACTCAATGGTATCTACCACAAAATCTTCATAAAATGAAGGTCCCATTGTGAACACTCTTTGTGGTGGCTGTAGATGAAGAAATTGAAGGCAATATCAGGACTATTGAAGTAGTCCCCTATGTCATAGAAATCAGCTCTAAGCCTCTAACCAGATACATGGTGTTCTTCTTTACTACAAAATTCCATGTTATGTTGACCAAAGTGTCATTCAATTGTTTGTCTGTTTTATAAACCTCTACAGGAGCATCATATTTGATGGTTGCTCCCATTCCATAAATGTTAAACGGGTTGGTAGTTATGTTTAAAACAAACGTATCATGAGGTGTCCAAATTCTTCTTAACGCATTACGATCAACATCAATCCTCTAGCCACTGATGTTAACTCTATAGATTGGGTTGAAAGCATAAGATGATGACATGTTATTCATATCACCATTTTTACTAAACGGTTATATAACAGAAAAACTAGCACCTTGACCGAACAGTTATAAAAGCAGGAAATGAGCTACTGGAGGGTGTGAACTCAAATATGAACTTTTGTTCGGATCGAATCGGGATTATAAAGTCTCTAACTACAATCGTCTCTCCCATATTAAAACCTGATAACAAAGTGAACCCAAAATCTGAAACATCAAATTTTGAATTGGATAATTTGATTTGGTTAAAGAAGAATAGGAAAAAATGAAGGCATAACATCACGAAAGTATTGTTCATATCATGATTTCATAGTAAAAACTCTTGCCGTTCGTCCAATTGTGGATGCCGTGTGGTTGTTATTTCCAGTTGTGCGGTCACTGAAGACTGAGAAATTGGTGTGTACTTCAGGTGTAATTGTGACTTCTTAGTGTTAAGATCACAACTAGGGAACCGACCAACATATTGTCCGCTTTGAGTTTCCCCTCATAGCTTTACAACGCATCAATTGGTAGGAGTAAGATCCACCCTCTTTATAAGGAAGAATGAATCACGCTTGCCTCACCGACGTGGGATGCTCCTGCATTGCTACATAATTGGTGGGTTTAAAAGTCGACTCTAGGGAACGATGAGCCCCATAAACCCAACATTCCGCCCAACATTGGTGCGGCCCCCCGCTCTCATACTAATTGTTAGGATCGCAACCACGGAACCGGCCAACAATATTTTCTGCTGAGGGTTGCTCCTTATGTGTTAAAACACGTCAATTGGTAGGAGTAAGATCCACCCTCCTTATAAGGAAGAATGAATCCCCCTCGCCTCATCGATGTGGGATGCTCTTGCATTGCTATGGGAACGGTGGGTTTAAGAGTCACGGATTTGACCTGCTCAAGGGAACAATGAGCCTCATAAACCCAATACTTAGTAAGTCAAAGCGTCTACAAGAAATTTTGTTTTGTTAGTAGGCTCTCGTTTAAAGTATGGTTAATAATCTGTTGTTGTTATCTCTCTCACTTTTCCCGGTGGGATTTTTTTTCTCTTAGTATTCAATTGAAGTTCTGTAACCATTGTATTAGCTTCGAAATTCAGTCATGATAATCACAAATCTTGTTCTTGTTAAGATTTGTATCAAATTGTTCATCTTTGCACAAAAAATTGGTATGAGAGCTTCACGGCTCAAGATCTGCAGTAAGGGCTTAGGATTTTTTCTTTTCTCCTTCGATCAAAAGATTAGAGGTGATTGGAGGAGTAGAAGCAAATATCAACAATACGAAGGAAATCAACTCATTTGATTGATTAATACTATATGAAAGAACAAGATGGCTCCTCTGTTGATAATGATCGAGAAACTTACACGGAAGAACAACTTCCATCTTTTGCATAAGATGTGGGCATTACTGAAGTGTGAAGGAATATGGGGTCCTCCAACCGGAGAAGGACAACCTCCAAATGCAGATGAAGTGGAATTCAATCAACAAGATGAGAAGACACATTCCACAATCTTATTATCCCTTTGTGATGAAGTGTTATATGAAGTGGCTGGTGAAGAAACAACAACAGGATTATGGCCCAAGTTGGAGTCGTTATTCATGACTAAGTCTTTAACAAACAAGTTGATACTTAAACGTATATTTTCATTAAGAATGAAAGAAGGGTAAATTCTCAAAGAACATTAGGATGAATTGAATTCAATCTTGATGGACTTAAAAAATGTAGAAGTCAAAGTAGAATGTTTTGGGTAGAAGCAATCTCAACAACGTGTTTCCTTATAAAATGATCTCCGACTACGACAATTGGTTGAAGACACCAATCGAGGTGTGGTCGAGAGAACTCGTAAAGTATTTGGCTCTAAAGTTGTTTGGATGTCTACTGTCACATAAATGATGGTAAGTTAGAACCATGAGCAAGAAAAGGTGTTTTGTGGGATACGGTGATGGTGTAAAAGGCTATAGAGTGTGTTCTTCATCAGAGAACAAAGTGGTGTTAAGTCAAGATGTCACATTTGATGAAGAGGCCATGGTTACTCAAAGGAGTCTTGATGGTGTGTGTGAAAAGGTGGAGACTGAAGATCCTGAATTGATGTCAAGTGATGAGGAGTTAATGAGGCCCGAGTTTTCAAATAACTCAGAAATAGGAGTTCACATTGAGGAGGCTCAAGTGACACAGGGAATTCCACTCAAGGTGGAGTTATAACTAGTGTTGGCTCAACAATTGTTCAAGATCGGTCTGGTAGACAAGTTAAGCCACCATGTCAGTATGGTTTTGAAGATATGGTTGCGTATGCTCTACAAGTAGTTGAAGTGATACATAGTACAATTGAACCACGTTCTTTCCATGAAGCCATTGCATCAAAGGAAGCAAGTTTGTGGATAAGGACAATGACAGATGAGATCGAGTCATTAGACAAGAATAAGACATGGACTATTGTAAAGTTGTCAAAGGGAAGATGAGTAATGGGATGTAAATGGATATTCAAGATAAAGATTAATATGGAAGGAAATAAGGCGGTTAGATTTAAAGCTCGTCTTGTAGCTAAGGGTTGCGGCCAAAAGGAAGGGGTGGATTACAGCGAAATATTCTCTTTGGTTGTATGACACTTCAATTAGAGTGTTGTTGTCAATAGTTGCTCATGTTGATTTGAAATTGGAATAATTAGACGTGAAAAAAACTTTTCTTCATGGCGATTTAGACGAGGAAATCTTTATGTCACAACCGAAAGGATTTGAAGTACATGGGAAGGAGGATTTAGTTTATGAGTTAAGAAGATCGTTGTATGGCCAAAAACAAGCGCCTCGACATTGGTACAAATGTTTTGATAGTTTTATTGTGACTCATGGATTTAATAGGAGTCCGTATGACTGTTGTGTGTATCATCATAAAGCGAGTGATGGGTCATTATGGGGATAGAGATCATACGATACAAAGAACAAAAAGATTTTCTTATCTCAAAAGAGATACATTATAAAGTGATCTCAATTTGGTATGTCGTCAACTAAGCCTGTAAGCAATCCTTCATCCTCAAAATTTTGAGCTACTATGGTGAGTTCCTCAAGAAGCATAGCTGATGAAGAATATATGCCTAAGGTTCCACGTTCGAGTGTAGTAGGGAGTTTAATGTATATCATGGCGTGTACTCGACGAGATTTATCATATTTAGTGAGTTTGGTTTCCCGATTCATGGTAGATCTAAATAAAATCACTGCACAACAGTGAAAGGAATTTTTCGGTATTTGAAGGGTACTGCAAATGTAGGATTGATATACGGGGTTATCTTGGGATTCAACAAGATCAAGCCTTGGGATTCAACAACCGAGATAGAGTATATGGCATTGATCGAGGCTTGGGATTCAACAAGATCAAGCCTTGGTCTATTGCATAGTATGAGCACAATCTGCTTAGCCAAAGATCAAGTGTTCCATGATCGTACAAAACATATAGACATAAGATACCATTTTACTAGTTCGGAATCTCGGATCAAGGTGAAGAAGATTGGAACTCGTTATAACCCTACAAATATGCTAACGAAGTTGATACCAAAGCAAGTGTCTGCTTGGATTTTCCCATTAGAAGTATGAGTTGACTTAACTAGAAGTCAAGGTGGAGATTTCTAAGTCAGGTGTAATTGTGACTTCTTAGTAAGTCAAAGGGTCTACTAGTAATTTTGTTTTTTTAGACAGTCCTCGTATAAAGTAGGGTTAACAAATTGTTGTTATCTCTCTCACTTTCCTAGTTGGGTTTTTTTTCTCCTAGTATTTAATTTAAGATCTATAACCATAGTATCAGTTTTGAAATTCGGTCTTGATAATCACAAATCTTGTTGTTTTTGTAAAAAGTTGTTATCGAATTGTTCATCTTTGCACAACAAGGTGGCTTTTCATCACGGATAAATTTCTTCCCATCCACACTTGATGAAGTGGTGGTATAATAACCACATTCATACATGTCTATCTATAAGTACATATAATATTCTAATATAAATAAAAGACTAATTTGATAGAATTTATTAGACGATCTGAACCATTTATTTAAAAAAATATTTAATCTTTACTATTCATTCACTTTAAATCAAAAAATCAATTGACTTTTTAGAGTCAAAATTATTAAAGATAATTTCATATATGCCTTTATTAAATCATAAAAAACCATATTTGCCCACCTTAATTTATAAATATCATATTTACCTTTTAGAATATTTCAAAATATCATAATTAACCAAATTCTTAGTTTTATCATTCTAAAATATTTTATAATCATTTTAAATTTCTTTTTAATTATAACTAATAACGTTTAACTTTATTACCCTTAATTGTAACAATAATGATTGATGACTTATATAAGAAATACAATCACATTTTTTCATATTGTGATACCACGTTTCTACAGTCAAATTTGCCCTTCCATTCGCGTTGTTGTTTCCACTGCTAGTTAAAGTGTTGATGTCGTATGTTGTCATTTTTTAAATTCTCATTTAATTCATGTTTTATTATTATTTAACATGTTTTTATTAATATTTAATATTTATTATCGTTTAAATTAACTCATGTATCAGATGGACATTTAGTCTAGTTATATATATATAAGAACTAAATAACTAAAGTAGTAGAGTAATTTACTAGCCTAATTAGAATAGCTTGGACCAAACAACCACCTATGGAATTATTTATTAGGCCCAGCCCATTTTTTTCCCACCAGGCCACAATCACGCCTCAAGCCCCAATACTGGGCCCTCGACTATTCAACCGATCGGAAAAGAGGGAACTGTTCCCTGTGAATGCGATTTCCCCCTGACTCTAACGAATCCAGTGTTAAATACCCACGTACCAATTCCGAACCCATCAGTCGTACACTCGAAATCGAAAACGAGAGAGAGAGTTTTGGGAGTGGCGATCGGCAGTACAGTGTAGGACGAAGGGCGACGGGCAGTGCAGTGATACTACGATTGCGATTGATCAGGAGTCGAGTTCAGTGTCGTCATTCTTGTTCAGTGACTATTGAGGTTAGTTTTTCCTTCTTAACACTCGACAATTTCCTACCATGATGGTTCTGCATCTGCGATTTAGTAATAAAATCGTTCATTTTTCCTTGGTTCTGATATCTGATGCTTCCAGTTTCATCTTGCCACAGTAGTTTCAGGATATAAACCTTTGTAATTGGATTGATTCTCAATCTATATCGTCACAGGTTTAAACCAATCGATGAGCTTGTGAGAAACTACTAAATTATTATATGGATTAAGAATTAGGATTGATTAATGAATGGGTTAGATATACCGATGTGTTCAAACAATTCGAGTTGCTAAACTGTTTTCTGTTGTAAATGACTGCCTCAATTGCTTAACACATTCAAATGTAAGTGATCTAATGAAAGCAACTGTTGAAACTTCACAGTTTTAAAATCTTAGAATCAATGCTACTGGCAGTATTCCTAGAGAATTTAACTTTCTGAAATTTAAATTGCAATGAATTCAGGATTAAGCACTAGTCTTGAAATTGTTTTACTCAACTGAAAAGAGAAGCACATGATTGTGACAGTTATCAACTGGAAAATGAGTGGCATATTAACTTGGTGTCACAAGCTCCTTCCTTTAAGCTTACTACTCGTATGTTTAGGCTGATATTATGAACCGAAGGTCACTCTAGAAACTGTTGTAGGGTGTTAAATTAAAAGAGTTAGCACATGAATACCATTAGAGTTGTTCATAAATTGATAATAACGGGTATTGATACTCCATGAACACTACTGAGTTATTAAACTACAATTAACATATGGACTTGTCTTCTTTAAAATAAACAAATGAATGAATCGGAAATCAATCAGATGAAATATGATCTGGGACAAGGAAAATTACATAGGTTGACTAGTTTATTTTTAACTAATAGACTAGGGTCTTTACTGAAAATTAACTAGTTTGAGTTTTAAGAAATATTTACATAGATTGTCATTCTTAGGTGGGTTTACTATTAGATAACCAAGAATATTATTAATGAGACTTGGAACGACTATTCGGTTCTAAAATAATTAGGTATAATTGATCTGTATATCCACATGTGTACATATATAAGGAAAAGTTCAAACGAGAACTGTTTTTCGTACGACAACTGCGAGAACCAATCTTAGTCATCCAATTCCCCCTCCTTCAATTGGATTGCCCATCCATGAATTCCTTACATGCACCTTGCCACACTCAATCTCCCCACGCTCTTCACATAAATTCCACTTACCACTTGAATGACCAAGATTGGTTCTCACAGTACTCGTACGAAAAACAGTTCTCGTTTCAATAGTTCTCGTATTGATACCTTAAGTGGTAAATGGAATTCATGGATGAAGAGCGTGGGAGGATTGAGTGTGGCAGGGTGCATGTAAGTAATTCATGGGTGGGCAATCCAATTGAAGGAGAGGGAATTGGACGGCTAAGATTGGTTCTCGTATGAAAAACAGTTCTCGTTTGAACTTTTCCCATATATATATATATATATGAGATGTCTTTATAAAAACCTATAGTAAAGGTTAACCGTTTAATTTCTTAATTTAAACTTAATTGTGTAATTATAATAACTTTAAAAATCGATGTGTTAAGTTAACATGGGAAGAATGATAATAATAAATTCTAGATCATAAAACAACCTGAATTAGTAATAAAAGAAAATAACGGGAATAAAATAAATACTAAAGGTAATTTATATATTTTAGACAAAGGGAAAAAGAACTAAACTTGAAGCTACCAGTAGTATTGGACTCCTTTGATCGTGAATACAAGGTACAAATATCTGTCTCTTTCTAGAGATTCCTATTGATCGGTTCATATTTATTGTGTAGATTCTTATCTATCTTGATTCTTATTTTGTTTGATTCATGCCTTAACGGGTCAAAGTTCCTTTTTACCATTTCGACCCATTTGTTATTGAACTTGTGACATTGCTAGATCGTTGAGAACCTTTGTGATATTCTGATTGTGTCATCTATTGATTATGCTTGGTTTATTGCTTGTTGTGTTGGCCACATTGTTATTGCTTGTCTTGTATTGTGTGTTGGCCTATTATTACCGCTTTACTGATTCCGTTCCGGGTATGCGAGCTATTATGTTATTAACCACCTATGGGGGTACCATAGGCGCGTCACTGTGGCACCGGTGGCATGACACTTCCCGTGGCAGTGTGATTAGTTCACGGCGTCTTCTCTCTGTCAGCTCCGAGAGCTATACTGTTTATGAGGCGTATGGGTGACCCTAGTTTCTGTTTCTGTTCTGTTTGTGGATGGCGGCATAGTGCCCAATACCCCATTCACCACCGGCACTTGTGAGTCTGCAACTCCCTGTGCAAACCTTCTAGGTGAAACATTTGTTTATTTAAGCACGTGTTCACTATTTGGGCTCGGTTTGTATCATACCCCTTTGTTTATGTTGATTTGGCTATTGTTGTTATAATGTTATTCTTATGCATTGTTTGACTTGGATTTGATACTGGATTATTCTTTGCTTGGATATTTGTATTCTTGGATACACACACACACACACACACACATATATATATATATATATATATATATATATATATATATATATATAGGGGAGGGTTCAAACAAGAACTGCGAGAACCAATCTTGGCCGTTTATTTTGGATAATAGAATTCATGGATGAAGAGCGTGGGGGGATTGAGTGTGGCAGGGTGCATGTAAGGAATTCATGGGTGGGCAATCCAATTGAAGGAGGGGGAATTGGACGGCTAAGATTGGTGCTCGTACGAAAAACAGTTCTCGTTTGAACTTTTGCCTCTATATATATATATATATATATATATATATATATATGTATGTATTCTTTGTATTCGTTTATCCGCGCACCGGGTGTTTGGCTCAGCCGCATTTTCTTTCTATGCGGAAGGTAATTAGGGGATTTTGGGATGCGTGAACGAGAGCTAGCTTGGACCGGTTGGAGATTGACATGAGAAGATTAGTGCAAATGTCTTAGTTTTGATAGGAATTGCTTATGGATTTATTTAATTATCTAGTATTCAAGACTTGAGATTTTTATTGAATTAATTATTCTTGGTTTAGTTTTGTTTCCGCTCTGTTATGTATCGTATGCATAACCTCCGGGTTTCGTTTCGGGCCGGGGTGTTACAGGTGGTCTGGTAAGACATAGTGTGACTATGAGGAAACAAATGAGTGAGTGAAGAGAAGAGGAGACAAAAGGAAAGGGCCGAATCCATTGAAGCATGTGAAGATTGAGTTTCATGATCCAATGGTTATATTAATATTTCATTTGATTCACATGTAGGAAGAAGATAACATGGAAAAAACAGAGTTGACGAAGACTTCCATCGAGTGGTTGTAAAATTGAAGGTTTTGATTATACTAATTGACGCATAATATCTTGAAATTTATGCCTAATTCATGGATCTACATGTTTTTAGAATTAATCTTTTTAATAAAGTGGTCCTAGTTTCAATTCCGTGCATGATATAAGGAATGAATGATGGAATTGAATATGTCGTTACACGTTTGTAAATCACGCAGGAATGAAATGGCTCATTAATGTGATTCTTTTCATTTTAAGATTTTTCAATTTTTAGCTGTTAGTTTTTTTCTCTCCTTTTCAACTAATGGAATTAAGTTTTACTGTCTGATCTAACATTTTTTTCTTTTAGTAACATAAGTTCCTGGTATATTATTCTTTAATAAATGATAAACTAACTAAATGTGAAATATATATGCAGCAGAGTGTGTAATATGAAAATTTGATATGGAAAATATTGTTCATAAAATAAAAATATATAAATAAAATATTTTATCTTTCTCTAAACATGTTATAACTATTGATATTTAACTAATTGAACTAACCCACAAAATATGGTTGTGATAGTCATACATGTACCTATATTGGGTCATAACACCATAGCAAAGACAAAATCGAGCAGAGAGGAGACAATCATCAACGCTGCAGATAGTACAGAAAGTGGTTGGTTGGGCGGTGATGATGCTGTGCTGGTGATGTGCGTCAGGCTGACATTGATCACCCGAGAGGTTCATGGGAGGATTAGAATGCCAGTTATTATTAACTTTTAAGGGCAATCCACTTCCATGTTGGATTAATCGGTTTGCCCAATAGTTTGAATTTGTCTTCAGCATATACATAGTTTTAGTGCTTGGTTTTAGGAGTCAAGAAGTAGCACATGCACAACAACGTGTAGTAACTTTCCTTCATTTTAGGATAGTTAGCTATTTTAATTTGTTTTCCTTATTTAAAGCATGCATTCATTTTCCATTTTGGTGAACAAAAAAAACAGTAGCAGCAACCTTTTTCTTTCTGCAATTGCATAGTTATTATTCTTCATCTTTTGCGAGTTTATTTTCGTGATTTTTTTTAGTGTTAGTTCTTAAGGATTTATACCAACACTTGGTATCAGAGTCGCATTGGTGTGAAGGGGGTGTAAATTGAATCTGATCAAAGGTTGAAGAATCACAAAAGTAGCTTCTACTCTTTGATCAATATGTTCGTTTCGGAAAAGAGACTAACCGGCTGAGGTGCGTGAAAAACAAACAGAAAGGATCCGTCAAAGCACGTGGCTTTGAATTTGGTTCGTTTTGCAGGTTTAAGAAGATGGATCTTCTTGGTCGGTGGAACGGATTTGATTGGAAAAGCGTTGAAGCTGTCAAAAACAAAGGATTAGAATGGCATTGGTACCGAAACAAGGAGGTTCGATGTTGTATCAAGTCCCGGTTTTGGCCCCGACGAATTTTTTGGTGTGGGCTGTCAAGGTCAAGTCGATTATGGATGCATATTGCTTATGGGAGACGGTTGAACCAAGGGCATTAGGTGAAGAACTCGATATAAAGAAGTCAAAAAAAGCTCTTGCCTTTTTGTTTGCGATACTAGATATGGTGTTGCCAATGGCAAGTTACACCGACCCAAAGCAAGTATATGATGGTCTAAAAACATAGTTTTTGAGAGTGGATCAGGTGAGAACGGCTCTACTTGCAACATTGAAGAGAGAGCTTGAAAGCTTGCGTATGAAGGAGGGCGAAACCGTGTGATGATTTTGCAACCAAGTTGACCGGTTTAGCTTAAAAGGCAAGGAGTCTCGGGTATGAGCTTGAAGAAGTAGACTTAGTGAACCGGCTACTTGATTCGATGCCTAAGTCCTTTCTCCAAATTATGGCTTTAACTGAACAATGCTTTGGAAGATGAGGGCGTACGAGGAGTGTTTAAAAATAATGGAGAAAACAGAGGACATTCAAGGTGGTTTATTGTTGACCTGTGAAGAAAAATCGCATGTGCATAAGCATTGTGGCAATGGAGGTTCAAATTGTGATGACTTTAAACGTGGCTGAGGAAAGGGTCATGGGTCTGGGAAAAGTCGGGATGGTAATGAACGTTCCCAACGGGATAAAAGTCACGTTAAATGATACAAATTGGTCATTAGAACAATGAGTGTCGTAAGTAGGAAAACGGGTGGTATAAATAAACCGATTAAGGGGGTAATTATTAGGTTAATCAGTTTGCCCAACAGTTTGATCGAATTAGTCTTTAGCATACATAGTTTTAGTGTCTTGGTTTTAGGAGTCAAGCACATGCACCACCATGTCTTTAGCATACATAGTTTTAGTGTCTTGGTTTAAGCATGCATTCGGTTTTCATTTTAGTGAATAAAAAAAATAGTAGCAACAACTTTTTTCTTTATACAATTGCATAGCTTCTTTCTTCCATATTTAAAGGTTATTTTTCTTCGTCTTCTGCGAGTTTATTTTCGTGAGTTTTTTTGAGTATTACTTCTTAAGGCTTTATACTAACATTCCACCCGTTTTTTCAGCAGCTTCTTGTAGTTCCAATGCAAACTCTAGCCCCAAAACTATATCATCCATGGCTGGCCTTCCTATACCATGCCTTTTTAAGCAGCTAACCACCACCCCTCCAAATTGTCTTAAGGACTTGGGTGCAATCGTACCCTTTAGTTTTGGATCGATTATTTGAGTTAGGGAGCCCTTCCGATAACATGATTTCCCCCATTCTACCAAACTCATTTCTTGTTCTTCATGCAGCCCGCGAATCACAACTGGTCTTGCGCACAACACTTCAAGCAGAACAACTCCAAATGAATAAACATCAGATTTATCCGTAAGTTGTTGGGTTCGGTAATATTCGGGATCCACATACCCAAAACTACCTTTCACCACCGTGCTAACATGGCCTTGTGTTTGGTCTCTAGGGCCTAGTTTGGACAAACCAAAATCAGACACCTTAGCAACCCAATTTTCATCCGGTAATATATTTGTGGACTTGATGTCACGATGAATATCACACGCTTTGCACCCGTGTGGAGATAGTCCAACCCTTTGGCTGCACCAATGCAAATATTAAGGCGTCTTTTCCATGACAGAGGAGGGTTATTTGTCTTGTATAAATGTTCTCTTAGAGTCCCGTGAGCCATATAATCATACACCAGAATCATCTCTCCCTCTTCATCACAGTATCCGATCAGGAACACTAGTTGTTCATGGCGTAGTTTAGACAATATCCCTATTTCTGTATGGAATTATCGAAAACCTTGGCTGGATGATTCGTTGAGCCTTTTGATTGCGACCATGGTTTTAGCATTGTCCATGTACCCTCTATAGACCTTACCAAGTCCTCCATTGCCTATGACAAAATGGCCATTAAATCCATCGGTGGCTTCCCTCACCTTTGAAAGTGAAAAACGACGGCAACGATCTGATGGTAGTGGTTCACAAGCTGGGCTGTAAGATGACCTTTTATCTGCAGCATCATAGCTTTTGACTCGTATTCATTGCCAGAAAACTATTACAACAAAAATGGACAAGACAAATGTTCCCGTGACGCCTCCAATTATCACGGAAAATGGAGTTTTCTTCTCGTTATTTTTTATTGTTGATGTGCGGGGGTTTGTAGAACTAGCTTTCTGGTTAGGACTAGCAAGTCTACCATCCACACTCAGCTTGAAAGCTTCCAAACCATTCAAAAAAGCATCCAAGTATTCACAGAGCGTTTGTTAGGATGCAACGCAAGCCATAGATCTTGCTTGCTTTTGCGGCCATCCAGGTTGTTGACAAACACAACATAATCTTTGAATACAGGATAACCGGTACCGGGAGTCCAGTAGAATAGATCAGCCTCCTCCTCAGCAGTTTGATTATTAATAAAGATCGTGAAAACTGTCTGACCTTTAAATTTATAATTTGGTATGATGTTACAAAAATGGAGGCGGAGCATATAATAAAAACCAGAATCAACGGGAAGTATCCAGGTAAGATTGTACTAGTCAGACAGATTCCCCATACTCCTTTGGGTTTGATAAACTAGCTCAGGTGCGGTGTAGTTTGGGGTCTTCGTGGTATACGTGATCGGATTATGGTAAATAGGCGTCCACCCAATTGCTGCTCCGAATATGTAGTTATTATCTTGATCCCATCGCCGGTACATGCCATTATCATTATAACCGGATACTTGTCCACCACCCATGTTTAGACTGTAAATATTTTCAAGAGCCATTTCTTCATCAACTATGGGCCCTGTAGTTTGAGCGACGTATTTCAAGTCCTTGGAGTTATAATACAAATTTTCAGGCGACGAAACGATTTCAATACCATTGATGAAGGCATATGAGTTGGGTGAGGGAGTAAAAGTAACGTTTAGGATCCGTATTTCTTTGACGTAGATCATGAATTCTTTAACAAAGTGGGGAACTGAAGGACCGTCACCTCCTGCATCAGCATTGTTTTTTCCTAGATAGGAGGCGGTTAGGAAAGCGCTGAAGTTGGTTAACAAAGAAAAGCCATTGGATGATACTGAGAAGAAGGATTGGTCTAGGTCGAGGCCGGAGTAGGAGGCAGGATAGAAAAATAGGCGGAGGAATTTGGGGCCTTGGGAGACTGGAAACGTGTAGGTGAATGAAGAAGCGTTAAAAATTCTAGCCGTGGAGTAAGGGATTGGTGGGACGGAAGGATGTAGTTGGTATGGGGTGGATGACAGAGATGGTGGTGATGTTGGAGGGTACAAACATGGAAACTTGATCAGCATCCCATCTGATGAGGTTGTAAGTGGTGGTGGAGGATGTACCACAGTCAATGAGGAAGTGATCGGTGGCTTTGTATGGTTGTGCAGTGGTGATGGTGATGAATAAAAGGAGGAGCAAATAAACATATGGTAAAGTGAAGGTGAACATGGTAGGAGCTTGTCTGCTTGCATCGAGAGTAGCTAGCTAGACTTGGTAAGTCTTATGAGTACTGCTATAATTTCAATTAGCCTTGCAAGGATAATATATTCAACAGTTGCTTGTAAGTTGTGTAGTAGGAGTTGTACCATAGATAGTGACATGCTTGCTTGATATTTGGTATGGAAGAAAAGTTAAATGTTAATGGTCGCTTATAGTTATAATAATGTACACATGAAGAAAAATGCATTTGAAGTAGTGAGCAGTCAACAGTCCAAGACTCCAAATAGGACAATAAGTTGAATGGCTATATATGGAATATGGATAGGAGTGACCTCCACTTTTATTAAATAATTAATAATTTTCTTTTGGATTGATTTGCATGTGGGTAAACTAGTTAGACTTTAAGGTGAAATCCAAAGTCTATCACTCTTCTGGCTGACAAGAAAGGCAAACTACCTGTCTACCTAGGACATTGTTTTGGCCAAATTGGTCCACAACTTGTTAGAATCATTTATGTAATTTTCATAGTCTAGACAAAGTTCTTGATTGGCATTGTGATACATGGTACAAGTGTAACTTTATAATATGATTAATAAGAGTCATGGATATATAGCGTGACCTCTATCGATCTTTCATTGATTTTTAATGATTTTTTGAAAACCGGTAAAACATGTTGACTTGTGCATAATGTAGCTACGGGTTTGTATCAAAAATATGTAATTTCGACCCATTTCAAACCCAATGCTTGAAAATACTTCAAATACATATTTATTGACATACAAAATACTCTTCTAACATGTATTAATCCTCAATTTAATACCAATACATTAAATTTCAAGTGGTTATACAAACAATACCAATTTAACACATCTAATCACTTAAATCAATCTCATACTTTAAAGACTTGCACCATTTATACCCAATTCGAAAATAACTACTTCTAACATCAAAATCTTGACATGCAACAATTAATACATGTTCTACTAGGTGTATAAACACCAAATAATCATAAAAACATGACATGCAACTCAAATCCAAACTTAAATCAACCTTCTCTCTCTAAAAACATAATAACACATGAAGTTAAGGATTTCTAACCTTGATTTCAGATGTTCAACACTTGATTAAAGCTAGAAGTCTTGTAAATAGTTGTTGATCTTCACATGCAAGTCCAAATCCTTGCTTAAACCCCTTGGATTTGCACTTTCTCTCTCTAAATTCTCTCACACCAAGAACACACACTTTGTGTGTGAAACTCCAGATCTGTAGATAATGCTTAATGACCTTCAAAGCTTGATTTTTGACGTTAACATTGAGCTAGATTTTGCTTAATCTTGCTTGATCTTCACCTTCTCTCTCTAGAACATGAGTTTCTCTCTCTCTAACCTCTCTCACACACAAACACCTTCAAAAATTCAGCACACACTAATGTGGTGTGGAGGTGGGAGGACACTTATATAGAGTGTTTAGAGTTGTGGGTATTAATACCCCTTATCCATTAATGTACTACATATTTTAAATACTTTATGATTTATCTTATTTTTTTAAGCTTAATAGTTTGACCTATGTGGTCAACTCTTATCAATTTAAATTTCGATATCTCTTTCTTATATATATATATGTATATATATAATTTTATACAAATAAAAATATAATTAATCTCTATTAAACATTGTAATCTCATGCATCAATTAAATCTATAATTTAATAAAGCTCTTTTATCAATATTAAACACTCACAAGTTTTTGGGATGTTACGGTGTGTGTTCATGTTATGAACAGATTGGAAGTGTAAATTCCCTCGAAAATGATAGCCAAACAGAAGTGAGAACCCTGATTGAAAACACAAGTCGTGATTTGGTTTGGGGGCTTTAACTGTGAATTAGAAATTTCAATCTTGAGACATGAATTGAAAACAGTTCTTTGGCTTCAATTGAAAACTTGAATGAGGTGTAGAATTGAAACTTGGTGGGCCTTTTTACTCGATTGAAAACAGTATGCAATTTCAATTGAAAACAATAGGTATTCAACCGAAAAGAATTCAAAACTCCAAAGCAATCAAAAACAACTACTTGGGCTATAAACCGAAATGGTTGTTTGGCCGTGAGATACTGAGATGGGAATGGCTACTAGGCTGGGGGACCGAAAACAGTAGCCAGGGCTGGAATCAGAAATTGATATATATATATATATATGAAAAAGTTCATTTAAGAACCGTTTTTAATACGAGAATCACAAGAACTATTATGGACCAATCAATAATAACCTTATCTTAATTAATTAAATAAAATAAAAAAGGGCATATTTGTCGTAATATAAAATGGTTAGGCGGCGTGATGGCCAATTCAATTCATACAACTTTCTTTGTGTTTTTTAGCTGTAATAAATAGGTGGCTATAGTTTTGTTTTTTTACTTTATTTTCTCTTTTTTTCACTATTTTTTTCTATTTTTATAGATAGCGCTGATTTCAATTCTCATTACTTTCTTTGTTTTTTTTTACTTTTTTTTTCACTTTTTTATATAGTAAAAAATATTTTTTTTATTTCTTTCTTTTGATTCATTCTCTATTTATTAATCACAATCATTTATATTTTTGTTAAACTTTTTTAAGTTATATATTAAATACTTCCTTTTATTTGAATTTTTAAGTTGACAATAAGTTTGATTAAACTAACTTTGAGTTGCACGTACACTAGAGTTGTAATTTGTAAACGAACCGAACGAACACGAACAACGACGAACGAACGGATATTTATGTTCATCTTCGTTCGTTTAACTTTAGTCGAACAAAAAAATGAACACGGCGGATAAACGAACAAATATTTATGTTCATCTTCATTCGTTTAACTTTAACCGAACATAAACAAATACAAAAAAACGAACACATATACAAATATAATACAAACCTAACATTATTAAATATAAACAGGCACTAACTACATGTGTATATATATATATATGTGTGTGTGTGTATATCTATATCTGTGTACACACACCTATATATATACATACATATAAACAACATAAACAAACGTTTACGAATATAAATGAACAGACGAGTGTCTTTGTTCGTGTTCGTTCACTTAACTAAACGAACAAATCTTTTTGTTCGTGTTCGTTTGTTTTTTAAATAAACAAATATAAACAAACTTCACGCCAAACAATTCACGAACGGTTCACCGAACGTGTGGTTCGTTTACAATCCTAACGTGCACAGATGCATCTAGGTGTACATGTGCATGTGCATATATGCACGAGATGCTCACGTGCATGCACACGTGTTAAAACAAAACATAGTAGTATGAACAGGTTATGCACTGTGCATATGTAATTTTAGAGTATGTGTTGAAAAAAATCTACTGTAATATGCATATGTGCACGTATCCGCACCTGTGTTGAAAAAAAACGAGTGGTATGTGAACATGTGCACATATTTGATGCTTTGTAGGAAAAAACCCAACAAAAACGAATTTTTTTCTTTTAAAAAAAGTGAGTGGTATGTCTACATGTGCATATGTATATCTGCACTACATGCACATGTGCACAGTACATATATGCACCCGGCCACATTTATGCAGTATGAACAGGTGGTGCACAAATGCAACTCTGTTTGATAAAAATCGGGTGTTATATGCACATATGCAAATATCACATGCTGTGCTAGAAAAAAAACCCGGCAAAAATAAATTTTTTTTATTTGAAAAAAGTATAGCAATATGGATGTCATATTAAAGAACATATTTTTCTTGTTAATTTGTTATAAATTTTGTATTTTTATACCTTTGCGTTTGGGAGATATTTTAGTTTTAAAAAAGTGAGGGTAAGTGGTCCTCCCTTTATTTTGGCAATTTGCCTAAAATAGCCCTCCAACATGTTTGGAAAGTGAAAATGACGGTTGTGTTTTTAATTAATTACATGTTTGCCATAATCAATATTAACCTTTGATTAATTATGATCAATGGTCACAAACGGTTCTTGCGGTTCTCGCAATAAAATTGGTTATCAAATGAACCCTCCCATATATATATATATATATATATATATATATACACTAGCATCGTACCCGCGCAATACTGCGGAGTCGAATAGTTTTTGTTTTATAATATGTCGCTTTCAAAAATGTAATGATATGTTATTCGCAAACTTCAATGTCATAAAAAAATTCTTCAGCAACATGTCCTATTTTTTCAAATTTTCTTTTATTTGCATAAACTATTTTATTAATTTTAAAAATAAAATCTAAAAGACATTAAAATAAGGAAAAAAATCATATTTGTGAAATAAGGATAGAGAAGTTAATAAGATATTAAAAATTATGTTGTTATGGGTGTATAATTATGTTTGTGTGAGAGTATATTTTAATTGAATAAAAAGTTAAAGTAAATTAGGAGAGAGATTGAAATGGTTAAAGATTGAGTGGATGAGATTAAGTTAAATAGAATGAAAGGCCAAAATGTTGTTTTGATTGAATTTTAAGAAGTCTTAAAATTAAGGAGGAGAGAGAGTGTTAAATGTTTTATATAGTAGTATATATATATATATATATATATATATATATATATATATATATATATATGGGAGGGTTCATGCGAAAAGTGTTTTATTTGCGAAAAGTGCGAGAAGCAATCCTGACCTCTTATTTGTATTTGATCTAATGGCTTAGATTAATCTTATTTTTTATTTTTTTAATTCAAAAGGGTACAATGGTAAACAAAAATATATTCTCTCTCCAATATATTTCTCTCTCTTATTTTTATCTCTCCTTTAATTTTTAAATAAAATAAATTAGAAATAATTTAATAATAAATTAATAAATTTACGGTGTTCAACGATGATCATAAAAAAGTTTACGAGTTTTAAATTATTAAATACTATGTTCATTACTTTGTTCACTAATAAACTCTAGTTTTATATTGTTTCAGTTATCTTTTTTGTTTCAAATTAATTCTTTTTTTCTGTTTTGATTTTTTTTACTTATTTTTAAGATCATCTTTGTTCTTTATAAGAAAGAGAGGGTATTCATTAGTAGATTGTAATAAACCATAATTAAAATTTAAATTAATAAATATTTAATAATAAACAAAACCTTGTGCACAGCTAACAAAACAAACAATTCTTGAATGTTCAATACATAAAACAAATATGTTTAATAATAAACAAACCCTAAACACAGAAAAAACTGTTGAACATAACTTATAACATCCATATTCAATACTGAACACAATAAAAAAGTTATGAGTTTTTTAATCATTAATACTCTAGTGAACACCGTCAAACATACATTAAAAACGAGTTTGTAATCGTGAACAAACACCAAATATTAACCAACATTTATCTATTCACAAATGAATAACATAATACAACCAGAATCAGACTGTAACATTAACTCAAATTTCCATATTCACTGATGCACAGTACCAAACAAAAAACCAAAATGTATTCACACACAACAAATATTAAACATTTTGCTTGTAGAGTAATGAACAACAAAAAAAAATCAAAAAAGATGGGGCTGTTCATAAAAAAAACCTCTTGTTTATAAAAAAACCAAACAGATCCACATTTATAAACCCATTCCAAAAGGAAGAACCATATCACAACTAAACTTAAACATTCACAATCAAACCTCCTGTAGATTTATGTCACCGTAGATCCGAACGGCCATATGATTTTCCTCGAGCCCCAGATCATCAAGTCTCCATTGTTGGAGGCCCGTCGTCGCCGGCGGTTCGTGGTGAGATATCAGTGATGGAGTAAAAATCATGAGACGTCGGGCATAGATCTGCAACAAAACCGCAAAAAAAACCGGAACAAGCGAGGTGATGGTGTCGGTCGGGAAGGTAGTGTCAAGGCCGGGAACCATTAAGAGAAGCAGATCTGAAACGATGGTAGTGTTCCTATGCAGATCGGGAAGACGGGAACCATTAAAGAGAAGCAAATCGAAGGCAACAATGGCGGTCTGCCTCGGGGGAGGCGGAGGGCGACAACGGTGGTCGCTAAACTCTAGCCTCCGCCATGCTTTCGTCGAGCCCAGATCTAACGGTTGTGAGGCCGTGCGGTGGGGCCGTTGAAGGAGGCGGCGGTGAAACCAAGGAGGTAGCGGCGATGGACCTCGGATGGCGAGGATCATGGGGTGCGGTGGTCTGCCGTTTTTTGCAGAGAGAGAAATAGGGGGGATTAGGGGGAGGCCATGGTTCTCGATGAGGATGATATAATATATATTTTGTTTCTAAAAAATAATTGAGTACCTAATTTAAAGGAGATTAGGTTTTTTAAAATCTCATTTTTGTCCCTCCTTAAATTTATTTATAACCATTTAAGTTTAAAGTATTTACAAAAATGCCATAAGTCATATTAGCCATTGATCTGATCATCTAACGGTGTAAATTGCTTATCGCACTTTTCGTAAATAAGACACTTTTCGCATGAACCCTTCTCTCTCTCTCTATATATATATACATATATATAGGCAAAAATTCAAACGAGAACTGTTTTTCGTACGAGAACCGCGAGAACCAATCCTAGCCGTCCAATTCCCCCTCCTTCAATTGAATTGCCCACCCATGAATTTCTTACATTCACCCTGCTACACTCAATCCCCCTCACGCTCTTCATCCATGAATTCCATTATCCAAAATGAACGGCCAAGATTGGTTCTCGCAATTTTCGTACGAAAAAAAGTTTTCGTTTGAACCTTCCCCTGTATAAATATATACCTATATATAAAAAGTGCTCATATCTCCAAATTTTGACATTTGTCCATTTTAATAGTATGACACTATTTGAAAATTTTAAAAATATATATTCTTTTCTAAAATAATATATATAACTTTATATCTTGATATAAGATAAGCTCCAAAATAATTGTATGATGAAGCTTTCAAAAGGGAGGTGATCGTCTTAAATAATAAAATCTACCATACATAACAACTTTATGTATTATCAATTTGTATCATGTGCATTAACTGCTTGAACCCGACTAAAACCTGTTGTGAACGAATCAACCTTTCTTTCAAAATTATATACACTAGAAGTTACATACTATTTGCATTTGCTTATTTTCCAACTTCTTGCCTTTTTGTGCATGTACTTAAAGTTTTAAACTCACGTTAGAAAAATATTCATTTTCCCCCTTATTAAAAAGCAATTTGGTTGATTCATCGCCATCATCGACCATAATTCTCCATCTTTTGTGCAAGGTCTTTATTTACTCTTTCCGTTTTGCTCATCTTTTACCTTTTTGGAATTAGATTTGATAAATTAATATATCATAAAGGGTTTTATGAGGTATATACAAAGAAGATCTAGGAGATTTGGTTTAGTCACGTAATCAAAGCAATACTTGTATGAAGTGATTTGTATTTTGAACATTAAATTGCGTTTTTGTTAAAGATTTATGATTGTTATATAAACTTTTGGAAGTTCGTATTAGAATAAAAAATGTGAACATACGTAATTTTTATATATGTCAGATTTTTTATATAATACCATATGGTACTCACATAAAATGTATTTCTATTTGTAAGTTAATTAATTTAGATTCATGTATGTTATTTGTAAGGAAATAAGTTTATGTACCGTATAAATATTGAATGTCTATTGTTTTTGTTTTAAATATAAAACCAAGTATTTTGTTTTTTATTTTTAAAAAAACTTTATTGGGAATAAAAAATAACAATAACCTATATGTTGAAAGATTTTGATTTCTCAACATTTTCAATTCCATAAACTAAGAATCTTCTAAGTTGTTCATTGTGTGTTCTAGATCAAAGGGCACATCAACAAAATCTAAATATATTGTTAGCTGTAATAATAAAAGTTAATTAACTTTTGTCAGTTATCCGGAACGAAAGTATGTATGGTGATGTTTAGTTGGATTATAACAAAAGTATGGTGATACTTCCTTGCTATAAGTTATATGGTGTAAACGATGATTAATAAGTAATAGGTGTATTTTTTGTTATTTACTAAAGTATATATATTCTATTTGTTTTTTCTTTAAAAAAATAAATATCTATCTTTAATAATAAATTTAGACCACCATGGGGCGTGCTTAGCACGGTCAAAAAAATAACTACTATATATATATACTGAAAAGTTTATTTGAGCACCGTTTTTATTGCGAGAATCGCGAGAACCAATCATAGCCGTCCAATTCTCCCTCCTTCAATTGGATTGCCCACCCATGAATTCCTTACATGTACTTTGTCACGCTCAATCCCCCCACGCTTTTCATCCATAAATTCCACTTACCAATTGAATGGCTAAGATTTGTTCTCGCAGTTCTTGTACGAAAAACCGTTCTTGTTTGAACCCTCCCCTATATATATATACCAAAGTGGTAAATGGATCATTAATCAGAGTGATAGTGATAAGTGATAACAATGGCAAGCAATATTAATAGATACAGATTAACAAAAATAAGATTTATGATAAAGTACCTTCTTTGATTAAACAATCTTGATTACACTTGTCTTTACGACAATCTTGACATACATCTGGAAATATGAATAGTTGGAAATCTAAAGACTTGGAACATCTGGTAGTAGAGAATTTGAGAGAGGGTTTTGAGGATTTTGAGTGTGGCATATCATGTTTTAGAGTAGAGTGAGAAGAAGTGTGTTTTACTAAATCTTCAATCTCCTTTTATAGACATCTAAGATAATTGTAGGTTGAAGATATCCGGTTATGGACTTCAAACTCATTCTTCATTTTGCTTAATTCCTTTTGTCTTCTTCTTATTATTGAATAGTAAGCATCTTTTGAAAAGTTGTTTGTCATGACTTGATAATGGAGCATCTTTTCTTTTAAAAAGCTTCTTGATTGAACATGCTTTTGTCTTGGCATAACATGCTTCTTGTCTTGTCATGTTTTAGCGACGTATTTCCTTAATCAGTCTTCGAATTTCTTCTTTTGAATCTGCAGTCATAAATTGTTTGATTTGTTCTTCTTCATCTTCTGGACTTGGAGGTGGAGCAATAGAAGTTGATGCTCCAAAATTAATTGAATAATAGTTTGATACTCCTTGAATAGTCATTTTTTCAAGCTGTTCGGTGGGAAGTTTATCCCACCATTTTACTCTTACTGTCCTTTGTAGTAACGGTGGGGATGTTCCATTACCAGGAACAATCATGAAAGTCCATGAAATAATCCATGGAATTTTGAATAAAATGGTAAACTGTAGTAGGTATTCAAAGTCGGGAATATCTTGAACAAATATTTCTTTAAATTTGATAAATCCTTCCTTAACACGATCTGGGAAAGTGTCAATAATATTTCCTAGAAATTTGAACCATTTGATAAACCATCTTGGATAATTGTGGTCAAAATTTTTATCAAAGAAGATGAACCATGAATGGGAATAGCTTCTTAGATAAAGAAAATTGAACCAGGCATCTTGATAGTCATAATAGTTATAAGAAGGATGTTGGGGAAAGTTTGAAAGGGTTTTATTGGTATGTGGTCGAGTCTTCCATTCTTGAATAGACATAATATGAAATATTTGAGCTTTGCTAAAGTCTATTTGAAGGGGGTTTGACGGGCTACGATTATGAATAACTTTGATAGATCTTGTATCTATTAAGATGGCTTGATAGTAATCACGTGTTTTTTGAGTATCATTGATAAAAAGAGAATCTTTTGGGAAAAGAAAATCTGTTAGAATATGAAAGTCTTTAGCTTGTAGTTCTAACTCATAATCTTCTAGTATCTTAACTATTTGAAAATTTGGGTTGAGAATATAAGAGCTGTTTTTTGGTTTTGATGATGGAGAAGGTATAACTGGCTTTGAGAAAGGAGAGATGGTAGAAGCGGCTTTTTGAGGAGTAATTGAAGAAGATATTGAAGAATGTGGGGGAATGTTTGATGATCTTGGTAGAATGGTAACAGGTGTGTTGACTAAAGATGAGTACGATGGGTATCTTTTTTGAGGAGTAATTGGAGCAAATCTATTTTGAGTAGGAATGATGGAAGAACTTCCACCTGTAAATGGGGAGATAACTAATTTTTTCTTTTGATCAGATGTTTGAGTAGGATTTTGAGAAGTCATTTGCCCTGTAAAAATTCTCTTGATAAGAAATCTGGTAAAGAGTTATCTTTACCTTTGATAAATTCTATTTGAAAATCAAAATTACTTAGCAAGGCTTGCCATCTTGCAAAAATTTGTTTAGATATTATATTTTTTATATCATTTTCTAAAATTGGTTTAACTGATTGACAATCAACTCTTAGTAAAAAGGGTTTCATATATAAATCATCTTCGAATTTATTGATACACAAAACAATGCTTAAAACTTCTTTTTTCACAGTTGAATATTTTTTTTGAGTTTCATTCCAAGCACCAGAGTAATATCTTACTAGTTCTTCTTTTGTTTGATCATTAGTCTTTTGCTTAAGTATTCCTCCAAATCCTAGGTCACTAGCATCTGTTTCAACAATTATTTTTGCATTTGGTTGGGGAATATTAAGACATGGTAGGTATTTGATTTTTTGTTTAATTTCTTTGACTACATTAGTATGTTCCTGAGTCCATGGCTCAGGGTTTTTCTTAAGTCTTCTGTATAAAGGTTTACATATTGTTCCTAGATCTTGGAAAAAATCATGAACATAGTTTAAACATCCTAGAAATCTTTGGAGTTG
The DNA here is from genome assembly GCA_038502395.1 of Dittrichia graveolens. Taxonomy (NCBI): domain Eukaryota; kingdom Viridiplantae; phylum Streptophyta; class Magnoliopsida; order Asterales; family Asteraceae; genus Dittrichia; species Dittrichia graveolens. The sequence goes on from JARJIL010000004.1 coordinate 21,444,821, forward strand.
AGTTTTGTCTTTAATCTCATCAGGAAATTTATTAGCAAATTCTAGGCTTCTTTGAATAGGTTTAATGGTTCCTTTGATGATCTCATGACCTAAGAATCTAATGTGTGTTTGAAAAAGACTCATTTTTGAAGCAGAGGCAACTAATCCATTTTTATAGATTAATTCATAAAAAATGTTTAAATGTTTAAAATGTTGGTCAATAGATTTTGAAAAGATTAGTACATCATCTATATAAACAATTGCAAAATCACTTATAGGAACTATGATATCATTCATAATATTTTGAAATTCTGAAAGAGCATTTTTTAATCCAAAGGGCATAACATTTGATTCGTAATGGCCGAAGGGTACATTAAACCCAGTTTTGTATTTATCTTGTTCATGAATCTGTATTTGCCAAAATCCAGATTTCATATCAAATTTTGAAAACATATTTGAATCATATAATCTTTTTAATAAATCTCTTTTATTAGGAATTGGATATCTTATCCATTCTAAAACTTTGTTTAAGGGTTTATAGTTGATTACAAGTCTAGGAGATCCTCTTTCAAGTTCAGCTGCATTCATAACGTAAAAGGCTGAACAGGACCAAGGAGACTTAGATGATCTTATAAGTTTCTTACTTAGTAATTCTTGAATTTCTTGTTTGCAATGTTCTTGTAATTCAGAGGACATATGAATAGCTCTTGATTTTGAAGGTATATCTTTTTCATCAAAGTTTTTTATGTATGGTAATTTGACTATATGTTGTTTTCTGTTCCAAAAAGCATTAGGAATATTAGAACATACGTATTTTTCGAATTTTTCTTTGATTTGTTTAATTTTACTTTGAGTTATTCTTTCTTGTAATTGATCAGGAATCTTTAAACTACTTATTTCACTTATTAAATATTTTGCTTGGTTAACTTTATTATTTAAATTATTTAATTCTGAAAAGGCAATTGGATTAGTGAATTCAAATGTTATTTCTTTATTTAAAACTTTAGTACTTATTCCTGTTTCATTAATAGTAAAGGGATATAATTATGAAATGAATGGCGTTCCTAATATTAGAGTGGAAGTTAAGTTTTTTGCAAGAATTAGAGAAGTCTTATAACAATAATCATTATTACATATATGAACATTTGTAACTTTGTATTTAATATTTAGAGAAGATCCGCTAGCTGTTGACAAACGACTAGCAGTTTTTTCATAATATTTTGTTGGAATGATCCCTTCTTGAATGCAATTCATATCTGCCTCACTATCTATTAATGCTAAGACTGTTATCTTAAATTCATTTGCTACGCAAAGATGTATATAAGTATTCCATCTTTGATAGGATATATTTTTTGGAATTTTTATTTGATCTGAACTTGTATTGATGATTTTGTTTACATTATTTTCGTTTTCAGTAATAATATCTTTACCCTTTTCTACCTTTGATAATCTTTCTTTGATTGATCTTATTTCTGTTTTTACAGTTTTTAATTCTTCTTGTAGGTCTTGAACTGTTATTGTAGTTTTTGGTTTAGAAAATCTTGCATATATTTCTTGCATATTAAAGGGATGATTATTATGTGATGTTTTTATAATCGATTCAGTATTTTTGTTATAATTAAGAAATTTATCTGTGAGTTGGGTTTTTATGATTTTATCTGGAATTTTGTCTATTAGTTCTAAAAAGTCCCTATCTTTATCTGTGATAACATTTATTGTTTTATTACAAATACAATTTCCTAAACATTCGCAATTTGATTCATAATCAGTTTCATCTGATGAATAACTTTGTAAAACATTTAGATCATTATTATCATAGTCTGATATACTTGATTCCGAATCGTCATTTTCATTAAGAAATAGCTTACTTATCTGTACTTTTAATTGATCAGAGATATCTAGCTCATTTATAGTTTTCTTGACATAACAATTTTTTGCCATATGACCAGCCTTTCCACACTTATAACAGATAATAATGTCTCTTTGATTACCCTTTGGGCTTGGTTTTTTAAACCTTTTATAATTTTTTCTGTTATCGTTGTGTTTTTCTGTATTATTTTGCTTTGTTGTATATCTTTTGCTAAAAAAGCGTCTTTTATGAAATTGTTTTTTAGGTTTAGATGAAGAAGAAGGTTTGGAAATAGGTTGAAAACCATATTGTTGACAGAAATCTCCTAATTCAGATTTACTTGTAATCTTATCTTTTTTAAGTTTAGATTTAAACTTTAAATCTGAGCATATAGATAATCCTTCTTTATTGACATGACTAATTATTTCTCCATAGGTAAGTTCCTTATAAGGTATTTGATTATTATATTTTTCCCTTAAATTATTTCTAATTTTTTCAGCAAACAAGTTTGGTAGTCCTGCAATAAATCTTTCTTTCCAGTAGGCTTCTTTACAATCTGACCTTAACATTACTTTGGTTAGGAACATATCTTTATACCATCTAAAATCTTGAAGTTTTCTACAAGTAAGATTAAGTAATATCTCTACACTTTTTTCTTGAAATATAGTTGGATCTCCAATAAAATGTTTTACTATTACAAATATAAGTGTGTTTATAATATCATCTTCTTGAGTAGTTGTAGTTTCATTATTCTCTTGCTTTATGATTGATTTTTTTGCAGCAAGAATAAACTCTCTTTCCTCACTAGTTAGGTATGAATCCCACCATCCTTTTATATTACCAGTAAACCCAGAAGTTAGTATATCAGCTATTTTTCTTTGATTATTTCCTCTTATTGAATAGGCATTGGCAGCCATATTCATTTCTTGAAGCATGTTTAAAATTTGATGTTCTGTTAATCCATCTATATTCCATTCATAGACAGAATAACCATCATATGCACTTCTTAATCCTGCGAATTCTCTATCTTCAAATTGAATATCTGGAAAAGTTGGTCTTGGGTAAAAGTTTAAAGTGGTTGGCCTGTTATATGTTTTTGTATTTGTATTTCTAAGTTTGTTGATATTGTTTGAGAATTGTTCTTGAAGTTGGGATATTTTATTCTCATTATTATTGTATGTGTATTCGTCTTCAGAGTCTGTAGATTGATTTATTACATTAATTTTTATTTCACTAAGTTTTTGTTCTAATTCATTAACCAATTTTTTATTATACCCTAAATTTATTGTTGAATCTATTTGTTGGGGTGTAAAGATTGGTTTATCTTCATATTTTATTGTATTATTATTACCTTTAATGTTGATATCGTTTTCGTTATTTTCGATTCTGTTTAATTGTTGACTCATGGTATTTAGTATTTCATTAGTATAATTATTTTGATATACAATTTGTTTAGTTAATTCTTCTTTGGTTATTGTTTCATTAACTGTGGTGAATGGTGTAGCTAATATGTTGTTCTGGATTAATATACGAGTTTTTGGAGGATGTATAGCTATTATTTTTTCGTCTTTAGTTATATCTAGGTATTCTTGAGTTATTTTTGGGGATTCATATATATTTAAAAAGGGATTCGAAATATTATTTTGTTTGCAATACATTTCATACCATTCAAAAAATGTTATATGAATGTTGTTTTAATTAATGAAATTTCTCCAGGAGAGTTGATGTATTAATTCTTGTTTGTTATTATTAACAATGTTATAATAATGCGTTCTTTTTTCTCTGTTATGATCTGCATAGAATTCATTTTTGAGATATTCCATATTAACTGTGTTGGTCATTTTAACAAACTATTAGTAAACTTGACTTTTTAGTTGTTCGAGTTTTATAATTAGTGTTACACGAATGTTTTTAAGCATATTTAGTGTTCTAAAATGTGCTACTTTATTATATATGTTTTCACCCGTTCTTAATTCATCTGTTAGTATTTTTATGTCTCTATCTAATTGATTAATTCGGGATGTAGTATATTTTTATTTCTTTTTTAAGATTTTCTAAAAATGGACTCATTAGCAAATGACTAATTCTGATTTTGTTTGTTTGATCCATGTAAACATTAATTCTGTTCTTTGTTGTATTTGATTACTTATTTGTTAAGTCTTTGGGTTGATCCCATTGAATATTCATTGGTTCTTTAGAGCTTTTTATTATCTGATTTTCTTCACTTTTAATTTTTAAAAGTTCAATATTATCGATGTTAATAATTTCCCAATATTTTTTAATTGTAAGTATTTTTTGAATATTATTATTACATAAAGCTTGAGTCTTATTACTCATGTCTGATTTTTAAAATTATTAATTTCTGATAATATATCTGATTGAGTGGGACTATATCCTTCAGATTCACTTTGTTTATCCTCATGATAAATAGGTTGTGGAATATTTTTATTGAAGTCTACATATCCTCATTTGAGAACCGTTTTTATTGCGAGAACCGCGAGAACCAATCTTAACCGTTAAGATTGGTTCTCGCAATAAAAACGGTTCTCAAATGAATTTTTCACTATATATATATAGGGTAGAGATCAAGTAAAAAGAAAATTAAAGTAAAAAGAGTAAAATGGATGATTATTTGATCATTTTCGGTATATATATCAACTGATAATCGTTAGTTCATCATCTTTATTGATTAAAACTAGTTCTTCATCAATTTCTTTTTGATGAATCCAACATATTCATCACTTTTTAGATGAATGCATTTTGTTCATCAACAAATTATTCCAAAATGTTGTTTTAAAAATCTATTTGAAATCAAAAAGAAATTGATGAAGAACTAGTTTTAATCAATAAAGATGATGAACTAACGATTATCAGTTGATATATATACCGAAAAATGATCAAATAATCACCCTTTTTACACTTTTTACTTTAATTTTCTTTTTATTTGATCTCATCCCTATATATATATATATAGGGGAGAGTTTAAACGAGAACTGTTTTTCGTACGAGAACTGTGAGAACTAATCTTGACTACTGTTTTCCATATAAACGGTGGAAAAAGAATTACAAATTAATACTCACTCCCCCTTCCTCATTCAATCTAAAACTTCCATTTAAAAAAAAAATTCTACTAAACATCCAAATAGTCATAATAATTTCATGTTTAAGAATTTTAGCAAAAAAAAAAATATACCATTAGATTCAGTTTTTTATCCTCTTTAATTCAAGACTAGGGTTGAAATGTTTTCTATTTTTTTTACAAAAAACCAAATTTTTTGACGAAAATGCAAAATGCTGTCAAAAATGAAAAAAACAGATAACAAAAACGCAAATTGTTTGACAAGAATGTAAAATGTAAAATGCAACCGACGTAAAAGAAGATAACAAAAGTGCAAATAAACGAAAATGCAAATAAAATTAAGTCATTAACATGCAAATAACATAATAATTTGCATTTTCAGAAGGTGGAGATAGAAAATCTTCCAGAAAGAGGATTTGTGGCTACCAAAAAAAGAATTCCATATTTGACCTTAATTATGCAGTTACTTCATATAGTTTTCATATAATTTATAAAATTGTCACCTTTAAATTTCAACCAAATTTGGATGATCGAATGGTCCAGATTTGTTTTTTAAGTTCTACGATTAAGACTAGGTTCTATATTAATCCTATTTGTATATATATATACATATACATATACACATATATATATACATATACACTAGCATTGTACCCACGCAATGCAGCGGCGACTAATGCTTTTTCTTGGCAACTTGTCCGTTTTTAAAGAGGGATTATGTGTTTCTTGTCTAAATTATAATTCGTCAATAAAATTTTACATGGATGATAAAATCCAACATGCGTGTTGACATTATAACTCTATATTATTTTAATTATATTACCCATAAAAAAATCCAGAAATTTTTATAAATATAGGTTATATGTTATTTAGATTTAATACTTCTAATTTCTACGCAAATTTAATAGATAAGCTAATATATTTATTACATGGTAGGATATTTAATGTGAAAGGTTTAATTATTGATTTTTGTAATTTTTAAGTTAATTTGCATTGATTTGATTTTTTAAATATTTTTTATTGTGGAAGGTTTAGTTATTAAAATGGTATATAAGATTGTCATTAATTTCACCAATTAGTTACTTTATTTAATAGTTTCTATTTAGTTTAATATTAAGGGTAAATTAGTAATTTCAAATTACTTAAAATTAAGAGATTAAGACAAAAGACCTAAATGCTTTATAATATAGTATAGATAGTATAGATATATGTATATAGGGGAGGGTTCATGCGAAAAGTGTTTTATTTGTGAAAAGTGCGAGAAACGATCCTAGCCACTTATTTGCATTTTAATCTAATGACATAGATTAATCATATTTTTTTATTTTTTTTATTTAAAAGGGTATAATAGTAAACAAATTTTTTTTCTCTCTCCAATTTATTTCTCTCTCATATTTTTCTCTTTTCTAAAACTTTTAAACAAAAGAAAATAGAAATAATTCAATAATAATTAATAATTTTACGGTGTTCAATGATGAACATGGTCAAATATTTAAAAGTTTTGAATTATTAAATGTATATTCATTCACTTATAAACTCTAAATTTATATTGTTTCATCATTAAATGCATTTTTTTTCATTTTAATCTTTCCGTTTTTCTTTTTTTCTATATCATTTTTCCAACCTATCATTCGTGGTTGTTTATTATTGAACAACATAATATACGTCAAAAAAACCTTTTTTTATATGAGACATATTCATTACTGAACATTCAAACATTCTTTATATTCATTGTCTATGTTCATTAGATAACAAAACAAAAACAAACCAATTTTCTTTTTATTTCTAATAATAAAGATTAACAAACTGGAAACAACAAAAAACAAAATGCTTAATTGTTTATTATTGAACAAAATAAAATATATAATGATGAATAGACCATTAACAACTAAAACTATAAAATTCATCACTGAATACAACTTATATTTAGCCCAAGACACAATTAAATCTAAAAATAATCTATTACTGCAATTTATAAAATATATTTGCATTACTTGTTCAATGATAAACAAGTAAAAATACATAATATCTAAATTTTTGTTATTTAATAATGAACAACAGTAGAAATAAAACTAAAACCTAATTGTTAAGAACATAAACAATTTATAAATACATCAACTTTATAAATATATGCAAACAATGTCTACTTTGTTCAAAATCACCAAGATCCAAACTCTGCTTCTACACTCAAGGTTGATTCTGAAATTCCTGGAAAATTCGTATCCTGAAAATACATTTTATATATACACATGTTCAAAAACACCACCTAATCAAAGGGCATCTAGAAAGAAAACAGAAAATACAAAAATAGAAAACAGAGAAAAGAAAGAGAAAGCAGAGAAACGAAAACAAAGACCTACCGAATGATACGGTGAATGGCGGTGGTGGAGAAGATGGTATGGCGGTAGTTCGCCGGCAGCGATAAAAAGGCAATAGACAAAGGCTTTAAGTGAATGGCGGAGGTGGAGCAGATTATCGATCTGTTAAAGGAGGTGGAAGGGGAACTGACCAGATCTACGACGTCTGTAAGTGTGGTGGCGGCGACGACGTGGTTGTTCGGTGGCGGCGATGATGTGGTTGTTCTGCGACGGCAACATGGTTGTTCTGTGGTGGCGGTTTGACTCCATCATGGTGGTGCACATATCCAATTGTTCTGTGGCGGCGGTTTGACTCCATCGGCGACCAGATCTGGAAACAAACTCCAATGGTTTGACACTTTGACTCCATCAGTGGCTTTTTTTTATGGTTGGCAGCGTCGATGGGTAGAGAAAGAGAAGGGATATGGGAGGTCGGCGGAGAGAAAGGGGGAGAGGTACTCATGATAGAGAGAGAAACTAGGGTGGGAGGATGGTATAAAATGAGTGGAAATGAGTTTAATTAGGGTAATAGTTATTTTTGTGTTAAAAAGACTTTTCTATCCTTTTTAATTTAAATTATTAACCTTTTATATTCTAATATTTACTAAAATGCCATAATGCACTATTAACCATTGATCGAATCATCTAGTGGCCCAGAATGCTTGTCGCACTTTTCGCCAATAAAGTCCTTTTCGCATGAACCTTCCTCTATGTGTGTGTATATATATATATATTGTGATAACCGTGAGAACCAATCTTAGTCGTTCAATTGGTAAGTGGAATTCATGGATGAAGAGGGTGGGGAGATTGACTGTGGCAAGGTGCATGGAAGGAATTCAAGAGTGGACAATCCAATTAAAGAAGGGGGAATTGAACGGCTAAGATTGGTTCTCGTGGTTCTCACATTAAAAACGGTTCTCAAATGAACTTTTCAAGGATAATGGTTAATTACTGATCAATTTTTTTCTAACAAAAAACGAACCGGATCAAGGGTAAAAGGCAATAATGAATCGATATTAATTATGGTATGGGGAAACTTGAAAAGTAATTGCGAACCGCAATCGAAGAGATGAGGAGAGAGGATTGCATTTGCCTCCCAAGCTGATCGATGCAACCGTAAACCATCAATTGTTGGATACTTGGACGTTGCCCCCGCCCCACGCCAGTAGCCACAATCGAGGAGAGGAGGGATTAATGGTAGAGTTTGTCCTCCTAATGGGCCTACTACACTACAGATCGCATAAGTAATATGATTCCCCCTAGTTTATCGATGCCCTAGGCTTGAGCCCAAGCTACCCATATGTTGGGCCAGGCAACAGGCTGTCCATATGCTTGGCCGGGCTGGGCCTGGCGGTAAAGCTTGTAGTTTGATCTTCTTGGTCGGTGGAATAGAGCTCTTGGAACGGATTTGATCGGAAAAGGGTTAAAGCCGTCAAAAACAAAGGTTTAGAATGGCATTGGTACCAAAAGAAGGAGGTTCAATGTCGTATCAAGTCCCGGTCTTAGCCTCGAAGAATTATCCGGAGTGGCTTGTTAAGGTCAAGTCGATTATGGATGCATATGGCTTATGGGAGACAGTCAAACCAAAGGCTTTAGGTGAAGCAGATCTAAAGAAGTCATAACAAGCTCTTGCCTTTTTGTTTCAAGCGATACCCGAAGACATGGTTTTGCAAGTGAGTTACACTGACCCAAAGTAAGTGTGGGATGGTTTAAAAACACGGTTTTGGGGAGTAGATCAAGTGAGCATGCACGACTCGACTTGCAACATTGAAGAAAGAGCTTGAAAGCTTGTGTATGAAGGAAGTCATAACCGTTGATGATTTTGCAATCAAGTTGACCGGTTTAGCTTCAAAGGCAAGGAGTCTTAGGTATGAGCTTAAAGAAGCGGAGTTAGTGAAAAGGCTACTTGATTCGATGCTCAAGTCCTTTCTCCAAATTATGGCTTCAATTGAGCAATGCTTTGAGTTGGATACCATGCTATTTGACAAGGCCGTTGGAAGATTGAAGGCATATGAGGAGCGTTTAAAAGGAACGAAGAAAACGAATGACATTCACGGTGGTTTATTGTTGACTAGTGAAGAAAAATCGCGCATGAGAGCATTGTGGCAATGGAGGTTCAAATCGTAATGGCTTTGCGCGTGGCCCGGGAAGGGGTCGTGGGTTCGGGAAAAGTAAGGAATGAACGTTCCCAACGGGATAAAAGTCACGTTAAATGTTACAAATGTTGTGAGTTTGGTAATTACAACAACGAGTTTCCTAAGTGGGAGAAGCAAGAAGCAAATCTAATTGAAGAGGAACCGGCACGGCTGTGAACGGATAGTATGAACAAACCGATTAAGGGGGTGATTGTTGGGTTAATCGGTTTGCCCAAGAGTTTGAATAAGTCTTTAGCATACATAGTTTGTGTCTTGGTTTTAGGAGTCTAGAAGTGGCTCATCCACAACCACGTCTTTAGTAACTTTCCTTCATTTTAGGATAGTTAGCTATTTTGTTTTCCTTATTTAAGCATGTATTCGGTTTCCATTTCAGTGAATAAAAAATCAGTTGCAGCAAGTTTTTTTCTTTGTGCAATTGCATAGCTTCTTTCTCCAATATTTAAAGTTTATTTTCTTCATCTTGTGCAAGTTTATTTTCGTGAGTTTTTTTTTGTGTTCTTAAGGCTTTATACCAACATTCCACCTGTTTTCTCAGCAGCTTCTTGTAGTTCCAATGCAAACTCTAGCCCCCAAACTACTTCATCCATGGCTGGCCTTTCTTTACCATGCTCTTTTAAGCAACTGACTGCCACCTCTCCAAACCGACTTAAGGACTCGGGTGCAATCATACCCTTTAGATTTGGATCAATTATTTGAGTCAGTGTGCCCTTCCGATAACAGGATTTCCCCCATTCTGCCAAACTCAATTCTTCTTCTTCTTTTTCGTCCAGCCTGCGAATCAAAACAGGTCTTGCGCACAACACTTCAAGTAGAACAATTCCAAACGAATAAACATCGGATTTATCCGTTAGTTGTTGGGTTCGGTAATATTCAGGATCCACATACCCAAAAGTACCTTTCACCACTGTGCTAACATGGCCTTGCGCTCGGTCTCTAGGGCCTAGTTTGGACAAACCGAAATCAGACACCTTAGCAACCCAATTTTCATCCAGTAATATATTTGTGGACTTGATGTCACGATGAATTATCACACGCTTTGCACCTGTGTGGAGATAGTCCAACCCTTTGGCTGCACCAATGCAAATATTAAGGCGTATTTTCCATGACAGAGTAGGGTTATTTGTCTTGTATAAATGTTCTCTTAGAGTCCCGTTAGCCATATAATCATACACCAGAATCATCTCTCCCTCTTCATCACAGTATCCGATCAGGGACACTAGTTGGACATGGCGTAGTTTAGACAACATCCCTATTTCCGTATGGAATTCTCGAAAACCTTGGCTTGATGATTCGTTGAGCCTTTTGATTACGACCATGGTTTTAACTTTGTCCACGTACCCTCTATACACCTTACCAAATCCTCCATTGCCTATGACAAAATGATCATTAAATCCATCGGTGGCTTCCCTCACCTGTGAAAGTGAAAAACGACGGCATCGATCCAATGGTAGTGATTCACCACCTGGTATGTCGAATGACTTCTCATCAGTAGCATCAAAGCTTTTGACTCGTATTCACTGCCAGAAAACGATTACAACAAAAATGGACAAGACAAATGCTCCCGTGACGCCTCCAATTATCCCGGAAAATGGAGTTTTCTTCTCGTTATTTTTTACTGTTGATGTCGGCGGGTTTGTAGAACTAGCTTTTGGGTTAGGACTAGCAAGACTACCATCCACACTCAACTTGAAAGCTTCCAAACCATTCAAAAAAGCATCCAAGTATTCACCAGAGCGCTTGTTAGGATGCAACGCGAGCCACAAATCTTGCTTGCTTTTGCGGCCATCTGGGTAGTTAACAAACACAACATAATCTTTGAATACAGGATAACCGGTACCGGGAGTCCAGTAAAATAGATCAGCCTCCTCCTCAGCTGTTTGATTATTAATAAAGATCGTGAAAACTGTCTGACCTTTAAATGTATAATTTGGTATGATGTTACAAAAATGGAGGCGGAGCATATAATAAAAACCAGAATCAACGGGAAGTATCCAAGTAAGATTGTACTTATCAGACACATTTCCCATACTCCTCTGGGTTTGATAAACTAGCTCAGGTGCGGTGTAGTTTGGGGTCTTCGTGGTATATGTGATCGGATTATGGTAAACAGGGGTCCACCCAATTGTTGCTCCGAATATGTAGTTATTATCTTGATCCCATGGCCGGTACATGCCGGTATCATCATATTTGGATACTTGTCCACCACCCATGTTTAGACGGTAAATATTTTCAAGAGCCATTTCTTCATCAACTAAGGGCCCTGTAGTTTGAGCGACGAAACGATTTCAATTCCATTGATGAAGGCATATGAGTTGGGTGAGGGAGTAAAAGTAACGTTTAGGATCTGTATATCTTTGACATAGATCATGAATTCTTTAACAAAGTGGGGAAGTGAAGGACCGTCGCCTCCTGCATCAGCTATGTTTTTTCCCATATAGGAGGAGGTTAGGAAAGCACTGAAGTTGGTTAACAGAGAAAATCCATTGGATGAAACTGAGAAGAAGGATTGGTCTGGGTCGAGGCTGGAGTAGGAGGCAGGATAGAAAAATAGGCGGAGGAACTTGGGGCCTTGGGAGACTGGAAACGTGTAGGTGAATGAAGAAGCGTTAAAAATTCTAGCTGTGGAGTAAGGGATTGGTGGGACGGAAGGATGTAGTTGGTAGGGGGTGGATGAAAAAGAGATGGTGGTGATGTTGGAGGGTACAAAGTTGGAAACTTGATCACCATCCCATGTGAGGAGGTCGGCAGTGGTGGTGGAGGATGTACCACAGTCAATGAGGAAGTGATCGGTGGCTTTGTATGGTTGTGCGGTGGTGGTGGTGGTGATGATGAAGAATAAGAGGATGAGGAAATAAGCATATAGTAAAGTTAAGGTGAACATGGTAGGAGTTTGATTGGTGCAACTTTAGTTAATTGCTGGTTTTCTTCTTATAAATAATAGGCTCCGATCCTTTTTTGTAGTAATCACGTAAAAGCTTGTCCGCTTGCATCGAGAGTAGGTAGCTAGACTTGGAAAGTCTTATAATAATCTACACATGAAGAAAAATGCATTCGGATTGATAATTGGTAAGTCTTACGTAAGGTAAAATCCAAAATGTATCTCTCTTCTGGAATCTCTTACGTAATTCTTTCTTCTCTCGCAATTTGTTATTTTTTTATATAAATTTTACTTTTGTTGCTCAGAAAAAGTTAGAACGTACGTAAGGTAAAAAGGAGATTTTAAAAACTTTTCTTAAATATAAAATTGAAACTGATATTTTTATTGTTTTGTAACAGATGTTTAATTAATTAATAAATTAATTATTGTTATGGATAATTATGAAATAAATGTCCTTATCCCCTAATATTAGATAAGATATGTTAGAGATATGTATTATCCTAAATTAAGATATTTGAATCTTAGATACTTATTCCTTATCTATTGTACTTCTATAAACAGAGGATTGCATAATGAATAAGATTAACTATTTTCTCTCTATTTTATTCTCTTGTTCTCTCTATATTCACAACACGTTATCTGTACGAAGCTCTCAAAAACATCGTAGGAGGATATAAAAACTACTCCAAACAACTTTTTAGTTAGTTAGAATCTTTCGAGAGCTTTATATATATATGTGGATAAAAGATTAAGCTCTCGTAAAGTAATAAAATTAAAAACATAGAAGTGAAGAAACAACATGATATGGTGGATCCAGGGCGATGTTGTGTAATTTCGACAGTTTGAACAAAGTTCATGTTGAGGACTGTCATATGTCGGACGAGTATGACTTTGTAATACGCTTAATAAGCTGCTTGTAAGTTGTTTAGATAGATAGCGACATGATTGCTTGATAATTGGAGTGGAAGAAAAGTTAAATGAAAATGGTCGCTTTCAATTACAATTAATAATGTAACACATGAAGAAATATTGGATTGATTTGTATGTGACAAAACTAGTTAGCAGGTAACGTAAAATTCAAAATCTATCGCTCTTCTGGCTTTTATTAAATACTACCTAAGACATTATTTTGGCCAAATTGGTCCACAAATTCCTTACTAGAATCTCTTACGTAATTAAATAGTATTTGAGTAATTTACTTTATTAAAATCTGAAAGTCTTTAAAAACTACTCTAAACTGCTTTTTAGTTAAAATCTTTAAGAGCTTAATTAATTTACATGTGGATAAAAGATTAAGGTGTTGTTTATTTTTGAAGACATAAATATCTTATGTCTTATTTCATGTCTTTATGTAAGTCTGAGAAAGTCTGCGAAAAAAAGATGTAGTTTTTAGCTTCTCAAAATAAGCAAAAATAAGACAAGATAAGGTCTTATGTCTGCGAAAAAGCTAACAAGCTTATTAGAAATGTCTGCGGGCGTACAAACATTTCTTTACAAAAACAAACAAACTTATGAGAAACGTCTGCGTACTCGCGGACGTTTCTTTAAAATAAGACCTTATTTTAAAAACAAACAAAGCCTAAGCTCTCCTAAAGCAATAAAATTAAAAACATAGAAGTGGAGAAACAACATGATATGGTCGATCCAGGGGGATTTTATGTAATTTCGATAGTGTGGACAAAATTCCTGTCGAGCATTGCTACACATTATGCGAGTATGACTTTGTAATATGTTTAATAAGGGTCATGAGTTACTTTGCTTAGTTATTAATGTCATTTGATTTTAAATTGAAACTTCACAAACTTGCTTATCGTTCAAAATGTATGTGTAAGTTGTGCTTATTAGTCCATGCGTATAACATGTCCCGAACACATTTGGGTTCCAAAGGTTGGTTCGGGAACACCCCTACGGGGGTTTCGGGTTCCTTTCAAATTTTTTCACTTCGGGTCCGCCAACCCGATGAAACCTGCAGCCTTTTTTTTTGTTTTTAATGAGAGTGAGAAGATAGAAAAATATTTGAGTTGTTTGAGTTGATTTGGGAAGGGTTATACTTGTGTTTTGGGTTGATTTGGGTTGGGAAGGAAAAAGTAAAAAAAACTGATGTGACATTTGGGTTGGTTTTAGGAAAGAAAAAGGCTTTATGGATGGTCTTATATGCGTATAGATATTAAGATGTGTGGTTATATCCAACGTAATAATTAATTAAAAAGCACACTGTTACACACCTATTATAACTATATATTTGACTGTTCGTTGTCAAAGGAATTCATTTATTGGAGAAATTAATTAATTGGAGTAATAAATGGTTTAGGAGATAATAAACAAAGAAAATTATATTATTAGATGAAGAAATATTGTTAAAATATAATTTATTTATTTAATTCATTCAGTTATCGGTGGTTGCGGTGGAGGTGGCTATGATGGTCGATGCTGGTGGAGTGATGGTGGTAATTGCTGGTGGAGTGATTGTGGTCGATGCTGGTGGAGTGATTATGGTGTCAACAATGGCAAACGGTGGTGGTTGCTGGACGCGAGGAATGTCTAGACTCCTTATAAAATTTACCAAACAAAATAATGAAGTGGAGATTAATTACCTATTTATAGATCAATTTGGACATTTAAAACTAATCCTAATCCTAGCTTTATGCCACTAAACTTCTCTCTCCATATCTCTTGCGTTTCAAGACCAAGCGCACCCATCTAGGATTTAGGTTTTGCACATGCAACATACACACACCTCAAGTTTGTCGATTCGTGTTCCGCTCTTGTGTAGTGTAATTCAGCATTTAATCATGATTACTATTTTTGTGGTAAATTTCAAGAACCCTAATTATACTAGTTTATGATTTCTAGAATTCAAATACACCGCTACTTGGGGGTTTCAAGTTTAAATTCGTCAACCTCTCTGCATTGTTCATGTTAATATTGCTTTTACCCATCTAAAATATAATATTGATAAGTGGTCACTCTAGTTTTAGCGGAAAGTTTTATAGACCTGAAGGTTTTAATTTTTGTTAAAATGGTTTAATCAAAGATAAAAAAGTTTTGAACTTTTGATAAAAAGCTTTACATAGATTAGAAAAGATTTTAATTTTGATTGGTTTGAAATTTAAGTTTCTTGTTTTCACCTTATGTGACCTAATGGAGGGCCTAGGGCCACTTTCATTTTTCTTTTGGATCGAACCAAGAGCTCTCTAGGCCCATCGACTTATCTTCTTTGGTTCCGAGACATGACTAATCTAATCGACTTAGTAGGCTGAAGCCACAAACTAGAGGTGCACAAAGTCGGTTTTTTAACCGATCCTGATTGGATTAAAACCAATCCGGTTCTCATGCTGGGCTAAAACCGGTTTTTTCAATATCGAGATTGGATTTTAACCAAAATGTTTGGATTAAAACCAATCCGGTTCTAAATGTAGTCCACGTCCCATTCTTTTAATTTTATAAAAACCCTAGTTTTAGAATAACCTCCATCTCTCTCTTTTAGGTAGACGGCAAGACCCAAATCAATTAATGTATGTCGACGACGATAGCATCACCATCCTACTTGCCGACAAACACCATTCTCTTCTTCTCCGGTCGAAAGCATCCCAACTAATCACCGATCCCGTGCTGCTCGTTGACGGCGATCACCATCACACTTCGCCGACACACCATCGCAACCACCATCATCACGGCTTGACTCCTTCGCCGACACAACATCGCAACCTCCATCATCACCGTTACAGAACTACCGTTCTCTGTACGTTAGCCGCATAGATGATAGATCCCCTCACTGTTATGTTGTTCGCCAGCACATCTCGTGCCTTCCAAGCTCCGCCATCTTCAAGTACCCTATTTTCCATGAAAAATAAAAAAAGGTCACCGAAACCTTCATCTCGTTTCTATTCTTTTTGGAATTTTTTTCAAGTAATTAAATGATAAACATTTTGTTTTCTTTATTTTATGTTAGATAATGCTTCAATTCATAGCCTCCTTCAATTCATCACCATCCCGTAAGCACCATTTTTTCTTTTTTTGGTTTTCTATCTAGATATGCAAATCTTGTAATCTTTTTTGTTTTGGTGATTTATATAAGTTTATGGTTTTTTTTTGTTCACAGGTGAACAAGAAAAAATTGTAGAATTAGTATTTGAAGTTTTGGGGTTATATAGTGTTGGTTTTCGCTAGAATGGGGTCTTCAAACATGGATGCTATTTGGTATAGATTTTGAAAGAGATGGATGAAGTGGGTCAAACTTTGAAATGTTGTGTGTGCCTAAGTAGTCTTCAATATTAAGTTAAAGTGTTTGTACCGTCTATTTGTAAGTTATGCTTTATGAATTGTACTTTTAAGCTAGTTGAGTAGATGGTTGTGATATGAGATAGTTGGTCTTGCTTTTTTAAATATAATAAATTTTGGGCTATTCAAAAGAAAATATATATTTATATAATGCTTCGGTGTATTTATATTTGCATCATTTGCCATTTGTTTTAGTCCCTTTTTATATATATATATAATTTTTTGTTGTATTTACATTTGTGTTTTTAATGGATGTTTGTATTAACGAATGAACTTAATTTGTGTGATAGTATTTAGAGGACTTAGGACTTCGGACTTTTGGTTTCGATCATTACTGAACATGTATTAAGTTAGTGTGTTTTTTAAGGTGTTCATCACTGAACGAAGGATTTGGACTAGGAATATAGGGTTTTGTTTATTAATGAACAAATTTTTTGTGTAGTTTTGGGTTGCTTTAGAGTGAACTTTAAACTTTTTTGGACTTCTTTTTGTTAATTTTAGATTGTTCATTATTGAATATAAAAATATTTTATTAATTTTTTTGTTTTAGTAGTGAACACAGGAAAATACACTTTAAAAAAAGAAAAAATTAACGTGGGAAAAAATTTAAAGAAAAAAAAGAAGAGAGAACTAATGATACATGTGAAAAAACGTAAAAACTAAAAAAGGAAATAAAAAATTAATTTTGGAAATTAAAATTAAGATGACCATAATACCCTTTCTTATTAAATAAAATTAAAAAATATGATTTGTATAAACTACTAGATCAAAATCTAATCAAAGGTCAAAAATGCTTCTCACATGAACCCTCCCCTATATATATATATACACACACATACTAGTGGGGTACCCGCGCAATGCGACGGCGACGAATAAAGAGGAGGTTGTGATGAGTTTTGTGCAGAATAATTACAAAGAGCTAATATGAGTTTGTGAAGATTCCTTGCGAGATGAAAATAATATGAGTTTGTGAAGATTCTTTGCGAGAGCCACTTTGAAATTAAGAATTAAATTGCTAACTCTGAGTTATTTGTATTTCAGTTTGTTGGAAGAATTTTGTCACATGGTTAAATCATGAAGTTGCTGATTATATATATGTATGTATATGTGTGTGTGTAATATTTTATAGTTCCAATTATTATGTAATTGAGTTAGAATGCAATGTTTATAAATTTCAACTCTTTGACTCTTTCATTTGTTTGGTGTTTGTGAAATCTCTTGAACTTGATTTATTGAAAACATGAATTTAGGTGATCTCAAGAATCAAAAGTTAATATTATAAATATATGATTAGACTTAATTCAGTTATAAGTATGGTGATCTCATAAATCAAAAGTTAATATTAAAAATATATGATTAGAAATAATTCAGTTATAAGTATTGGTTTAAATTCATTAATTGTCGGTTATGTTTTCAATATTTATTTGTTTAAATTCATTAATTGTGGACTTAAAGTAGGGGTATTTTAGTAAATTTACTCTTCTTAAAATTAAGAGTTTTTTAGGTGGTAAATGCATTATATAGGAGTAAGATATATATATATATATATATATATATATATATATATATATAGTGAAAGTTCATTTGAGAACCGCGAGAACCAATCTTAGCCGTCCAATTCCCCCTCCTTCAATTAGATTGTCCACCCATGAATTCCTTACATGCACTCTGCCACACTTAATCCCCCCACGCTCTTCATCCATGAATTCCATTATCTAAAATGAACGGCTAAGATTGGTTTTCGTAATAAAAACTGTTCTCAAATGAACTTTCCCATATATATATATATATTGTATGGTAAAACATCTATAGATATGAGTTATATACCAAGGGTTAAAGTGAAAAGTAATATACTATATCGAATATATTGAAAGTATGGTATGAGGTCCACAAAATATGATATATTCAAGAAAAAGGTACAAGCAATATATGAAATGAATTGAGATGTGAAAGAGTAAATATAGTTATGGAAGAAGTATGGATGACTAATAACCTAAGTATTGGTGAAGGAATATAATGTAATATGAATAAATGGGTTGTAAGTGTAACATCCTCACAAAGGGTCTAGACGCACGCTTACGTGGTACGTGTATTTAATTAATAAATTGAATAAAAAATATATATTTATAGATATTAAAGAAAAATAACTAAATTAGTTATTTAAAAGAATAAATAAAATATTGAGAAAAATATAAAAGAATAAAAGAATATTAAATGATTTAGAACGAGGTTACCAAAAATATCCCCGTTAGTTAAAACGAGTATTCATGCGTTAAGTTGTAAGTTGAAAAGGGGAACAAAATACCCACTTGTGGATAAATATTACCCACAAGTAGGCAGCCCCCTTACTCACGTTTCTTTCACAGACATTCATCTCTTTGTGTATGTGTGTGTGTTCTTGTTCAAGGGTTCAAGAGGAGAATTCAAAGAAGAAATCAACCAAGGCTTCAATCTGCTGCAATTCTTGTTATAATTCTATCTTCAATCTGCTCATAATCATCTTCTCCATCCATTGTTCTTGTAAGTTTCATATTTTCCATGTTCTTGGTAGTTTGACCACTTAGGTTAAATTGGTCAAAAATCTAAATTGATATACCCAACTGAAATCAATGATTCCTACATGTTTCAAGATCATTTCTAAGTGTATTACAATCTGAGTTATGAATTAAAGGGATGTTTTTGATAGAATTTAGTTAGAAAGCTCAAATGGGTCAAGAAATGGTGATTTTGGTCCAAATCATTGAATTGTATGTTAAAGTGTGAAATAAGTGTTGTTTCTAGCTTAGTTGTATTGACCATTTCATATGTGAACACTGGAAATTGATTTGGAACCATTTGGTTGAGTTTTGGGTATAAAATCTGCAAGAACAGAGGCTGGAAATCGCTGGTCTACACAGCAGTCCTTGCGGCCGCAAAGGTCCTAGCTTACGGCCGTAAGGCCTCCCTTTACGGGCGCAAGGACTTGCCAGTCTTTGTGGGCGTAAGCAATTCTGCTTGTGGCCGCAAGGGACTCTGTTTCAGCAAACAGTTTGCTGTCTCGCATTGTTTTGACATTCGGACTGTTTGTCTAGGTGTACCAGTTGATCAAGAATCATCTATGACATAGTGCTAACCTGTTATAGCTCAACAGGTGAGTAACAGTTAACTTGAGTATGATATTAATAGTATTAGAAGATGTTTTGTATGTTACAATCCATGAATTTGTAGATATGCATGTTTAGAAGTGTATATGCATGTTTAGAGGTTTATGAACTAAATATGAGAACCAAATGATATGTATGCATGTGAAAGACCTTGTAGGTCATTGTTGAAATGTGAAAAGGCCTGTTTAGGTCACTCTTGATATGTAAAGGGCCGGAGTAGGCCATTGTGTTTGTGATGAGGCCAGAGTAGGCCATTGTTTGAGTGTCGGTACTACATTGTAGAGATTGTGGTGCGGGATTCGATGATCACGAATCTTGGTTCTAGCTAAACCGCCACCCTCAATACTAACTCGGGGCTCTCAGTTTTCCCACTGATCCCAAATGGGATATGATCCCGAAGAACGCAATGGTGGACCGCTACCCGCTTCTCCACCGGCGCGGAGGAAGTAACGGTTTCCGCAGTGAGGATCATTGAGCCAGGTTTATAGCCCTGCAAGACGTGATGCCTGCTGACAACCGGTACTTCAACGGGTGTTAGGATAGACTTGTATGAATTGATGTAATGCATGAAATATGTTATGATATTGTTGATATACTGCTCCTGCTTTAATTGTTATTCACTAGCTATTTATAGCTAACCTTCTCATGTTCATTCCTAATGCAGGTAAATAGACTAAAGGTGAGCACGGGTACCTGCAGGAGTGACATGTTAGGTTCTTGGGGAACACTGTAATAAGACAATGTTATGTAATGTTTAGTGTAATGGTCGATCTAGTTCGTAACGTTGGAAAGTTTGTAAAACAATACTTTTGTAATTACAACTTATATTTATATAAGTTGTATAATGTGAATATAATAATTCGCTTCCGCACGCATTTTGATAAAAAAAATATACTCTGAAATTTGAAAGACCGGCGTTACAGTAAGGAATTATACAGTATTATTTAAGTAGTAACTAACAGAAATTCGATCAAAGTATGGTACGATTACCGGGTTAATAAAAAGAGTTATTATGAAAACATTGAGTTATCAAGAGGTAAGCGAGATTATATTAGAGATTAATATTACCTTCCATTAATTGATACAACTATTGATCTCTATAGATACACATATAATTACGGTTGTACATATATGGAAATACAGATATAGTATTCATATACAATTATACAGATACGGAAATACAGATACAATATTCATACATATACCAATACAGTTATATAGATACGATATAGTATTCATACAGATATCAGTACACTTACACAAATATGGATATGTAGTTATAGTATTCATAAAGGCATATTTATAGTTATACAAATTCAGATATACAGGCATAGGATTTATACGAGTATAGTTACGGTTGTATAGATACAAATATTATAAACGTGTCTTTCTCAAGCCATTTGACATCTCACACAAATCATAATGATCCTAGACATCTTTGTTTCCTTTGTGTTCAATCACTCTCACGACTTCAAGGTTTCCCTCGGATGATTCAACCATCTTGGGGTAAAATGGTGATTTTGGCAAAAACAAAAACGGTCCAAAGAACCCTTCCCAATGGTAACATAACGACTAGTTTTTTAAACCACGAGACCGGTTTTTTTGGTCTCCCAATTTCTTTCCAATCGGATTACAAAAGAACCGGTTTGTTAAAAACCAGTTTGGGATAGTTTTTGTGTAAAATTGGTTATGCGGATTTTCTGTGTATCTCTACCATAGACTAGAACATTGGAGAAGGCAAGTTACGGTGTGTAAGATACTAGGATTGTTAGCCGCACAAGGGCTTCGGCCCGATGACATGTGTTGGGTTTAGTGTATGGCTAGCAATTCGGGTCATTTTAAGGTAAAATAGGTCATGCCGCTAACTAGTGATCATTTTTGTGTTGACCCATTTTTGACCCAAGTTAATTTCGTATCAGCTTCATTTCGTGTTGTTTTAATTTGTGTTCGGTTCGGGTTGTGTTTCGTGTTGACTCATTTTATTGTGAAAAAAGTTGGGTTGTCTTTCTGAAGATAAAATTCGGATTTTTGGGTTGGGTTTCACATTGTCCCAGCATTCAAGAAGAAGTTGGATATAAAATTGGCTTTAAAAAACATAAAATCGACTTAATAATCTGGATTTTCAGGTCGGGTTTGGGTATCGAGTTGACCCATTTTACGGGTCGGGGATAAATGGAATTTAAGCTTTGGTTTTTGAGTATTTCAATTTAATTTGAGCGTTATTTTTTCATTTCAAATTTTAACATATTTTAAACTTACTATCTTTACTTAAATTTTTATATAATTTTATATTTAATTAATAACTTTTTATTTAATAAAATCAGGTTAATCTCGTGTTTAGGTATGCAGTTTTTACCTGAAACTGACCTTTCTTTCTTCATGTCATGTTCGTGTCGATCCACTTTTTACCTATTTCAGTTTAGTGTCGGGTTCATGTCAACCCATTTTGTGTTCGGTACAGATGGGTTTTGGGTAATTGTCTTATATTGCCAGCCTTATTTCACTTGCATGAGGCTCTCAACTGCAAAAGGACTAAAAGCCATCTAAGATGCAATTTGCTCAATATACATAAATAAATGCTACAAATTTGCATGGACGTCGATGTTTGAATATTTAAAATGCAAACCACTTTTTTAAATATATATCATGTATTCTCAAACATAGTCCTACAGTATACATACATATATACATGCATATACACACTACAAATTAGCTCAACTCATAGCTAAAGTTGAACCCGGCCAAAAAATAGATCTTCACAAAAGAAACTTCCATCGCTATGTTGTTTGTAGAAACACAAGAAAAGGGTAAGTTTGTTCCTAACCAGTCTTATGCCAAAAATTAAAACCGGTACCGATCCAAGTAGCGGCCGGCTACTAATGGTTCCGTTCTCGGTACCACTTAAGGCTTACCCAAATTTTTGGTACCAACCAGTTCAACGCCAGTTAACGACGGAACTCACCATATATCAAAATGCATAAAACCAAATTCAGATTAAGAAAATTACAGACAACAAATCAAACTATAGTAAGTGAAAATGCACCCCAAAAAAACCAAATATATTTCTTCCTTGACAATTGCATATTCATAAACCCAAATGTTTTTTTATACATCAAGCTGCCATCTTCTCAAACAAAATGTATTTTAAAAATTAGAACTCACTACCAGTTACAAGAGAGTTTAATGTGAATAAACTAAATCCTAAAATAACCGTAAACAGTTCAAACTTCAATCCAAACTATGAATTAAACATATATACAAAAACATTTTCCAAAATGGGGATATTTGAACACCTCGATTTGCCAAATTAATTTTATCAGACCAACTATTTCTATCATAAATTCTTGCTAACGACATCCATATAGATTGATTTTGTTATATGTTTAAGACAAGGTACTTTTTGGCGGGCGGTACATGTTTGCTCAGCTCACCCTATAGTGTTTTTAGTAAATAACTTTAAGATGTATCATTAAAAAATCAAACCAAAGTGAGCCTAAAGCATAGGTAGGCGACCATTTTTTTAACATATCGACTTGCTAGCTGATTTAATAATATATTGACCTACACAAATGCAGCCCCCACGTTAATACTACCAAGAAGCATGTATATGAATTTGAAAAGATAGTATCTTGAAGTAGATCTCCCTCTCAAGCTGTGATATACTTAAAAACCCTTCGAATGTTAACATCATTAAGATTTTTGGTAGCAACATGAGAAAGACTTTCAAACATTCTCAAGTGGAAAACCTTAAATAAATGACTGAATCAACTTTTTGCATAAACTTTCACGAAATTTCCCATTAAAATTTCACGAAATTTCCCATTAAAGTTTCAATTGCATGAAACAAATAATTGTGTTTTGAAATTGCAAATTTAAAGTAAGAACCGATCAACTTGAACTTACATATTGATTCTAACCGAAGTAAAGCCTTGTGGATACCCTCAAATTCCAATGTTTGCAAGTGATTGTACAAGCACGACGGGAATCATGTAAAAGGTGAGTGAAAATAGTGTGAGATGCATTATAACCTTTTGAATAGTTAGTGGACGATAGCAAGGTTTTTCCGGTATACAACACGTGGCCCAAGGGCCCATTCGGTCAACAGCAGACTCTTGTGTCCGAGGACAAAGACCGCCTCCTAACGAGTTTTGAAGGACACAAATGCAGCTGGCATGATAGTTTTCGGGTTATTCATAATAATTTTTCTCTCTTCGACTATGTGGATGTAAATAAAAGTTGTATTGACGAGTGTTTCTGTATTTGTTATACGTATAAAATACCTTATAAGAACAACAATACAAAGGTGTAACAAAAAGTTATTATCTTTTCCAAGCATATGATCTCATAACTGATGAACGATGAATGATTACCTAATTTCAGTTTTATGATACTCAATATCATCAAACTTCGCTGCCCAAAGTCCGAGAAATTTAGTGCGTTGATAGAGAAAACAACCTACGAGAAACCAAATTAAAACAAAACAATACAAACATTATAAGTTAAAAAAAGTAATCTAAAGGCATGTAAAAATAAGTGTTCATTATAGGTCGTGTGGATGGGTTTGAGAGTATTTAATCAAGTAGTAGTCGAACCAGTTTTGCCTCTATTGTTTCATCTTAACAAGTGCAGCAACAAAAGGAAGGTTTAATGCATTAAATAACTCTAAATCTAACCATCAACAAAAGTTAATTTTCATCTGCTCAAAATTATCTACCTTTAAAAAAATTAGACAAATTTTGAAATTTTTTTCAAAAATAATACTTTTTTAAAAAAAACTTTCAAATGTAATGCACCTTTTTTTAAGTTTACATAATTATAGTTCATCTTGTAGCCTTAGGAAGCCAACATTCCCATGTGAACGAGTTGACGCAAGACGGAGCCGGGAAGCTGGACTGTGAGCATCGTGTATGTGATCTACAAGGATGAAGGATCCATAACATTTTTCAACCAATAATCTATACATACCAGCAATTTATGTTCATAAAAGTCACCAGGGTGGGTTATTAATGATTCAATCTATTGCTCAAACATTAAGTTAAAAAATTGCTAAATATAAGAACATTAAGTTACTTGTTTTTGGTATGATATTGCTTCTTTTACTTCTCTGTTCCACTCAGTTTTTTTCAACTGAGAACGGTTCTTGTTCTTGTACATTGACAAACAGGTTTGCCTGTTAGTTAGGTTAAAATCTGAAAGCACACTATCTACATTTCTTATAAAAGGTAAACTAGTGGTAGTTCTGAATACATATATTTTATTCTTTTGTTGTTGTTATAAGCTTAAGTCTAGAAAGGAGAAAACAATAACTCTAATTTTGCATCATTCTGACAGAAATAACAAAAACCTCTAGTTTCCTAAACTGGATCCAGCCCCTAATTGCAAGCACTCAATCGTCCGAAATGGTGGGGCTTCACCGAACTTCAATATGTATGCACTTTAATAAACGGGGTGAAGAGGGGGCATAACCTAAGCATCCAAATATGAATTGCAAGAAAACACCAAACTAATAGATCACTGTACCAAGAAACCAACATAGATTTGGTAATTGTAATAATTTATAAAAAATCATAAAAGTGCTTTATAAAAATTTGGAGCTAGTTTCTGATTGTACATGTAACTCAGTGCTACACTATGTTTTTGTTGCTAATAATGCTTACATAAACATGTTTTATGGAAATAAAGAGAAGCAAAAATTAGTTTCTTTTCATATGTTAAGTGAAAGACGACATTATACCGATAAATAACAACGAACCAAGGATTTCCTTGCAATTGGTTTATTCCTGTGGAAAGGAATTTATGTGTAGGACCCGTGGTATCAAGTATCAAACAAATAATGAAGCAATCACAACACAATGATCAAGTTCTTGGATGTATATATGATACCTACGTGAGACAGAAACATACGGCCAAGAACATACGTATAAGAGTAAATGAAAGCTTATTGAATTAGGGTTTACAAACTTAGTATTTATACCCCTTGGGTATTTACAATAGCTACCCAAAACTATGACTAATGTCATATATAAATTAAACTCTACTAAAATATAAATGGACACAACTTTAAGTTCTAACATTCTCCCTCTTTGTGTCCATTTTACAATTAAGCATAATAAACAAAGATTATCTTCTTCACTGGAACCTTTGATCTTGAACATAAATAGAGAATGAATGTTGAAAGAATCTTTAGTTTCAGCATCTTTGTAACTATTCATCAAACAAAAATATACTCCCTCTCGAATGTAGCTCTTGATCTTCAACAATGACTTGAAACTTTTTCATTGCCTTGCTCCCCCTTAATCTTTCGAACAAATATCTTCTTATGATAAGCGGATGGTGAAAAGTGATGTGCATTGATGCAAATTTTCTCTTTAGAAAGTCTTAAGAGATGTTTAACAGAACGAACCACAAATGGATATTTAAGCTTAGGCAAGGTGGGAAGACGTGCATTTGTGTTAGCATTTGAGAAGGATCTTGTTTGACTAACACACACAAATGGACGAGTAACAGGACGAGGAGTAGCATGAGAAACATAGCCACAATTCTTTTCAAGAAGAGTTTGTTGTTTCGTTTCTTCAAAAGTATCTTTACTTTCATTCCAAAGCTTTCTCCGAAGCTTAACCCTATTTATGAATTTCTCTGTGTAAGATTTGAAACTAGAATAATCATCCTTAGAGCAGTTGGTTTTCGGATGCACAACACTTTTTGATGATTCACCTGCATGGACTATTACAGGAACCACCTTGATTTCTTTTCCTTTGAAAGACTTACCCCTTTTGAACTTTTTCAGAATCAAAAGATGTCGTGACCTTTTTCTCTACAGAATTTTGTAAATCTTGTTCCAATTTCTGAATTTTGAGCACAAACTGATTCCTTTCGGTTTCAAAATTCATGCTTTCTAAGGTTGACTTGTTTTGAATATCCAACAATTGTTGCTCAAAATTTCTTATCTTTGCATCTTCTTCAATCTAAAAATCATGATACTTCTTGTCTGAAATCTGTAGTTTTTTAGTCACGTCAGAAATTTCCAAAACAAGTTTGGCATTTTCTTTTTCCAATTTACCTGCTTTCTTTTTATGTTTTTGCCTGGAAGCTACATGAAGATGGATACTTTTACTAAGTTCTTCTAACGTCGTATGTACTCCATTAATTTCTTCTTCTTTGACACAAAACATGGTTGATACTTGACAATGGATCTTTTTGAGCAAAAAGTAAAGGTAAATGATGAATGGCTTGGTTAAATAGCTTGATGAATGGCTTGAACGAAATGGCTTGGAGTGAATGGCTTAGATCAATGGAGTAAATGACTTGGATGAATGGCTTGGGTGAATAGCTTGGATGAATGGCTTGAACAAATGGCTTGAATGATTGGCTTGAAGAACAATGCCGTGAAGACAAATGGCTTGAGGAAGAACAATGGTTTGAAGATTGGCTTGGAGTATCCAATGGCTTGGAATGAATGGCTTGAACAAATGACTGGGATGAATGGCTTGAAGAAATGTCTTGAGCAAATGGCTTGACCAAATAGCCTTGAACAAATGGCTTGAAGTTGTCGACACTTTCAAAGTTCAAGGTGTCGAACCTGTAATCTAATCTTGTGATCTTGATTCTTAACCAAAATGAATAATTTAAGTCCCAAACTCCAAATAAACACCAAACTTATCAAACACAACAATCAATTTGAATCAAACACCAAGAAATCAAGAATAATTGAAGCCCTAGTAAGAACTAGGTTTACCAAAACCTATCGACAATAAGTTCCTGTCGAATCAAACCAGAGATATAAACTTACCTTTGAATCACAACCTGGCTCTGATACCAATTGTAGGACCCGTGGTATCAAGTATTAAACAAATAATAAAGCAATCACAACACAATGATCAAGTTCTTGGATGTATATATGATACCTAAATGAGATAGAAACATACGGCCAAGAACATACGTATAAGAGTAAATGAAAGCTTATTGAATTAGGGTTTACAAACTTGTATTTATATCCATTGGGTGTTTACAATAGCTATCCTAAACTATGACTAATGTCATATATAAACTAAACTCTACTAAAATATAAATGGACACAACTTTAAGTTCTAACATTATGTTTACATAGCTAAAGGAATTTAAGGGTTCGAGAAAACTAAACTTCAAAGAGGAAGTCTTTAAAACCATCTTCTAAGTATGATGCTAGAACTGTTGAGCACATCTCTAAGGTTTTCTCATAGGCAAATATGAAACAAATACCATTCTTGTTAATCACCTCATATGAAACAAATATCATTCTTGTTAATCACCCTAATTCCACTTTCTTCTTATTTTAATTAACTTAATTTAGATTCTAAAGTGGGTAGGTTAACACTTAAGAGGCGAAAATGAGTAATTCTATTGTGGCTTTTACTGGGTTGGGCTAGGACCAAGACTTTTATCTTTCATTCTTTGAATTCTACAAACAACTGATGTATTATTATGACAGTAACCGGATGTTTTTTCATTGTCTATATTCTAATGTCGAAAAAGAGGTCAATATTTTTATCAATGCAGCATGAATATGTTGTAAATATAAGACCTTTAGCCATAAGAACCTAATTCATGAAGCATAGATATATCCTAAGTTTAAGAGCACAGATTAGTAATGGAAAATAGTAGGCATTGAAGTGACTAAGAAGATCAATTATACATTTTGGTTCTAGCATTTTGTCAAATAGTTAGTGTGCATAACCCGTAATGTTTTACTTTATATATCAATTATTGTAGCCTTGCAGGTTAACTAATCAAATTAAACAAAACCCCAGAACAAGTAACTGACCATATAGATCATGGATTTCAAACTTTATACGGTAAGATCAAATATTTCACACTCTTGCTGTTCTTTATGGCGCGGTTGTGATTATTGCAATGGTGATTTATTTATGTTTGTTTTTCTTGAGTTCTATGTTTGGGTGGAAATTTGATTTGGGAATTTTCTTATGTTTCTATGGTTTAGTTTTTTTTACGGATATTCGTGATTTCTCATCTAATATATTATTACATTGTTTGCTGTTACCTAAACAAATTAAACAAAAACAATCAAAACTCATATGCTAAACATAAGAATATCATAGGCTATATTTCATACCAAATTAAAAGAAACACCAGAGGAAAAAGAATTAGGATATAGAAAATTTTGGGTAGCTGTTTCTGTGTTGAGTGAAGAAGATGGTAACAATGAAGCATGGAAGAAAGTATATGAAGGGAAGGTCCATCAGATGAAGTAGGACGTAGAAGAAAACCTGGATGAGACAAAGTAGGGCGTGGAAGAAAGTAAATATATGAAGCAAACTGCCAGTTTTTACATTTTGTTTCCTCTGTCCTGAAGCAACGCGAGGGTAGAAAGTAACTCGTTGAATATAAAGAATTAATGGAGAACATAAATATATGAGAATTTGAACTATTAACAAGAAATAAAATAAAAGGATATGGTTAAATACATTTGGGCTAGTGCAGCTTCCTTTAAACCCCAAGAAATGCGTGATAATAGCCCTTGGCGGTGGGGTTAGACGTGACGTAAGACAAGGTGGCATAAGGCGTACCTTTACGCGTCAAATGGAGATTTTTTTAAGGCGTGGCGCACAAAAAATATTTTTAAATTTTTTTTTTTGACTTTTATACATACATTTTGCAATCGTGTGTATTGAACTTCTATAAATTTGTATTTTGTAATTTGTATATGTTACTTTGCTCTTAATTTGTGCAAGTTTGTGTAATTTGTATATTAATAATGATAAATTGCATATAAATATTTATAAAACATATACAAATTTGTTACCTTAAGTGCCGTCTTAAAAAACTCCATGGATGGCTCCTAAAGCTTGAGTCTTGACCTCGCCGCCACGCAGGTCTTATGTTTTTTAGAACCTTGATAATAGGCCGGTAAGAAGGTAGGTGCATAGAAAAAAACATATACGGAAAAAATTTTTATTAGGTGTCAATAAGATTTTCTTTAACTTAGAGTTCTATTGGTAAAACGTATATTAAAAGTCATGACAACAACCTCTAAGTTGGCTAGAAATGAACTCCTAACTTATTCACAAGCTAATCTATTCCAATAATCTTTAACACATAGATAAGACGGTTTTCTATTTCCAATCCGTAGATACACCAAAGTGCAATGTAATATACTGTCTAAGAGCTAGCCTAAGAATTGGATTATTCAAAAACATCTCCACACTAAATGCCTTAGGCCCTGTTTGGTTCACTGTATTCTTTGGGAATTCCTGGGATTGGGAATTAAAAACCCAAGAAATCCTGTGTTTGTTTAGGAAAAAAGCTAGGGATTTCAAATGATGGGATTTTAAAGAAATCCCACCAATTCCCTCATATGAAGGAATTAGGAAATACCACCACCCCCCATGGTATTTTAAAATCCTTGATAGAGGGGAATGTGCCATTTACCATTTTACCCTCACTTAACCTTATTATTATTATTATTATTATTATTATTATTATTATTATTATTATTATTGAGTTATGTGTTAGACTTTTTGGAACTATTATGCTTAAATTTTAGTTACATTTTTTATTATTAAATAGTGTAAATTAATTAGTTATTATTTATTTATTAAATAATTAATTAAACAATAAAAACTGTTTAAAATATAACTGAAGAGTAATTCTGTCATTTGTCACTGAAACAATCCAAATCCTTTGATTGAATTACCAAACAAACAGGATTTCAGAAATGCAAATTCTGACAGATTTTGTCAACCAAACACATGATAGGATTCACAATCCTGCCAAATGCAATTCCTGCAAATTCCCAATCCTTTGACAAAATGCAAATCCCATGAAAAAAATCTGCGAACCAAACGCCCCCTTAAAGTAATTCAATGCACAAAGGAAGCTTCTGGGGAATACAATGTTAATGTTCTTAAAGGATGACAATCTTTTTCTTTTTCTTTTTGTTATTTTTTCAAATTCATTAGGATTCTTTAAGTCTTACAATCACCAAGAACATGAAACATAAAGTGTTTCAATGTGGTAATGTTTCTTTGATAGGTAGGTTTTTTTTTTTTTTTTTTTTTTGTGTGAATAATAGCATGCCATTGTGTTAAATCAATATACAAAATAGAAAATGCTAACATATTTAGAGTAATTTACCGGTAATGCAAGTAGGGAGAATGCATAAATGAGTTTTCAGGTGGATACATGAACTATATTATAGTATACATTAGAACAAATTTTACATGAATGCAAGATGGAGTAAAATGAGTTTAATATGAGAATAAATATGCAAGCTGAGATGTTCATCCTAATCTGAATTATAGAGCTATGACACAATCAAACCTAAACAAACATCACACAATAGTTATTTATCTAAAGAAATTGAAAATTACAAAACAAAAGCCCCAAAAGACTGTTTCTATGAAAACTAATTAAACCACCTTAACAGACGAAACTAAAAGCTCACTATTAGAGATTACAAATTATGATTAAAGAGAAAAAACATACCCCATGAACATTTGCTCCAATTTCTAAATCCACAAATCAAATTCTTCTCCAACTTTGAATTGTGTACACTTGGATATAGTATAATGTAACTGACTTTCTCCTAAGCATTTAATCGAATACGTTATGTGCAGTTATTAAATTGCCACCAAATAGCTTAAATTAGCAACAACTACATTATCTATATAGAATCCATTAACACATTATGTGCTTATGTGTTCAGAAAAGTAATTAAAAGTAAAAAGAAACATTTTCAAGAGTGGATAAATTAAGAGGTTGGGTTTTCTTTTTAATTCCATTGCGTAACTCATTAAAAAGAATGATTACTAATCAGGCTTCGAAAATCTTCCTACAACAACCAAAACCAAATCTTAACGTTATTTATCATTTTTCTTTTAATATAAGATATAATAATATTTCTTATAGTTATGAAGCTAACGAGTATACAATTCTTAGCCGAAGTTCGTAAAAGTCAACTAATATATCATAAGTTCAATACATCCATACGACTTAACTTTGTTATATACTTATATATGTAAGATTTAAATGTCTCATTATATCAAGGTTTATTAACCTTCAGTTCTGGCCTTGCAATGCTAAAACAGACTAGAACCTTATCAAATATATATCACTACAAATTAAGTGACATATGCTGACGCGAGCAAAGAATTTGTGACGGAAAATTAAAAGCGTTACAAAATCTCTTTTTAAAACAAAATATCATATGATATTCTGATTACAATACGAAGTTACGAACGAGAGCAAAGCAAAAATTGGTCTTCGCCCCAAATAGAACCGAACGTATCCCCACTCTCCTGCTACGATTGTCGACGGCGAGAGAAACGACAATCTTCGATGGCGGGACACCACAATGCCGCCCTGTCTCTGCTTTGTGAGTCGCCAGACCTCTCCTATCTGCTAGGGTTTCCGATTTTGAAGTTTGGGGATAATTTTACCAGGTAAAATTCTAACCTTCGATTCTGATTTCAATGCAGAATAGCTTTGATTCTTCATCGTTTCATTTTAGTTATGTTTATCCCTCTATTTAAAAACAAGAACACACCAATGGAGTACTATCGGTGTTAATTGCTGCCCTGGTGTTACTGGAAACATAAACACGCCAATGGACGATTCGAACAAGCTTCAGGAGACTACCGCTAGAAAGTAAGTTCAAGTCAACACTGTTATTTTGCTACATTGATTCATTACATAAACCACTTTTGCATTTTTCGTTTATAGCTGCCATTGAAGCCGATTGTGAGCTCTGCTCAGACTTCCAGATTTGCTTATTTGTTATTCAGATGATCAATTTGGTAGTTGGTACAGGTATCATCTACAACTCTTAACTAGTTTGTATTAATTAATCATCAATATCCATATGATAGTTTTTATTCTTACAAATCCTCAACATGAATCATAATACAATGTTCTTCAAATCCTTCCCTAAGCCATTCATATGGCTGCCTAGAGGTTTATTATCTCACAGCTACTTCACTCAAAATTTAATTAAGAACAAGCATGATTAATCAGGCTAGGTGGGAACTATTTTTAATTGATAACCGGATGAACAATGCCAAGCTACCTGGTAATTCTTCCCTGGCAGCAATTTGTATTTTGTTTGTACGGATTCTTGTTCAATTTGAGTAGTGTGCTTGTGTTGCTACAAATAGGAAGCGTTTGATTTGAAATAATCTACACATGAACAAAACAGAATATTCTTCAATAGAATTTTATGTTAATTTTACACATAAACCATTCTTGTATAGATTATCTAGTTACTTATTGTATTTTAGTTGAAAATTAATCACTAGTATATAAGTTTTTTATATTTTAGTTTAGCATTTGTCTAGAGGCTTCTAAAATCAATAATAAAGACCTATAACTAACAACTGAACTTATAAAACAGTATGCTAGAGACTTGTTTTGGTGGCTATTAATCATCTGCAGAATATCACATTTTTTATCTGGATTCAGTGACCTGTACATACCAGTATCACTATTACTCACATTTTTAGCCTGTAAATATTTTCAACTGCCGTATCGTTCTTAATTTCAGATCCTACCCAATTCAAACGGATTTCGTTTCTTAGCATTAAAATACAGATTTTCCGGCATTGAAACTATTTCAGTACCATTGATGAAGGCCTATGAGTTGGGTGAGGGAGTAAAAGTAACACTTAGAATCTATGTATGTTTAACATAGATCACGAATTCTTTAAAAAAGTGGGAAACTGGAGGGCCGTCTAATGCCTCATCATTCATGTTAGAACACAAGTTGTATCCATTTTATCATTTTAGTATCGTTTGCTTCTAGTTTGTATTTCCTAGTAGTATGGGTAGTTTTAGTAAATACCCTATGGGTATATAAACAATGTAACTCTACCGTAATTCCTTTAAGCATTTAAATATTATCATTTTTATGTGTTTGTTCTTAGTTTTGATCTCACGTTCATACTAAGTTCATCATATTCATTGTGGATTTGCTTCAAAACTATTGATACTTGATACAATTGGGATCTTACAATTAATATCAGAGTGTGGAGTGGATCAAAGGCAAGTTTATTTGATCCTTCTGTGTTTACGACTGGGTTTCTGTTTTTTTTCGATCCGTTCATCGCTGGTAATCATCAATTATCATCATCTGAGTTGTTTGATTGAAATTTTGGACTAATTTGTGTTTGTTAAGCATTGATGGGGGTTTAGACTCATAAAACATCATCGCTATCATCATATTAGATCTGGATTTGAAGTTTTTCGTAACAGCCGTTTGTATTCTTAAAATCTGATTTGCGATAATCATCGTCTAATAGTATTTGTTTTCTGGAATTGAGGTTTGATCTATGTTTGTTGGCTGATTTCGAGTATATTGGAATCAAACAGTTCCAAAATCGTAAGATATTGAAGGATAAGATCGATCTTGTTTGGGTTTTGACGTAACTGTTCCAAAATGGTAACTGTTCTTGGCTGGTAAGTGAGATTTGGAAATGTTTGAATTGAAATTGGTTAGTAATATACAATTGGTAACTGTTTTCGAAGCTATTGGGACCAAAAACCGGAAAAATCATTAGGTAATTTTGAGTATGGATTGATTTGAGATCAATAGGTTGTTTATCTTGAATCGAAAAGGTTCTTCAAGGTAATCGAAAAGTACAGGGTTTAGAGTGAATGTTGAGTTTACGGGGCTCATCATTCCCTCGAGCCGGTCAAATCCGTAACTCTTAAACCCACTGCTCTTGTAGCAATGCAGGAGCATCCTACATCGGTGAGGCAAGGGGGATTCATTCTTCCTTATAAGGAGAGTGGATCTTACTCCTACCATGTGACGTGTTTTAAAGCCGTAAGGGGCAACCCAAAGTGGACAATATCGTTGGTCGGTTCCAGGTTGCGATCCTACAATTGGTATCAGAGCTGGGCGCCGCACATGGGGTTTATCGTTCCCTCGAGCTGGTTAAATCCGCGACTCTTAAACCCATCACTCATGTAGCAATGTAGGAGCATCCCACATCGGTGAGGCAAGGGGGATTCATTCTTCCTTATAAAGAGGGTGGATCTTACTCCTATCATATAACGCGTTTTAAAGCCGTGAAGGACAACTCAAAGCGGTCAATATCGTTGGTCGGTTCCGTGGTTGCGATCCTACAGTGAACCGAAAGGTGTAGGGCTGCTTGGATCGAAAACAAATTTGTTGATTCTCAACTTAGGTTGATAGAGTCCCGATCGAAAACCCAACATCTGCTATCAAATCGAGACACATCCGGACACAAACCAAATACCCCAAATAAAAAACATCCAAATCGAAAACCCTAATCTTGAATCGAATAACAGAATCATCATTGAGTGTGTTTTTTTTTGGTCTCTGAAGTTACCTATTGCTACACGAAGCTTCAAGAAGTAAGGTTAGGGGTTCAATTTTGGATAAGCCCACTTAAATCTCTATTGCGCCGTTTTTCATATATCTTCTCTTGGGCCATATTTTTTAAACACCATTTAATCATTTATATAATTCATTACAAACACCAACTTCAACCATTGTCCATTTAACCATTCTTGAATCATCAACCCACTTTATTCTTTTCATTTTTTTAATCACCTTTTACTTTTCACTCAAAGATCCATTATCAAGTATCGATCATGTATGGTGTCAACTTAAAATCCAGGATTTGTGCCAAACAAGAAGAAATTAATGTATTAAAGATGTAATCGGTAAAAATCTCCATCCTCATGTAGCTTTTGGGCAACAACAGAAAAGGAAAGCAGATGAATTTGAAAAAAAATACCAAACTTGTTTTGGAAATTTCTGACTTCACTAAAAAACTCCAGATCACACAAGAAGTATCATGATTTTGAGATTAAAGTAGATTCCAAGATAATAAAACTTGAGCAACAATTGTTTAACGAAGATCAAATAACCAAGGATATTCAAAATAAGATGAGATCACAAAGAGAGAATTTTGAGACCGCAAAGAATCGGTTTGTGGTTAGAATTCAGAAATTGGAACAAGACTTACAAAATTGTGTAGAAGAAAAAGTCACGACATCTATTCTAAAAAAGTTCAAAAGTGTAAGTCTTCCAAAGAAAATAAATCAAGATGGTTTTTGAAAAACCACTTATTCTAAGGATTATCATACCACAAAAATTCATAGAAAGGTCCGAGAAAGCTTTGGGATGAAGGTAAAGATAATTACGAAGGAATGAAACAGCAACGTCTTCTGCAAAATAATTGTGATTATGTTCCTCGTGCTACACCTCATCATGTTGCTCGTCCTTTTGTGTGTGTTAGTTAAACAAGACCATTCTCGAATGCACGTTTCCCCACCTTGCCTGGGCTTAAATATTCATTTGTGGTTTGCTCCGTCAAACATCTCTTAAGACTTTCTAAAGAGAAGATTTGCATAAAACCACACCGGCCATTTTCACCCGTTGTCTACCATAAGAATATATATGTTCGAAAGATCAAGGGGGAGCAAGGTAATGAAAAAGTTTCAAGTCATTGTTGGAGATCAAGAGCTACGTTCGACGGGGAGTATATATTTTGCTTGATGAATAGTTACAAGGATACTGAAACTGAAGATTCCTCGACAATTGTTAGGATCGCAACCAGGGAACCGACCAACGATATTGTCCGCTTTGGGGTGCCCCTCACGGGCTTAAAACACGTCAGATGGTAGGAGTAAGATCCCCTTTCTTATAAGGAGGAAGAATCCCCCTTGGCTTTAAGAGTCGCGGATTTGACCGGCTTGAGGGAACGATGAGCCCCATAAACCCAACAACAATCATTATGTGTTAGCTCTAGCGAAGAAAATATTTTTTTTCTCGTTTACATGCTTTATTTGTAGAGTGGAGACAAATGGGGAGGATGTTAAAACACAAGTTGTGTCCATTTTTATCATTTTTGTATAGTTTGTGTTTTAGTTTGTATTTCCTAGAAATATGAAGTAGTTTTAGTAAACGTTATCATTTTTATGTGTGTGTTCTTAGTATTGATCTCACGTCCATAGTAAGTTCATCATATTCATTGTGTATTTGCTTCAAAACTATTGATGCTTGATACAATTGGGATCCTAGAAGTCATCCACTTCCTTAAAAAGGAGGAGGTGGTTAGGAAAACGCTGAAGTTGGTTAAAAGAGAGTGGCCATTGGATGATACCGAGAAGAAGGATTGGCTTGGTTGAGGCCAGAGTTCGGGGCAGGATAGACAAATAGGCGGAGGAATTTGGGGTCTTTAGAGACCGGAAACGTATAGGTGAACGAAGACGAGTTAAAAATTCAAGCGGCGGAGTGAGGGTTTTCGTGCACCAAAGGATCTTGGGGGTAGGGGTGGGTGAAAAAGAGGTGGTGGTGATGTTGGAGGGTACAAAAGCTGAAAACTTCATCGCCGTTCCATCTGGGTTTGGTAGTGGTTGTGGAGGATGTACCACGGTCAAGGAGTTAGTGATCGGTGGCTTTGTATGGTTGTGCGGTGGTGATGCTGTGGTGGAGAAGAGAATGGTAAACATGGTGGTTGAAGAGGAGAATGATTGCTTGAATTTTAGTTAATTACTGGTGTTATAATAAATTAGTCTTGTCAGTGTTTTCCATTAGCCAGTAAAGTATAATTCTACGGCAACTAGCAAGTTGTGCAGAAAGAGTTGTACCATAGATGGCGACATGCGTGCTTGATATTTGGTGTGGAAAATAAACTTACATAGAATTAATGGAGATACGTTGCATCGCTTTCAGTCATTCTTTGATAGAATCTTATGTTAAATTTGTATAATATCTAACTACGTACTTATTGTGTTTTAATTAGTTGAAAATTAATTATTAGGATATAAGTTGGTTATAACTTATAACTTAGTTTAGCTTTATTCTAGAGGCTTCTAGTTATGTAATCAATAATAACGACCAATAATTAACAACTGCACTTGGTGACTACTATCTTGCAGCTTAATTTTACGTACTTACTCATGCTTCGTTCCTTGTATATCTAGCTATCCCCTTTTAATTTTTAGGCTCTCTTTCCATGAGTAGCGGAAGTTGTTGGTTTTCTGACATCGTCTTATGACTGATTTTCTCAGCTGCTTCTTGTAGCTGCAACGCAAACTCTAGCTCCCAAACTACCTCCTCCATATCTGGTCGTTCACTCCCTTGTTCATGCAAACAACGACTTCCTACTTCTCCGAACTTCCTTAAACACCCGGATGCAATCTCATCTCTTAGTTTTTCATCAATCATTTCTTCCAGTGTCCCTTTTCGATAGCAAGTCTTTCCCCATTCCGCTAAACTCACCTTTTCGTTCGTCGCCCAAGGATCGATTACAGGTCTTGCACACAACACTTCAAACAATACCACACCAAATGAGTACACGTCAGACTTTTCGCTGAGCTGTTGGCTCCGGCAGTATTCAGGATCGATATATCCAATACTGCCCTTCACCACAGTGCTAACATGTGTTTCTAAGGGATCTTTGGAGCCTAGCTTTGTCAAACCAAAATCAGACACCTTAGCAACCCAATTTTCATCGAGCAAGATATTTGTGGACTTGACATCCCGATGAATTATTGCACGCTTTTCACCCGTGTGGAGATAATGCAGCGCTTTCGCCACGCCAATGCAAATATCAAGTCGTGTTTTCCATGACAAAGGAGGGTTGTCTGTCTTGTAGAGATGATCCCGTAGAGTCCCGTGAGCCATGTAATCATACACTAGTACCATCTCACCGTTCTCATCACAGTATCCAATGAGGGATACTAAATTGACATGGCGTAGTTTAGACAGCAATCCAATTTCTGTTCGGAATTCACGAAAACCCTGGCTGGAAGATAAGTTGAGCCGTTTGATTGCTACAGTGGTTGGAGCCTTGTCTATGTACCCTTTGTACACCTTACCAAACCCTCCCTTGCCAATGACACAATTTTCGTTAAATTCATTCGTAGCAATTTTCACTTCTTTGAGTGTAAAACTACGACAGGAGTCAGATGGCAGTGATGCATTGCTAGAAGTTTGACCCCAGGATGGCTTATCGTGGGTGGAAGCATATTGTTTGACTCTCCTTTTCCAGCGTAAAACTATGACAAGTAACAGAGACAACAAGATCAACCCTACCCCGACACCTCCGATTATCCTTAGGTATGGTGGAGTCCTCTTCTTGTTCTCTTTAACTGAAGACACCGAGTTTCTTGGTTGGTCTTGAGCACTAAGTTCTGGGTTTGGGCTAGAAAGATTATGGTTCATACTCAACTTAAAGACTTCCAGACCATTCAAACAAGCATCCAGGTATTCATCAGAAAGAGAGTTAGGATGCAACGCGAGCCATAGATCTTGCTTGCTGTTGCGGCCATATAGGTCCTTATTAACAAACACTCCATAATCTTTGAATACAGGATAACCTGTACCGGGAGTCCAGTAGAATAGATCAGCCTCCTCCTCAGCTGTTTGATTATTAATAAAGATCTTGAAAACTGTCTGTGCTTGTTTTGTATATTGTGGTATAATGCTGCAAAAATGGAGGCGGAGCATATAATTAAAACCAGAATCAACGGGAAGTCTCCAAGTAAGATTGTACTTTTCAGACTGTTTCCCCATACTCATCTGGGTTTGATAAACTAGCTCAGGTGCGGTATAGTTCGGGGTCTTTGTGGTATACGTGATCGGATTATGGTAAACAGTCGTCAACCCCATTGCTCCTTCGAATATGTAGTCCCTATCTTGATCCCATTGCCGGTACATGCCGGTATCATCATAACTGGGTACTTGTCCACCACCCATGTTTAGACGGTAAATATTTTCGAGAGCCGTTTCTTCATTAACAAAGGGCCCTTGAGTTTGAGCGATGTATTTTAACTCCTTATTGGGGTTATAATACAAATTTTCAGGCGACGAAACGATTTCAATACCATTGATGAAGGCATATGAGTTGGGTGAGGGAGTAAAAGTAACGTTTAGGATCTGTATATCTTTGACATAGATTATGAATTCTTTAACAAAGTGGGGAACTGAAGGACCGTTGCCTCCTGCATCAGCTCTGTTTTTTCCCAGATAGGAGGCGGTTAGGAAAGCACTGAAGTTGGTTAGTAGAGAAAAGCCATTGGATGATACTGAGAAGAAGGATTGGTCTGGGTCGAGGCCGGAGTAGGAGGCAGGATAGAAAAATAGGCGGAGGAATTTGGGGCCTTGGGAGACTGGAAACATGTAGGTGAATGAAGAAGCGTTAAAAATTCTAGCTGTGGAGTAAGGGGTTTGTGGGACGGAAGGATCTCGTTGGTAAGGGGCGGATAAAAAAGAGGTGGTGGTGATGTTAAAGGGTACAAACATGGAAACTTGATCACCATCCCATCTGAGGAGGTCGGCAGTGGTGTTAGAGGATGTACCACAGTCAATGAGGAAGTGATCGGTGGCTTTGTATGGATGTGCGGTGGTGGTGGTGGTCGTGGTGATGAAGAATAAGAGGAGCCAATATGCATATGGTAAAATGAAGGTGAACATGGTAGGAGATTGATTGGTCCAGTTTTAGTTAATTAGTGGTTTGCTTATAGAGAATAGGCTGATGAATGTATATTTGTACTAGTCGTTAGACACGTAAAAGCTTGACTGCTTGCGCGAGAGTAGCTAGACTTGGAAAGTCTTCTCATCTCAGTTCTTTAATTTCAATTAGCCAACAAGGATAATTCTACAGCTGCTTGTAAGTTGTGTAGTAGGAGTTGTACTATAGATAGTTACATGCTTGCTTGTTATTTGGTGTGGAAAAAAGGTTAAATGAACTAGTCAACAGTCCAAGACGCTAAATAGGATAATAAATTGTATGGCTATGAGTGACCTCCATCCACTTTTATCAAATAATCAAAGTAAGGTGAAAGGGAGATTTTTAGAACTTCTTTTTTTTAATATAATATTGAAGCTGATGTTTTTAATTTTTGTAATATCAGATGTTTAATAAATTAATAATAACTGTTACTCTAGGTATTGGGAAAGATACAAATGATGTGAAGTGATACTCAAATATCTAATTTGGGAAACACAATTAATTAATTATATAGTATTTGACTAATTTACTTAATTAAGAGCTTTATATGTGGATAAAAGATTAAGCTCTCTCAAAGCAATAAAACTAAAAACATAGAAGTGGAGAAACAACATGATATGGTCGATCCAGGAGGACGTTAAGTCATTTCGACAGCAAAAAGTTCATGTTGAGTATTGTCACACATCAGACGAGTGTGATTTTGTAATGTACTTAATAAGGGTAATGGATTACTTCTCTCATTAATGCTAATTTGATAGGTTCATTTTATTTAATTCTTTTAGTAGTTTTTTTAGCTTTTTAGTTGTTTTGCATTTGTATCATATTCCATATTTGCATATTTTATTTATTCTGACCTATTTCGGGTACTCTTGAGTCTTCGTGTTTAATTTCAAATTTTTAGAAGACTATGGCGGAGCGGATATTTGTTGGGTATTAATTTGGAGCATAATGGACAAGAAAGGGGAATGGACTAAGGGCTGTGGACTCACTCAATTGGACCAAGAAAGGGGAAACAAAAGCTGGGCTTAACAGTTTGGGCCCAAAAAGGCCAAAGAAAAATTCCAGCCCCGGAACGCGGCCCGCATGGCGGGCCTGCGAGGGCAAAAATGACTTTTTAAGTTGGATCTGACATTTTAAAGGGCATCTAGGGCAGAAACATAGCAACTTCGGTGCAGAAACAGGGGTCACGATTTGGAGCTCAGGGGAGGCGATTTTCAAGGGTTTTTCAAGTTTTCTTCAAGATTTCTTCTTCTAATCCATAAATCTTGATGTTTGGTACAATTAATCTCTTCTATTTCACTCTAGTTATGTGTGGCTAAGCCCTAATTTTGGTTGACATTGGTAACTCCATGGATTGTTAGCAAACTTTAAAAGGTTTATGATTTGTTCTTGATATTTATGAATGTTGTTCCTAGTTAAATCTTTATTCCATTCTTATGTTTGTATATCATGAGTACAAGTATTTGAGTGGTTTATGTTAGTTGTTTTCTTGATTACGTAATAGATCTTCAAAACAACAAGTAACAAGTGGTTTCATGAATGTTTAGGCATCTCTTAAACCATGGAATGATATTCTCCAACATGGTAGTGTAGATTTTGACTCCTCTTGGATTTGGCGATTCTTAGATTGTAATGTTAATCAATTTTTGTGAATTAGATGCTTGTTTGGTTCATGACTTTGATTAAGAAGGGGTGTTAGGAACTATTCCAAACTCAATATTAACTAAGAAGAATCTAGGTGATTTAAGCTTTTAAATTGCTATAGCCAAATTAAATTAAAGAAAAAGTATTGCACCATACTCCTTGATGATAAGCTAGCTAATAGTTCATGTGATAAAACCAATGTTGACCAATTCACTTCTCATTGATTTAACCCGTCTTGCCTAATTGCAATTTTTATCTACTTATCAAATCTTAGTTTTAATTAATCAAAATCTCAACACCCCCCCCCCACCCTCTTTTATTTTATTTTATTTTATTGTTGCTACAAAAATCATCTAAACTTTTGAGTTGCATAGAAATTTAAATTGGACCAATATCCGTGAAATCGACCCCTTTACCATTATTATGCACTATAATATGTGCTAGAATTAAAGGGTTATTTGTTTGTTGGCCTCGACAACCACCATAATTGGTTTTAAGTTGAAACTTTACAAACTTACAGTTCGTTCATAGCACTAAACAACATATTAATATTGAAAGAATAGTGCAATGATTTTGAGATTTAGCAAGTGTAGATTTCAAGGGAAAAAACTTAAAACAACCACATACACTACAAATAATTGAAGGCTCAAGCAAAAGGGGCAATGATACGTGCTCTGAGCTGACCCGAGATTGGTTGATAATTAACAAATGTAAGGTTTTATTGTTGAAGTGGTCATTCGAATAGTTGGAAGTTGAGTAGGCTGTTTTCATTTAATAAGGAAGAAGTTATTCTTCCCTTTTAATTTACTGTTTTTTTGCTAGTAGATCAACATATAGTAACATCTCTTTGATTGTAATGCCTATTTATAAGCAGCCTATTATCTAATGAGTTGCAGCATTCCAAATACAATATTCATATGATTTCTTCTGCAACTATTTGCATAGTTTTCCAACATTCTGGTAACAGAGCCAGGTTGGCTCCGTTAAGCACCGTGGTGATTCTGTTTCGTGTTTCTTTTATCATGGCAACTAATTCACACATAGTGAGTCTATCAGTACCATAGGTTCTAATTTTCAAAGGCGATTCATACGAATACCGGAGCATCAAGATGAAGACCCTGTTCAAGTCTCAAGATCTTTGGGAATTCGTGGAGAATGGTGCAGAAGCAAGTGGCGATGAGGTAAAACAAAAGGAGAACCAGATTCGTGATGCTAAAGCTCTCTTCTTCATCCAACAAGAAGTGGATGACTCTATATTCTCTCATATAGCAGCTTCAACTACAGCAAAGCATGCTTGGATGATTTTACAAACCGAGTTTCAAGGCTCTTCAAAAGTAATTACGGTCAAACTTCAATCGTTATGTCGGAATTCGAAACCTCATGCATGAAAGGGAATGAAATCGGTTCAAGAATATTTGGCTTACATATCGGCCACTGTGAGTTAGCTGAGATCCTATGGAGAACAAATCACAGATGAAACTATAGTCTCCAAGGTTCTGCAAAGTCTTCCTCCTAAGTTTGATCATGTGGTGGCAGCCATTGAGGAGTCCAAAGATCTCTCCGCTTTCACTTTTGATGAATTAATGGGATCTCTTCAAGCACATGAAGTAAGAATCAACACGTCAACAGAGAAAGAGGAAGAAAAAGCTTTTTAAATCAAAGGTGAAGGAGAGTTCTCTACTTCTAGAGGTAGAGGATGAGGCAGCTTTAGAGGAAGGGGGAGAGGCCGTAACAATTCGCTCCAATGTTCACATTGCAAGAAGTTTGGGCACACTGAGAAATTTTGTTGGTCAAAGCCAGGAGAGGCCAATTATGCAGAAGAAGATGATGACTGAGAAGATTACTTGTTCATGACTTTCACATCAGGTGATGCAATGAGCAATGACTTGTGGTATCTCGACAGTGGGTGTTCTCAATATATGACGGGAGACAAGTCCAAGTTCAAAGGGCTTGATGAGTCAATTAGATCGCGTGTTTGGTTAGGTGATGATAAAAGGACTGCAGATCGAAGGACTTAGGATGGTGCAAATTACAATTGGTAACAAAACAAAACCGATTAAAAATGTTCAATATGCTCCCTGCTTAGTTCATAATCTAACGAGTGTTGGTCAATTAATTGAATCTGGTCATTTGGTGATATTTCAGGGTCACGATGCATTATAAAAAACAAAGGAAAATTATTGGCACAAGCAAACATGACTACCAACAGAATGTTTCCTCTTGTTTTTTATAACTGAGAGGTGGCTTTGATCAATGAAGAACTAGATGAAAGTGATCTATGGTACCTACGGTATGGAAATTTAAACAACATAGGATTACAATTGCTAAAAATAAGGATATGGTCAATGGTATACCCTCCATTAAAAATCAAAACAAGGTGTGTGAAGGATGTTTACTCGGAAAGCAAACAAAATAGGCGTTTCCTGTTAGGAAGGCGTGAAGAGCAACAAAAGGTTTGGAGTTGGTTCACGCTGATTTGTGTGGACCAATGAAGACTGAATCCCTGTCCAGCAGCAGGTATTTTCTACTATTTACCGATGATTTTAGTCGCATGAGTTGGGTATACTTCTTACAATTCAAGTTAGAAACTTTTGAATGGTTCAAAAAATTTTAAGCTTTAGTAGAAAAGTTAAGTGGAAAAGTATTGAAGGTACTAAGAAAGAATCATACGGTGGTTGAAATGGCTAAGTCCATGTTGAAAACAAAGGGTCTACCTGATGATGGTCAGAAGGAGTGTCAACGGCTGTATATCTCATCAATTTATC
Organism: Dittrichia graveolens; assembly: GCA_038502395.1. NCBI lineage: Eukaryota > Viridiplantae > Streptophyta > Magnoliopsida > Asterales > Asteraceae > Dittrichia > Dittrichia graveolens. The sequence goes on from JARJIL010000004.1 coordinate 21,489,432, forward strand.
ACCCATAAAGGTTGTTTGGAATATGACACCATATGAAGCATGGCACAGATACAGACCTTCGGTATATCATCTACGTGTTTTTCGAAGTATATGTTATGCTTTGAAAACAGGAGACAGGCATAAGTTAGATGAAAAATCAAAAAATATATATTTGTCGGTTATTGCTCTAACTCTAAAGCATATAATTTATATGATCCAAGAAATGAATGTTTAAGTATTACTAGAAATGTAGTATTCGATGAACATGCAGCTTGGAAATGGAGGGTGGACAAGGTTAATTCAAGAGCTGTTGATCATGAAATTGAAGAAGGAAATGAGGTCATAAAAGGTACAAACATCGATAATATGGGATTGGTATAACAATTCAGTCATCTGGTTCTAGTTCATCAGATGAGATTCCTATCAAGTCTTCTTCAGAAAGTTCTCCTAGTATATCGATGCATCTTCACCTTAGTTTGAGAGGGAACATTCCTAGGCGACGGTTCAAAATTGAGGGTGAAGTTAACCCACCGGCAGCACTATTTGTTGCTGACCCAGTCACAGTAGATGAAGCAGTGCAAAAGAAAGAATGGAAAAAGGCAATGGAAGATGAACTTCAGGCTATATAACACAATAAGACTTGGGAATTCGTTGATCTTCCTGCAGGAAAGAATGTTATGGGGCTCAAATGGATATTTAAAACGAAGTTTCAGATGGGAGCATTCATAAGCATAAAGCGCGGTTAGTTGCATGAGGATACACTCAAGAAAAAGGTGTGGATTATGAAGAAACTTTTTCTCCCGTGGCACGATTTGAGACGGTTTGAACTCTTTTAGCATCAGCGGCACAAAAACAGTGGAGGGTACATCAATTTGATGTGAAGTCGGCATTTCTAAACGGAGATTTAAATGATGAAGTGTATGCAATACAATCTCCCGGGTTTGAGGATGCAAGTAAATTGAGCAAAGTTCTCAGATTGAAGAAGGCTCTTTACGGGCTTAAGCAAGCCACGAGAGCATGGTATAGTACAATTGACGAGTTCTTTCATAAGGAGGGATTTGAAAGGAGCAAGAATGAGCCGACTTTGTATGTTAAGAAAGAAGGTCGGTACCCATGATTTGTTGGTAGTAAGCCTCTATGTAGATGATATGATCTTTTGTAGCTCTTTGAGTCAACTCATATCAAAATTCAAAAGTTCCATGAAGTCTATGTTCGAGATGACTGATCTAGGTGAACTGCATTTCTTCTTAGGACTGGAAGTGATTCAGTCTAAAGAGGGAATTTTTCTCTCTCAAAAGAAATATATTTATGATACCTTAAAGAACTACAACATGGCAGATTGCAAAACAAAGGATACTCCTATGAATGTGAATGAAAAGTTACACGCTGAAGATGGAACGGGTCGAGCAGATGGTGAAGAGTATCGGAGTTTAATCGGACGACTTATCTATATGACCCATTCAACTTATCTATATGACCCAATCAAGGCCCGATATCAGCTTTGCAGTTGGAGTGCTCTCTCGGTTCATGCATCAACCAACTAAACACCATCGTGGTGCTGCCAAAAGGGTGTTACGGTACTTAAATGGATCAAAAGAGCTTGGGATTTGGTATCGAAAGTCTGATCATTTTGCTTTATGAGGAAGTAGTGACAGTGACCAGGAAGGCTCAACTAAAGCACCACCGGTAACTGTTTCACTCTTGGCTCAGGTGTTATTTCTTGGAGTTCTAAAAACAAGCTACAGTTGCTCTTTCGTCAACGGAGGCTGAATATGTGGCGGTAACTGCAACTGCATGTCAAGTGGTTTGGTTAAGAAGAGTCCTAAGTGCCAGTAGACAACTGTTCTCCATTGTGATAACAAGTCTGCTATGATGTTAGCCAAAAATCCGGTTTTTCACAGCAGAACTAAGCATATAGATATCAAGCATCGTTTCATTCGTGAGTTGTTAAGCAAAGGAGAAGTTCTGTTGGAGGGTTGTAGAACAGATCAACAACTTGCAGATATGTTCCCTAAGAGTTTATTGAAGAAAAAACATGAAGAACTGTGTCTCAAGCTTGGTATGTCCACATTCGAATGAAGGGGGAGTGTTGAAGTGGTCATTCGGATAGTTGGAAGTTGAGTAGGTTGTTTCCATTTAATAAGGAAGAAGTTATTCTTCCCTTTTAATTTACTGTTTTTTTGCTAGTAGATTAACATATAGTAACGTACGTGTCTTTGATTGCATAGTTTCTCCAACATTTATAAATTAAGATTAAATTTCATAAATTTACAAGAGTTTTTATAAAATCTCTCTTGAAAAATTCAAATTGGTGGTGCATCTTACAAGACGGGAAAGGAATTTTGGTCAAAATGAATGTGTAAGTTGTGTTCATTATGTGGGCATAGATATTAAAACATATCACTCTATCAAATGTCATAATTAATTAAAAAACACGCTGTTACACACCTATTTATTTGACTGGTCGTTGTCAAGGAAATTCGTTTATCGGAGAAATTAATTGGAGTAATAAATGGTCTAGGAGATAATAAACAAAGAAATTTATATTATTAGATGATTAAAATATTGTTAAAATCATTATTTATTTATTTATTTACTTAAGTGATGTTTGATAATTAAATGGTTAACTAAATGGTATTTAATTAATTAAATTCTAATATTGTGTTTTGTTCACATAGTGTTTTAAAGTAGAATGGAATTTTATAAAGGAATTTAATTCGTCCTAAGGAATCAAATTCCTAAAAAATTATATTCCATTTCACGTTTGGTTGGCAAAAAATCAAAAGAAATGTTGTCAAATGATTAAAATATGCATTATTAATTTTTAGCTAAATATTTTATAATTAAATGATCGATGGTCATGATGGAGGCGATTGATGTCAGTGATAACGATCGGTGGTTGCAGTGGTCGGTGGTGGTGACGATGGCTATGGCTGGTGGAGGTGGTTGTACATGTTGGTCGATGCTGGTGGAGTGGTGGTGGTTGATAGTGGTAGTAGTGGCTGGTTGCATTGTTAGTGGCGGTATCAATGGGCACTGATGGTGTCAACATCAGCAAACGGTGGTGGTTACCGGACGTGGGAAATGTCTAGATTACCTAAAAATTTTACCAAACATGATAATGAAATTGAAATTAGTTACCTATTTATATATCAATTTGGACATTTAAAACTAATTCTAATCCTAGCTTTAAGCCACTAAAACTCTCTCCATCACTCTTGCGTTTCAAGACCAAGCACACTTGTATAGGATTTAGGTTTTGCACATCCAACATACACACACATCAAGTTTGTTGATTCATGTTCCGGTCTTGTGTAGTGTAGTTTAGCGTTTGAGGTAAAATTTCAAGAACCCTTATTATACTAGTTTATAGTTTCTAGAATTCAAATACATCGTTGTCTGAGGGTTTCAAGTTTAAAGTCGTCAACCTCTCTGCATTTGCATATGAATATTGTGTTTACTCATCTAAAACCTAATATTGGTATAAGAGCACTCTTGTTTTAGCATAAAGCTAAAGTTTTTACTTTTATGTGTTCTATTTGTTTTCTTGACCCAAAAGTTTTAATTTTTGTTAAATTGGTTTAATCCAAGATAAAAGTTTTGAACTTTTGAGAAAAACTTTACATGTATTAAAAAATATTTTAATTCTTTTAAGAGTTCAAGATAAAGTTTTGTTTCTTGTTTTTGGCTTATGCGACTCAATGGAGGGCCTAGGGCCACTTTCCTTTTTCTTTTGGATCGAACCAAGAGCTCTCTAGGCTCATCACCTTTCTTCTTTGGTTTCAAGACTGGACTAATCTAATCGACTTAGTAGGCTCAACCCACATACTAGAACATTGGAGAAGGCACACTTCGGTGTGTAGGATCTTTAACCGCACGAGGGCTTCGGCCCGATGACATGTGTTAACTTCAGTGGTCTTCGACCCATGAGGCTCTCAACTGCAAAAGGGCTAAAAGCAATCCAAGATGCAACATTTTTTCTAAATACGTATGCACATGTATTCTCAAACACAGTTATTCACTATACATACATGCATGCATATACACAGTACAAATTAGCTCAACTCATAGCTAAAGTTGAACACAACAAATAGAACTTTACAAAAGAAACTTCTATCGTTGTGCTGTTTGTAGAAACACAAGAAAAAGGTAAGTTCGATCCATACCACTCCAGGCTTTCAAAGACGGAAATCACCATATATCAAAATACATAAAACCATATTCAAATTAACAAAATCACAGACAAAAAATTAAACTATAGTAAGTGAAAATGGACCACAAACAAATCAAATGTATTTCTTCCTTGACAATTGGATATTCATAAACCCAAATGTTTTTTTTTATACATCAAGCTACCATTTTCTCAACCAAAATGTATTTTAAAAGTTAGAACTCACTACCAGTTACAAGAGAGTTTAATGTGCATAAACCAAAGGGTAATATGCGTTAACTTGGTTTTTTTTAAAGTTATTATGAAATTTTGTGTTATTAAGATACGTAATATAAAATAGTTACTAATCTATTTAATAGTTTCCGCTTGATATTGTTTATTCAAACATTACGATATGCTTTTTACGGGGTTTACCGTGAAATTTTTTATCATTAATAGTTGTTACTTTTTTCTTATAGAAGTTATGAAATCTTGTATATTTTTCATCTTACGATTATCAATCAAGAAATCTAAAGCATCACATCCATTAAATTTGTATATTTTAAAAATAATATGAAATCTTGAAACATTTAACAAGTTTGAAAGTGAGAGAGAGAGAGCATGTAATATTTTAATTTTACTTTATATGAGAAGAATATGTAGGTTTATACATAAGATTGTATATAGAAACTCGTAAAAAATAAAAAATTCTCTTATTTTTCACCACTTCCATACATAAGATTATAGTTTGAATTAATTTTGCTATTAATACGTATGTACATGCAATTTAAACTATGGAAAACATAGCCTTGATTGTGTTAATTATGTATCCGCATATGGTAAAAATATTGACTTTCCTTTAAGAAAAATTAATTTGCTACACTGCTATGACTGAAAATATTGAGTTTCCTTTTATTGAAATTTTATATTGCTAGAAAGTAAAGGATTACATTATATATGAAGAGCGGAAGGGTAGTTTGGTAATTTCAAAACACTTAACGTTTAAGAGTTTAAGCAAAAAGGTGTAAATGCTTTATAATATAGTATAGATAAGGAAGCTTATTTTAAGGACCATCGGGTTTTCGAAAATAACACTTGGAAAGGGAATTGGTGTTGGAGGTCAATGGCGAGAGTAGAGGTGAACAAATAGGACTAGTCCGACCGGTTCGACGAAGACCGTCAAGACCGGACCGGTCCTAAACCGATCCAAGACCGTCGGCCGGTCCACGGTCCAAAACTCCAAACCGGACCAGAGGAGAGGATCGCCATGAACCGGTCCGAACCGAGCCGGTCCAAGAGTCTAAACCGGTTCTAAAAACGAGTTGGTCCAGACCAGTCCCAACCGCTAGTTTTTTTTTACAAATACTCTATAAATACCTCACCACTTCTTCCATTTTTCTTTATACCAAACTTCTTTCTACATATTCTCTATATTATTCTCTCAATTTTGTCACGTTATTTATTTCAAACAATATGTGGTTTAATTTCGAAGAACATTGTATTTTATTTTCAACAATGTGTAATTTTATTTCGTACAAGTGCACAATCATTGAAATTTTCAATAAGATTGGCATATATTTTCTACAAGTATATATGTTTATAACTTGCGATTTTTTACAATTCAATGGTCAAAAAAATTTACAAAAAGAAAACCGAAAACTAGAAATGTCTTAACCGAAACTTAAAATAAAAAACCGGAAATGTCTAAAAACGAACCGAAAAATATTCGAACAAAAATCAGACGGGTCTGGACCAAAGTCGGACCGGACTGTCTAAAAACCGAATGGTCTTACGCGAGGACCGGTCCACTAAGGACAGGACTAGCCTCGAACCGGACTAACACCGAAAGAGTCCGGGACCGAATTTGTTCACCTCTATGCGAGAGGAAGAGTAATTGAAGATCTAAAAAACTTGAGTTGCTCCTTTGTAATTTAGACAGGAAGATATTTGGATCAGATTTGTCTCATGGAGTCTTGGCCCAACAAGACTATTCTCTGTTAAAAAAGATTGTAGCACTAAGCCACTAATGCATGATAAATTGGCTGGTTTTGAAGAGCACGACACCTTAAAGCATTGGAATTCACTAGTAGCAATTAAGGATTTAAGGTGGTCGTTTTTATTTGGCGTCGTATAAACAAGGCTTTACTCACAAGGCAATTTAGGTTGTATGAAAGTATAAGAAGATATATATTTGCTATTTAAAATTATTTTTCTCTCTTTCTATATATATAGGATTGAAATCAATAGAGATGTATGTGAGCTAAGGAAAGATGGGAGAGAGGAGACATGATGTTGACACCTAGCATAAATAAATTAAGGGTATTTTAGGTACTTAAAATTCCTTTTATCTCTCCTTCATCTCGTCTCCTACTTCCAGATTAGAGGGGATGGAGTGGGGTGTATTCCCCCCATGTGGTGAGACATATCGGAGGTAAAAGCCACCTCACGGCGCCGTGAATTGGCTTTCATGTGGTAATCTCCACACAAAAAAGGGGTGTGGTGTAATTTTGGTGGGTCCCATAAGTATTTTCTCTCACGCATTTTTATTGAAGTTAATTAGTGGGTATTATGTGGGTCTCATATTTTAGTGTGATGAAAAGTGATCGTGAGTGATACACACAAAAAAAAAGTGATCATATTTTAGGTGTGGTGGGGAGTTACCACTCCCCTCACTTAAAGCTGATCTCCAAATTAAAGTTCATTTATCTCTCTACCCTACTCTTTTTGTATTCATCAGAGAATCGAGATCCACCAGCCACCCCCTTTGACTACCGTGACCTGTTTTTACCTCCTTTGCAAGATGCCGACCATCAAGTCGTTGTTGGACACCAATTTGTGTGTATCATCTCCTTTTTAAAAGATTGAATCCAGCGACCTTTCATATTCTCTAGCCATTGTGATTAACAACGGTCTGCAGAATCGCTGCACGAAAAAGGCTCCGTTTTGGAAGGTATTTTAGTTTCGAGGGTGGTGGTTATTTTGTACAAGGCTTGCAATTGATCTGATGCACTATCATAGCAAGAGAAGACGGTTGCCGACACTCCCATCCACGTTAGGGTTATTTGTGTGATCTCCTCCACCACCGTTAAAAAAACTGGGGTCGGGGTAGCGTTGATTGCGGCACAGATTTTGGTTCACGTTTAGGGTTTATGATAGTGATTTTATGCATCAGATTTGTATATCATTGTGTTGACAGGCATTAGATTTCTTTTTCTTTTTAGTTCTTGTGTATCAATGAAAATAGTGTTAATGGTGTTCAACTTTTGTTGGCACTATATCTTTATCAGATTTGATATTATCATATATATTTGTATATTTTCTTGAGTGCATCAGTTTTGGTAGGTGTTATGTATAGATTTCGTGTGCATCATATTTCATATTCATTAGGTGTTTATGTATAGATTTTAAATTGTGCATCAGATTTCATATCGAGGTTAATCAAATTTTTTTTGGCTGGGGAGTTAATAAACGTGATTCTAGGAGATAATCGTGATTTTAGGAGCTGTGAGAGACTTCTTATTCCAGATTTGTCCTTAAACTTTAATTAATTGACATTTAACATGCATCAATTTTAACTAATTTTTTATTGACTTTTGATAAAATCTAATGATTGATATTACCTCTCTCCCATCTCTACTTAATTCCCCTCTTAGAATATATATATATATATATATATATATATATATATATATATATATATATGTGTGTATATAGGGTCAAGGTTCTTGTAAAAAAATAATTAAAGAAAAAAATGTAAGGAGAAATCTAAACCATTAAATTTATGATATTTAATAACTAACTTTCTTTTTTAACTTAATTAATTAAAATTGGTTAGTTGTGAGAAATATAGTCATTCAAACACTAGATTAATTCACGTTCAAATTTTACAATAACCAGACCTAATTCACGTTCAAAATTATAGCAGATGCACATAGAGAGGAAATATCCAAAATTTAATAAAAATTGATGCATAACTTCAAGCAAAAATTGATGCACAATCTTTGATCTAATGAAAATTGATGCATAACTTTAAGCAAATCTGATACACAATCTTGAGTAAATCTGAGGCACAATCTAATTTCGAATTACAACCATGGTGGTGATATCAAATCATCCACAGCCAAAAGATCTCATATACACCAACAAAATAAATGATAAATCTGATTAAAAATATTTGTGGATACACATCCAGATGCAAATCGACGAAAGATTTAAATACACCAACAAGATCGATGAACGAAAGATTTGATATACACCATCTAGATCTTATGCAATTGCCTAACAAAATCGATGAACGAAAGATTTGATGTACACCATCCAGACCTTATGCAATCGACGGTGGTTGTGAGGCGGTGCTTGTAGTAGCCACGGTGGTGGTCACAGGAACCACAGTGGAAGCAGATATGTGCACTTGTAGTAATCCGGGATGTTTTTTAGAGACGATGGTCATAGTGAACTACAGTGGAGGCGTAGATGGTATAGTTTTCCGATAACTTGCCGGTGAGGATTGATCGAGGGACGCTGACATGTGGTAGAGACGGAGTATTGACGGCAATGGAGATGACGACATAAGATGGGAGTGGCGACAACCAGCAAGGGAGGCGGTGGTGGAGACGCTCGGGAGGGTGAGACGCGGAGGTTGCAGAGGAGAGATAGGAGGCTGAATTAAATTAATGATTTAGGGTTAGGAAACGTGATCACAGAGAGATAAGAAGATAGATGGATAAGAGATAATTATGGAGGAGATAGAATGGTGAAGATAAAATGTCTAAACTATCTCTATGTTAGTTATGTCCCCTGTCCTCTCGAGATTCTTTGTTACCTTTTTTACCTTAATATTTTTTTATTTGATCCCAACTCTCTCTCTCTCTCTCTCGCTATATATATATATATATATATATATATATATATATATAGGATCAAATGAGAACACCTCCTAATATGAGAACTTGGAGAACAGTTTATAGCCCTAGGATGATTTTTATTTAATGGCTGAGATTAATCTTGGTTAATTAAGGTATGTTGAATTTTAATGATTTGATTTAATTAAGATAGGTTGATTTTAGATCTCTTATTTATCTAATTAAATGATTGGCCTACAAGTTTTCTCACCATTCTCCATTTAACATGTATTTTCACCGGATCCCTCCTCTATCTATAAATATATTTATATATATATACTAGCATCATACCCGCGCAATGCTGCGACGGCAAATAGTTTTTGGTTTACAATATGTCGCTTTCAAGAATGTAATGATATGTTATTTGCGCGATTCAATGTCACGAAAAAGTTTTATACAGCATGTCCGTTTTTTTTTCAAATTTTCTTTTATTTACATTTAACTATTTTACTAATTTTAAAAATAAATTCTAAAAGACAATAAAATAAGAAAAAAGATTTATATTGATGAAATAAAGAGAATAATTAATAAGATTTTAAAAATTATGTTGATGTGGCCTGTTGGTAGATAATTGTGTTAGTATGAGAGACTATATTTTGAATTAAAAATTAAAGTAAATTAGGAGAGAATAAAATAGTTAAAAATTGAGTGGATGAGATTAATTTAAATTAAATGAAGGATCAAAATTTAAAAGAAGAGAGAATGTTAAATAGTTTATATAGTATATATATATATATATAAAGAATAAACTTTATTTAAAGAACTTAAAAGAATTCATTATGAATTTTACACGTGTCATTTGTCAAAGACAAAATTGGAAATATGCTTGTTTTACAAAACCCATGCACCTCCGTAACAAGTTTTTCAGCCATCTCGATTTAAAACATAATAATAATAGTTATGCTCTTTCGATCAGTCTTGCCATATATCTATAAAAATTTTATTTGAAAATGCATGTAACATTTTTAAAATGCAAGTTAGAACTAAATCCTCCTAGCCCTTTGTTTTAAAATAAAAACCTCCGACCAGGCCGGGAGTTATTATTTTCAAAAGAAATAACTTCCAGCTATTGAAAGCTTAAGGTTACTAGAGATGGCTTGTACTTCTCGCAGTTTATATTGTACATTTTCTAAAGTCCAGAACCAACACAACCAGTGGATAATAAACAAGAGAAAGTAGTGTTATACTGGTTTAATAGTTTGGATCATTTCATGATTATCTAATAATAATACCTAAATAAATTAGGTTAATTAATATTACCAGCACAAATCATTTTCCCCGTACAAAAGACCATAACTGGTTATTACAAGTAGCAGAAACAAAACCAATAACATAATCCCTCCAACTCCAACGTTGTTGTCTGCATAATACAACCCAATCCATTCCATTCCATTCCTTACTACAACTTCAAACATAGATTCATAGGAAATTTTGGTAATAATAATTAAGGAAAGGATTGATTCCCGACACAATTTTTTTTACCTTTTTCTACCCCCACGTTCTCTTAAAGACAGAGAAAGCATTTCACCTCCACCAACATTATAATACGCAAGTGATAAGTTGTCCTTCAAAAAACCAGCCTTCCCACTCAGTTTCTGTTTGTTTGCAGGCAGTTGAATCTCTCCAGCAATCTTCTCTTTCAAACTGCTTACACTTTCAGACAACGACTGAACTGTAATTTCCAGTACTTGCCCTTTCAGATTCCCTTCATCAACATTAGGCACCGAAACACTTATACGAACCGGTCCCTGTCACAAGATAACACTAATTAATAATCCTTTTCAGTAAATCCAAAGTTAAAATTACTCCTACTAATAATAAGTGTACCGGATGTTGAGCCAAGAACTGATCCTCTGGGACAAGCAAAGAGTCGTCAAGTCTTTGTTTCTTCGGTTCGGGTTCTTCAGGAAGTGGAGGAGGAGCTTCTTCTGGTGGTGGTGGTGGCGGCGGCATTCCTTGGGGCATAGGTGGCGGAACCATAGGCATGCCATGTTGAGGCATGAAAGGACGTGGTCCAAGAGGTGTGAACTGAGATCCAGGTGGTGGTGGCACCGGTGGATTAACTGACATTGGTGGTGGAGGCCGATTCATCATGTAGTTCATTTGCATGGATTGTGGTGGTGGTGGTGGACGTATTGGGGTAACCATCACAGACGGTGGCCTAGGAGGCGGTACAAGACCACCGCTAGTTACAGTTGAGTATTGAGCATTAGGTGGCACACGAGGGAGATTCAACGCAAGCCCAGGAGGAGGAGGTAGTGGTCGAACTGATGGAATGCCGCCAGGTCTAGGTGGAAGTGCTGCTGGACCCGGAAGATTACGGCCATCATCAATTTGATCCTCTGCATTTTGCGACATAGCTTGAGTTGCAGTCCGACCAATACTCCCTGTGTGTCCATCCCAAATCACCTGTTTCGGCTGTTCATCATTTTTCTTTTCAATCTCTGCCTTCACTGCATTAGAAACCTCTTCCTCTGTGGTCCCAAAAATATCAGGTCGGGTCCGAGCAAGCCCGATAATATTTCTCGAAATTTCATCATCTTGTGCAAGTGTAGTCTCCTTAATCTTGGCAAACATTCTATCCTTCTGCTCTTTATACTTGGGATCAATAAGCGATATACGCATATGTTCCGACATCTCGTTGACTGGAATTAATTCACCAGTAATAGGTGAAACAACAGTATTAGTCGGGTTTCTCTCTGCTTGTAGTAGCCTTTCCTCTGGCCTCTTATAATTCTTAACAATCCTCATTTGCGGTTCAATTTCTTCCTTCACATCTTTTTTATTATCATCTTTATTATTTTCTTCAAGACTTGCAGCCTCCATACCTTGTTGAACAAGCTGCACCTCCTCTTCATCCATTTCCATCTCCATTTCCACTTCCGCTTCCTTCCCGGGCTCCAAAATCTCTTCCTCAACAGCTGACATCTTACTCCGCCTTATAACTTCTTCTAATGTCATTGGCGGCGGTAAATCATCATCTTCATCGTCTCCATAATCAATCGTCTCGACAACAACAAAATCATGCCAATCAATCATCGACATTAACAATCTTTCTTGTTCAATTTCATCCTCGGCTTTTTGTCTCGCCTGTTCCTGGGACCGTTCCCATTCAAGGCGGTGCAAGCACCGTTCAAGAACTGTGGTCATGTCGGTCACACTTTTTCTCAGTTTATCCGTCAACCCTTTAGGTGGCATTAACACTTTTGAATAAGCATCCGCTAGTGATGTAAACAGCATAAACATACTGTGTGTAGGCTTCAAGAAGTGAAACTGAGGGTTATTATTCTCTCTACTAGTTAATCCAGTCAAAAAAGATTTCCCGTTTCGTGCTACAAATTGTGCAGTGAGTTTAATTATATCCAACTCCTCACCCGTAATACCCTCAGGAAGTCGAATTGTGTACTGCTCAGCCTCCGGGGGGTCCAGAACTTTCCGAACAGGCCTAAACTTTGCTGATGGGTCAGTTTTCTCGGTTGCATCGTTGCCATCTGTAGGAGCAGAAGCAGGATTCGACTCAGGAACGAGTGCATCGGATGGCTGAGATGATTGTTGCCCTGGGGGAGCTTGATTTTGAGCACGAAACTCAGACAGCCTGTGCTGATAATAAGCATGATATGGATCTGAACCGTTTAAAAAATTGAATTTGGGATTTCCAGCATTGCTAACAATGATTCTTTTCTCAAACTCAGGTCCGTTTTTGGCAACAAAGCTCGCTGTTTTGTCTACTATGGTTCTGATGTCAGGGGGAGGATGTATAATTCCAATTGTTCGGGTGTGTGTAGCAATTGATGCAGAGGCGGAATTTGACTTATTTTTTTCATCATCGGCCTCTTGCATATGGTCGTCCTTTGAGTCACTTTGTACTTGAGATGGCGGCAAAGGACCTAAATCACCATCAGAAGGTGGTGCCGGGAGCGGCAATATAGGCAATGAGCCCAACATATTCAGAAAAATATGCTTCAGAGTCAATAAGGATACCCTGCAAATAAGAAACTATAGGTGAGATCTGGTAACAATAAGTAACAAATTATATGGATACTATTTACATTACAAGATTCATAAGCGTATTTACACAAAGTGTCCAAGCATAAGATATTCAGCCCGTCAGAATGTCAACTAGTCAAATTTATAGGAAAAAAAATTCGCCTAAATACAAAATGAAGCACATAATAATAAAAACTAAGAAGAAGTCCCTGCCAATAACCAAATGATCAGAGATATGACAGATATAGGCTAGCAGAACAAACAAAGCCTACAATTAATTCAGAAATATGCTACTAACAACCAATGAAGAGATAGCACAAATATTTCGGTTTAATATAAAACGTAATTACTAGATCATATGCTTCAAGTTTGCTATCTTGATACTGATTTAGAACAGCTAAAAGATACAAAGATAATCAGCCTAATGAATTTTGAAAAAATATATGTAATTTGAGTTCATAAGTAAACAAGATTTAATTCAGGCATTCTACAAAAATATCTATATGTGCATAATATTGTATGATCATAATATGCACGAAACCTAAATTCACTTGTCAGGGCTTGATCTAGATACAGAAAACAGAGAAACGAAATCAGTTCATAGGTTTGAACTGAGAGATATTACACTCTAATTTTGCTAAATTTTTGTTAAAACAACACAACAACGAACCCAATCCCGCCTGAGAGGGATATGGGGGAGATAAGATATAGAAACTCATACCTCTACGGGAGGAAAGAGAGAATGGTTCCCGAAGACCTCTGGCAAAATTTTTGTTAAAACAAAATAAGACTAAATACAACATAGAACAAGATAGACACATACAACATTATAAAAACATTCAAAAAGACCAACAAATCAAATAAGCGTAGAAGAGCACCAGCACACTGTTCTCGTGTTTTAAATTTAAGGAAAAGAAAGGAAAGGACAAGAGAGGAAAAAATTTAATTATTTGTGTTCTCAAGTTATAAGGAAAAGAGAGGGAAAAAATGTAATTATCTATGTTAAATCAGGGGATTATTCCTCCTGATTTGTACTCTTTTCCATATTGTCGATCAGTGAATTCATCTTCTATTTCTATTTCTCTTCTTCTTTGCTGTTAGTGTAATTTAGTTCTTATCAATTGGTTCCATTGCCGTGAAACCATGGAGATGGATGAGGAGAACTTCCTGTTAGAGACACGTCTTGATTCACAGAGTAAAAAACTCGATCACCTAGAGACCCAGATGCGAGATTTAACTCAAGTAGTTTGTTCCATGGAAGAAACTCTAAAAAATTTTATCGAGAAGATGATCGGTTACAACAAGCACCAGGGAACACATATGAATTCAATCGTGAAAGGTAAGCAACGTATCAACAGTCACGACGAAGTACCATTGCAGCAGAGTTTATTAGAGCTCGATAGAAGGATGAAGTTGTTGCTGAACAGAAGCGACGATAACAACAATCAATCAGGATCGACTAATCTGGTGGGATTGACAAAATTGAAGGGTGAGGGAGAAATCCTAGATGTATCTTCGAAGGGTTTGCAAGAAGAGGTTAGCGATTCCAGCTTCACAAAGGGGGGATCAAAGGACGTAGTGATGGAATTCAAGCAGAAACATATGGAAGGTACGGAACCTAAACTATCAGTTGAATTGGGGAGCCTAAATTGATCCATCACTGTAAGTAAACAAAATTCCCAACTCGATTATTAGAGTCATCATCCCATAATTGCACCCAAACTGCCTCCAAATTTATACATCAGAAACTTGTCTGATGTAGCGATACCTCATCAGTTAAACCCAAAGATTCATTTAATCATTATTTATCTAGTGAGTAGGGTTTTTGGGTATGCACACAAGGTGCTCGATAAAAGTCCTACACCATCTTCCAACGTAATGATGGTAAAACCCCCTAGCAATGTAAAATTCTATATTGCTCGGCATGGCCTTTGTAGGCATCAATCAAAACAGCCTAACCCCCCTCATTACACAAAATTCTACAGTGATACTTATATGTTGCTGAGTAATAAACCACCTAAACCCCCAGATTACTCTGATTTCTTTGTTCTTGCTGCCAACAAGTTTAAACTGCAAGCTCAAATGGATGCTATGGGTTCCAAAATGGCGAGACAGATGGTTGAAGGGTTCATGTTTGAGGGATTCTTTTTTAATTGTGGAGCAGAATCTTAGAGGGGTTCACAAGATTTTGGTTCCATCTATAATTAATGGTGTTAATGGCTCCATTATGAAGCATGTTTCCATGGTTCTTGCCACCAGAACCGAAGGCAAAAGGAGATGCAGAAACAAATATCCACCTGCTTGGCAACGAGGTTGCAATATTTGTGTCTTAGTTGGGCTTGCCACTCGACATAAAGAAACAAAATGTGTACATGATGAAACGGATGAAGAACTTTATTCTAGTCTAAAGAAAGTTGTCAAAGCAGGGGGACTAAGGATCATGCACCGTTATGAGATAATCAAGTCTGCTGGTGGTCTTGCTCTTATGTACACAAGTTATGTCAATCTTAGGGAAGAACTTCACATGGCTGGTCATTTGGGTTTTAACCCTCCAGCCATGTCATTATTTGACCCTCCAACCATGTCATTATTTAGTAGGGGGGCAGTTGTTGAGCTAGAACAGGCTCTGGTTAAGAGTGAAGCCACTGCTGAATCCTTAAACTGCTTACTAGGAGTGCCAGTTCAACTGATTGTCATTTTCTGTTCGGAGTCTAGTTCAACTTTTGATAGTATCAGCAAGCAAGAGAAGCAATATGCTATATTTAATTAAATGAAGTTAGTGCACATTATAGGAGTTTGTCAAGAAGAGAAGATACGAATGAAGATTTTTGGGGTATTTTTATTAGCGTCACAGATTACGGTGCTGCCAAGGCGGCTTATTTGGCTCCTAAAGTATTTGATATTTTTCAACAACAGGATTGAAGAAGTGGATTATCTATGATTATCTTGAATTAAGCAGTTATGGGAGTAACCATAACATGGTCCTTGTGGCTGCCAGCCATGATCTGAAAGCAAAATCAAGGGAGTCGAATCAAGGTGCTATGCCAAATTCAGAGTGTCAAGCAAAGACTAGGAGGGGCAACACCAAATCTTTTGTGTTATTGACATTGCAACAGTTTACAACTGTTGCTGATCAAGTATTTACTCTTGGTTTCTGTTTTACGAGGGGATTAGCTTGTCATATCCGTTACACGCTTGAACGACCTGTCACTTTCTTCACAATTATAAAGGTTACAATCTTCTATGTTGGTATTACCATCAAGACTCTCAAAGATAAATTGCACAGGACAGGAATTGATGACTCAAAATCAGCAAGAAGCCACAGCAGATGCTGCTCGGGGAACCCAACTTCGAGTTACTGAAATTAGGCTTGAGGACAAGCCTTGTTTTATGGGGGCGGTATTGATGGAGAATATAATATGGGTCAGTTTTAATAAACCAACAGCCCAATGGACCCAAGCCTGTTCGGTTAGAAAAGATTATACATACAGAGTATTGGGGGAAGGGGGGGCATTGAGAGTTATTCTTCTGTTTGGTTATCGGCTGTGAAGCTTGGGCAGGAAGAACGTGATTCTTCTATGATTTTGGCAGGGGAGCATCTGATTGATCACCTTCTGATTTTACTTGTTCTTCATTTCTTTTGTTCTTCTTGTAATCCTATCAATTTCAATACCTAATAGGATTACAAGAAGAACAAAAGAAATGAAGAACAAGTAAAATCAGAAGGTGATCAATCATTCAGTATCTTTAGAGTTTTTTCCATGGAACAAACTACTTGAGTTAAATCTTGCATCTGGGACTCTAGGTGATCGAGTTTTTTACTCTGTGAATCAAGACGTGTCTCTAAGAGGAAGCTCTCCTCATCCATCTCCATGGTTTCACGGCAATGGAACCAGCTGATAAGAACTAAATTACACTAACAGCAAAGAAGAAGAGAAATAGAAAGTGATCCCCGTCCCCGCCCCGTCGGGTTTTTAATCGGGGCACCCCGTCGGGGATTTTCTATGCCCCGTCCCCGACCCGATGAATAATCCCCGATCCCCGCCCCGACCCGAACGCTGAAAAGATGCAGTTTTATATATCAAGCAAAAAACACATTATAAAAGGGCAAAAACTGGATGTGATTTGTGAATATATATATATATATACACACTAGTAAAACCTTTAGGCTGTGCATAGCACAGCCCATGAAGTTTTATGTAATTTGTTTTAAGCATGAATATGCAGTTTTGTAGTCTAATGTACATATGATAGTGAAAGCATGACACTTGTCTACCAACTATTTTTTCCCGCTGCATGCTTAACGCATGGTAGAATGAAATTAGCAACAACAAAAAAACATAAGTAAAATGATGCATCAAAAGGAACTAAATTTAGTATAAATTACAATTAGTTAGGGAAAATCATACTTAAGATGAAACTAACTTTTCTTAACACAAATCAACGCGGTAGTGATCTCATGAAGATGTAGTTGGAGATTGATCCCTTTTGTTCCCCTTTGATGATGTTTTTTCTTTAATCCTTATGTGTTGGTCAAGCGTGAAAAAGTTTCTCACATAACTCATAAGTACGTTAAAATCTGTAAGTAAATCATATGTTCCTAATGTGATGTGACAAAATTCATGTTGAATGTATGTGTTTTAAAAATCAGTTTGTTGTAGAGTCATGTTCATCCTGGTTTGTAAGTCACTAAGAAACTGAAGCGTGAGAAAATAAATAATATGCAGGTTAATAGCTTAATGAATAGAGAACCAAACATTGTAGCTCCTAAATAATTGATCTTAGGCTCACATATACAAAGATACAATTAATGAACAGAACATCTATATCTTGGGGCCCTTGTTCAAGTATACTTGCATTTATTAATCAAAGAGGATATTTATAGAATCACAAGAATGTTCACATTATACAATAACATATTACTGAATCTAATTATAAATCTTTAAAGAACAATATAATGTCAATGCACATTATGCAACAAGGTATTATTGTATTTTTAACTGATATAACGTTTAGAGAACATTCTAATTTATAAACAAAGAGTTGATCATGTCATGTGTGAACAAAAGCCTATAAAAGTTAACCTTTGTATATCTCAAAAGCATGCCCTACTATTCCACGCTTCAGAAAGAAAAATCAATTATTTGTGTCACCTAAGCATTGAAATAAATATTTAAGTATGTACCTAAGCAGCCCATGTCCCATGAATTCTCACTCTGTAAGGAGTTGAAAATTTTAAGGTAATTAGGAAGTCTTTCTAAGCACTAACATAACACCGGTATTTGGTTAAATTGAAACCAAATCATCACATAATTAGGAATAAGTCCACAATCGGATCTTTATGATATATATGTAGCAGAAATCAAAGGAAAGTAGACACAAATATACACTGCAACAAATTATCTAACAAACATGTGAAGCACGCTTTTTTTTTTCGTAGCAAACAAAATTTTGTTTTCAAGAGAAATGAACTTGTACTTATCTAATTTCACATGAAGATTGTGTGAGGAACCATACATAATCTAAAAATGAGCAAAATTGACCACGTTTGAGGCTTTAAAATCATCCCTGTATAATCAACTATAAAAGCCTTATATCGTCTATGTTTTATTTACCCTTAAATACTTTATATCTTAAAATTACCCTGGTGTCTTCAAATGTTGTCATGTTATATTTGTTAACTTGTTTCTTTTTCACAATTCCACACATCCTCATGCTGATTAATGCTTATCATTACCTTCCCTTGAAAATGTTTGTTCTAGCATTCTATCAAACAGTTGGTGTGCTTTACAAATCATGCAGACAAAAAACACTTGGATACTGAATGATTGAAAAACAATTATTCATATTAACACATAATAACCAAGTAAAGCATACCTATTCTGAAAACCTAACACATAATAACCAAGTAAGGATTCAAATTAATCAAAAACAAGAAACACATACTCGATACCTCCTTTTTTAGTTTTGACCTGCGACAGATTGATTTGCACAGCTTGAATACTTGGATTCGAACAACAAATCGAGACTTCCAGAGAACGAGGTATTTGGTAAAATCGGTCTTGTTGCTTGCTGCAGTGGGTCGATTAGTCGAACAATAGGTCCAACAACTCGAGAACGAGGAGAGAAACTGATATTCTGAGAAGGAGAGGGGCGGCGGACCGGCGGTGGCCGGTGGCAGTGAGTCTCGACTGAGGAGAGAACAGTCTGTCGAGTGTCGAAGCCTCGAAGTCTGTCGATTTGTCGAAGCCCTCGAAGAATCTGTCGAATTGTGGAAGCCCTTGAAGAGTCGTCGAGTTCGAAGGTGGGGGTGGGGGCGTAGGGCTGGTGCGGGGGCGGCAGCAAAGGATGTTCACAAATAAAAAACAAGGGAAAGTTAGAAACCCTAAGTTAATAATTTTATATATATTATATATAAATATTTTTTAAATTAAATATATATATATATATATATATCGGGGTGGGACGGGTTACCTTGACCCGATACCGAACCCGAACCCGAAGAAATCCCTGAAGTTTTCCCCGATCCCCGACCCTGACCCGGAATGTCTAAACCCAACCCGACCCGAGCTTCACCGGGCTTCGGTTTTCCCCGTCGGGTTCGGGTTGTTTTGCCATCCCTACACGATGTTTAATATTGAATTTTGACTTAACGAAAATTGAATAAGTTATCAGAATGATAATTTTACATAAGTTAACAATTTTATTTTTTTATTTAAACACTTCATTTAACAGATAAAACAAATAATATTACTTATCTTCCAAAGGACAATCCTCTACAGGCGGGAAGACTGATTCCTCTAAGAAGCCGAGGCCTGATTCTCCTTGGTGTTCTCAGTGTCGCACTTACCATTCTGGTGAGTGTTCTAGTGCTACTCAATGGTGCTGGAGGTGTGGACAGAAGGGCCACGCTAGTTCTGAATGTGGTTTTTAAGAAAATGTCTGTTACCGATGCTATAAGCCTGGGCACAAGTTGGCAGATTGCCCGGAAAGATAGAGTGCCGGATCTAAGGGGTCTTCTAGGGGCCAAAAGAAAGACGATGCGCCTCGCGCGAAGAGGAGAGCATTTCATATGACAGCGGAGGAGACCAAAGATGCGGGGGATGTCAATACCGGTACATTCCTTACTAACTGTTCCCCTGCATATGTGTTCTTTGACTCTGGAGTTGGTTACTCTTTTGTTTCTTCGTCTTGTTGTTAGAAGTTAAGATTATCTGTTTCCTAGATGACTGATCCCCTTAATGTGGAAATTGCTAATAGTGAGGTAGTCTCTGTTACAAAGAAAGTTCCAATAGTTGTTCTTGATGTCTAGGGAGGGGTTTCCCTATCTCCTTCTGTGATACGATGATCGGGATGGATTGGCTCAGCAAGCGTGATGCTGAGATTATCTGTTCCAAAAAGATGATCAAGATCCCTCTCTCCGATGGATCTTAAGTTGTTGCTTGTGGAGAATGACAGGAGTTTGATATTTTTGTTATCTCCGTTGTTAAGGACATAAAATTCTGTTTCGAAAATTGTGACTCTTTCTTCGCATACTTATTGATGCCAAGATAGAGAAACGACCAATCCTAGAATATATGAGTAGTGTTTAATTACTCTGATGTATTTTCTAAAGAACTGTCGGGTTTACCTCCGGTCAGTAATGTCACTTGTAAGATTAAGTTGTTCCGGGAGCTATTGTGGTGGCTAGAGCTCCATCTGTGGTATGTTCTCGAAGTTCTTAAATAGGAACAATTGTACGCTAAGTTGTCTAAGTGTGAGTTCTGGCTAAGGGAAATGTATTTCCTTAGTCCTGTCATTTGTAAGAATGATGTCAAGTAGATTCAGCAAGATAGAAGCTGTGATGAATTAGGAAGTTCCTCGAACTCCTTTTGAAATTAAAAGTCTCTTTGCCTTAGCTGACTACTATTGGCGGTTCATCCGCAGTTCCTTAAAGTTTGCGGGTCCGTTGACTAAACTGACTCGTAAAGATGTATTTGTTGTCTGTTCAGAAGACTTTACTGTTTATCGTAAAATCTGTTACCTCCCTGGTGAAGCCAGTGTTGTAACAAATGCCTTAAGCCATAGAGGACCGTCAACGGGAGATAAGTTTATGAAGATCACAATGATATCAGATGTGCACGCAAGCTGAGATGAATACCAGAGACCTTGTAATCGGTCGCGACGATTTGAGACTTCGAAATTGAGGTTCGTTTTGTTTGTTGCAAATGAGTCTGCAATTGTAGACTTATTTGATTCAGTTGTGTTAGTAAGACTGTGACATGTCATGGTCTTTCGTTTTTGATTGTTTTGACTTTGATTATCTGTTGTTTCTAGTTCTGACAAAGTTTGCAACGTGAGTTAGGCACTTGTGTTCATCTGAGCATTGCCTATCACTTGCAAACTAATGGCCAATTGAAGTTAGGTCCACGCTTTACGGGTCCATTCAAAGTCGTGCGTAAAGTCAGTGATCAGACGGTAACACTTGAGCTACCGCCTGAACTAGTCAGTGTATATGTCTTCTTTAACGTGTGTTACTTACGCAAGTGCCACATTGAAGAAGAATCTGTGGAGATTCTTGACACGAAGGTCAAGAAGCTACGTAAGCAGATAGTCGAGCTAGTCCTCGTGAAGTAAGAACACAACTTGGGTCCAAACCCAACGTGGGAAATCGAGGACGTGATGAGAGCAAAATACCCTTACCTGTTTATCACTGAGTGGATTCCGAGGACGGAATCCTCTTAAGGGGGGTAGATTTGTAACATCCTCAACTTGGGCCTAGTTGTAAGTAGTACGTATGTATGTATAGTCGATGTAATAGGAGTATTTAATTGTAAATATTTGTTGAGTTATGTGGATATAAATGTGTTTTAAGTATGTATGTACGCATGCATGTATGCTAAGTATAGATGTATGTTAAGTATGTATGTAGTTAATTAGATATGTGAGGAAAACCTCATGGGAAGAAAGATCCAGAGGCAAACCGCCTCTGGAATATAGATAATTATAAAAGTAAGTGTGCATGTGCATGTTTGACTTCTTGGAGTCAAAGATAACAAAACACACACACACCTTACGTCTCTCTTCTCTCTCGCTGCTATTCTCGAATTTCAGAAGAAGAATAAGAGCTCTCGGTTGTTGATCTTTAAGGTTAGCAACATAATTTGTGTATGTTTAGAAGATTAGATTCGTGTGTTGTGTTGTTAGAAACACAACTCTATGCATGAACACCTTAAAGAACATGGAAAACTCACCTTTGGATGGGTTTTGTATGAATGGTGTTCTTGTTAAGATTTAATGTGTTTATGATGATGGTTTGAATAGAATATGATGACCCAAGATGATCTGGGCAAAAGAACGATGAAAATTTGACCTTTAGAATGGATTCAAGCATGTATCGGAACAGTCTATGAAGTTTTCGGATTTCGATTGGTGAAGTTGTCGGAATCCGCAACTTATTGAAAACCGAAGGAATTGTCGGAATCCGATAGAAGTGTCGGATTCCGCAACTCTATCGGATTTTATGTTTTGAAGTCTAAATGAAGAATCCGTAAGTTGTCGGATTTCCAAAAGTTCCGGATTTCTTAGTATCGGAATCCGCAAGTGTCGGATTCCGTATGCATAAAGAATTTCCTAAGTATCGGATTTCCTTATTTGTTGGATTCCGAGAGTGTCGGATTCCATTGAATTAAGTCAGAAATGCCCAAGTATCGAAATCCACATGAAAGTGTCGGATTCCGTGTGAAAGTGTCGGATTTTCCCAAAATCCGCAAGAACCATCGGATTTCCTCAATCCGACAGTTTTGGCAGATTTGTGGTAAGTCCAAGTTTAAGCGTTCGTTTTGTAAGTTTTTCTATGCATGTATGAATGATTAAAGTCGGTATGACATTTTAGGTGAACTTGTTGTAGTGGAGTCAAAGCCAGATACCTGTACGTAGTAGACTACTCAGGTGAGTGCCTACTTTCATGAGACTCAGTAGAGTAAGTCTTGCATGCTAGATGATTATGTGAATATGTATGAATGTGTATGTATGTATGTCTAACCTGTCTATGCAGGTATGCTTAAGAAGATGAGTGTAAGTTTCTGAACGATGTTGTAGTTGCTTGTAAGATGTGTAATATGTGCATGCCAGCGTGTCCAGATTGGAACCGCTTAGTTAATATCTGACGATGTGCGTGAATGATTACCTGTATGATGATGCATGTGAAAGTATGAATGAATGATTGTATGAAGAATCCCTATGGGATCATATGTACGATATATGATGATGATGGATCCATGTGGGATCAAATGTACGTATATGTGAATGTGCACGGTCTGCAGACCATCTGACATCTGACATCTGAAATCTGACGCATGGTTAAGGTCAGCCGGTTAGCTGGATCCTAACAGGACTTCGGTCATTTCTGGATTTAACGGTGACTCGGGGTGCATCCTGGGTCGAGGTTTTGCAGAACCGTCGTGCCTTAATGTGAGTGGTAATCGGCTGGGAACGGCTGGATTACTTGAGGAGTCTTTGACTCCGTGAACGATGCTTGGTGGACTGCCTTGTGCTCCCCCACCAGCGCGGATTGGTCATGTCTGATTCCCCGGTTCGAGTTGTTGAGCAGGACAGACTCCCCTGCAAGATATGACTCTTACTGATCTTGTCAGCACACCGTTATGTGTTAAGCTAGCAATGCTTGCTTATGTACGATATGTATGATGCGATATGATATGATATGATATGTTGCATGACTCCCTGTATTGATGCTTATGCTAAGTATGTACTTACTAGCTAGTGTAGCTAATGGTGCTATGTTCCATTTTCAGGTAAAGACTAGATGGCCTGAAGAGGCAGGTGACTTATGATGTAAATGCCCCTTGTGGGTTGGAACACTTAACTTTATGTTGTAATGTATGTTTGATATGATGGTCGGTTCCTGTATGTTAGGTAACACCAATGATTGTTTTGAAAACAAAGATGATGTAATTAACTATATGTTAATATTAAAAAAAATTTCGCTGCTAAACCTGAATTATCACCAAAGCAACTGTTTTCAGAAGCGGTGTTACAGTTCTCGCGGTTCTCGTAATAAAAACGGTTCTTAAATAAACTTTTCACTATCTTATATAGGCGTCATTTATTTAGATAGACCCTTAATAAAAAAACAAACATTTTCTTTGAAAAGTAACCATAGATAGTTTTAACTCATTTGTAAGAGTATGAGAATTTGGGGTGTTGTTCGGTTATTTTATTTAGTTTTTGGGGTTTAACAGAGAATTAGGGGTGTTAACCAAATAAGATTTTTGCATTTTTTTTTAGTTTTTTTATAATGCTTGTTTAACCAAAATCACATAATGGCCTACTGAAGAAAAAGATAAATTACAAATTTCATCATTATGGTTTACATAAAGTAAGTTTTCGTCCTTTAGTTTTTAAAATTATATACGTAGTCATTATGGTTTACATTTTTTTACAAATTTAGTCCTTTAAGGTTAAAGGCCACTGGTATACTTTGCACATAGAGGTATTTTAGTAATTTATTTCTTATACTTATCACTAAACAATATTTCTAATTAACTGTATAATTACATTTACTTATAATTAATTTGCTATTAAATAAAAGAATCTTTAACGAATTCACTATTAAACAAAATTAGACTAAAATCTTCAACTTGATATAATTAAAACCTGATCAACAAAAACCTATTAGATATTGAACAACATTTAATTTGATTATCATCCCCATGCAAACAAAATCAAAGGTGAGTCATGAAAGTTGATAAATCAGTAACTCGCGACACAACTTTTATAATTGAAGTTCAAAGAATCATAGTTTGTCCGTGCATATTTTATTGATCTAGATATGATGCTTGTACAGAAAATGTCGTACTACTATAAGGTGGATCAAGAAATAGTGAACTATAACACTCTATATGATAGAACTCGATAAATTGGACAAAGAAGTCTCTTGCGGAAATTATTTATCAAGAACAAACCACTACTTTTGAAGATAACACTAAATGCTTAGTGAAATGTTTGTTTCAAAAAAATCACAACAAAATCAAAAACCTAATAAGAGACATTGCTAAATGCTTTGCAAAATTTTACAAATAAAAAACTCTATCGGATCATTTTTATTTGATAAAAAACCTTACAGTAAAACAAATCAAACTTTGATTAGGGCAAACAAAAGAATTTTCAACAACTTCCATGAGTGGTGGTGTCGACAAAGATTGAGAGGTGGTGTTGACGGCAGTTGCAATGACAACATATGGGTTCGGTGGCAGTGTGACGAAATTGGGGCAAAACTTTGAGTGGTGGTGTGACCGTAAGGGGCAACGCTGTAACACCACTTTTTCATATTAAACTTATAAAATACTTTAACTTTTGTTAACACTAAAACTTTTCATGTTTTTAGTCAAATGTGTGCTACAACTAGCACTTTTTTCTTTGATAGGCTCGCCCTTTATTGAAAAAAAAGCGCTAACGCTCATCAGAGTTACAAAATACTAGTTTATATTTACACATGTTAACGAGTATTTCAAAAGACATGCCAAAATTCATCTTTCCAACTATCCGGAGCTATCCCAACCATCAAGGAGCTGGGCCTTAAACCTGTGTCACCTGCAACATACAACACTGAAACATAAACTAACGCTTATTGAGCATACTATTTGAAATCAAATAATCAAATAACAGGACTAATGTCTCTTCATGATGCCTCACATCCAAGCTGTAAGACCTGCAAAACTGTTCAAACTATTACTACTTTGGAGTATAGCAACACCACATGCATAGGCATACCCCTTAACATTGTTCTGGTGTACAGCTACACCACCTGCGTAGCTATACACCCTGTCACTACTTTGGTATACAGCTACACCACCTGCGTAACTATATACCCTATCACTTTATGGTACACAGTTACACCACCTGCATAACTATGTACCTTGATACTGCTCTTGTGCATAGTTATACCACTTGTATAGCTATACTACATGTATAGCTATACACTACTGTTGTACAATATATGTACATCATAGATATAGTACATAACAAAGATAACATACAATTTGTATCATGTACACTATACACTACTCATATGTAACACCCTCAGATTGGGCCTAGTCGTGTTCAAATCTGGTACGTCAATATTAGAATTTAATATTGAATAAAAGAATTTTTATTTAATTAATTAAGTTGAAATTAGAAGCAAATAACAAAGAAAAGATATTATAAAAATATTATAAAAACAAATAAGAATAATAAAATATTAAACGGTTTAGAACGAGGATTCCAAAAATATCCCCGTTAGTTAAAACGGGTATTCGTGCGTTGAGTTGTATGTTGAAAAGGGGAACAAGATACCCACTTGTGGATAGAATTAACCCGCAAGTCGGTTTATGTTTTGTGTACCCACGTACACACCTACACAAACATACATACTCTTTTCCTTCTCTTCTCTCATTTTGCTTTGTGTTCTTGGCTTTGAAGAAGAAAAGCTTTGAAGATCATCCAAGCAAGTTCAAGTCCAATTTGTTCCTAGGCTTAATCTTCCTCATCTCAATCTTTGTTGTAAGTTAATTCTTCATATTCTTCATTTTTCAAGCTTAGGTCCAAATGGGTCAAATTGCAATTTGACACCAATCCAAATCTATGTGTATAGAAATCAGTTTCATGAATTAAAATGATGTTTAAGATTGATTTTGGAAAGAAAGAGTAAAAGGGTCAAAATGGTGAATTTGATCCCAAATCTTGAATTGGTAGTTAAAGTGCATAAAAACTGTGTTTCTAGCTTAGTTTTATAGTGTATTTTTATATGTGAATGAAAGGAATTGGCTGGAAATTGTTTTGGTGCAAATCTGTTTGGAAACCAGTAGGTTCTGTCGATCCTGCTGCTCTAAATGGAAAGGCACAGGCGTGCCTCTCAAGAACAGACCGTGCCTTAGGGCGTACCCGGGAAGGCACGGCCGTACATCAAAAAGTACGAGCGTGCCTAACCCTAGATAGTCGGGGAGTGTGCCCTGTAGTCACGGGAGTACCTGAGAGTAAGGTACGGGCATGCTTTAATCAGGTACGAGCATGCCTTAGCCAGGCACGGGCGTGCCCTGTCATTTGGCAGATTCTGTTTAGTTAGTGCTAATGTTTGGAAACCCTGTTTAGGTGAACTAGTTGATCCAGAAGCATCAGTACCTTAGTTCATATTGTTATAGCTCGTCAGATGAGTGCCGGATTGAAGGAAACTCATGCATGCAAGAAACCCAAGAGCAACGGAAGCAAGTAGTAAAAACAAAAGGATTTCGGGTTTACAAAGCACATGCACAATATTCTTTGAGTGAGATCTAGCTACAAAGAATGATAGCAACGAGAAGAACAAAAGGAAACCAGAAATGAGATCATACCCTTGATGTCTTTGGAGGTTTTGGTGTTGAAGATGTAATACTTGAACTCGAAGTAGAGCTCCTCTACTAGTATCCACACCAAGCTCTTTGTGAATCACCTTTGCTAAAGCTTGATATACTCCACTTCCACACCAGGAACAAAGTCTCAAGAACAGCAGAAGAACTCCTTGCTATGGCTAACACAAACTCAAATCTCTAAGACAACTCTTAAGTGAGCTGTAATGTGTAGGTTAGTTAATTTGGCAAAAGGTCCTTCCAAGTATGAAGAGAGGGGTTTATATAGGCCCTAAGGCAGATCAAGCACTAGGGTCAGCCAAAAAGGCTAGCCCTCATTGGACCAACAAAAAGGTCCAATAAGATTAAAGTGTCACTTTGACTTCTGCCTTCACGGTCTCTCACGACCCGTGAAAGAAGTCGTGAAGGCATCACCGCCACGATCCCTTGACCGGCCCATGAAGCCTCGTGAAGGGCTTTACGTCATGACCTCTTCACGACCCGTGAAGGTCGACAGAAACCCTAATCAAACAAGTTGACTCTCTTGACTTGTGATGTCGGATTCAACGCTTGGCGTGTGACCCAATAGGCCCGTGCCTTATCGGCAGTGATCCAATACACATGTATCAGTGGGCATATAACCAACAGACTCCCACTTGCACATGATACAACATCATATTTTAATCACATACAAAGAGCGGCTCTAGCTAAGCATCTATGCCCCCAAGTCGGCACGAGTTGTCATCCTCGACAAAAGCCTAATAGCCTGGAAGGGCTTATGAGGTTCTATAGATAAGTGATCATGTGCATCCTTTTGTTCGCGGATATCCATGTGAACATGAGATATGGAAAATGTCAATCTCCAAATCGTTCACTATTGTGGTTCTCGATTATAGATTGGTGGTGACCAAATAAACAAGTTACATCTGATCTAAAATCAGTGTAACTTGAGCACGGCCATGCATATTTGATGTCAGCTCCCAATCATCGAGGGGCCCAGGGATATCTCTCTTACTAGAGGAACAAATCCTTTTGACTACATAGTCCCATCATATGTTTCATACTTTACCCAATTATTTCCTTTATAATAGCCAGTTACGAAATGTGTTTGAAAATAATTAGAGTAAGGCAGATTCATACTCTGGAAACCCATGCGTCTCAAGTCTAAGGATGAAATGATATTATCATCCTGAGTTACTTGTGACTATAGATCCATGAGGTAAACTCAGGTGTGGGTCTTCTGGTCACTTAAAACACCTTTCAAGCATAAGTGAGTGTTGCACCCTTATTCAACCATTTTGAACACTGGGTCAACCACTTACTTCAATCTTATTTCATTCTTCCTTCCATATGAAGAATGACCGATTGCAAAATGTTTTTGAATGATAAACATTCAAGGAAGTGTTTAAACATGCTAAGATGGAACACGGTATAGACTTGATGATTGTGACCGCAACACGTGTATATATAAATCTCCATTCATATATCAAAACAAACATAAGTAACAATACTGTTTCAATGTTCCCAAAATACAAATACAAATCAAACAAACCAAATACATAAGTTAAGCCAAATCACTAGCGAATCTAACACCTGTAGCTCTAGCGTGAGAATCATGAGCAGCTTGTGATAACGGCTTAGTGAATGGGTCCGCAAGGTTCCCATCCGTTGGTACTCTGCTAATGGCAACGCCACCATTCTCGATTACTTCTCTAATGAAGTGATACTTTCGAAGAATGTGTCTTGTCCTCTTGTGAGCTCTTGGTTCCTTTTCCAAGGCCACCGCACCCTCATTGTCACAAAAAATCTCAATAGGGTCGGCGATGCTTGGAACCACTCCTAGATCTTGGATGAATTTCTTCATCCACACAACTTCTTTAGCAGCTTCACTTGCTACAATATATTCTGACTCGGTTGTTGAATCAGCAACTATGTCTTGCTTTGAGCTCCTCCGGCTTACTACACCACCATTCAATAGGAACACGAATCCCGATTGAGATTGAAAATCGTCCCTATCGCTTTGGAAGCTAGCATCAGAGTAACCCTTTACTCTAAGCTTCTCCTCACCACCGAATACTAAGAACATCTCCTTAGTACGCCTGAGGTACTTAAGAATGTTCTTTACAGCCCTCCGGTGAGCTTCTCCCGGATTCGCCTAATATCTACTAGTCATACTTAAGGCGCTTGAGACATCGGGGCGAGTGCATAACATGGCATACATGATCGATCCCACAGCCGAGGCGTATGGGACCCGCTTCATTATGTCCAACTCCTTTTGGGAGTTGGGGCATTGAGCTTTGCTTAATGCCAGCCCATGCATCATGGGGAGATTCCCTTTCTTAGAATCCTCCATCTTAAATCGTTTAACGACTTTATCCACATATGCACTTTGGCTCAAACCAATGAGCCTCCTAGATCTATCCCTATAGATCTTGATTCCGAGAACGCATCCCGCATTTCCCAAGTCTTTCATAGAAAAACAGTTCCCAAGCCAAGCCTTGACACTACGCAAGGTTGGGATATGATTTCTTATGAGTAGAATATCATCTACATATAAGACTAGGAGAAATATTGAGCTCCCACTAGCCCTGACATATACATATGGTTCATTTTCGTTTTTCAAAAATCCAAATTCTTTGATCTTTTCATCAAAACAAAGATTCCAACTACGAGAGGCTTTCTTAAGTCCATAAATGGACTTCTTAAGCCTACATACCTTGTTGGGATACTCAGGATGTACAAAACCTTCAGGTTGTGTCATATACACCTCTTCAGAAAGCTTCCCGTTAAGGAAGGCGGTTTATACATTCATTTGCCATATCTCATAATCATGAAAAGCAGCTATGGCAAGGAGGATCCTTATGGACTTCAACATGGTCACTGGTGAAAAGGTTTCATCATAGTCAACACCCGGTGTTTGCGTGAAGCCTTTTGCCACTTGTCGGGCTTTGAAAGTGTCCAAGGTATTATCCATGTTGGTTTTCTTCTTGAAAACCCATTTACACCCAACGGGCCGAAACCCGGGTGTTAGATCAACTAGTTCCCAAACCTGGTTATCCGACATGGAGTTTATCTCGCTTTCCATTGCCTCTCTCCACTTGGCAGACTCAGGGCCCGTCATTGCTTCTCGGTAGTTGGTGGGTTCACCTTGATCCACCAATAGCTCATTGCCCTCAGATATGAGAAATCCATATCTCTTTGGCTCTTGATGAGCTCTACCAGATCTACGTGGAGTAGATGATGGAAGTATGTTAGGTATCGCAGCTTTATCTCGTTCGTTTTCAACCATTGATGGTTGTGTGCTAGTGCCAACATCAAGTTCTTTATCAGGTGATCCTTGAACTTCTTCAAGATCGATTTCCTTTTGCCTTGGTACGTTGGATATAAGTTCTCTTTCTAGGAAAACTGCCCTTCGAGCAACAAAAACTTTGTTCTCAGAAGGTTTGTAGAAAATATATCCAATACCGGCAGGAGAATATCCGATAAAGTAACACCTTATGGAACGGGGTTCTAATTTGTCATTAGCCTCACGTCTCACGTAGGCTTGACATCCCCATACACGAAGATATGAGAGAGTGGGCTTTTTCTTGTGCCACAACTCATACGGTGTTGTTTCAACTTTCTTTGTTGGTACGAGGTAAGGATTCTTACCGCCGTTTCTAGAGCGTAACCCCAAAAACTAATGGGTACCTCCGTTTGACTCATCATAGAACGGACCATGTCCAACAATGTCCGATTTCTCCTTTCCGCAACTCCATTTAATTATGGAGTCGTGGGAGGTGTCAATTGTGAGATGATCCCACAATTTCTAAGATGGTCTAGAAACTCGGAAGTAAGATACTCACTGCCTCTATCCGAGCGTAGTATCTTAATCCTTTTGCCCAATTGATTCTCTACTTCATTTTGGAATGTCTTGAACACTTCAAATGTTTCAGACTTTTTTCTAATCAAGTAGATATATCCATACCTACTATAATCATATGTAAAAGTAACGAAGTATCTTGTGTTGTTCCTTGGGACATTTTTGAAAGGACCACACACATCGGTATGAATAATATCCAAAAGATCCTTTCCCCTCTCACTAACTCCGGTGAAGGGTTCTTTAGTCATTTTGCCTAGTAAACAAGATTCACATACATCTTTTGACCCAAGGTCAAATGATTCCAAGATCCCATCCGCTTGGAGCTTGGTTATGCGAGTCTTGTTCACATGTGCAAGACGACCGTGCCATAAGGAATATTTATCCAAACAAGTTGTGGATTGAGAATCAATATTCATGATAGGTTTCTTATTCTCAATGTATGCATCAACTTCATATATGCCATGACATGGTAAAGCTTTAAAATAACAAACATCATTTTTAAAACATAAGATAGATCCATTCATAAATTTAAAAGAAAAACCATCGTCATACAAGGCGTGTAAAGAGATAATGTTTCTTGCCACGCAGGGCGAATAACATACATTAATAAGAACAATGGAAATTCCGGTTCTAAAAGAGAGCTCGACATTCCCTTTTGCTTATACGGGCACAACCTCTCGGTTCCCCATAATTAGATCTACCTCTCCATGCTCCAAGCCTTTACTTCCCTTTAGCACCTGCACCATATTACAAATGTGAGTGCCGCAGCTGGTATCTAAAACCCAGCCCTTTGAAATAGAAGTTTGATGGAGCTCAATCATGAACGTACCTTGGTTTGGGGGTCCCGAGATGCTCATTGCCTTGAGCTTCTTGAGGCCATCTTGGTACTTTGGGCAGCTTCGGCGATAATGCCCCTTGTTCCTGCAAAAGAAGCACTCCAAATCCTCCGGGGCCTTGGCTTGGGGAGCTTTCCCTTTGCCACAGGGGTAGGGGTAGGCTTGGTTGCACCAACCTTACCCTTACCCTTTCCCTTATGGCAAGGAGCCGGCCTTTTCTTTTGGATGCGGCCTTCCCGGATAGCCAAGAAGGAATTGGAAGAGGTGGCCTTGGGCTTCGAGATGCTTGACTCAGCGGTCTTGAGCATCCCGTGAAGCTCCATGAGGGTTTTGCCTATACTATGCATATGATAACTCACGGTGAATTGATCATATGCATTGGGCAAGGATTGGTGGATGAGATAACCGCCAACTCCCTCCCGATGGTGAACCCTAGCCTCTCCATGTGCTCCATGTTTGCTTTCATTCACAACACATGAGCGCTCACATTCCCACCATCCTGGAGCTTGCAACCTAGGACGGCCTTGAGGCATTCGTACCTTTATTGCCTCGCTTGCTGTTTGAACATGTCCTTGAGCTTTGCGAGCAAGTCGTAAGCACTTAAATGATCCATTTGCTTTTGCAAATCAGAGCTCATTGTGCTTAACATGAGGCACTTTATTTCCTCCGTATCCTTAAGGATTTTTTCATATGCCTCTGGGGTGGCCCTAGGTGCTGTAGTCGCAGGGGCTTCGGGCAAGGCTTTCTCAATGGTATGCAATTTCCCTTCATGGCGTAGTACAATCTGAAGTTTCCTATGCCAATCCATGAAGTTGCTACCGTCGAGTTTCTCCTTCTCAAGGAAAACTCGTAGAGAAATGTTGCTTGTGGTGGTGGTACTTGAAGATGCCATCTAAAATAGCAAAGTAGATTTGGTTAGTTTGATATTAAGTTTGTTAAAACAATTTACCCAAATAACAAATTAAATTATTTTAACAAAGCCAAGAACCCTATTTCACTTCCATATATGACGGGTTTACCGCGGATCATACAAGGAAGTTATTTCGGGTTGACAACTATATTGCCAATTGCATTCCATTATTGCAACTCTTTGGTCTTTGCGGGATCCTACGACAAGCATCGGTTGTTTGGCATGTTTGATCCCTTCTTACACCAATCCCAAGTTAGAATTGTTGATAGACTCATGCTTTGCGCGACAATCTTTCAAGAATTCTAATTTGAAATTATAAGTCGTCCGTCAAGACATGTGGTAAGTACACTCAACAAGAATTTGCTCGTGCTAAGCTCGATATCCAAATTTGCAAGTTACTACGCTCACCTTCCACACAACTTCACAAAGATTGGCTCGTGCCAAGCACGACAACCAATCATTGTGTTGTTAGATTTGGGTGGCATCGTCTTACGGATGGTGCGTGATTTATGTTTCATGGAAAAACGGGCTTTTGTTTCCGATTAAATTTGATTAACATATTTTAGTGACAAAATTCGATTTTTCACTTTAGATGGTAAGTTAATCGTGTGCGCGCGCAAGAGAAATATAAACCAATTTTATAAAACTCTTGTGATTTAATTTATTGAAAAAATTTATAGCATGCGAATACCTAAACAATCATGCAAGAAATAAATCACATCACACTCATAGCAAGGGGTTGGTAACCAAGCCAAAACCTATGCGTTCTACCCGTGAGCCAACGGGAAGAACATGGTCAACTAGGGACACAATACAAACATAGTCAATGCTTCCACTCGATCCGCCACCTCCAATGGGTATCACCGGATCCTCCATCTTCAAGACATCATCATGATTCTTGATTGTGGTCTCCATGCTCCAAAATACAAGTACATGAAATAGAAATAAAATGGCATGCAAGCCACGAAATTCCTATCATCTAATACAAGTACACGGATAAATGAAACGGCATACAAGCCGCAATAATAATTACAACTAATGAACAAATGAATAATAATTACGTGACACTAGGTCACCAAATGAAAGGAACAACCACAAACAACCACAAGGTCTAAGGCCAAGGTTACCAACAAAAACAAGGCAAACAACCACAAAGCAAGCGGTGTGCCAAAAACCGCAACAAGCAAATATTTTGATAAGAATTTCCTATACAAACACTCAAGGCACAAAGGAAATTCTTGTACATATGCATTAGGGCATAAAACCATTTTTTAAAACCCATATTCATATATACACACACATATGTGTATGCATGTATGCATCTAATGCCATGACCATACCATGCATACCCATAGTGGTACCAAAATATTATTTGGGGATTTCCAGAATACAACAGAATAAAGCAGAAGCTCTATAATGACTCGAAAAAACGAAAAATTTCTTTTAGGTCAAAAACATTGTTCACGAGCTCCTTCACGACCTTTCACGGCTCGTGAAGCCCGAGAGCTTCACGACCGCTCACGGCCCGGAAGAACTCGTGAAACACCAAAAACCATTTCACGACCAGACCCCAAACCACACTGGTCGTGTAGCCTTCACGACTCGTGAAGAGAACCTCCACGGCCCGTGAAGACTCACTGGACAGTTTACCAAAACTTCCAAAAATCAATTTTTCGAGCCATTTTGTGCTATCATCATATAGCAATGGCTCTGATACCACTGAAGGAAACTCATGCATGCAAGAAACCCAAGAGGAATGGAAGCAAGTAGTAAAAACAAAAGGATTTCGGGTTTACAAAGCACATGCACAATATTCTTTGAGTGAGATCTAGCTACAAAGAATGATCGCAACGAGAAGAACAAAAGGAAACCAGAAATGAGACCATACCCTTGATGTCTTTGGAGGTTTTGGTGTTGAAGATGTAATACTTGAACTCGAAGTAGAGCTCCTCTACTAGTATCCACACCAAGCTCTTTGTGAATCACCTTTGCTAAAGATTGAGATACTCCACTTCCACACCAGGAACAAAGTCTCAAGAACAGTAAAAGAACTCCTTGCTATGGCTAACACAAACTCAAATCTCTAAGACAACTCTTAAGTGAGCTTTAATGTGTGGAGATTAGTTAATTTGGCAAAAGGTCCTTCCAAGTATGAAGAGAGGGGTTAATATAGGCCCTAAGGCAGATCAAGTGGCACCAGGGTCGGCCAAAAAGGCTAGCCCTCATTGGACCAACAAAAAGGTCCAATAAGATTAAAGTGTCACTTTGACTTCTGCCTTCACGGTCTCCCACGATCCCTTGACTGCCCCATGAAGCCTCGTGAAGGGCTTCACATCACGACCTCTTCACTACCCGTGAGGGCCCGTGAAGGTCGACAGAAACCCTAATCAAACAAGTTGACTCTCTTGACTTGTGTTGTCGGATTCAACGCTTGGCATGTGACCCAATAGGCCCGTGCCTTATCGGCAGTGATCCAATACACGTGTATATGTGGGCATATAACCAACATGGATAACATAACAATTAATATATCTATAACATACATTAACAAACGAATCGAATATGTTGAGGAAAGGTTGTATACCTTGTTGTATATATGAGAAATGATTACCATGATTATTATGCTATCTTGTATTCGCTAGCTATTATAGTTAACATATACTCTCTCTCACATGTGTAGGTGATCCTTAGGCTGTGAGCTCGGGTGCCTGCGGGTTGATACTTGTTTAGGAGGAACACCGTTTTGTTAAACACTCTGTTTATATTATGTTTGTAATTATTCTGAGATAATGGTCGGCCGGTTCAGTATCAGTAACACTAACGATGTAATGTGGCTAAACTTTGAATGTATATAAATAGTCACGTGTTTATTCCGCTGCGTATTTAAATGAAAGATAAAATAGTATTTTAAAAAGAAAATTTTGGTTCTCAAAAGCACGGTGTTACATCATACAAAAGGAATAGTAAACCCACCTTGTATCTGATTATTGTGCTAAACAATTAAAGTGTTTTGCCGAGTATCCAGTCACCTTATTTACCAAAGAATAGGCTAAACATCACAAACTGAACAAACTGAGCTGAAAATGGGCCTACACGGACCGTGTACCCCTTACGACCGAATTCGGTCAACACAACCAAATTCCAATCACTAAATCACTAAGTCACCCAACCAAATTTGGTTGGCAAAACTGCTACACGGTCCGTGTTCACTTTACCTTACATGACCATGTTAGCTACATGGCCTATCACCGTCTTAAAACCTGTAAACCGGCCGTATACTCCTACACAGACCGTGTACACGACCGACCTGTAATCTATTGAAGAACACAACTGTTGTTCTTGACACCAATTTAACCAAAACTCATTTTAAACAACATAGAAGTGTTTCTTTACACTCCAAACACTTTAAAACATCTTTAAAAACATTAACAACACTTTCTTGATCCATGATTCAATCTTTGAATCATTCCCCCACAATGAATTCAAAACTACACAAACAAAACATACCTTGATGTTTATAGGTTCCGAATAGCTTATATAATAAGCTTAACTTGTTGTTCCTTTCTTGCTCAAAGATCAACAGAGAAAAGAGTTATGCCTCACGCATGTAAGTATGTATGTTTGCATTGTCTGTGAACCAAACTGTAACATCCGCAAACCCGGGCTAGTTGATTAGCGGGTTAGCGGCAGGTAATTTCGTATTTATTTTGCGTAAGATGATTTTGTGATTTATTTGATTAAGTGTTGGGTTAAATTGAAAAAATATATTTATGAATACAAATATACAATTTGTGTTACTGATGTATAAAGAATTAAAAGAAGAAAAAAAGGTGTATGTCATGTATGTATGTATGTATGCATGGATGCATGTAGTATGAAAGAAAGAATAGGATTTCAAGAAATGGGTTTTAAGCCACCTCCTGCTTGAATAAAAGTAAATATATATACGTGGGTTTAAAGTCACTAGCACATAGTTAAAGTGTGAAGTGTGTGTGTTTGCTAAAACCACCTTTGAAGAAAGCTAGAAAGAACAAGACTTGGATTTTCAAGAAGGAGATTTGGTGATTCATAATTCAAACTGAAGATTGGTATGTGTTTATATGATGTTATGGATTGTTTTGATGTGATTATATGTTGAAATACATGCTAGAATGAAGAACTACCATGATAGGAACTTGGAGCTCAAAACTTGATTTATGGGTTTTGATGGATAATGGATTTTAATTGGATTTGATAAGTTATACATGTTTATTATGATGTTACATGAAGTTTCCTATGTATTAGAAGTGTTTTTGATTGAGAAAATGAAAGTTGGAAAATGAAATATTTGTGTAAGTTGGCTAGAAATCCGACAGTTCAAGGAGGAAGGAGGCAAATCCGCGACGCGTCGCGGCGCGACACCCCAAAATCCGGGTCCTTCGGAATCCGACAACAGTAAATCCGGAACCCTGAAATCCGCAACCCGAAATCCGATTCCGGAAATCCGGAACCCAAATCCGAGTATCGTCGCGGCGCGACAGACCATTTTGAGGATTTTTGTTTGTTTTGCTTTGTATTCGTGTGGCATGTGATGGGTTATTGATTATATGATTATTGTATGTTGTTTACAAGTTATATAGAGATATAAATATATATTGTGGATATATATTTATCAGAGATTGACTTCGGTTTGTTGTGTTCTCAGGATTTGCAAAGACTCAGTGATATTAGACAACTGAGCAGATGGGAACGTGGACTGAGGTGAGTGGAAGTGTACTCACGAGTGGTGATGGCGGTAACATTTGTGGTTACATGAATTGAGATATTGTTACGATTTGGATTTGCCATGCTAGACTGTTTAGTCTAAATTGACATGATAGACTGTTTAGTCTAAGTTGACATGATAGACTGTTAAGTCTAAGTTGCCTTGCTAGACTGTTTAGTCTGAGTTGCCTTAATAGACTGTTGAGTCTGAGTTACCATGCTAGACTGGATAAGACCAAGATGCCATGATGAACTGTTTAAGTTGAGTTGCTAGTATGGAATGTGTTACTTGATATGTGTCGACAGACTGTGTAGTTGTGATTCGTTGATTGTTGCTTGTTGATTGGGATTGGGATTGTTTAGATTGTTGCGTGGCCAGTGCACATGGTTAATTATGTGTGCACGTGGCGAGACCTGTACGTATGGTTAATTATATGCATACATGGTTGGGGGTCAGCTATCGCATGTTTTGGGCTGGGCTATCTGCTATTGGTTGCACGGTTCTAGACTTTCTATGCATTTGTTGTAGTAGAAGGGGCTTTAACTGTACCAAGTAGCAAATAGCTAATGATAAACCTTTGCTTTGGCCCGCATTAGTTGAAGGTTCTGCAGAACCGCCGTTCCTCTAGTGATTGGATTGGATTGGAGATTGGATTGGCTTGTGATTGATTGTTTGATCTGTTGAGATCGGTTTGCTTGTGCTTGTTGTTTGAGGATGCTTGTTTGTAGCTTCCATTCACTTAGCTTTGTGCTAATTCCCCTCAGTTGATTGCTTTTTGCAGGTCTGGCTGTTTAGCTTTGTTTGTGGGGAAGGGAAATTTGACCAATACTCTGATATTAAGTTTTGAGAAGAGACGAGCCATGTTTGTAAATATTTTGTAACACAACTTGATGTGATGTTTGTAAAAAGTACTTTGTACTTTGTATTTGATTAATGATATCAGTTAACGCTTCCGCAGCGGTTTTAAAAAAAATGGCTTGAGATTTATGGTGTTACACAAACTCAAGCTTTTGCTTATATACTCACATTTTTTTATCAAATAGCTAAACAACCCCTCAACTTATCAACTTTTAATTTGATAATTTTCACCCCTCTAGTTTATAAACACCTAATATCATTTAAAACACTGGTCATAAAGATTTTTGAACTATGAGGCGTTACAAATGTTTGTCTACATGTGTGACTTCTGATAGTGGACGTGGTTGATTTTTGCTACGGTGCTCGATCTCTTCTACAGTGTCGGTGGTTGGACTCCGATGGTGGCGATGGTTAATCTATGCTACAGGGGTGAATTCTACTATACTGGTTGATCTCTGCTACGGTGGTGGTGGTTGGATTCCGATGGCAGCTATTAGTCTGTTAGAGATAGAAAGGGATAAGGAATTTCTGACAATCGTTAATATTATTTGGTTAAATCATTTTTCAATATATTTGGTGTAATAAATTCAGGTATATGTGTGTCACTACCTATCATCACCACGACAACTACCACGAATATCACTACTATCACACTTCACTGCCACCACTAACCATCGTCTCTGCCATCACCACCCCGATTACAACCACCATGCCATTGTAGCTATTCGCATGATCACCACCCTATCGCAACCTCCACCTCCATCACCACCAACACTGTTTGTCCCCCACCACTACCCATCACAATCATCGCCATCATCAACCATCGCTTGCCACCATCAATTACCATTGATCACCATCTCCACCAATGTCATCCTCGCCACCAACAACACCGTCTTTACCACTGCCACCACTAGCAATCATAACCACCACTAACATCTCCATGGATTCAAGTGTGTACTAGTCTACCAACAAGAACAACTACCACCACCGCCACCACACTCTACCACCATCAAATACTACAGTCGTCGCCGCTACTGCCCCTACCCACACCACAAACATTAACCACTCATTGCCACTAGCACCACCTCTACCTCCCGTTGCCACTACTACCAACTACCAGAACCACCTCTTGTAACCACCGTAGTCATTGACCACCATTCGCCTCTACTAATTGTCATCAATGGTTGCCTCAATCAACATAGTCGCCGCCACCGACCATCTCCCTAATAGTTGTTGCCATCATCATCAACCACCACCACAATTTACTATTGACACCATCAACACCGCTGTCATAACTCATCACCACCACCACCACTACCGAAACTACTACCACCATCGACCTACACACACCATATATATAGTGATTAGCTATTTTAACCTTACAAAATAAAAAAATACTTATTGCATCCATTTGTATTCCCTTACCATTTGCTATTCTCATTCCCTTATATTCAACCAAACGCCCCTTAATTATATAACCATTTCAAATATATCGACTTCAAGTTTTTTTATTCTTTGTTTGCTCCATTTAATCCAGCCAAGCTTCAAGATGTTTGGGATCCTTCACCCTTGCCTTGCCGACTAGTGCTTGTATATGTTGCATATTTCCAATATCCCTCTTTTTGAGTTCTTCGGGTAAACCCGAACATCGCACCCACTTCCTGTCTCAAAAATGAATACTGTTTATCCAATTAATCCGAAGTAGATACTTGATAACCGAATAACACAATCTGTATTACCTGAAGTCGTTTTTCTTGGTTCAATTTGTTCAACACCTTTAGTGATAAGTGGTAATCATTTTATTCCTTTTAATTTCACATCAACACAACATTATTTCACTTCCTCCTTTCTATGTATCATTCAACTTAGAAAATATTTAAACATATAAAAGGTCAACTGGGGTTTCAATCAAGGATTTGATAGTCCACTTACCCCTATATGAGAGGTTAAGGGATCAAATTTTTGGGGTTTCAATCAAGGGTTGACCGGGGTTATTTCGGGAAATGGTCATGGGCAACATCGGTTAGACCATGTACATTAGAGCCATATCCTAGAGGTACCTAAATAGAAAAAAAAAATCCCCTTTTAATAAATTTAATTATTTAACTTTGAAAATATACATTTTTCATTTTCTCACCATCCTTCAAACTTTTTAAATTTTAATTACTTTTATTTTTTATGAAAATCTCGCAACTTCCTCAATCTCTCCTTCAAACATTTTAGTAGCACCCTTCTCTTCTCCTTCCCAAATCAACCCAAATGCCACATCAGTTTTTTTTTACTTTTTCTTTCCCAACCCAAATTAACTCAAAATCCAAGTAGCACCTTTTCCAAATCAACCCAAACATTTTCTCTCTCCTATTCTCTCTAAAAAAAGAACAAAGCCATGATGCTCGGGTTGGTGAAACCGAAAACAAAAAACGAGGCGGAACCCGAAGGATCCCGTAGCGGTACTCCCGAAGTCACCTGCCCAAAACCTTACCCGAAACCATTCGGGATACCCGCTACGCATGGACTAAAGCAACCATCACGGTTCGGTAGCAAAAGTATTCTCAGCTCTTGAAGAAGATGAAGCTACCGAGATAGGAATTAGGAGCAACTTTTCCAGCCTAGAAAGCTATTAAGAAAGCCAATAATTCTATCTAGATCTTTATTAACAATAATTTTCCTCTGGACTTTCGAAAATCTCTTTCATATAACTTGGCAAGAAATTTTTGAGTCATAATACAGAATGCTAACATGTATGACCTATTATTTATACAATTTGAAAGATATATATAAATACCGCAAATAAGAACCTTGCAACCCAAGGTTGTGGTGCCCAAGAGGAATAATACTATCAAAATTTAAAATTAAATTATATAATAATTTACACAACTAATTTCATTTGAAATAAATAACTTTACATTAAAATTTTAAAAATTCGACTAATAAAAAGAAAAAGAAAGTCAATAATCTCTACTTTTTTATAATTTATTTTTCACTAATAAAACACTAACTTAATCCTTTCTTTTCTTTCATTTTCGCTTCCCTATGGAAATGGAGGGATATGGAGACAAATGGAGGGATTTGGTTCTTTTCCTTTCCTCCCCTGCTCGAGAACAGGGCGTTAGTGGCCTACGGGTGTTTTTGCATCCGATGAAACCTGATATACCCGAAGGTAGTCAAGTCGGGATTTGGTTCTTTTCCTTTCCTCCCCTGCTCGAGAACAGGGCGTTAGGCCATCCGTATGGGCGTATGGCTTCCCCTTCTCTCTTTCTAACCCTAATACCACATCAGCGTCACATCAGTTTTTTTTACCTTTTCCTTCCCAACCCAAATCAACCCCAAACCAAGTATAGCCATTCCCTTTTCAACCCAAACAACCCAAATAATTTTCTCTCTCCTCACACTCACAAAAAAAACAAAACAAAAAAAAAGAAAAAAGGAAAAAGGAAAAAGCCTGCAACTTCTTCGGCTATCATCGGGTTGGCAGACCTGAGACCAAAAAAATTTGAACAACCCGATACCCCCCGTAGGGGTGTTCCCGAAGCAGCCTGTTCAACCCAAAGGAACCCGAGACCTCTCGGGTCTGGCCTTACGGATGATGTGACCTACGGCTGTTTTTGCATCCGATGAAACCTGATATACCCGAAGGCAGTCAGGTCACCGATACGGGTGGCCTTAGGATTGTGCTTCGCCTTTAGGTATAGGATTCTGGCTGTGTGTTGTACAAATGTTTTGGGGTTGTTGGTAACAGAATTTGTCATATACCACTTGAGTTAGAAGTTTGGGGTAGGAGAATTTGATGATAGCCATCGCTGTGATTGTGATGTGATAGGTTTGGAGATGAATAAGGAATAAGGACGTAGGTGAAAACATTATATGAGGAGTGTATGAGATTAGCGAAGAGTCGAGGCGAAAGAAGTTTGTAGCTGATGGAGTTTTTGAAGATATCAAGCAAGTTTTACGAGACAAAGATGGTGTAATTAAGTTAAAGATCCGTATTTTCCTAATTTCTATCTTCCCCTAGTTGAATTCAAGGTGGACTTCCGAATGCCACTCGCATCCTTTTATGCCCTGTTCTCGAGTTTTTTTTAGGGGGGAAAGAAAATGATTTGAAAGAAAATCTAGTTAAATGATGTTTTTGAGTTTTATTTTAGGAAGGAAGGAAAGGAAAGGAAAGGAAAGGAAAGGAAAGGAAAGGAAAGAAAAGAAAAAAAAAAAGAGATTTGAAGATGAAATTTAGGCTTAATTTGTTCAAAATTATTTTGAGAGAGAAGGATTTCCAGGGCCGTTAAACTCATGTCGCCGAATCGCCATAAGCATTTTCTCAAACTCTCTACTCATTGACTTCGACTTCTGTAGTTTGTACATAATTTCTACAGATCAGAAATCACCAATCGACATTCCGAGCCCTAATTTCTGCCAATCACAACGCAAATCGCATCGAGAAGCATGGAAGTTCCTGCAATGTTTCTGAGTTTCTGTATCACCATTGGTGCTCGACAAAGTTTGTGACATTCTATTTCACC
The DNA here is from genome assembly GCA_038502395.1 of Dittrichia graveolens. Classification (NCBI taxonomy): domain Eukaryota; kingdom Viridiplantae; phylum Streptophyta; class Magnoliopsida; order Asterales; family Asteraceae; genus Dittrichia; species Dittrichia graveolens. Next base: position 21,532,536 of record JARJIL010000004.1, read on the forward strand.
ATTCATACTCGACAAATTTTCTACAAGTCGCAAATCGCTATTGAGTCTCTGTTTCTTGCTCGACAAAGGTATGCATGTTTAAATGCGATTTCGATCGACAATGTTTCTTTTTCTGTTCCGGAACTTCTGTTTCTCAGTTACTGAAACTGGTAACAATGTTACTTTATGTTTCTTCGGGTTTGTTGCAAGGATGGTGATTGGTGTTTCTAAGTTTCTATGTCTCTCTCCCGGATCGACAATTTTAGTTTTGTTGAATTATATGCAAAGATGATGCTTGAATGTTAATTTGTTGATTGGATTAATATCCAGATAATTTTGTTCAATGTTAGTTTTTTTTAGTTTGTTGTTCTACTCTTCTTAGATGAGCATAATGAAGTTAGCTGATGAACAGGTTTTATTCGAATAAGTGTGTATTCTGATAATCCGAAACAGATACGGATTTTGGCTATTGAAATCTACTATCCGAATTTTTTCGGATATCCGGTTTTGAACATCCTTACTGAATATGTTAAGTTCCTTTTATCACTCTAGCTATAAGGTATCATACTCTAATCCTGCTCTCTCTGTCTCTATGTCTCTCCTCATACATATATACCTGCCAACATAGTTGCCTAACTTTCAAAACCAAGTTTTGTCTTTCCATGTTTCTGGTATAGAAAAAATCTAGCTATGAGTTAAGAATATTATGGATTAGGCTTGTTTTGTAACTTCTAATTAATGATCTTGAGAACACAAGTACATAACATTTTACCCTTATAAGTTGAACTATACTTGTTCCATGTTGACTATTGAAAATCAATTTGCAAAGGGAAGTAGACATACAAATTATATAATTTAATGGCTATCCTATATCTTCAAAATTCAAATTTAAGATCTAAAATGAATTCCACATGTCTAACAGATTGATCACTTGTAGGGGTTACTAGAGGATTCCAACATTCATATCACCTTCCTGATGACTTTTGTAGCTCGGAGAAAACTGTTTCTGACTTGAAACCTTGGTCACTGCTACTAGTTGATGATACGCCATTTCTTATCGCGGATGAACCTGTGAACACATCATCATCATCTGTTGTAGTAGCCTCACCTTGCATCAGAAATGGAACTTCTTGGTTTTCAAACACAGCCTCGCCAACCGCCTTCTCAGCAGCTTCTTGTAGCTCCAATGCAAATTCTAGTCCCCAAACTACTTCATCCATGGCTGGCCTTTCACTTCCTTGCTCTTTCAAGCAACTAACTGCCACCACTCCAAACTGTCTTAATGACTCAGGTGCAATCGCGCCCTTTAGTTTTGGATCAATAATTTGATTTAGGGTTCCCTTTCGATAACAATATTTCCCCCATTCTGCCAAACTCACTTGTCCTTTGGGCAGCCCAGGAAGCATAACAGGCCTTGCGCACAACACTTCAAGCAGAACAACTCCAAACGAATACACGTCAGATTTATCTGTGAGTTGTTGGGTTCGGTAATATCCTGGATCCACATACCCGATACTACCCTTCACCACCGTGCTAACATGGTTTTGTGCTTGGTCACTAGGGCCTAGCTTGGACAAACCGAAATCAGACACCTTGGCAACCCAATTTTCATCCAGTAATATATTTGTGGACTTGACGTCACGATGAATTATCGTACGCTTTGCACCCGTGTGGAGATAATCCAACCCTTTGGCTGCACCAATGCAAATATTGAGGCGTCTTTTCCATGACATAGGAGGGTTATTTGTCCTGTATAAATGTTCCCGTAGAGTCCCGCGAGCCATGTAATCATACACAAGAATCATCTCTCCGTCCTCGTCACAGTATCCAATCAAGGACACTAGTTGGACATGACGTAGTTTAGACAACATTCCTATTTCCGTTTGGAATTCTTGAGAACCTTGGCTGGATGACTCATTGAGCCGTTTGATTGCGACCATGGTTGTAGCGTTGTCCATGTACCCTCTATACACCTTACCAAAACCTCCGTGGCCTATGACAAAATTGTCATTAAATTCATTGGTGGCTTCCTTTACTTCTGAAAGTGAAAAACGACGACATCGATCTGATGGCAGTGTTGAATGGGTAGACTTTGTAGATTTTGATTCACTATAAGCGGGGCCATAAGATGACCTGTCGTCTGTGGCAGCATAGTGTTTGACTCGTCTTCGTTGTCGGAAAATTATAACAACTAAAATGAACAACAAGATAAACGCTCCGGCAACACCTCCAATTATCGCGGCAAATGGAGTTTTCTTCTTCTTTTTTACGGTGGAAGTTGTACTTGCTGGTGGCGTCGTAGAACCAAGTTCTGGATTAAGACTAGCAAGACTACGATCCGTGCTCAGCTTGAAAGCTTCCAAACCATTCAAAAAAGCATCCAAGTATTCACCAGAACGGGTGTTAGGCTGCAAGGCGAGCCACAGATTTTGCTTGCTTTTGCGACCATCTGGGTCGTTGACATGCACAACATAATCTTTGAATACAGGATACCCAGCACCAGGAGTCCAGTAGAATAGATCAGCCATATCCTCAGCAGTTTCATTATTAATGAAGATCTTGAAAACTGTCTGTGCTTGTTTTGTATATTGTGGTATAATGCTGCAAAAATGGAGGCGGAGCATGTAAAAAAAACCAGAATCAACAGGAAGTATCCAAGTCAGATTGTAATATGCAGACAGATTGCCCATACTCCTTTGGGTTTGATAAACTTGCTCAGGTGCGGTATAATTTGGTGTCTCGGTGGTATACGTGATGGGAGTTTTGTTGACAGGTGTTAACCCAATCGCTGATAGGGGGAATATGTATTGGTTGTCTGGATCCCATGACCTGTACATACCGGTATCACCGTTATCAGATATTTGTCCACCACCCATATTTAGACGGTAAATCTTTTCAAGAGCCTTTTCTTCATCAATTGAGGGTCCTGTAGTTTGAGCAATGTATTTCAAGTCCTTAGAGTTAAAATACAAACTCTCAGGCGAGGAAACGATTTCAATACCATTGATGAAAGCATATGAGTTGGGTGAGGGAGTAAAAGTAACGTTTAGGATCTGTATATCTTTGACATAGATCATGAATTCCTTAACAAAGTGGGGAACTGAAGGGCCGTTGCCTCCTGCATGAGCATCGTTTTTTCCCAGATAGGAAGCGGTTAGGAAAGCGCTGAAGTTGGTTAACAGAGAAAAGCCATTGGATGAGACTGAGAAGAAGGATTGGTCTGGGTTGCGGCCGGAGTAGGAGGCAGGATAGAAAAATAGGCGGAGGAATTTGGGGCCTTGGGAGACTGGAAATGTGTAGGTGAATGAAGAAGCGTTAAAAATTCTAGCTGTGGAGTAAGGGATTTGTGGGACGGAAGGATGTAGTTGGTAGGGGGTGGATGAAAAAGAGACGGTAGTGAAGTTGGAGGGTACGAACTTGGAAACTTGATCACCATCCCATCCAACAGTGGTGGAAGATGTACCACAGTCAAGGAGGAAGTGGTCGGTGGCTTTGTATGGTTGTGCGGTGGTGGTGGTGGTGGTGGTGGTAGTGATGATGATGGTGGTGAAGAAGAGGAACGAAGAAAAGAAACGTAAAGTGAAGATGAACATGGTGGTTGAAGGGGAGAATGATTGCCTGAATTTTAGTTAATTACTGGCATTTTTATAATTCATAGGGTCATAGCAATACTAGTTGTGGTCAGATTAGAGTGCTTGGCTGCTTGCATGGAGAGTAGACCTGGTAAGTCTTCTCAGTGTTTGGATAATTCTACTCTGACATGTAACTTGTGTAGCAGGAGTTGTACCATAGATATTGACATGCTTGCTTGATATTTGGTGTGGAAAGACTCTAAAAGTAGATGCTCTGCATCGCTTTCAATAATAATGTACACATGAAAATTCCATTTGAACCAGTCAATAATATACTGTCCAAATAGGATAATAATTGGGTGGACATGGAGCCAAGTGACCTACATCTTTCATTAATTGAGGTTTTTCTTCTTATTTTTTTTATCTAGTTTATCAAGGTAATAACGTTTTAATTTTCTTTAATAGCAGAAGATATATATATATATATATATATAGATCAAGTAAAAAGAAAATTAAAGTAAAAAGGGTAAAAGGGTTGATTATTTGATCATTTTTCGGTATATATATCAACTGATAATCGTTAGTTCATCATCTTTATTGATTAAAACTAGTTCTTCATCAATTTCTTTTTGATGAATCTAACATATTCATCACTTTTTAGATGAAAGCATTTTGTTCATCAACAAATTATTTCAAAATTTTGTTTTCAAAATCTGTATTTGAAATCACAAAGAAATTGATGAAAAACTAGTTTTAATCAATAAAGATGATGAACTAACGATTATCAGTTGATATATACACCGAAAAATGATCAAATAATCATCCCTTTTACACTTTTTACTTTAATTTTCTTTTTATTTGATCTCATCCCTATATATATATATATTATATATATATATATTCTAATCTTTTAAATCTATACATTATGTTTATAGAGTTGTGTTCAATAAAGTCTATGTAAAAAACAGTCCTAAAATTTTAATATTTAATCACAGGTGATTCAGTATATAATTAGATATGATTTGTAAAAGCATCATATGTGAATTACGAAAATGTCACTCGGCCCAAAATTTTAAAATGTAGTCTAAACCATTGATATCATTGATTCAAAGACTAAAATTAGTCTCTCGTCTATGTTTATAATAAGACTTGAACCCATAATTATAGGATCACTAACACTCCTTATACCATTAGGATAAAAGTCTTTTAGTAAATAAAATTTCAATTAACACTATTTTTATTTTTACCTTATGTGTTGTTAAAAATAGTTAGAGATGTAAGTTAGATGCTGGGTTCGGAACTTTTATTATACTAAATGAACAGCAACTTTTTCAATGGAAGTGATGCATTTTATAGCTGCAAAAAGTAACAAAACTTCTTTGAGCGTACCAAGCTGACATGTGAATTTAAATCTAAAATTTATATTTATTTTATTATTAAGAAAACCATTTTAATATATTATTTCGTTTTATTTTAAAACTTTTTACTGTTGAAAATATAAATATATATTTGTAACTATATCGTTAGTAGATATAATTCTTTTCTAAAATGATGTTTGTATTTTTGATGAAAAGGCTGGAAACTATAATTTGTAAAATCTTTATTTGATTGTAAAAGTTGATAATGCTAAACGTTATGTTGGACATAATATAAAAAATATTAAACATGAATATATTTATTTGTGAACTAAATCTTGTAAACAAACTATGAATTCTTTAATATAAGATTTTACATTAAATGTTAGCTTTTACATTATTCTTTCTTTTTTATTTTTCTTGTCATAACTTGCATATCATGAATAACTCGTTTAAATCTAAAAACCGGAAACTTTATTTGTTTTAGGTTTTTGATAATTAGTTGTGTAACTATAACTAAAGACGTAAAATGATAAGTGACACAAAAATACGTACAACCTTAAATTGGTAACACAATGGTGAAGAGATTAAGTGGAATTTTTATATGAGAATAACTTAGCTATATTATCGTGTAACTAGTTAGCTATATGATGCACTTACAAACACTTATTGGGCCTTACTTATACATTATGTACCATGATGATCCCACAAAGTGTTTGTATGTACATCATGTAATTGGCTACACGATGGTGTAGCTAATTAAGTTATTTCCTTTTTATATATTAGTAATAGTAAGAGTAAATTACACAAATCGTCCATGTGGTATGTTACTTTTTGCACCTATTGTCCTCGAGCTTCATTAATTACACCAATGATCCTTACTATTTGGATTTTGTTATACCGATAGTCCGTTGTCCAGATAAAAAGACTATAATACCATTTTTTATTAATTTACACCTATCTTTTATATTTTTATTCCTTATTCATTAATTAGATAATAAAAAAATAAAAAATAATAAAATAATACCCAGCCCCCCTCCCTGTCGATCCCGTAGATCCTCTTCGCCACCAAGATATGGCCCTACCACCGTAAGGTCACCACCATCGCCACCATCATGTGGCACATCGCTGTAACACACACACACACACACACCATATGAAGAAGCAATTGAACCCCAATCAAGACAAGAACAAACCCTAATTGCTGTTAATCTAAAAAACACTTGAACAATCCCTAATCAAGAACAAGAAGTCGGTTTCTAGACCTAAACAAACCGTAATCAAGAACACAAAATCGATTTCTACACTGATCTGACATAAACAAACTGTAATTAAGAACACAAAATCGATTTCTACACAGATTTGACCTAAAAAACCTTAATCAGGAACAAGAAATCGATTTCTAAACAAATCTAAAAATAACATGAACAAACCCTAATTAATAACAAGAAATCGATTTCTAACAAAATCTGACCTAAACAAACCAGAGATCTATACACAGTGGCGTTGATGAAGCCATGGCCGACGATGGTGATGATTATGTGATGCCCATGGGCGGCTTAGAGTTGGCGATGGTGGCGGTCTTCTTTGGCGAGGGAGAGACTAGCTCATGGCGATGGTCATGGTCTTCTCCGGCGAAGAGGCGGTGAGGATCGAAGATGAGGGTTGCCGATGAGGTCGCCGGTGGTGATAGGGAGCAGATAGAGAGAGACCGAGAGAGAATTGTGAGGGAGGAGTATATGTTTTTTTATATAATATAATAATACTAATAATAATAACAATAATCATTTATTAATTAAGAAAATAAATAAAAAAATGGAATAAGGGTATAATAGTATGTTTAAGAAAAAAGAAGAGGGCATTTTAGTCTTTTTATCTGGACAAGGGACTATCGGTGTAACAAAATCCAAAAAGTAAGGACCATTGATGTAATTAATGAAGCTCAGGGACGATAGGTGTAAAAAGTGACATACCACAGGGACAATTGGTGTAATTTACTCTAATATAATTTAGTTCACTACTAGAAATAAGTTTTGTTTTTTGAAAGGAAGAAATTTTATTAAATATAAAAAGAGTTAATTACATATTTGGTCCCCAAGGTATATCACTTATTATATCCTTGGTCCATAAACTATGTTTATTACGCTAGATGTTCCTAATGTTTGTATTTTGTTACATTGATGGTCCCTAGTGCAATTGAAAAGACCAAAATACTTTTATTTTACCACTTAAAAAGTCTATTATACCCTTAATTATTTTTTTATTATTTTCTTTAATTATAAATAATTCAAAAATAATATTTAAACTAATAACTAGTTATCTCTCTCTCTCTCTCTCACACACACACACACACATATATATATATATATATATATTATGCATAACCCCCAACCTCATTTTCCCTCTCTCTCTATAAACAACCCCGTTTTCTCTTAGCCACTATCGCCAAGGCGCCAACCATTCTCTCATCCATGCCTCCATTGTAGACCACCACCACCACCACCACCACCTCCCCTTCATTCTTCTCCACCATCTCATAGCCCACCACCATCACCCTCATTTCCTTTCACCGCTATCATCACAATCATCACCAATTCACTAAATCTCTCTCTCCCTCTCACCATATCACCAACATTTTCTCTCCCCCTCTTTGCCGCGTCAACACTAGCAACGACCAACATTGCCGGAGAATACCATTGTTGTTGTCATAAGATTCAATCTAATAATCTTCATAATGTTGAGGTCTTGAAATTCAGATCTGAGATTTGATTGATTAGTAGAAGGAAGAGAAGAAATTGATTAATTGAATCGAATCGATTGTGAAAGTAAAGTAGAGATTAATTGATGATTGTGATTTCTTCAAGTTTAAGAATGGATCGAGCCCGGTGAGCTCTGATACCATAAAGAACGTGAAAGAGTGAATATGGGTAAGAGAGAGGAATTGTTATTACATTGAATGAATGAGTTATAGATCCACTAAAAATTAAACTAAGTTGTTAAAGTTAACTACCTAATTAAAAAAAGCAATTATATTGTATAACATTGTCACTGTTTGTAGCACTTGTAATGTGAAAAGTATCTTGACGGCATTTTGTTAGGATTGCAACCAGGGAACCGACCAACGACATTGTTTGCTTTCGGTTGCCCCTCACGGCTTTAAAACACGTCATATGGTAGGAGTAAGACCCCCCCTTACAGGAGCAGTGAGTTTAAAAGTCGCGGATTTGACTGGCTCGAGGGAACGATGAGCCACATAAACCCAATATCCCCCCCACATCGGTGCGGCCCCCGGCTCTAATACCAATTGTTTAGATCGCAACCAGGGAACCGACCAAAGATATTGTCTGCTTTGGGTTGTCCCTCACGGCTTTAAAACACGTCATATGGTAGGAGTAAGACCCCCTGCTTATAAGGAGGAAGAATCCCCCTTACCTCACCAATGTGGGATGCTCCTGCATTGCTACATGAGCGGTGAGTTTAAGAGTCACGGATTTGACCAGCTCGAGGGAACGATGAGCCCCATAAACCCAACATATTTTGCGTATGACATTGACTATGTGTTGACTTTTGTTAAACTTATGTATATCTTTATCATGTATTTTATCTAAAAAAATATAAAACAAAAATAAATTAAAGGATGACCAATTGAGAACCTGCAATGTATACCAAGTCACTTGTACATGATGATAATATTTTGTAAGTTTGTATTGTTTTCTTTTAAAAAGTTGGTTGAACAATGAAAACATAAGCAAAATTTGTTATATATTCATGAAGTTTGCCCTTATGTTTATTATTGATGGACTTATGATACGATGACATACATTTTTCTCTCTTTCTATATTTCTTAAGATTGTTATATATGGATAGTCTTAAAATTTTAATATTCAATCATAGGTGATTCAATATACAATCACATGTGATTTGTAAAGGCATCACATGTGAATTACGAAAATACCATTCCGTCCAAAATTTTAAAATGCAATTTGGACCATTGATATCATTGATTAAAAGGCTAAAATTAGTCCCTTAGGACTATGAATTAAGTATGAACTATATCGAACATTCTTCTTATTTTATATATATATATATATATATATATATATATATATATATATATATATATATATATATATATATATATATATATATATATATATATATATGGGAAGGTTCATTTGAGAACCGTTTTATTGCGAGAACCGCGAGAACCAATCTTAACCATTCATTTTGGATAATGGAATTGATGGATGAAGAGCGTGGGGGAATTGGGTGTGGCAGGGTGCATGTAAGGAATTCATGGGTGGGCAATCCAATTAAAGGAGGAGGAATTGAGCGACTAATATTGGTTCTTACGGTTATCGCAATAAAAACAGTTTTCAAATAAACTTTTCCCGTTATTTATATTAAATGGAACACACATATCACAAACATATGAAACATCCTTTGTTTACTTAGAATATACAGATAACCTACGCGGTGTCATACCTATCATCTCTAGACCCTTCTCCGCTGTACTTTTAAACCTCCTATCACTCAAACTAAAGATGAAGATAACAAATAAGAAACTATAATTAATACAGAAATGATACATAATGTTAACATCATCCTAACTTAAATGATGTTACTCCCACAAATCATTTAAATAAAAGATAATTTAGTCTTTTCATTATTTACTTATTTAAAAGGTTTACCGTAGCAAAATCAGATAACTACAATAATGAACCCCCCTTAGTACACAATATATAAACTAAAGGACACACCAAGCAAGGACCAAAACATATGACAATCATGTACCCCCCTTATTGCAGTACTGGGTGCAAGTGCAACCCCGACCAGCAGGATTGTAGCTTTTCCCCCCTGCGCAGTTGTTACCGCAAGCAGGATTACCTTTTTGTAGAGAGCCGTAAGAATATCTAGGATTTGTTGTCCCCAGAATTCGCCTGTGCTCTTCTGTATCCATCAGAAACTCTTGCTCATCTTCCTCCATAACCCGGCACTCCGACGCTGTGCTGTGGTTGTAGGCCGCCATGGATCCTTCACAGTCTTTGATCATCGTCATGATAATTAGAATAATGACTGATAGTGATAAGACGGTAGTCGTCAAGTAGATTGGGCTGCTTCGTCCATTGAACTTGAACATCTTCGTTTTGTTAGGATCGATTAACTAGCGTTTTTGGTTATACAGAGTTGATTATGAATGGCTTTTTGGTTGGGGCCTTGAGTTGGTTGGCATGATAGTGACGACCAGGGCAATTATTAATAAGACCATGTGCATAGGCACATAAGCCAGTGCTGGTGGCCCCCCAACCCGAGCAGCACACCATCGCTGCCGGGAGGGTTCTGGCTGGCTCTAGCCGGGCTACACACAACCCTCGTTGGTCACGCTTTTTTCTTTTCTTTTCTCTTTCCCCTTTATTTTATTCATTTCTTTATCCTCTTAATATATATTTTACAATTAATAATATACGTGGGTTGGTGTGGGTTGGATGTAAAGGTTTATATGTTAGAGAGGGTTGAAAGTGAAAGATGATGTGGATGCTGATGTGGTAGTAGGATACTCCAGAAAAATCCGCGTTAGATGCTAATAGTCTAATGCTGTAGAGGATTCAATGATTCAGAAATAATATCACTATTATCAAATTTGTTTTTAATTTAAAAAAAAAAGAATATGACGAAACGTTATCGATTTCTTTTTCCTGTCGGTGCCATTTGCATCAAGTCCAAAATAAATCGCATAAAAGAAAGTTGTTTGTCTGTGTGCTGCGGTTAATCTATTTAATTTGCTTTTATTTAGAAAAAATATTGGGTTTATTTTTTTTATTTATTTGAATGTAAACTAAAGTAGTATCAATGTAAAATATCACTACTAAATCATAAGAAAGGAAGAGACAAAGGACAAGAACAAAGAATTTGTAGCTCCACGGTACAAAATGTATTTAAAATATTACTACTCAATGTTGTATGTTTAAATCTTACGATAGGCAAAATGTGTAAATTTAGAAGTAGTTCGATTAAGGTGTATGTGTTCCGCTGTTAAAAAAAGGACCACCTAGTTAGCGCATCCACATTCATGAACCCATTTCAAGGTCTTGATTTTCATACATCATCACCACATCAGTTTTTATAACCTGCGGTAGACAAGAGAACCCACTGGTTTAACAAGTAACCATTAAGTAGACAAGAGAACCCACCGGTTAGACGGGTAGACAAGAGAACCTACACATTGGACAAGTAATAATCAAGAGTATTAGCATATTAAATATTATTAGTCCATTAGCCTTTGGGCCCATGTTAGCCCATTAGGGTTTCTTCTTATTTAGTTATAAATAGGGCCCATCTCTTTTGTCTTATGTATCGTCTTCTTTAGTTTTCTCTCTAATAATAAACACTAGCCCTTCATTTGTGTAATCTTCATAGAAGAGAACCTATACATTGGACAAGTAACAATCAAGAGAACCTACCTATTGGACAAGTAACAAGAGAACCTGCCGACTGGTGATAGGGTGGATTGCGAAGGGTAGCGCTCGCACCAGGGGTGAGATATAGATTGTGTTCCAACCATTTAGGGGAGACTTTAGTATCACTGGCAATACCGGAGGAGTAGCGAATAACTTCCCAGGCCAAGAAAATAATATAAACAGTACCACCGAACATAGTGGAAGTGAATAAACTTGAATAACAGACACTAGACTTAAATCCCAAGGACTGAATAGTAGAGCTAAAATGTTCAGACCAAGCTCAAGGGGCTTGTTAATTTGAGACCATATAGAGCTTTTAGCAGACGACATGCATATCCACAAGGATCGAAAATTTCTATAGGAGGTCACATGTAAATCTCCTCGGATAAGTGACCATTAAGAAAAACGTTGTTAATGTCCATTTGCTCCTTTTAAACCTCCTATCACTCAAACTAAAGATGAAGATAACAAATAAGAAAATAGGCTATAATTAATACGGAAATGATACATAATTAATGTTACTCTTACAAATTTTTTAAATGACGAGTAATTTAGTCTTTTTATTATTTACTTATTTAAAAGTTTATGAAACAAACATTACCTAAGGACAGCTAAGGTAGAACATATAACGTAAAATATATAAACAAAAGGACACACCAAGCAAGGACCAAAACATATGACAATCATGAACCTCCCTTATTGCAGTACTGGGTGCAACCCCGACCAGCAGGATTGTAGCTTTTCCCCCCTGCGCAGTTGTTACCGCAAGCAGGATTACCTTTTTGTAGAGAGCCGTAAGAATATCTAGGATTTGTTGTCCCCAGAATTCGCCTGTGCTCTTCTGTATCCATCAGAAACTCTTGCTCATCTTCCTCCAAAACCCGGCACTCCGACGCGGTGCTGTGGTTGCAGGCCACCATCGATCCATCACAGTCTTTGATCATCGTCATGATAATTAAAGTAATGACTGATAGTGATAAGATGGTAGTAGTCAAGTAGATTGGGCTGCTTCGTCCTTTGAACTTGAGCATCTTCGTTTTGTTAGGATCGATTAACTAGCGTTTTTGCTTATATATATATATATATAAATAAAAGGCATTTTGGTTGGGGCCTTGGGGTTGGTTGAATGGTTGGCATGATAGTGACGACCATCGGCAATTATTAATAATGCAGGTTCAATGATTAAGTCCATTCCAATATAAATCGCATAAAAGAAAGTTGCTTCTCTATGTGCTGCGGTTAACCTAATGATATTATTTTTCTAAGTGGAGATGAAAGTTATGTTAAAGTCGGGTTTAACTATTTAATTTGTTTTTATTTAGAAAAGAACTTGGGTTTAATTTGGTTTTTATCAATGTAGAATATCACTACTAAATCAATAAGAAAGGAAGAAACCAAAGGACAAAAACAAAAGCCCGACTTGTAGTTTGACAGTACAAAATGTATTTAAAATATTACTACTTAAGGTTGCTTGCGGTAGACAAAAGATATAAATTTAGAAGTTCGATTAAGGTGCCTGTGTGTGTTCTGCTGTTAAAAAAGGACCATCTAGTTAGCGCATCCACATTCATGAACCCGTTTCAAGTTCTTGACTACTTCATCACCACCTCAATTTTCATAACCTACTGTAGACAAGAGAACCCACTAAGTTAACAAGTAACCGTTAGGTAGACAAGAGAACCAACCGGTAAGTAACCATCGGGTAGACAAGAGAACTTACCCATTGGATAAGTAAAAATCAAGAGAACCTACCCATTGGACAAGTAACAAGAGAACTTGTCTACTGGCGATAGAGGGTGCATCGCAAAGGGGAGCACCCGCACCGGGGGTGAGATATAGATTGTGTTCCAACCATTTAGAGGAGACTTTAGTATCACCGGCAATATCAGGCCAAGAAAATAATATAAATAGTACCACTGAACATAGTGCAAGTGAATAAACTTGAATAATAGGCACTAGACTTAAATCCTAAGGACTGAATAGTAGAGCTAAAATGTTCAGACCAAGCTCGAGGGGCTTGTTAATTTGAGACCATATAGAGCTTTTCGCACACGACATGCATATCTATAAGGATCGAAAATTCCTATAGGAGGTTGTAACTTCCCAAAAATATTTTTCACAATAAATCCAAAACATAAATGGATATTCATAATAAGCAGTATTTGGCAAAGGTTAAATTACAATCCGAATTAAGATGTTCGAACTACTAATAATGAAAACAAGACGAATAAATGAAAGTCCGCTGAAGCAGCTGGTGATGAGCTTTTAACGACGAACTGGAGCCCTGCCGCGGTCTTCTCCTGTAAGACAGGTTAAACAACAACTATAAGCACGAAGCTTAGGGAGTACATTACTTACAAACCAAAGAGTTCATCAATTAACATAATGCTCATACCCACTACCGTAGTAAGTGATCTCATCATACCCGCCGGCTTGGACGGTCTCGTTTTACCCGTTGCTGTCGCAACGGTCTAACATACCCGGCACCGAAGTATTGGTCTCATACCCGACACCGAAGTGTTAGTCTCATACCAGTTACCTAAGTAAGCGGTCTAAACATACCAATTACCGAAGTAAACGGTCTAAACATACCCGTTACAGAAGTAAACGGTCTACACATACTCGTTACCGAAGTAAACGGTCTAAACATATCTTTATCACTTATTTGCACATATTCAATCGCATACGAGTCCATCTAGAGAGTAAGTAAGAATACTCACCTGTCAGTAGTCTTAGTCTTGGTTAATGGCAAATCACAGAATTACTTGTGGTTACACGTTAGTCAGTGATCCTACAGTACATGTTACTAAATTAATACATATATAGTACAACTTTTAACTCAATTGGGAAAATCTCAATGGACTTTAAGTCGGACCCTATCCCGAGGTCGGACTAGGGTCTAAGTCGGACCAAGTGTCAATTTCATAAGTTGGACCATGTGCCAATTTCATAAGTCGTACCATGTGTCAAAGTCGGACCAAGTGTCAATTTCATAAGTCGGACCATGTGCCAATTTCATAAGTCGGACAATGTGTCAAAGTCGGACCAAGTGTCATATCGCACATACCATCACGTAGAAGTTCATGTATATATATATATATGTCGATATAGGGAGCTTAGAACTTCTTTAGAAACACCACTAACTCGAAATCTAACATTTACAAATCACATCTCCACTTATTTACACCTTTTGTTTAATATTAAACTTGTATTTAACCAACTTCTTAAGAACAAAGCCCACAAATTCATTCTCTGCTTGTACCTTCAAAACCCCCACCCACACAGACTTACACAAAAGGCATGAATCATACTCAAAACCCAGTAAAATCACATAGAGTTGTATTATTAATAGCTCAGGGATCATACCTTATCACTTTTCCTTGATTTCTTGATGATTGGGTGCAAAGATGGAGATCTTAGCTTCTTCCCTTACTGCTCTCGATACACACAAAATATACCACTCTCATACTCACTTCTCAGGTGACAAGATGAAGATAGAGATATCCTAGGGGCTGTGCCCTAGCCCTCCATTTATACTTTCTCTAAAAAAGGCCTTAGCCTACTATTTTAATTAGCTGAGCCCACTTAGTTGCATCAAGCCCATATGCTTAATCCACTAACTTACTACAACTTTTCTTTAATAGTCATTAAAGTCCAATAGGTTCACTTAGCCCACAATTAAATTGAAACTTAAAATAATAATAACAAGTATCACTCATAAAAATATTCTTTAATAAATACTGAAATTCATGTCTTACAGATAAGTTTTAGAAAACGGGTATTACAGAGGTCACATACTCGGATAAGTAACCATTAAGAAAAATGTTGTTAATGTCCATTTGCTTAAGCTGGAAATTATGAGCGTGGCAATAGCTAGAAGAGAATGGACGAAGGTGAATCAAGCACAAGTGTAAAGTAATAGTCAATCTCATATTCTGAATTGAACCCCTTTGTCAAAAGTCAGGCTTTGTATTTATCTATCATGCCATTCGAGTGGGTTTTCAGCTTGTACACCCATTTACACCCTACTAAAGATATACATGCAGGAAGAGGAACAAACTCCCCAAGTTTGGCCTTATGTAATGCTTGAATTTTATCATTCATTACTTCCTGCCATAATACTTGAGAAAACTCCCAAGTTTGGCCTTACAAGAAGTGGGGTCATGGTGAGACAACATGGTGGTACACTGAAAATCACAAAGGTGAAAATGAAGTTGTCTTACCGGATTTGATCTCCGTTAAGGAGGTGTGGTGATGTAGTAGAACCCTCAAAACTAGTGAAACCGTTACAGTCAACCGTATTATATGTGTCATATGGTGAAGCATATTCAATTAAGGATGAATGGAGATGTTACTACATATGTAAGAAGTGTTTGATGTGCCTAGTGCTTAAAGCTGAGCACCAAAATCCTCATAGAAAGCTTGAACCTTTGGAGACCTTAGCTTAAAAATTGGAGCATGTCACCATGATTTGATCAACAAGCTTCCCAAAACTCCCATGAACTTCAATGTTATTTAAATGATGGTGGATATGTTGACTAAGAGTGCTCAATTTATCACATATTAGGGTAGAAATTAATTTTGGTGCGTTTTTTACGGCTAGGATTTTCATTTTAGATTAAGGTTTACTTCAACAACACTAGAAAGGGGTTATAGATGTCATAGGTTGTAGATTTTGTCATGTGAATGAGCGTAGTGGCGATAATCAGGGGAAGGCTTTGGCCCCTCCAAAAATTTTCGCTCAATTAATATTTTACTATAGTTTATATAATATAATATTTGTATGTTAAAAGAAATTTAAAGGTGCGCCCCTCCAAAATAAGTTTATTACATTTTGCCCCTCTCGAGAATGATGTTCAAGTTTTTGTGACCAATGAGTCTGTGGGGTAGCAATGGTGAGTGTGCCTTGGCAATTACGATGTGACATGTGGAAACATAAACGCTTTCCAATTTTGAGTGTGCTTTGTAGTGATGGTGAGAGTGTGTTATGGCCTCACCTTCATCTCCTCCCTCCAACAATCACCTCTAGCAAAGCGAGAGAGGAGAGGCAGGGCGGACTATGAGAAAAACTTAGGGGTTGCACAAAATTCTAATCCCTGTAATCTATTACAACATAAAAAGCTTAAAAATACAATTCATTAAATATTTCATTAAACAATATATTAAAATAAATAAACCTAATTTTAACATTTAATCAACTAAAGAAATAACAAATTAAGAATTATTTAATGTTTATTGCCCTATTTATTTTAGGGTGAAATATGTTTAATCATCAAAGTTTTACTTACTTTTCGGTTTAATCATTAAAGTTTTTTTTACCATAAAGTTCTATTTAACTTCCACTTTAACCATTTTTACCTCCTAAACCGGTATTTATATCCAAACATCTCCTAAACCTTTCCCAAAGGACCCAAACCCCACCAAAACACCCCTAAAATCCATCTGAAACATACCTCACTGACTAAACACCTCCTACTCCTCTCTCTCCCGGTCGCTTTCCCATTCTGCCTCTCTCTATCTCTTACCCCCTCTCTCCTTGTCACACATTCTCTCTACTTCTCTCTCTATCTTTATCTCCATATGATGGTGAATATAAAAGCTCAAGGGTGTGGAGGTTGCCGCCTCCATTCTTTCTTTATCTTTCTCTCCCCGTCACTCTCCCTCTCTACCTCTTTATCTCCCTTTCACTCTCCCACTTCAACACTCATCTTCAAAGATGTGTACCGCCTCCACCGCATATCACCACCGTCGAATCTCCACTTCATAACACTAGCATCTGATCCAATATGAACCCCATTGATTTCCAGATCCGAAACCCCACTGCATACCATCACCATCGCTGATTATGAACCCCACCGATTTCCAGATCTAAAACCCTACCGATTTCCAGATCTGTGTGGATGTAGAAGCATCGATTATGAATTGATTTGTGTGTATTTATGGGTTCACAAATCAATTTAAGGTATGTCTATGTAAATTGATTTGTTGATTCATGTGTTTGTAAAACCATATGTGCAAATCATTTATGAACTAGAGTTGTAGAAGCATCGATTATGTTTTGTTTTACCAATTTGTTAAGAAGATGAAGATTAGAACCGGATTATGTTTGTAGATCCGTGAAAATCGTTTATGAACCATATCTGTCCAAATAGATTACGATTATGTTTTGTTCTTTTGGTTATATCGATGCATATATGTGACTAATGACATGATAACATAAAATGAAAAACAAAATTGTTTATTCTTTTGGTTAATGGATCGAGATAAGACATGAGTATATTGTCAAAAATCTGGTTTTGTCTCATTCAAATCTAAGGGAGTATTGTGGGGACGATGTAGCTAATTTTGAAAACTTATGAATTACGGAAGAATTTCATTTATATCCTTACAAACTTCATTAATTACGTATATATTCTTGTAAACTTTAAAACTACATGTATATCCTTACAATACCTACAAAATTACATATATACCCAAACACTTAATTAAATAATTATAAATCTTTTTAAAAACTAAAAATCATTATCTTAAATTGATTTGTTACTAAAATTACTAAAACACCCATTTAAGGATATACACTCTCATAATCGATACCAGATCTCCTTCCTCGATTCAAGGGGTCATCGAGAACTGCCTTGCCGCTTCATATTCTTAACTCACGTATTCAATCGAACCTGCACCTTCATATCGATCAATCCTAGTTGGTTCGTGATTGTAGATTGCCATCTTCTTCGTGATTGCAGATTTCCATCTTGTTCAAGGCAAGAATACAAAAAGAGAACTTGCAAAGAACAGAGCACTGTGTATTTGGCACCAATGCAACAGGTCCACGACCCATTTGCATAACAATGAATGTTTGTAAAAACCTGCTGTATCATGTAATAACAACATGAAATCACAATGAATGTTGCCAAACCTGCTGAAATCACCCAACTCAACATCAACACTTAGCCAATATCCAAAACAAATTACACTAGGTTACAACAAACTTGAAATTGACTGAAAACAACAAAAAAAGCTGTCATTACAGCAATACAGGTTACAACCAAATGTAGACATAAATTTTCAACCTTGGCAGCTCCTTAAGGGTTCAATGGAACCGTATACTATACAAACAACTACTTTAAAACAACTACTTTAAAACAACTACTCAATCAATTGGCTATTATATGTAATACAAACAACTACTTGAAAAACCAATACTGACATCAATTTTGTAGGTGAATTGGCCATCATATGTTTGAAATTAGGGTCCTGTAACTAACCTTGTAATTGACCGAGTACTTCTATTCTTGTAATCGACCCCAACCTTGTAATCGGTCCAAACCTTCTAATCGATGGATCATTTAATCGACCTGAAATTCTCATCGATCGACACAAACCTTCTAGTCAATCGAGTGATTCCTTGAAAGCTTAGGCGACGGTGTCGACCTAATGCTTCTAATCAATCGATCAGTTAAATCGACCCAAAGCTTCTAATCGATCGACCCAAACCTTCTAATCAATCGAGTGATTCCTTGAAGGCTTGGGCGATTGTGAAGTCGGTCGTGGTGAAGGCAGTCGATGGTGAAGGCAGTCGGTCGTGGTGAAGGCAGTCGATGGTGAACAGTCGATGGTGAAAGCAGTCGATGGGGAACAATCGATGGTGAAGGTGTGAATACATTGTACAATCGAAGCCTCGAAGGTATGAATGTTGTACAATCGATCGATTAGCAAAGGGGTAATTTTGCAAAGGGGTAATTTTGTAATATACAAATTTATTAGTTTTTTAATATAAATAAATCAATTTAAGATAATGATTTTTAGTTTTTAAAAAGATTTTTAATTATTTAATTAAGTGTTTGGGTATATATGTAATTTTATAGGTTTTGTAAGGATATACAACCGTACCTTTAGTCTTTAATCTTAAAAAAAATCCTTAATCTTCTTTAATCTTTAATCTTAATCTTTATCTTTAATTTTTATCTTTAATCTTTATCCTTAATCTTTATCTTTATCTTTGATCTTTAATCTTTAATTTTTAATTAATTAATATAAATAAAAGACAAACCTTAATCATTTTAATTAGAAAATCTTAACTCTTCATTTAGCTAAATTTTAATCCTCACCATTCATTTTGATCAAAATTGAAACTTAATTTTGACTTTATTTAGTCAAACTAGAAACTTAAATTTGACTTTAAATCAATAAGATTTATTTAAA
Source organism: Dittrichia graveolens (assembly GCA_038502395.1). Classification (NCBI taxonomy): domain Eukaryota; kingdom Viridiplantae; phylum Streptophyta; class Magnoliopsida; order Asterales; family Asteraceae; genus Dittrichia; species Dittrichia graveolens. The sequence continues at coordinate 21,552,102 of JARJIL010000004.1, forward strand.
TTCAATTTTTAATATGAGATAAGATATATATAGATAAATAAAGTATTATTTAAATTCAAAAAATAATTCTATTAATTTCAAATTCTAAACCATACGTAGGATTTAGTTATATAGATCTTCAAAAGCTATATTATTTGTTATGTAATTCCATAAAAAAAGTAAAACCTTGAATACATTCTAATTATTTGTTATATATCCCCTAAATTAAACTTAAAAGTTTTTATTAATTGTACAATCTCAAGTTTTCATTCGGTAAAAATTAAAAATCAATTTGGATTATAAAGATAGTAATTGTTGAAAAATAATAATATAAATATATTCATTTATTTAGTCAAAAATAAAAACCTTTATTAATCATAAAATTTCAACTATCTATTTGATCAAAATCAAAAACCAATTTTGAGTATAAATGTTGTAAGAAGAGGATCTTCATCAATTATAAAATAAATTAATTTGTTTAAGATTGAACTACAAAAATCATGATGTATTTCATGGACCATGGGCCACCAAAAACATATCTTTAATTGACGAATTTAAGAATAAACCATAGTTTCATCCTGAAATGATAAATAGTGATTTGAAGGGAAGGGTGAATAAATTTTGATAGTATATTAAAAAAATTCTTTTTTGCAAGTATCAAGACAAAATAACATCGGACAAAATACAAATTCAAATACTATAACACAAAAAAGTTAAAAAATACAAATCATATCAAAAGTAGTTCATGGTGTTAACTTATTGACCCATCTATATTAGCATATTCATTAGTTAAGTAACTTTTGTTATCTCTTATTATCAAAGTTTATTTAAATTATTTTTTTTTCAATTTGAGATATGCACTTATAGATTATTTCACTACCGAAAAAAATGACACCAAATTTGACAAAGTTTTAGGCAACCAAATTATTATAAAAATTTGATTCGTTAGTTTTTAATTAGACGTCATCTAATCATTTGACTGATTTTTAAACTGTTTTATGCATACATTTATTTATTGTTTGAACACATTATTTTTTAATTTCTTATTATTTATCAATCGTTTGTAAATTACCCGTGTATCACATGGGCATATAATCTAGTATATATTAAAAGAATATGATTAAGATGTCATCATATTATTTTTAGAAATTTTTTCACCAATCATATCTCTTTATGTTTTCAATTGCTTTTGGAATTAGTTGTTTTTACATATAAAAAACTTAAGCATTGCACATTGTTCAAGATTTTTATTTCTAGGTGATTTAGTTTTTTATAATTTATTTTATTCCTTCTTGTGTTTATACACGAGATGTTAAGCTAGTAAATAATTAAGTTAGCTAGAATATTTTTTCAAATGGGAGATGATAAATCTACTTACAAAATTGATTCATCTACATTATTGTACAATACCCTTAAAGCTATATTACAAGTTAGTAAAACATATATTTTATTGGATGAATCAATTTTATAGGTGAAAGTATCATCTTCCTTTTCGAATGACCTACTAAATTAAGAAATCCTTTTTGAAAGAAAAGACATTACTAATTATTATTATTATTATTATTATTATTATTATTATTATTATTATTATTATTTTAACATTGACATTAACTCATCAACCGCTTGTCCAAGGCATCTAGCCCAGGGGTAAGGTGGTGTTGGCCCATTGCTTAGGTCATGGGTTCGAGTCCCGTTGTGGATAAAAATGTGCAAATTTAGAAAAAGGTGTAGAATTAAGAGTAGATTAGAGTGTGCATGTGTTCTGTTGTTCAAAAGAAAAAACAAAAACTCATAAACCGCTTATCCGCTAGGCTGCTTCGAATATATTCATTTTAAATATTTTAGGGGTCTGACACTCTGACGTAAAATTAAAAAAAAACCTTTAAAATACGCTAATATATAATTAAAAACACCGAGTAACAAACTAAGAAATGAGCATGCAAGTTACCTATTAACCAAGTCTTCTAAGCAAACTACTAAACTAGTAAACAAATGATTATGCACGTATCAACTAGTTACCGAATAACTAATTAACCAAAAGAAACAAAAAGTAAGATATTAAAATCTAAATAGTTTCTAAGAATTAAACTAGGAAATTAAGGAACAAAGATTATAAGAAAGTTTACACTTTTTTGAGAAGTTATAAGAATTTTAAGTCTTAAACTACTTTCGATTTTTGAATTATGTCTTTCTATAATGGTTGTTCATTAATTTATTAGAAGTGATTAAGTCTGTATTTAATTGCGGCCAACAGCCTTCGATTTTGATAAATTCTTGATGTCTTGGATCACAAAAGCCCTAACTTTCAAACCTTTGATTTTTTTAAGTCCAGAACTCTCATCCTTCTGTTATGATTACTGAAATTTGTTTCTTTTTACCAAGTGATTTGTGTGATTAAGTCATCGTCTCCCAACTTATGTACCCCATTTAAAGTAATTACTTTTTTATTTGATCCTTACGAATTCTATATGCCTACGGGGACCAATTTTTTGCTACCCTTCGAGTTTTATTTTTGGGCTCTACAAAATGGGTTTACAAATATACAATATAAAACATATATAAAAAATGACGGGCTTTTTCTAGCCGTAGGTCGTGGGTGGTTACACTTGTAGTACACCCTATAAGATGGCTCTGCATTTAGTAAATGTTATTGTTATAAATTGTAGCTCTCTACTACTCGATAGCTCTTTTTGTTGTCTGTGCTGACATAAAACTATTATACAATATTTGATTGCTCTAGTGATTGGTTGATTTCTGTCAATTGTTCATTGCTTATCAACACCAGGTAGAACGACACACATACGTACACACTAATCGTACATTTTGCACTTCCAATGACCAGGATCGTATCTGTGTGCGCAGTTATTGCCGCAAGCTGGATTACCAGGTTCTAAACCACCATAAGCAAGACTGTTAGAATATGTTGTCACAAGAATCCGCCTATATATGTTCTTGTGTACCCATCACCGTGTTGGTCATAATAATGATAATTAAAAAATGACTGATAGTGATACGATGCATCTTACATTCAACATCTTGGTTTTCTTGTGATCGATCAATTAGTGTTTGTCGTTGCTTAAAAAGAATCGATAATGTTTTTATTAATAAGGTTGGTTTGCAAGATAGCGACCACCACTGTCATTTTAATAAGCTGCTGCCGAGGGCTCAATAATGGAGCACATAAACTTCATTATTATCTGTTTCATGAAATAAGATAAGAAAAGAAATTATGTACGACAGTTGTATAACATCTTCATTTCAAACATTGACAAATACTAGCTTTTTCATAGCACACATTACACAAGAGCTCAAGAAATCATCACCAATCTCGGTTACGTAAATCTGTCTTCACAAGCTTTATCGCATAGAAACATCTTTCAACTGATGCGGTTGCTATGGGTAAAACCAATGTTAACTTTAATAACCGAAAAACTAAAGGATTAGAGAGATGCTTCCTTTTTTCAACCATCACTTTGGAAAGGTCAACAATACTATTCAAGTGGGAAAAATCTTCTTCATTTTGCACATTGTGATGGTACATGTCAAGTTGATACTTATTGGGAATCTTACTAAGAGGCTTAACCGCTAGCTAATTTGTGATTCTAAGTACAAGCTCAATTTGCAATTACAATTTGTGATTGTGAATTCTTGTCATAATTTCCAATTATACATCATCCCTCAATTCACAATTGTATTTATATATAGAGGTGCACGGAAAATCCGAATATCTGATTTCGCGCAAAAACTATCCGAAACCGGTTATTGGAAAACCGGTTTTTTTAAATCCGGTCCGGATATTTTGAAACCGGATAGGATAACCCGATATGGATCTTTTGGTTGAACCGGATTTTTTACCGGATTAAAAACCGGTTTTAAAAAAACCGGATAAAAACCGGAAAAAAAAACCGGTCGTCGAGTTTAAAAAACTAGCCGTTTTTTTGACCGTTGGGGAATTTTTTGCCCGTTTTTTTTGTCTTTTTTCACATTTTTTCTTTATAAATAGGTTGGGGATGTTATAGGATGATTCATACCAAATACTACCTCTAAAAAACTCTCTCAAATCTCTATCTTTTTTATTTTCTTCATCGCTAGTACTAGTAACACGGTTGAATCTTCCGTTGGGGGGAATGTCGACGTGGTAAGGGTAATCGAACACAATCGAAACAAAGAAGTTTGGGAACATTTTGAATTGTGTGAGATGTCAAATGGCTCGAAAAGGGCGCGTTGTAAACTTTGCCGAAAGGTTTTTGCACCGGAGGGGAACACAACGTTGAGGAACCATATTTCAAAATCATGCAAGGCTCTTCGATCAAGATCGGATCCAAGTCAAACAAATATTACTCCGCAAGGTGGTGTTTTTGTTTACGACAACGATGCATTACGGGCCGATTTTACAAGAATGGTAATTAAAAAAGCATTACCGTTCGACCACTTTGATGATGAAGAATTCACGGCAATACTTCAACAAAGGATGCAACCCGGTTATACTCAAGTAAGTCGTACAACCCTTAGACGAGACACATTAAAAATGTGGCATGAAGCGAGAAAAAAAATGATTTTGGGATTTCAAGAACACAATTACGGTGTCTCGCTTACATGTGATGTTTGGAGTTCCCCTCATAATACCGGGAATTCTTTTTTAGCGGTTACCGCACATTGGTTAAACAAAGAAAATTGGCAAATGATGAAAAGAACCATCGCGTTTGAATTATTCGGTGAACCACATACCGGTGCTAACTTATTTCATCTTTTAAAAAGGGTAATTTGTCTTTACAAATTAGAAAGTAAAGTCTTTTCTATGTCATTTGATAATGCATCGAATAATACAAACGCGGTTCCAAGATTGAAGTTATTTCTATCACCGATTTTAGACGGAAAATTTTTCCATACTCGTTGCGTTGCACACATAACTAATTTAACCGTGCAAGCCGGTTTGGAAGTCATTGAGCCGATTAGAATAAAATTTAAAACAATGATAAAATCGGTTCTTTGCAACAACAACAAACGACTCAATTATTATAAAAAATATTGCAAGTCGGTTAACAAAATATATTTGGGTCCTAATTTGGATTGTCCTACTCGTTGGAACTCAACTTGGATGATGATGCATTCTGCCTTAAGGCAAAAACATACATTGCAAACATTTTACAATCGCTTACATGAGAGGGGTTATGTATCCGACACGTTTTCGATTTTGGAGTGGGATGTTATAGCCAAAATAACCAATTTGCTTGGGGTTTTTAAAAATGCAACAACTATTTTATCCGGTATTTATTACCCGACTAGCCCATTGGTTCTTAATCAAATATTTTTGTTGGCTACTAAACTAAATGATTTTGAATTTGAAAGTGAAATTTTCCAACTAGCGGGAAAGGCAATGAAAGAAAAGCTTTTAAAATATTTTAAGGAGATTCCACCCGTTTTTACTTGTGCCACCGCTTTAAACCCAATGATAAATGTTGGCGGGGTCAAAACAATGATCGAATCAATTGCATTTGCTTTTAATCTAACGGAACATGACCCAAATTTTGTCCAAAACCAAGTAAATCATTTTAACAAATGTTTTCGAGACATGTTTGATATTTATTTAAATAAATTCGGGTCAAGTAATGTAATATTCGATCAAATGAGGCAAGGGGATTCAACTAGAGGATGTTCAAGTAACATAAATTTGTCACTTTTTAACACACTATTAAATTCTCAATCCAAACGAGCTCGTACTAGCACCCCAAGTAGCGAGTTGGGAAATTATATGTCAAACAATTTTATATCAAAAATGACATTTGAAAAGTTTGAAAGTTTCGATATTTTGGATTGGTGGAAAGAAAAGGGACCACAATTTCCGGTTCTAGCCGCCATGGCCCGTGATCTACTAACCGTCCAAGCTTCTACAGTAGCTTCGGAATCCGCTTTTTCTGTTAGTGGCAGGGTTATATCGCAACGGAGATCAAGATTAAGTCCCGAGTCGGTAGAAGTATGCATTTGTTTAAAGGATTATTTGGATGGAGCGGCACGGACGCAACATTTGACCACGCTTGAAGATGCAATTGACCACAATTTGGAAGCAACTATACGTAATGAAGAAGTCGAACTTGGAATATCACCTCCAAACGAAGACGGCGACGACGAAGGCGAACCCGAATTAGATGGGTGATTTGTATTAACTTGGAATATCACCAACAAACGAAGACGACGACAACGAAGAAGAAGCTAGACGAAAACGACGAAGATTAACTATTTGTATTTTAAGTATTTGAACTTTAACTATTTGTACTTGAAGTATTTTTAGTATTTTAATTTGAACCTTGTAATGTTTAAGAATTTTAAGTAACTTTGTAATGTTTTAAGTATTTTAATTTATAAAAATCTGAATTTTTTTTTAAAAAATCGGATAAAATAAAAACCAGATATTAAAAAAACCGGTTACGATCCGATCCGAATCCGGTTTCACCGGTTATCACTTTATCCTCAAAAAACCGGTTATGATCCGATCCGGTTTGAAAAAAATCCGATCACAAAAAAATCGAAAAAAACCGGACCGTTTTTTATCCGATCAGGTTCGGTTAAAAAAACCGGTCTTGTGCACCTCTATTTATATATACAGCTTCCGGTCCAGTCTACTTAAACTGTTTAGATTCAGACCACTAAGTAATTCTCGATTGGGCCCCTTTTAAAGTTGATTCCAATTGAGACACTAATACAATTCACAATTAGCGATCCTATCTTATGTGGTCATCTAGTTTGCGATTCCAAACATGAGTCTGATTTGCGATCAAAGCACACACTCACACACACCACAATTTGCGATCGGTCAGTCTAAGGGATTTGTGATTTTAGTGTACACACTCGATTTGTGATTAAGATGAAAACAGAAGAGTTTGGTTGAATACATCCACACATGCAGTCGACATTTCCGAATTCAAATATCTCAAAACTCTATCATTTTGATCCATTTTTGGTTCATTAGACTCTTAACACGTATTTAATCACTTCCTCAAGTTTAATTCATTTTCATAAAGATTAGAACACCCTAAAATCCATCTTTTGCTCTCGGTTTTAGCTCCTATTGAACAACAAAGAAAACCCCCAGAAATCGGATATGAACTCAATACTTAGCAATAACAGCTACCGAAAATAATTCATAAAGAGTTTAGGATTGTAACGTGTCGATACTTGAAGAACTTGAAGAACAACGATGGTGGTTTGGCTCCTTCTTGATATCGGCAGTACTAAAACACTCACATCTCTTGATTGCTTCAAAATTGGCTGTAATGTTTTGCATAGGAATATGTGCCCTAATTTAGGTATTTATACCTTCCTTGGTCACTTAGGCCCAAACCCCCTTTTTAACTCCCCTAAGAGCCCATTAGTTTCTTAATTATCCAAGAATAAAAAGGAGTCCAATAAGCAAATAAAAGTACTCATCCATAGTTCACTTCTTTATTATTTACAATATTTATAATAGGAGAAGCGGTTATTACATATACACACACATCTATTGCCTAATTTTGAGATGAAATACATTAAGAAGTTTGTATTTTTGTAGAAGAAATCAAAGTCTTAATTGAAATAGATGAAAAGTTTATATTTGAGATGAAACACTACCTAACAATTTGAATTCACAGAACACCACCTAAGAGGGCTTCAATTTTACTTGAAGGGTTTCAATCTTCGGTCTCCAAGCTCACATGTACGACTTTCATCTTTGATTTTCATTGAGGGCTTCATATAAACAAGCGGGATGGGTAGCAGATCTTTGAGAAATGCCGATGGTTGTGGTTTTGGAGAGAGAGTATTCATCTGTGGCGGTTCTGATTCCGATGGTCGTGGAGGTGTGATTCTGATGGGCAGCATATGTTCGAATTTTCCGTTGGTAGAAGATAGAGAGAGATCACCGTCGATGATTTTTCTCTGTTGTGATTCCGATGGTGGAGGTGATGATGTGATGGTTGTGGTTATGACTCCAGACGGGGTGACGGTCGTCGATAAAGAGAGTTGAGGACGGAGAGAGAGAAAGGTAGGAGGGTTAGAGAGAGAAGGAGACTCCATTGATAGTGGGTGGTTTGACTTCCGATGATGACGGTGGTGATGGTTGTCCGTTGGTGGCGGCGGTTGATTCCAATGGTGGTGGTGATTGGTTCTAATGGTTTTAGATGGTGGACTTTTGATGATGGCGATGGTGATGGTTGTGAAGTGGTGGTGGTTGGTTCAGATGGTGGTGGTAGTTGGTTATGATTGTGGCAGTGGTTTAAGATGGTGGAGAGAAAGATTTGATAATTTAGGTTTTGAAAATGTGAGAGGGGAGAGAAAGTTTGATATATGAGACTTTGATAAGATGGTGTTTGGTCACAAGAATTGTGGACAAAATAACTAAAATTCCCTCATGTGGTTTGCACACGGAGAACCCTGTACAAAAAACTTAACGGCGGTAATGATCAAATTCGTAACGAAATGCAACCACGATAACCATCAATGTAATTTTCAAAATTAAAGGACGGAAAATGAAGCTTTGTGCAAACCACGGAGACGAAATTTGTAATTTACTCTTTTAATTATTTGATTAAAATTTAAGATTTGATTTGATTTGATTTTTAAAATTATTTTTATTTATTTTTAATAACATTTCATTGGTTTATGAAAATATGAATATGTTCTCGAAGATATGGATGACAAAAAATGAAACCGACAAGAAAATCGAAAAGCAAAATAAATGAGACGGGTTTAAGACAAAAAATTTAGAAGATGAGGACAAGTTTAGAAATCTCGCCTGATATCCGGTACTATTAAGTTATTTAGGTATTAATAATATTATATAGAAAACTTTAACTATAAATAAAAAATATTACTTAAATAATGCCTAAAATTCAACGTTAGCTACTTACGTCTTTGACCATCTACGCCTTCCATGAATTGCTTTGTTTCTTCCATCAGATGAAATTTACCCTTTTGCGATCGTTTATTCTTTAATAACATGAGATGAGTGGAGATCTAGGCCGAGCTACTCGTGAATTATTAAAGTTTAGACTGTTAAAGGTTTGAAACAAGTATTATCTAAACTAGTTTGAGTTTATATTAAAGCTAATTCATTGAGCTTTGTGTTTTGAGCTCGTTAAAACTCGTAAGCATAAACAAGATTTGATATAATATATATTTTTCATTTATTACTTATATAATAATTATGTTATTCAATTTTATATCATTAATTATAAAAAAAATAAAAATTCAAAACCCAAATTGTTTTTTATATCATTAAATATGAAAAAAATAAAAAATCTAAAATTTTACTTATATAATTTAAACTTTTGTTCAAAAAAATACTTCGTAAAAAATTTAATGTTTAAAAAAAACTTATGTAATTTAAAATACGAGCATATCACGAGCATTAAAGTATGAACTCGAACGAGTTAGAGCTTCTATAATTTTGAATACGCCTAGCTTGATTAATGTAAAGTTTGGCTTGGCTTAACTCGTTTATGTCCTTAAAACGAATCATGTTGTCACACTTTTGTTTGAACACCAATGTCTACTTTAACTCAATGGAAGTGTTTATTATTGATTTGAGTCGGAGTCTAATCCAAACATATCCCGTTAACAAGACCTAAAAAAAGAAGCAAGTAATCATTTTTCCCCATGGTGAAAATCAATCATTTATATGAAAGGGTATACCCGATTCTCCGTGGTTTCTCCTCATTAAATCCTTATGGTTTTTAAGTAGGGTCTGAGATGATTTTTATAAATGGGGACGGGGACAACGAACTAAACCCAAACCAAACACAACCTGTTGTTAATCTTGCTTGAACATATGACGATGTTACTGGAAATATGAAATTGTTCTTGAACTTGACCACCAACCACCACCATTGACCGGCAATGACCACCCTTTGACCGGCCAAAATGCCCACCGTTTGTCTATGATCTTGACTCCATTGTACTCAGATCTTGAATCAATTTTGGCACAAACGATGCAATACTCGAACGCTAATCTTATTCATCTAAATTGAACCCCAAACATACACCGAAACAATTTCAATCTTTTATTAAAAAACACACACTAACGATTTTAAGCGAATTCAAGTACAAATGATTCATTACATATGAACCTAAAAAATAAATCTGAAAACCATGTGTCACACACACTTTTTCCAAGTCATGACTTATTTTATAAACATTACGTACCATGGTATGGAATCATAATTCTTACCTTTATTTACAGCGGAAGGTTTTAAACCATATTAAACTGCAATAAAAACTTCTAACTTCGGTCTACGATACCTACATGACCTTTTGTCTCCTATTTTTTTCATTATACCGAGATACATGTTACATATTCTAGCAGACAAAGGCTTGTGAGTTCATGAGTTTTGGAGCATACATTTCGAAAATATGAAAATGAGTGCTTTAACTGCGCGCATGCTCGTGCAAAACATTTCGTGATGTGTCACGCAAACAATATTTACAAATAGTAATTCATACATTAAACCTTTCATGGATAAAACATTAAACATCAAAACATATTGAGATCTCAAACGGTGGAGAAAACATTATGTGGGTCGATGTATTTTCTTAGGTAACCTAGTATATAGGTGACTTACTCACCGGTACGGGTAATTGTCGATATCTACTGATACTCCTGACATTTTAAGCATGTCGGACAAGTATTGACTTGTAACACTACGATGTGTGCCTAGTTGTACATCGCGCTGGTAAGTTTATACCTTATATATTAATAGAAAATTTCTAGTTATTCTTTAATCATGTGTTTTGGTTATTGAAATTTGATATGTAAAATAATAATAATTAAAATGAACAAAAATAACCATGAATTAAAAGAACTAAAATATTGATTCCAAAAATATTTATGTAATTAAATTGAATATTTTAGTGAGTAATTATAAGTCTGTTAGGAAAGCGAGATACCTGCTTTTGATAATATAACCCACTTAGTCGGCCCTTTCTCCTTTCCTTCTTATCATTTCTCCTATCACAACACAGACTCACACATACAAACTCCTACTCATTTGGTGTCCAGAAGAAAATAATTCAAGAGCTAAACCACCTTTGATCATCAAGTAATCCTTGTGCTAATAATCTGTTCTACCTTCATCTTCATCTCATTGTAATTGTTCTTTCCTTGTCTTCTTGTTCTTTTCAGATTTTAGGGCAAATGGGTGAAATTTGAATTAATAATCAAGAAATGATTTTTGATGTTTTAATTTGTTCTTACAACTTATATAGGTTGTAATGAATCCAATTTAAAGATTGAAAGTGTTGAATTTGATTGGAATTGTTGAAGATGTTCAAATGGGTCATTTAGGTTGAATTTCGGTTTGATTTGTGTATTGGTTGTTTAAATGGATAATATGTATGTTAGTAAGTTTATGTTACTGCCAAATGAAGTACTCAAACATTAGAAATTAAGTTTAAGCATTTTGGAATTAAGACGGGTCGAATTGGGTTCTGTAGCAGGGCTGCGTTCTTTTAGGTCTGTTTAGGAGACGCGACGCATCGACATCCTGGCTGCAACATGACGGCCAACCGTCCAAGCGGCCAGCAGTATGTTTTGTTGTTCTTTTTCGCGTGTTGATGCTTGGATGTTACTATAGGTTAGTATACGGACTAAAGACATCGTTAGAAGATAATTACAAGCAATTTGAACCATGTGAGTACCGGTTTTCATGAGGCTCAATAAATAAAGAATCAAACAAACATTTAAATACCATAATTCACGAGATACCATTACAAACCATTTGATGTAAATTATGAATATTTTGATTTGTGATATTGAGATGAATGGGAATAATCTAGTGTTGACTTGATATGTTATCTTTGTATTCACACGTGTATGCGCAAGGTATGATATCGACAGTTAAATATCTATGGATTGTGAGATGCATGCATGCTATTGGATCCTAAATGGATCATCTATGTAATATGTGATTGTATGGACATTTAATGACCGTTTTTATAGTCGTGTGGTTGAGGTCAGCAGTTATAACTGGGTCCCGGTAGATCCTTTGGGTCGGTGCAGCTATACGGCTGGATTCAGGTAGACTTATGGGTCGAGATCGATGATTCTGGGGGACTCATGTGTCGGAATCAAGGTTCTGCAGGACCGTCGTTCCTTGACGTAAAGGACACCCAGCTACCCACTGAACCCAAGAGAGCCAATGGCTCTGCAACGTTGCTTGGTGGACCGTTACTCGCTCACCCACCGGCATGGGTGGTTGTGTTTGATACCCCTGTTAGGATCGTTGAGCCGGATTAACTATCATGCATGATACGACGCCTACTGATCTTGTCAGCACTCTACAATGTGATAGATAACATTATTGGCTTATTCCTACTTTGTGATATGCTTTATTGATATTTGTGCTTAATCTATGCTCATTAGCTATTTATAGCTAACCTTGTGTTATGTTTCCTCATGTGAAGAAAATGATTAGGTTCCTGGTGAGGCAGGTTACCTATGGGTGTTTTTTTATAATCAGCTTTTGAGGAACATTTGTTGTGGTGTTGTATTTATTTTGTAAATGGTCGGTTGGTAAGACAAAAAGTTTTATTGGATATTATAATCGCCAAGTCTATGTTAAAAGTACTTGCTAGTATGTAATTTAGTTTAAAATACCGCAGCTAAAATTTGACATTTGGTTGACAAAAACATGTTATGGAAATATTTAATTTACAAACGGACCACACAGTTTGAAAACTTGAATTACAATTAATTTGTAATTTTTTAAATAACGGTGTTACATGACTAGTCAAATGTATTGATACTAGCTTACAGTAATTCTATGATCCGTCATTCCCACTTATACATTCTTTGAGTCGGCGTTCCCAATAGTCCACATATGTATCACGAAACATTTTGGCGAGATTTTACAACATTGTCATATAAAACATTAACATGGAAAGGAAGGTTAGATAGACGTGTATCCTTGTTTTTAAAATCTCATAAAAATCTCACCTGATTTGCTGATAGGATTAAAACCTTAGTAGTCATGATTATCTATAGGTGGCGTTTGGTTCACAGAATGTTTTAGAAGGAATTGGAATCTATGGAGGAATTGGAATTTGAATCTGTGATCTGTTTGGTTGGCAGGAAATAGAATTGGAATTTGGTTTCAGTAATATAAAATGACAGAATTGTCCTTCTTGTTTTTTACTTATTTTTAGTTTGTTTTATAACTTTTATGTAAAAATATATTATATAAATTATAAAAATATTAAAATTTTATTTTATTGATTGAGCATTTATATCAATAAATTATGAAAATCACGATAATAAAAATCATAAGTTAATAGCATTATAATACACATCTGCATAAATTCAAGTATCATTGGTCTCAAATCATCAGTTTCACATTGTAAGTCGAAAAGATTCAACATTGTGGAGGAAAGTAGAGAGAGGGAGAAGGGAGACTCATATGAGGCTAGGGCGGAAGGCGGCGACGGAATGACAATGAGGCTAAGGCGGAAGGCGGCGACGGAATGACAAAATCTGGCGACTGCGACTGATGAAGAGATACTGCAGCGGAGGGTCCGGAGGCGGCGGCGGAGGAAGGCTGTGGCATAGGGTCGGGGGGGCTGTGATGGAGGAAGGCTGCGGCGGAGGGACCGGAGACTGCAATGGAAGAAGGTTGCGACGGAGGGTCCAGAGGCGGCGAAGGAGGAAGGCTACAACGGAGGGTCCATAGGCGACGGCGGAGGAAGGCGGCGATGGAGGAAGGCTACGGCGGTGGGTCGGGAGGTGGCGATGGAGGAAGGCGGCGACGGAGGAAGGCTGCTGCGAAGGATTTGGAGGCGCCGATGGAGGAAGGCTGCGGTGAAAGGTCTCGAGGTGGCGACGGGGGAAGGTTGCGGTGGAGGGTCTAGAGGCGGAGGCGGAGGCAAAAGCCGTCGGTGTTTGGAGAGTAGAGTCGGCTCACGTGTTATGTCGATGGAAGGAGATAGATATATTAGAGTTATAGAAATGTTTAAGGTAACAAGGTAATATTCCACAATCCTTCATTCAAAGGAATTTAAAATCCCTCCATCTAGTTATGGAATTCACTTTTCCTCATTTGATGGATTCCAATTCCTTCAGATTCCCTCATTAAAGTGAATCAAACACAGGAATCCTTAGGAATTGGATTTCAATTCCTTCAGAATCCCAAGGATTCCTGCCAACCAAACGGTACCATAGAGTTAAGAGTATTACACATTTAACATTTGATAATTTGCGCCTAAATCACGTTTTTCTTAATTAAGATATACACTAAAAAATAAATAAATTTCAGCCCATAATTCCTTACGCCCAAACAGTAACGTAATTCAGCAGTAAGCTGTTTGTTTCTATTCTTCAATTCCTCACTCCAACAGCAGTAGTAGCCGAATATTGTGAAATAGAATTCTGGGTTTTGTTGTAAACGACTTTTCTAACATCATGGTACAAGAATCTCAACTTTTTATTAGCTTCATGAATTCAAAATTTATGCGTCAGCTATGGTGTTTGTATATATATATATATATATATATATATATATATATATATATATATATATATAAGACCGAAAATGAAGAAATACTCTCCACTTTTTATCATTTCTGATGAAACCAAAGGTTGTGTTTCACTTTTATAGACTTGAGCACTGAATCGAAGACATAAATACAAGATTTTTGACTTATGAATAACAAGATTTGGTTAAAATGTATACCTCAATCGCTTGAAAATATGATTTCGAACCATAGCTTTCAATTCTAAGACTACTCCTGCCACTCCTAGTCACTTTCACTCGACATTGGCTTGTGCAACTGAGTGTTTTAAATCTAAGTAGTAGAATGGTTTCAACAGAAGCACACATTTAGTTAGAAATCTAGTTGTTTCGATTGCTTGGATTCACTGAGAGTTATGATACACTTTCCGATTGACATATTTCGATAATACAATCAAAAATTCAACCGGATAAAACTTAGTACTTGAACAGAGAATCGAAAAAATGTTATGAATCTTTAATTTGTACCAAAACAATGACCAATAAACTGATGAAAACTGTCATAAGACAGTTACAAAACCACCAAATAAGTGCTATAATTTGGGTGAGTAAAAAAAACCGGGTTTGAGAACACAATTTCGGATTTCCATGCATTTTCCAGCTAGGGACTCTGCCCCTTGGACCCAGCCACCAGGGACGCTGCCTCCGGATTTTGTTATTTTTCGCCCCTAAATAACGGTGTGCTTTAAATAAAAATAAATCCAAACAAGTATGCACTCCGCACCACCCTTACTTGGTCAATATTTATCAAGATTATATTGGTCAACAACTTCATCCTATTATACTTAAATGTTATTGATAATACAAATTACCAACACATTTTACCGTAAATTTGAGCCAAATCTTCTTACCCTTTCTACATTTTATACAACTTGTGCATCTGTCAACTTGATCCCTAGCCTTCTAGTTTTATAAGTTCCTCCATACTAACCCTTGAACTTACAAGTATATAAAAATTTACATTTTCAATCCTTAAAATCAGAGTTTGTTACCTTTTGATCTTTTCTCTATCTCTCTTTTGCTTACACTAAATCTGCATAATTATACAATAATAACAAAACATATATTTATTATTATCATTATCATTATAAATATAGGTGTTACACCATTGATCTGAACCCCAAATACAAGCAATTTCAACTATTGATTTAAACACAGACACTAGCCCAAACAAGAACACACACAAATCTTGATTTAAAACCAGATTTGTAAAAATAAGAGTATTCAAAATATTGATACACAAATAGGTCTGTAGTGAGATCCGACAAATCTAAAATACACTAAGAACATTGGTGAGAGATAGAGACTAGTGAGAAAGTAGATTGAGAACAGAGATGCACTAAGATGGTGGTTTGAAGTTGTCGCTTTGTTGTTGGAGTTGGCTAGCACAAGGTGGTCGTCGGAAGAGGGTGGTGGCCAGCAAAGGACGGTCACATCCATTCTTGCAAGGAGATGGAATAAAGAGAGGGTGAGGGAGAAAGTGTTTTAATGAGATATTGAGGGTGTTAAATTTTTCAAAAAAAAAATCTAATTAAATTGCCACATACATGCCACCTTATTCAAATTTAGCCAACAACGAGTCACAGGAACGGAAAAATGCATAATTGAATCGGGTTACCCAAATTAGAAACTTGAAACCCGATATTACAAAAGGTATACGATAATAAAAGAAAAAAAATTCAATAGTTTAGTTAAAACTATGGTTATTTTGAAAATAATTTTAAAACTATCACGGTTTGGTAAATACTTTGGTTTGAATAAAAACTATTGCATGTGTCCCCCCCTTCTATAGTTTTGAGTGGCGAAATGACGATGTGGTAGACGAGGCCACCATTTCGAGATGCATTACAAGAAAAATAATTTTTAATGACCACATATTGTTATATCTAAAGATATACTTTTTGACACTATAATTTGTCAGGAAGAGTTCAAACGAAAACTGCGATAACCAATCTTGGCTGTTCATTTTGGATAATGGAATTCATGGATGAAGAGCGTGAGGGGATTGAGTGTGGCAGGGTGCATGTAAGGAATTCATGGGTGGGCAATCCAATTGAAGGAGGGAGAATTGGACGGCTAAGATTGGTTCTTACGGTTTTCCATCAGCTGAGTAAAGAAAGTGATCAGCTGAGTGAAGAATTTGATCAGCTGAGTGCCTACTCTATCAGCTGAGTGAACAAATTGATCAGCTGAGGCCTAGAGCATCAGCTAAGTAAGTCTTTCTTTACACAAAGCCCAAACCCTAAACCCCAAACCCCAAACCCCAAACCCCAAACCCCAAACCCCAAACCCCAAACCCCAAACCCCAAACCCTAAACCCTAAACCCTAAACCCTAAACCCTACACAAGTCATCTCCCCTTATAAACTGATGTATTTGATTGATCAGCTGAGCATTCTTGATCAACTGATCATACAAATACATGAGCTTATGTTCTCCTAAGCTTACTATTGAACAGCTGAGCATCTATATGATCAGCTGAGCAATATGTATCAACTGAGTCCTAGCTAAAAGTGATCAACTGATATATTTTGTCAACTGAGTAGTGAATATCAGAGTTCCTTGTACAATCTGTTAGCTGAGTCGTGAAAAATGTCAAATCTACTCTATCTTTTCAGATTGTAAGTCATATGTAAAAGGCAGAACATGTGTTGTTCTATTATGGCTTAGATCTTTGTTTGTAAAAGTAAGAATGCACTTTTTGGATCAAGTATGAGACAAAAAGGTTTGATCTTATCCTCTGGAAAAGGATAATGATACCTCAAACAGACGAAGATCTTGAAGATTTGTTCAAACAACTAAGTATGGCTGGCAATCCCATACTTGGTAAAGTCAAATCAATCAGAAGCATGATGTTGATTAAAGTATAATCATGGAAAGGGAAAGAAACTTCTACACGGCAGTAGATGTGGTCTTTAATATTTTATATTGTGAACGGGTTGCACTTTTGCAGAAAAGTACAATTACTTTTATCATACATTTGATTAAAGTAAATTTACTTTTCACCCACTACCTTTACAATTAAAATATTATATTTCCACATCCTTTTGGTCTCTTACCTTCATGCAACCGGATCCATCAAGACTTCTATATATACTCATGCATGGTGGACATGCAGAAAATATAACACAATACAACATTGAAGTCTCTACTACACTAAAAGAAAATCTCATCAGTTGAGAAATTTCGTAGAGTATAAGCATTGTGTAGAATCAAACTTGTTCATGTGTTGAACACTATAAATACATTAGTTGTTTTAGAGTTAGCTTGTCTATGTGTTAGACAAATTGATTGCCACCTTTTATTGTACTTAGGATTTCCGCTTCTAGTACATGTAATTCTTGATTCATATCAATAAGAATTATATAAAAGTATATAAGTGTGTCTTTAATTTTTAAAAGCTAAAGTTTGTATTCAACCCCCCCCCTTCTACACACATTTGTTGTTGCGTACTCAATCTGGGACTAACAACTGGTATTAGAGCAGGTTAGATAATCAATATCTAGATCTGTTTTGCTTACTCTACAACTGCTTCTACCCCTCTCAATATGGCCTCATCCGCAAACAATATGAATATCTCAAATGCTGGGTCCTTAACAAGATGTCCCATGTTTGATGTTGAAAATTTCTCCATGTGGAAAAGTAGAGCACATCTTTTCCTATCCACCCTTGATATCCACATGCTTGAAATAGTCACTGATGGTCCTTATGTTCCAACATCAGTGTTATCTATTCCATCAGAATCTGAAGGTCAAACCTCTACAACTGAAAGAATCATAACCAAACCCATGCATCTGTGGACAGATGAGGATAAGAGGTTGGTTAGCCTAGATGTTAAGGCTAGATCAGCTCTTGTCTCTACACTACCCAATGAAATCTATCATCAAGTGCTTAACTGTTCTTCTGCAAAAGAGATGTTAGATACACTCACAGTTGCATATGAAGGGACTGGAGAGGTGAAGGAGAACAAGAAGCTCCTCCTCAACAGAGAGTATGAATTCTTCTTTGCTCAGAAAGGTGAGAGTCTTACACAGACATACACCAGGTTCAACTGCCTAGTTAATGACTTGAAAAGGGCAGACATAACCAAGAGCAACTTTGTCTTGGTGAACAAGTTTCTAGACTCCCTTCCTGAAACATGGGATCACTTTGTCACTGTTCTAAGACATAGTGAAAAGATTAAGGGAATGTCTCTGGTTGCTCTCTATGGTAACTTACTTAACCATGAGCAATCAGTCAAACAAAGAAAGTTGTCATCCAAGGAGATGAAGGAGGTTGTGAAAGCTGCACCAACTGCCCTTGTATCAAGAGATACAAAGATGAGAAGCTTTGCAGCTATTGATTCTGGTTCTGATGAAGAAGGAGATGGAGAGGAGAGTGATGGAGAAAGTGATGAGGAGAAGGATTGTGAGGAAAGTAATCTGGAGGAGTTGGTTGAAGGTGTAGCTATGCTGGTTAAGAAGTTCAGACCTTTCAAGAAGGGAAAGGGTGTCAAGAGGTTCAGCAAGAGGTCATCAAAGTTTGTCAAGCCCAAATCCACTTTTGATGCCTCCACAGCAGAGTGTTATAAGTGTGGCAAGATTGGCCACATAGCCAGTGACTGTAAGTCCAAATATAACACTGGTTCTTCATTTGTGCAAAAGCAGGAGGGCAAGATTGATTATGAAGCCAAGTATAAGAAACTCCTTGCTGCTGTCCTTAACAAGAAGAAGAAGAAAGCCCAGGGCCAAGTTCTTGTTGCTGAAGAAGAAGATTGGGCAGAAGAAGGTCTCTCCTCAGATGAAGATGAGGTGATCTCTGCTCAGTTCTGCATGATGGCCAACAACAATGATGGTAGTTCCTTTGATGAAGACATGAAAAAGGCTGCTAAAGCTTCTTCAACTACCAACTGGGATCCTTCTTCTATGTATCAGGTTGGAAAATTTATTAACTATGATGATAATGAGAAGAATGCTATGTTTGATTACTTGTGTATTGATTTCCAGTCTGCTATTCAAAGAGAGAAGAAGCTAAAACTAGAAGTAGAATCACTAAAGGAAAAGTTAATTCTTAAGGATGCGGAACTTAAGCAGATAACAATCTTAAATGATGAACTAGCGAATCAGAAGATACTTAATGAGATCTTAGTAAAAGAAACTAGTGAAGCAACCAAAAAGTTTAATGACCTCCAAAAAGTAGTAAAGTCTTGGTGTGTATCTGCAGAAAAGACCACTCAGTGTGTCAAGGAGCAGATACCCAAACAAGTTCAAGCTATTATTGGTGGAAATTACTCTAAGGCTGCTAACTATGTTGATTCTAGTAAGAACCTTAATATCTTAGACAAAGCTGACATCTTGCCACAAACCTTTCACAAGACTGTTAAAGGCAAAAGTGTGTTCACAAATAAGTTTGTTAGAAGCAAGAGTTCCCACTCAAAAGAATCAATTATTCCTTCTGTTGAATCATCCTCTAGTAAGATTTCAGAATGTAAAAATACTAAAAACACAAAGTCAAAGGATGTGATTAAAGGAAAGGAATCATTAGTTGAGACCTCAGAGACATTATGTTGTCAAACCTTGAAAACAGACGACTTAATTCTTAGCATTTCACAAACTGAAGAATCATTAGCTAATACTACTCCATCAGCTGATAGGTTAGTAGATGATAAATGCTCAGCTGATAACCTGTCAGCTGATCATAGCTCATCTTCTAAACAATCAGTTGATCAAGAAGTAATCAACTCTCTTTTAATATACGAAAATATGAGTAAAAATAATGATGTTCACATTGTTCCCATTTCTGCCACTCCAAAGATTGGTCAAAAACTTTCCAAAAACAAAGATCAATCTAAGGTGCCTGTAAATAAAGACCTAAGAAATTTACAGGATAAGCTTCATAAGCTGAATGGTCAAATTAGTCAAATGATGTCTGATAAGAAATCTCATAGGCATTCAAACCATGTTGTTCAATGCTCCAAGGCCATAAAATCTCAAAAATGTTATAAATGTGGAAGCAAAGAGCATAGGGCATTTGAATGTTCTTTAGAAGGGAATTCAAGACAGCGGACTTGTGATGATAACATAGTCACTCCTCTCATACATAAGAAACCTGAGATGAAGTGGAAAGCTAGGTGCATTCCACAGGGATCCACTGAGTAGTGGATTCCTATGTGTGTCACTAACTCTTCTTTCATTTAAATCTGTGCAGGGTGTTGGTTCTTGGTTTCTTGACAGTGGATGTTCAAGAACCATGACAGGTGACAAGGCTTTGCTCAGTAACTACAAGAAAGAGAAACCATGTTGTTCAATGCTCCAAGGCCACAAAATCTCAAAAATGTTATAAATGTGGAAGCAAAGAGCATAAGGCATTTGAATGTTCTTTAGAAGGGAATTCAAGACAGCGGACTTGTGATGATAACATAGTCACTCCTCTCATAAATAAGAAACCTGAGATGAAGTGGAAAGCTAGATACATTCCACAGGGATCCACTGAGTAGTGGATTCCTACGTGTGTCACTAACTCTTCTTTCATTCAAATCTGTGCAGGGTGTTGGTTCTTGGCTTCTTGACAGTGGATGTTCAAGAACCATGACAGGTAACAGGGCTTTGCTCAGTAACTACAAGAAAGAGAAAGGTCCAAGGGTGACTTTTGGTGACAACAACCATGGGCAAACTAAAGGCTATGGTGAGCTTCATAATGGGAACCTCAAGCTGTCAAAAGTTTCATATGTCAAAGGGCTGAAATATAATCTCATAAGCATAAGTCAATTATGTGATGAAGATAATGAAGTCCACTTCACAAAGACAGGAGGCTCCATCATAAATAAAGAAGGTAATACAGTGTTCAGTGCCAAGAGAACCAAGGATGTGTATACACTTGACATGTCCTCTGGTGACCCTTCAAAGGAAACATGTTTGTACTCCAAGAATAATGAGGATACAAACTGGCCGTGGCACAAGAGGCTTTCCCACCTTAATTTCAAAAACATCAACAAGTTGAGCAAGGGTGAACTAGTGTCAGGACTACCTTTACTGACTTATCTTAAGCCTAAACCATGCACTGCTTGTGAGAAGGGAAAGCAGCATAAGGCATCATTTTCATCCAAGCAGGCCTTCTCAATTACAAAACCTTTCTATATGTTGCACATGGATCTCTTTGGTCCTGTTGCAACTGCTAGTATTGGTGGAAGTATGCTCTTGTATTGGTTGATGAATTCTCAAGATATACTTGGGTTTTCTTTCTTAAAGCAAAGAGTGAGACTGCTGAAGAGATTATCTGTTTTATCAAGAAGATGGAAGTGTTGAATGGCAATATGGTGAGGAGTCTTAGAAGTGATCATGGAACTGAATTCAGAAATCAAACTCTAGAATCTTTCTGTGATGAGAAAGGGATATCTCAAAACTTTTCTGCTCCAAGAACCCCACAACAAAATGGTGTAGCTAAAAGAAGAAACAGAACATTGATTGAGGCTGCCCGAACCATGTTGTGTGAAAGTGGGTTAACATTTAATTTCTGGGCTGAGGCTGTAAGTTGTGCATGTTTCACACAGAACAGGTCCCTTATTATCAAGAGGCACAACAAAACTCCATATGAAGTGCTCAAGGGAAGGAAGCCAAGCATCAGCTTTCTGCAAATCTTTGGTTGTCAATGTTTCATACTTAATCAAAAAGATCAATTGCAGAAATTTGCTCCTAAAGCTGATGAAGGAGTGTTTGTAGGTTACTCTGTGATTTCTAAAGCATACAGAGTATACAACCTCAGAACCAAAGTCATAGAAGAATCTATCAATGTAAGTTTTAATGAAAATGACTTTGTTGCTTCCTGTTCTTCTAATCATGTTTCAGGTGAAGAATTTAATGATCTTATGCAAACTGGAGAAGTTCCTTCAGAGCAAGTAGATCCCTCTCCACCAGATGCTCATGATTTAGATGAACCTGTCACTATCCAAATTTTTAACCATGTACAACCATCCTCATCCAATCCTATACCTCTACTGAATCATGTGGAAAATGACTCAACATCATTGGATTCCAATTCCATATCACTCATTCCCTCTTCAGTAGAGATACCCACAGATTGTAATAATGAAGTTATATCAGCCACTCAAAATGAACTCATTTCTACTGCTGATAGCCAACATATAACTTCTTCTCCCAAAATCCAAATGAATCCCAATTCCCAAGAAATCCAAAAAGCCTTCAAAGACCTCAAGCACCATCCTCATAATTTGGTGATAGGCAACATAGATGATCCAGTTAGAACAAGATCAAAAGCTTGCAACATCTGTTTGTATTCTGGATTTGTCTCAATGATTGAACCAAAGAAGGTTGATGAAGCTCTCAATGATCCTTAGTGGGTGTCTGCCATGCAAGAGGAACTGGCAGAATTCAAAAGAAATAATGTATGGACTTTGGTACCCAAACCAAAGGATAAATCTATCATTGGAACAAAGTGGGTGTTCAGAAATAAGCTAGATGAAAATGGGCAAATCATCAGAAACAAGGCTAGTGGCATAAGGGTACTGTCAAGAAGAAGGTATTGATTTTGATGAAACCTTTGCCCCTGTTGCAAGATTGGAAGCTATCAGACTATTCCTAGCCTATGTTGCCTTCAAAAGCTTCAAAGTGTTCCAAATGGATGTAAAGAGTGCATTTCTGAATGGAGATTTGAAAGAAGAGGTGTATGTCAAACAACCTCCTGGTTTTGAGGAGTCAAGCTTACGTGATCATGATTCTTCCTAAAGAAAGCATTATATGGTCTTAAGCAAGCTCGAAGAGCCTGGTATGATACCCTCTCTTCTTTTCTCATTAACAAAGGTTTTACAAGAGGATGTATAGATAACACTTTATTTATTAGGAAGTACAAAGGTGATGTGATACTTGTGCAGATATATGTAGATGATATAATATTTAGGTCTACTAATTTGGAACTATGCAAAAAGTTTTCTAAACTCATGTCTGATAATTATCAAATGAGCATGATGGGTGAGCTAAACTATTTTCTTGGTTTGCAAATTAAACAAGAGGTTGATGGTATTTTCATTCATCAAACAAAGTATGTCAAAGATTTACTCAAGAAGTTTGATTTTGAAAACTGTTCTTCACACCTATGTCTACTTCTATTAAGTTAGGAAAGGACACTGATGGCAAATCAGTGAACATTACTACTTATAGAGGAATAATTGGGTCACTTTTATACCTCACTGCAAGTAGACCAGATATAATGTTTTCAACATGTCTCTGTGTAAAATATCAAGCAGACCCTAAGGAATCACATCTTGCTGCTGTTAAGAGAATATTCAGATATCTTAAAGGAACTCCTAATCTTGGTCTTTGGTACCCCAAAGACTCAGATTTTGAGTTAGTTGGATATTCTGATTCTGATTTTGCAGGATGCACATTAGACAGAAAAAGTACTTCAGGTGGTTGTCAACTTCTTGGAGGAAGATTGATTAGTTGGTCTAGTAAGAAACAGAATTTAGTGTCAACATCTACTGCAGAAGCAGAATACATTGCTGTAGGAAGCTGTTGTGCTCAAATTTTATGGTTACAAAATCAACTACTTGATTATGATATGAAGTTTGAAGACACCCCAATTCTTTGTGACAATACAAGTGCAATCTCCATCTCAAATAATCCAGTCATGCATTAAAAAACAAAGCATATTGAAATCAGACATCATTTTCTCAGAGATAATGTGCAAAAGAAAAAGGTAACTTTGCACTACATCAACACTGATTTACAACTTGCAGACTTGTTCACAAAGCCATTAGATGAAGCAAGGTTCAATTTCCTAATATCCAAACTAGGTATGCTTAATTTTTAGTTTAGAATAGTGATAATTTAGATTGTGTTAACTTATAAGTGTTGAAAATTATAAGATACTTATCTAAGCATATCTAAGTCTTACTTGATTTGTGTAAACTGAGTAACTATGCTCAGTTGATGCCTATCAGCTGATCAAATTTACTCAGCTGATCACTTTAAGATAAGGAAGACATGCTCAGCTAAGTACTTTACTCAGCTGATACCCCAAATTCTCACTATCAACTGATAGTTTTCCATCAGCTGATACCCATTATCTAATAGTTTTTCATCAGCTGATACACCTCAGCTGATACTCTCCTTGATCAGCTGATGATTCTACACTTAGTAAATTTTCACTTTTTACTCTCATTTAATGCTTTTTAACCCTAGTTATTTACTCCGTTTGTCAGTTTTCATTTAATAGCTAATTAATTTGTTTTCCGTTAGATTTTTTGTCAGTATCTAACGATCTCTGTTAACTAATCTTCATAAATATCCACATTTCTCCCTCATTCACCTTTACCTGTTCAAACTTTCTAAATTCCCTCTCTCTCTCTCTCTCTTAAAAGAATTACCCTACTTTCTCTCTCGATACTCACTGTTCATCATCCCTACCAAATGGCCACCTATATTCCAGACCCAGCTGTTAACCCTGGTGAGAATGTTGCACCCAATCAACCGATGAATATAACTCCCAACAACATTCTGCTTTGCACCACCATCCCTGCCTCGCGAGAAAACGAAGGATATGAACCAATGGTTCAATTTCTTCAAGCTCATCCACTGTTTGATCGTCTCACCGCTGATCCTCACTACATATTCCCTACCATTATTGGTGAACTATGGTACTCCGCAACCTATAACCTAAACAACAACACCATCAACTGCACCCTAGCCCAAGGAAACTATAATCTCCGAATCACCGCTGAAACACTTCGTGAAGCCACTGGTATTCCTCACTTCCCACCTTACACAACCTTTCCATCTAGAGCAGAAGTTCAAACAGTTTTAGACACCATCGGCTACAATGAACATGTAGTGCATGGTCAAGTCAAAGTCTCTGCTCTCGCTCATCCATGGAAGTATTTGGCCAACGTGGTCATACGTTGCTTCGGTCCTAAATCTGGAAGCCATCATCTCATCAACCAAACCGAGCTTCTGGTGCTCTATGCCCTAGCCTTTGGGGTCAACATCGACTTTGCTCAAGTCATATTCTCTGATCTCATTGATAAAATCACTCAGAGCACAACCAAGAAATCATCGAGGTCGCAGGTGCCCTACATTCGATATTTAAGCCTGATAGCCATGAGAGAAATTGGAGAGGATGATTATGTAGGCTTAACAGAACATCTTGAGCATATTCCTGTCCCTGCCATGGGTGAAAAGATATTCCATTTTTTAAAGGCAAACAGAGGTCCTCCAATCACTGCCCAAATGCAAGAGCTTATAGATGCTGCAACTGGTGATGAAAATGCTAATGATGATGATAATGGTGATGATGATGCTAATGAAAGCCACACTGGTTCTAAGCATGATGCTGATGATGCTGGTGATGGTGATGCTGGTGATTTTGCTCCTCTCAGTCCAATGGAGCTAAGTCCTCTTAGTGATGATGGTGATGCCCAAGAACAAGAGATCTCTGAGCAACTTCTGGAGCTCATTGACAGAAGTAGGCACATCATGACCCAAGGTATGGACAGTAATGATTCCATCTCTGAGGATATTCAAATGGTCGTCCCAACCTTTGATAGCCCATCCTTATCTCCAGTCCAAACACCACTCCAACAGCCAAGCTCTAGTGAACCTCCTGTGGTCACTAGTTGTGACATCCGTCACCAAAAACAGGTTAGTTGAGTTTAACTTGTTATACGACCTAAATCTATGTGCTTGTGTGATACCTAAGGTCTAGTAAATACTAGAATTAGGTGTTATATATGTCTAAATTCTTCAAATAAGGTGGTAGAACATTTAACCGATTCCTAGTGTACAAGGTTATCGAGCAAATGTCTCTAGCGCGAGTATGGGTGAATGAATCCCTCAACTAAATGTATAACACTAATACTGATAATATATGGATAATAGTTGATACTAGATGACAAGTTTAAATATCACTCAAATTGGTAACCTTAATAAGTCAATATAATACATAAATAGTTAAACACACCTACAAGAAATAAATGTATGCAACACTAGGAACTTATAATAAGTAATAATACTAATACAATTTATATATATATATATATATATATATCTTACAGCTAGAAAAAAAATGAAATGAAATAAAAATAAATAAAATGTATATATATTTAAGTTGGCCGAAGGGATAACAATATAAATAAATAAATAAGTATATTCAAATTTTAAATTCAAATTAGTCTATCCTTAATTGATCTCTTAACAAACTCCCTAGACATCCATCTCACCATTCCATCGATTCCCCAGCCCTCTTCTCCCTTTCTCTCGACATTTTTTCTCCAGCCCTACACCTCCATAGCCATTTCACTTCAATCCTCAAGAAAGTTTGTGGCTTTGATCTCCATTTGAGGAGTTTAGGTATGTAAATGTTCCTCTATAATCTTTAATTTCTTCTTCTTGTTTCTTTGCATATAAAACATGGTTGATGGATTAAACACATCCTAATCACACATAAAGTTATGATTTTGATGTGTTTGGTTGAATATCAAACCCCAAGGATTGGTCTATTTGATTTAAAACTTAAAGAACAAGAACCTATAATCTGGGCAGAATATGTACTAAATTTAATAGGCCATATCTCGGCCAAAACAGAATGAAAAAAATCGATTCTTGACACTAAAAATAAGTTCTTTGAGTCTTCTTTCATTTCCAACTGGTTTCATACAAAACTAAGTTGATTTGGTTACCCAAATAATCAAAATCGTTTAGATGCGCAGATCTGTAATTTCTAACAGTTTTAACCTACTAAGTTTGATATTTCAAAAACTTATTCTAAACATCACGAAAATTCTTCAAAATAAATCTGGAGCATATTCCATGAGATTTCGAAGTCCTGTAAAAATTTCAGAATTTATAAAGTTGGTTTTCTATTTTAATTAGTTAAAAACATTGTTGTTGTTGAATCTGGAAATCCTAGGGGGTTTCGATAACAGAGTTTCAAACAGCACAACTTATCCAAGACTACGAATTAAAGCCTAAAACTTAATATGGATAAACTTTAGAGTGTTTATAATCACTGTAGAAAATATTAGAATTTATCTTATTTATTTTCTATTTTAATTGGACAAGAACTTTTTGTTTGTCAAATCTGGGAATTTAGGGAATTTCTTTAACCAGAGTTTAAAATATTGTAAAACATTCAAATATCCGAATTGGTGGAAAAAAAATTTATATTAAAGAATTTTTATGTGTTCTTAAGTTACTGTAAAATTTTTAGATTTTATTAAGGTTGTTTAGTATTTTAAAGAAATAAAAACTTTGTGACGCGCAAACTGAAGGCATTTTCTGACCAACACTAATTAAAGTATTTCTTAAAAATAATTAAGATATTATTAAACCCTAGAAAAATTTATATAAAATAATAGAGACATTAAGACCTCTGCCCTAAAAGTTTAGGAAAATAATTAGGACGTTTAAATTAATTTAAAAATACTTAAATCTTACCCAAAATTTCAGGATTTAACATACACATTTGAAAAGGAAAATAACCAAGGTTTGAAACCTCAAATATGTATATTGGGGTTAGGCCCAAGGAATGGATGCCCTCATGTAACCTACAGTAAAACTTAATCGCGAAACCTAATTAAATTTAAGGTTAGTACAAAAGAGAACTTCTACGCGTGAATAGAATATAACTTAGATTATATGATTGTTTGTAGATTTCCGAGCACGTTAAGATTAAAGTGACAACCCACAACTAAGGTGAGTACTCGTGGCCCCTTTTTACTATATTTCTCGGGGGAGAATGACACTCAAACCCTCTTTTAAATTTTTTATGCCGTGATGACTATTTCTTATGTATTTTGGACAACTTATGTGACGTATATGCAAAGACTACTTGTTGTTGGTTGATGACTATTGATTCCTATATTCCTATGAGCCAACGGTTTATGCTCCAGCTGGGTATGCTATAATAACTGCTTGGAAGACAATGATTTGATTCCTATTGAACCTGGTGGTTCGGAAGTTGGTACAACATCTACACGCTTAACATGCTATACGTGCACATTTGTCCTACTTAAACAATTTACACGGCAACTAAGCTTTTACTTTAAACCTGCGAGCTCACCAACTTTATGTTGACATTTTCGAGTGTTCATTTTCAGGTAATGCTAATAACCATGCCTAAGGAGCTTAGGTGACCCTAGATAGCCTTAGCGTGACATGGGCAGTTGACTAAGGATTCTTTCATTTAACTATGCTATCATGAACTTGAATTTTATAAATCTAGGGCTTGTAGCCCCGTATACTTGTCCCGGGTTGTGGGAACAACTATTTCAAATGTTCTTATTTTAAACTGTTGACTATGGTTGTCGTGAAGTGACTTGCCACGACACAAGTCCCCTCTTGTGTCGGGGAACATCGTGACACGTTAACTCATTTAGTAAAATTTTCTATTCATAAATCAATGTGTTATGACGATCCTCTCCGTCGCACCTCGTGTTTCTGCTAAGGCGGGGTGTGACAGATTGGTATTAGAGCCAGGTTATAGAGTATTAGGTGGATTAACCTAGACTATAACCTAAGTACCCCATGTAGTTGCATGTTAGAAACCATGTGTGCATTTTACCTTTCATGATTTGATTTTTCATAGGGTCATACCCTCGGTTTAACTAGTAGTTGTAGGCCCCGGATGACAATTTCCAATGCTAACACCCATTATTTGTTCTATTTTAAGATACAATGGTACGAACAATCCGAACTCCTACCAAATCCGAACTGACGATCTCCTCCTTAAAAAGGAAGCTCGCCGAGAGAGATCAACAAATTCGGCAACAAGAGCAAGAGATCCAGCAACTCAAAGAAATGATGCGCTCGGTTGGAATGATACAGACAACCGATGGACAACACCGCGTACTCGAGCATGAGGCGACAAGTCGTCCCCGTTATGCTCCTTTCCAGTGGGGTATGATGACCCTTACAAGAGGTTAAGAGTTGCAGAATATGAGGAAAATTGCTCTATTCAGCAGCTGCAAAACAAGGTCGACATGCTACATGAAAGACTGAACCGCCAAACAATAGAGCGGTTGCAGCAAGGTCATAAAATTCAGGAGTTGGAAAGGATGCAAAAGGCGCAAGGACAACTGATTGAGCGTTTGAGAGAGGCTGAGGAGGATTCCGAGGAAGACCCGGAGGAGGATTCCGAGGAAGACCCCGAAGAAGATTCCGAGGAGGATCCACCAGAGTAGTCTATCTAGGAATTAGGCCGTTTCTATTAATGTTTTATGGATTAGGAATTATTAACAAACTATGTTTGCTTTGAGGTCTCGAGACTATTATAAATAAAAGACAAAAATTTAGTAATTATCGATATTTTTTTTATTACTCATGCTATACAATTTGCACTATTTGGTGATACCATACACTCATGCAAGCCTCTTGAATGTCTATGTGCACACTTATTTTCTTGCTCTTATTTGTTGATAGTAGATAAAGGGAAGGGTGCGTGAGCACTTTTAATAATGTATGATCCAAATCATATAGACTTAGAATTCTTGACCCAGCTTTACTGCATGTTCTCGTGTGATGTTGCTTTAGAGTAGGGCCAACAATTCGAATGACTATGTGATCTAGTATCATACATGGCTGAGTGTTCATAATTGCCTAGACCTATAGGAAGTAGAGTATCGACCTATGTTAGTGGGCCGGGATGATTAGTGGTGCCTTAAGGAGAGTTGTGATAAGTATGGATGCATTGCGCCTGATCACTGCCATGCACACATACCTAGCACAAGGACACTTAAAGTATCACGGAGCATCCTGCGAAACAAATTACGGTCTTGAGCTCGAATAGACACGTGAGTGATCCGTAGGTAGAACAAACGTGAAACCTTTATTATATCTTTACGACTAAAAGCAAACAGTATACCATGTGTATGCCATGATAGATGTAACGTGAGTCTGAAAACGGGAACTTGTATCTCGCCTAACTTGTGAAATTTCCGTTTATATAGAACATGTCTACACGGAGGTCTGGACGTCAGAACACGCGCGGTCGTATTGGAGGTAGAGGTAACCGTGGCGGCCGTGGAGGTCGTGGTAATGGTCCGGAAGATGACGAGGCCGCAAATCCCAACATTGCTGAGCTCATATCGCAGCAACTGCAAGCACTCATTCCAAATATTGTTACCCAAATCAGTGACAACATTGCCAACCAAGCTAACAATGGCGGTGGAGACAATAATGCTAATAGAGAAGGAGATGAAGAAAGGGCCGGTGGCGAAGGAAATAACAATGCAGGGAATGCCAACGGCTGCACTTACAAGGAGTTCCTGGCCTGCAAACCAAGGGACTTTGATGGAAAGGGAGGTGCACTGGCACTTACTAGGTGGATAGAGAAGATGGAAGCGGTGATGGATATCAGCAACTGTGCTGAGAATCAAAAGGTCAAATACGCAGCAAGCTCTTTGATTAATAAGGCTCTAACGTGGTAGAACATGCAAATTCAAGCCAGGGGAAGGCTTGCAGCAATGGGAATGTCATGGGAGGATTTTAAAGCGTTATTGGTAGAAGAGTTTTGTCCGAGTAATGAAATGCAAAAATTGGAGACGGAATTTTGGAACCACGCAATGGTGGGTGCTAACCATGCTGCATATACAGACCGATTCCATGAGCTAGCCAAACTAGTCCCACACTTGGTTACCCCTGAATCCAAACGAATTGGGAGATATATACATGGATTAGTCCCTGAAATTCGATCGATGGTTGCGGCAACGGAACCGGCCACAATCCAGAGTGCTATACTGAAGGCCGGGACATTGACCGATGACGCAATCAGAACTAGGAAATTGACGAAGGTTAATGAGAAAAGAAAAGATGTTGGTGAAGCAAGCAAGACTGGGAATGCCCGGAATAACAACAAGAGGGCTAGAGTAGCAGCCGGATTCATAGCAACTAATCCTGCTAGGAAAGAGTATGTGGGTACTGCACCAAAGTGCACTAGCTGCAACTACCACCATTATCAGAATATACCTTGTCGTTCCTGCACTACCTGCAACCGATTTGGTCACTATGCTAAGGATTGTAGGAGTGGGGCAAAGATTGTAGCACCAGTTAATGTAGTGAATCCAGCCGGCAACCGTGGGGCATGCTATGAGTGGTAGTACTGATCACTACAGAAACGTGTTCCCAAGACTAAACAGAGCTCCTAATCAGGGAGGAAACCGACCAAACCAAACATTGGCCATCGAAGGTAATCGTAATCAAGGCAACAACGGAAATCAAGCTCGTGGGAGGGCTTTTGTCATGGGTGCCAGCGAAGCCCGCCAAGACCCCAACATTGTGACGGGTACCTTTTCTTTAAACGATCTCTATGCTACTGTACTATTTGATTCTGGCGCTGATTACAGTTTTATTTCCACTGAATTCGTACCTTTATTAAATGTGAAGCCTAGTAGACTGGAAACTAGTTATATGATTGATATAGCCAATGGGAAAAGGGTAGAAATCAATAAAATCATTCGTGGGTGCAACTTAAGATTAGAAGATCTCACTTTTCCCATAGATTTAATACCTTTTGGGCATGGAAGTTTTGATGTGATTGTGGGGATGGATTGGTTATCGGGTCTTAAGGCTGAAATAGTTTGCCATGAGAAAATAGTGCGTATACCCTTGCCGAATGGAGAAGTACTTGAGGTCCGTGGTGAACGGTCCGAAGAAAACTTGAAGCACCACATGAGTGCGACTGCGGATGAGAGGAAACTAGAAGATATTCCGACCGTACGGAACTTCCCTGAGGTGTTTCCGGAGGATCTATCAGGATTACCCCCTTCTCGACAGGTGGAATTTGGAATCGACTTAATCCCAGGAGCGACTCCCGTCGTAAGGTCACCGTACCGGTTGGCACCGTCAGAAATGCAGGAGCTATCTAACCAACTCCAGGAACTTCAAGACAAAGGATTCATTCGACCTAGCCATTCGCCTTGGGGAGCACCTGTTCTATTCGTCAAAAAGAAAGACGGTTCATTTCGAATGTGCATCGACTAACGTGAGCTAAATAAACTAACCATCAAGAACCGGTATCCTCTCCTAGAATTGATGATTTGTTTGACCAATTACAAGGCTCGCGTTACTTCTCCAAGATAGACCTTCGTTCTGGTTATCATCAGTTGAGGGTACGCGAGGCTGATATCCCAAAGACTGCATTTAGAACTCGCTATGGACATTATGAGTTCACTGTTATGCCATTTGGGTTGACTAACGCCCCTGCGGTGTTCATGGATCTAATGAACCGTGTATGTAAGCCATTTTTGGACAAATTTGTTATCGTCTTTATTGATGATATTTTAATCTATTCTAAGTCTAAAGAGGAACACGAGGTGCACTTAAAGTTAATTCTAGAACTACTTAGGAAGGAGAAGTTATTTGCCAAATTTTCCAAATGTGAATTTTGGTTGCGGGAAGTACATTTCCTTGGTCACGTGGTTAACAACAATGGCATACATGTAGACCCCGGTAAGGTTGAGGCAATAAAGAAGTGGAGCACCCCTAAGACACCCTCAGAGGTTCGTTCATTCTTAGGGCTAGCGGGTTACTATAGACGATTTATTGAGAATTTCTCAAAGATTGCCAAACCTCTCACCCTTTTAACACAAAAAGACAAGAAGTTTGATTGGAATGAAGAGCAAGAGGAAGCCTTTCAGACACTGAAGGATAGGTTGTGTAACGCACCAATACTGACTCTTCCCGATGGGCCGGACGACTTTGTAGTGTACTGCGATGCGTCGAACCAGGGTCTTGGATGTGTGTTGATGCAGAGGGGCAAGGTAATTGCATACGCGTCCCGACAACTAAAGGTTCACGAGAAGAATTATACCACTCACGATTTAGAGCTGGGTGCTGTGGTTTTTGCACTCAAAAGTTGGAGGCACTACTTGTATGGGACGAAAAGTGTTATTTACACTGATCACAAAAGCTTACAACATATCTTTGACCAGAAGGACTTGAATATGCGGCAGAGACGTTGGATTGAACTTTTTAGCGACTACGATTGTGAGATTCGCTACCACCCGGGTAAGGCTAATGTAGTAGCTGATGCCTTAAGTAGGAAAGAAAGGGTCAAGCCAAGGAGAGGACAGGCTATGAGCATGACGATTCATTCGGGTATCAAGGGTAAGATACTTGAAGCGCATAAAGAAGCAACCAAAGACTTGAATGCTTCAAAGGAAATGTTGCGAGGGCTAGACAAGCAATTGGAGAGAAAAGAAGACGGTGCGTTGTACCTTATGGAACGAATTTAGGTGCCATTAACAGGAGATGCGAGGACCTTGATCATGGATGAAGCACACATAACAAGATACTCTGTCCATCCCGGAGCGGATAAGATGTATCATGACCTAAGAGATATGTATTGGTGGCCTGGAATGAAAAAAGACATAGCTAGTTATGTTAGCAAGTGCCTGACTTGCTCAAAGGTAAAGGCCGAACATCAAAAACCTTCGGGACTGTTACAACAACCGGAGATCCCTGAGTGGAAATGGGATAATATAACTATGGACTTTATTACAAAATTGCCCAGGACAAGTGGTGGGCACGATTCGATTTGGGTTATTGTGGATAGGATGACTAAGTCGGCCCATTTTCTAGAAATTCGAGAAGACTACAAAATGGACAAGTTAGCGAGAATTTACATTAGCGAGGTGGTAGCAAGACACGGGGTGCCTGTGTCTATTATATCTGATCGTGATAGTCGATTTACATCGCGATTTTGGCAAACGTTGCAGAAGGCTTTGGGGACAAGGTTGGACATGAGTACGGCTTACCATCCTCAAACCGACGATCAGAGGGAGCGTACTATCCAGACACTGGAGGATATGCTTAGGGCGTGTGTTATCGACTTCGGAGAGAGTTGGGATACTCATCTTCCTTTAATCGAGTTTTCCTATAACAACAGCTATCATTCAAGCATTAAGTGTGCGCCATTTGAGGCACTGTACGGGAGAAAATTTCGATCACCTGTCGTTTGGGCAGAAGTTGGGGGGGGGTCAATTGATTGGTCCGGAGATTGTACAAGAGACCACCGATAAGATCTTTCAAGTCAAGGAAAGGCTAAAAGCAGCTAGAGATCGTCAAAAGAGTTATGCCGATAATCGGCGAAAGCCACTAGAATTCAACATTAGTGATCTAGTGTTACTCAAAGTATCGCCTTGGAAGGGCGTAGTACGGTTCGGCAAGAAAGGAAAGTTAGCACCACGGTATGTAGGGCCATTTGAGATCATCGAACGGATTGGGCCTGTGGCCTACCGATTAAGACTACCGCAAGAGTTAAGTGGCATACACGATACGTTCCACGTATCAAATCTAAAGAAATGTCTAGCGGATGCAAACCTGCATGTGCCCTTGGACGAAATCAAGATAGACAATACTTTACGTTTCGTGGAGGAACCCGTGGAGATCATGGACCGCGAAGTAAAGAAATTGAAACGTAGCAAGATCCCGATTGTCAAGGTTCGTTGGGACTCAAAGCGAGGACCGGAATTTACTTGGGAGCGGGAAGACCGTATTAAGGCCAAATACCCACACCTATTTAACAAGCAACACACTAACGGCAATACAAGCTGAATTTCGGGACGAAATTCTTCTAACCGGGGAATACTGTGACATCCGTCATCAAAAACAGGTTAGTTGAGTTTAACTTGTTATACGACCTAAATCTATGTGCTTGTGTGATACCTAAAGTCTAGTAAATACTAGAATTAGGTGTTATATATGTCTAAATTCTTCAAATAAGGTGGTAGAACATTTAACCGATTCCTAGTGTACAAGGTTATTGAGCAAATGTCTCTAACGCGAGTATGGGTGAATGAATCCCTCAACTAAATGTATAACACTAATACTGATAATATATGGATAATAGTTGATACTAGATGACAAGTTTAAATATCACTCAAAGTGGTAACCCTAATAAGTCAATATAATACATAAATAGTTAAACACACCTACAAGAAATAAATGTATGCAATACTAGGAACTTATAATAAGTAATAATACTAATACAATTTATATATATATATATATATATATATATATCTTACGGCTAGAAAAAAAAATGAATTGAAATAAAAATAAATAAAATGTATATATATTTAAGTTGGCCGAAGGGATAACAATATAAATAAATAAATAAGTATATTCAAATTTTAAATTCAAATTAGTCTATCCTTAATTGATCTCTTAACAAACTCCCTAGAAATCCATCTCACCATTCCATCGATTCCCCAGCCCTCTTCTCCCTTTCTCTCGACATTTTTTCTCCAGCCCTACACCTCCATAGCCATTTCACTTCAATCCTCAAGAAATTTTGTGGCTTTGATCTCCATTTGAGGAGTTTAGGTATGTAAATGTTCCTCTATAATCTTTAATTTCTTCTTCTTGTTTCTTTGCATGTAAAACATGGTTGATGGATTAAACACATCCTAATCACACATAAAGTTATGATTTTGATGTGTTTGGTTGAATATCAAACCCCAAGGATTGGTCTATTTGATTTAAAACTTAAAGAACAAGAACCTATAATCTGGGCAGAATATGTACTAACTTTAATAGGCCATATCTCGGCCAAAAAAGAATGAAAAAAATCGATTCTTGACACTAAAAATAAGTTCTTTGAGTCTTCTTTCATTTCCAACTGGTTTCATACAAAACTAAGTTGATTTGGTTACCCAAATAATCAAAATCGTTTAGATGCGCAGATCTGTAATTTCTAACAGTTTTAACCTACTAAGTTTGATATTTCAAAAACTTATTCTAAACATCACGAAAATTCTTCAAAATAAATCTGGAGCATATTCCATGAGATTTCGAAGTCCTGTAAAAATTTCAGAATTTATAAAGTTGGTTTTCTATTTTAATTAGTTAAAAACATTGTTGTTGTTGAATCTGGAAATCCTAGGGGGTTTCGATAACAGAGTTTCAAACAGCACAACTTATCCAAGACTACGAATTAAAGCCTAAAACTTAATATGGATAAACTTTAGAGTGTTTATAATCACTGTAGAAAATATTAGAATTTATCTTATTTATTTTCTATTTTAATTGGACAAGAACTTTTTGTTTGTCAAATCTGGGAATTTAGGGAATTTCTTTAACCAGAGTTTAAAATATTGTAAAACATTCAAATATCCGAATTGGTGGAAAAAAAATTTATATTAAAGAATTTTTATGTGTTCTTAAGTTACTGTAAAATTTTTAGATTTTATTAAGGTTGTTTAGTATTTTAAAGAAATAAAAACTTTGTGACGCGCAAACTGAAGGCATTTTCTGACCAACACTAATTAAAGTATTTCTTAAAAATAATTAAGATATTATTAAACCCTAGAAAAATTTATATAAAATAATAGAGACATTAAGACCTCTGCCCTAAAAGTTTAGGAAAATAATTAGGACGTTTAAATTAATTTAAAAATACATAAAGCTTACCCAAAATTTCAGGATTTAACATACACATTTGAAAAGGAAAATAACCAAGGTTTGAAACCTCAAATATGTATATTGGGGTTAGGCCCAAGGAATGGATGCCCTCATGTAACCTACAGTAAAACTTAATCGCGAAACCTAATTAAATTTAAGGTTAGTACAAAAGAGAACTTCTACGCGTGAATAGAATATAACTTAGATTATACGATTGTTTGTAGATTTCCGAGCACGTTAAGATTCAAGTGACAACCCACAACTAAGGTGAGTACTCGTGGCCCCTTTTTACTATATTTCTCGGGGGAGAATGACACTCAAACCCTCTTTTAAATTTTTTATGCCGTGATGACTATTTCTTATGTATTTTGGACAACTTATGTGACGTATATGCAAAGACTACTTGTTGTTGGTTGATGACTATTGATTCCTATATTCCTATGAGCCAACGGTTTATGCTCCAGCTGGGTATACTATAATAACTGCTTGGAAGACAATGATTTGATTCCTATTGAACCTGGTGGTTCGGAAGTTGGTACAACATCTACACGCTTAACATGCTATACGTGCACATTTGTCCTACTTAAACAATTTACACGGCAACTAAGCTTTTACTTTAAACCTGCGAGCTCACCAACTTTATGTTGACATTTTCGAGTGTTCATTTTCAGGTAATGCTAATAACCATGCCTAAGGAGCTTAGGTGACCCTAGATAGCCTTAGCATGACATGGGCAGTTGACTAAGGACTCTTTCATTTAACTATGCTATTATGAACTTGGATTTTATTATAAATCTAGGGCTTGTAGCCCCGTATACTTGTCCCGGGTTATGGGAACAACTATTTCGAATGTTCTTATTTTAAAATGTTGACTATGGTTGTCGTGAAGTGACTTGCCACGACACAAGTCCCCTCTTGTGTCGGGGAACGTCGTGACACGTTGGTGTGAACTCATTTAGTAAAATTTTCTATTCATAAATCAATGTGTTATGACGATCCTCTCCGTCGCACCTCGTGTTTCCGCCAAGGCGGGGTGTGACACTAGTTCTACTCCTATCCGTAGCCCCATATATACAAGGTCACCAGAAGTGACTCATTATGAGCACTTTGAGGGAGTGCAATCCACACCTCTGACCTCAACTCCAATTACCCTTCCTCATGTTGAGGGGGAGCAATTGGATGTTGAAACCTTTGAACCAGTGGATGTATCCTCATAATAGGATACATCTGTAAAAATGGTTCTTAAACCGCTAGCTGAGACAACCTCCCAAAAGGTTGATCTCATTGAAAGACAGACCTCAACCCAAAATCACACTGTGTCTATCCCTCAATTGAGTCAGCCTATACCATCCACATTCTCCCAACAGAATGTGGATCCAATAAGGGATTCCATGTTATTGAGTGCACAGTCCACTTACCTTGCACCTATTATTAATTCAATTCTTACACTTGCACAGCCTGCCAATGCTAGTGGTACAAACCAACCACTTGCACAGGGCTCAACTCTCTTTCCCAATGAATTTGAGCTTATACACCAAGGCTCAAATGAGGAAACACAAACCTTACCCAACTTCTTTGAACCTTTATCCACCCCGTCCACCTCTACCCCATCTATATCTGCCCAGACCTCAAACCTTACCCTTATCCAGACTATTAACCAAAACCTTGATCAACTAGCCCAAACCTTCCAAACCCAAACCTCTACTCAATTGTCTAAAATTACCAAAGACATTGAGTCTCTCCACACCCCACCCCAACCCTCCCCTTCCCTCATTAACATTACCCCAATCCTTACCAAAATAGATCATCTTTCTACCCTTCTTCCCTCTCAACCACAAATTCCCAGCCTACCTCAATCTACCATCTCTACCCTAAACCAAACCATATCCAACCTCCTATCCCAACTCCAAACCCTACGCCCAATAAAACCCAACATTTCTGTACCTATTCCTGAACAACTACTCCCTATGCCTTTTTTTCTCAAAGGCATCCTTGATGACATAGAGACCTTAACAGAACAATCCAGAATGAGTCATCTCTCATTGTGGAAAGCTATCAAAGATCTCAAAGATGGCCTCTCCCTTCAGCTCTCTAAAATATCCTCTACCCCTTCCTCAACCCATACCCATACCCCTGCCCCTACCACAACCCATAAGCCTGCAGCAGGTGACTCCCACCTCCTTTTGATGATGCCAAAAAGGGGGAGAAATTCTCAAGTTCTTCAAGAGAGGATGATCCTGACTCAGAGGATATTGATGCTGCCTATGCTGAAACAGCCACCAAAATCATGCAGTAGGAAGCACCCAAAGCAACAGCTCCCTCACCCATTAAAAAAAGCATCTTCTGAGGGGGAGCAAAGGTTTCCAATAAGGTTGAAAAGGATGGCAAACAGGCCAAAACCAAAAAGAAAAGTTGCTGAGGGTTGCTCTCCACCAATCACTATAGAGTCTGATTCTGATGATGAGGATAATACTCCACATTCTGACATCCTCAGAAGAAGAAGACAAAGCCCTATGCCATCTGCTCCACCAGTCCAATCTACCCCATCAGTCCAAAAGGCTTCAACCTCTGCTCCTAAGGATAAAGGCAAACAAAAGATGACAGATGAGCAAGTTAAAGCAGATGATCAAATGAAAAGGGAGCTTGCTCTTAAAGAAAAGGAAGAAAGGGAGAATGCTCAAATGGCTCAAGCATTGGGTGTTTCAGTTGAAGAAATCTACCAAGCCAAAGAGCTAGCATATCAGCAAGAGCAAGAACAAAGTCAAAATCAAGCTGCTGCTCAACACAAATTGGCAATGGAAAAATCTCAGCCTGAACTACTCAAAGCTAGATCCCATGCTGATGCCATTAAAACCCTCTTCAACCTTGATTTATCTGCTCCCATCAACCTAAGTCAACAAAGACATCAAAGCTTCAGAGAAAGAATTAATATTCTGAGAAACAGAACAGAACCAACTCCAATAACAATAGCCATTGTCCATAAAGGTGATGGTGAACCCTACCTCAAAGCAATAAGACAGAACAACTTCAACAGCTATGAAGTTGTATCCTATGAGAGTTGTCACATACATGGGTTCACAGAGTTAGTTGAGATCCTGTACCTTCTCTTCAAATCCAAGTCAAAGCTCAAAGTTCAATTCATTCAGAAAATTCAGAATTGGATAGCTCTAGCTGTGTCACAAAGGGCCTTCACTCCAGATGACTATTACAGGCATGTGCACACAGTTGATAATCTTCATAAGAAAGGCTCCAAGCCCTTCAAACAATTTGAGCTAAGAGAGGTACTACCCTAGCATGAATTCTTATCAGATTTTGAGGGTCTCAACACTTCTCTTCCACTGAACATCACTCCTGAGTTGTACAAGTTTATAATTATGCCTGTTGAAGGTATATTCTTTTTGGACAGAGCTGGCACATGGAGGTTCTTTAGAAAGTCTGAAATCCTTAAGGCTAGCAAGAAGTTTCTATTTGGGCTAAGGATATCTACAAGAGGCAGAACTGGATATGAAAACTTTGAAGCCCTTGTTCAAGCCCAATGTGAAGTCTTAGCTGAAGCTGATCCCCATGCCAAAGATTTTGAACTTAAAGAAGAACCTTGGTGGGATGATTGAAGACTGTTTCTAACTCTGAAGATTTTGTTGTTATTTAGTTGATTGTACATTATAGAATAGTTAGTTAGTAGTTAATCTATGTAAACACTTATGTACATTTCTTTATTCTGTTATTTCAAGTGATGTTTATGTATATCAGAAAATCAAAAATATAAATATGAAAAATGAAAAGATACCACAAAAACAAAACAAAATGGTACAACACAGAAAAAGATTCCACAAAAACAGAACAAAATGGAACATTAGAAAAGAAACCAAAAACAGAACAAGGTTCAAATAAAAAGAGCTACCAAAAATAGATAGCTAGGTAGCCAAATGTACTTAAAAGTTTAAATCTTTTGTTATTCGAAGTCAAACTGATTCTGCAAAAAGAAAAAGGTTTTGTCATCATCAAATAGGGGGAGATTGTTGGGGAGATAATCACTTCAC
This sequence comes from Dittrichia graveolens, assembly GCA_038502395.1. Taxonomy (NCBI): domain Eukaryota; kingdom Viridiplantae; phylum Streptophyta; class Magnoliopsida; order Asterales; family Asteraceae; genus Dittrichia; species Dittrichia graveolens. The sequence goes on from JARJIL010000004.1 coordinate 21,593,039, forward strand.
CCTAATAATCAACTCTGCCTATCCTAAAACATAGGATTTGATGATAACCAAACCCTACATTCAGTATGACTTAGAAAGAATTCAAACATGTGTTGTTTGAATCAGTTTATGTAAAAACATGCTAAGTATGGAACCATCAGCTGAGGAAAATAAGCCATCAGCTGAGCATCAGATCCTACTCAATGTATCAGCCAAGGAGCATCAGATGAAGAAAACAAGTAAAGAAGACCATCAGCTGAGGAAAACAGTCTATTAGCTGAGCAAAATTGTTGATCAGCTGATGAAAATATTCCATCAGCTGAGTAAAGAAAATGATCAGCTGAGTGCCTACTCTACCAGCTGAGTGAACAAATGGATCAGCTGAGGCCCAGAGCATCAGCTAAGTAAGTCTTTCTTTACACAAGTCATCTCCCCTTATAAACTGATGTATTTGATTGATCAGCTGAGCATTGTTGATCAACTGATCATACAAATACATGAGCTTCTGTTCTCCTAAGCTTACTATTGAACATCTGAGCATCTATATGATCAGCTGAGCAATATGTATCAACTGAGTCCTAGCTAAAAGTGATCAACTGATATATTTTGTCAACTGAGTAGTGAATATCAGAGTTCCTTGTACAATCTGTTAGTTGAGTCGTGAAAAATTTCAAATCTACTCCATCTTTTCAGATTGTAAGTCATATGTAAAAGGCAGAACATGTGTTGTTCTATTATGACTTAGATCTTTGTTTGTAAAAGTAAGAATGCACTTTTTGGATCAAGTATGAGACAAAAAGGTTTGATCTTATCCTCTGGAAAAGGATAGTGATACCTCAAACAGACAAATATCTTGAAGATTTGTTCAAACAACTAAGTATGGCTGGCAATCCCATACTTGGTAAAGTCAAATCAATCAGAAGCATGGTGTTGATTAAAGTATAATCATGGAAAGGGAAAGAAACTTCTACACGGCAGTAGATGTGGTCTTTAATATTTTATATTGTGAATGGGTTGCACTTTTGCAGAAAAGTACAATTACTTTTATCATACATTTGATTAAAGTAAATTTACTTTTCACCCACTACCTTTACAATTAAAATATTATATTTCCACATCCTCTTGGTCTCTTACTTTCATGCAAACGGATCCACCAAGACTTCTATATATACTCATGCATGGTGGACATGCAGAAAATATAACACAATACAACATTGAAGTCTCTACTACACTAAAAGAAAATCTCATCAGTTGAGAAATTTCGTAAAGTATAAGCATTGTGTAGAATCAAACTTGTTCATGTGTTGAACACTCTAAATACATTAGTTGTTTTAGAGTTAGCTTGTCTACGTGTTAAACAAATTGATTGCCACCTTTTATTGTACTTAGGATTTCCGCTTCTAGTACATGAATTCTTGATTCATATCAATAAGAATTATATAAAAGTATATAAGCGTGTCTTTAATTTTTAAAAGCAAAAGTTTGTATTCAACCCCCCCTTCTACAAACATTTGTTGTTGCGTACTCAATCTGGGACTAACAGATATGCATTACCTTATATCAATATATAAGAGTGATATTATTATTTCACATAAATAATAATATGCAACAATGCATATATACTTATATATATAATGAGTTGGAAACATATTTAAATCATATTCAAATATGTAATTGGTGTCCATTGATTGTAAATGTGTGACCCTATGGGTTTGTTTATTATCAGTAATGTCGTATTAATTTGTGTCTTGTACACATAGAACCAACAATCTCCCACTTTCACAAGTTACAACTTAAGCCGATATAGACAATGGTAAGAATGTCTAGCAACATCCCATTGCCCCTAATAATAAATAAAGTGTGTTGATCAACACTTTCACCAACGAAATTAACTCACTAGCTACAAATCGTTGTTATAGGTAAGTCATCAATTATCCCTTTGTTTTAACATCTCTTTGAACATGAGACATGGATCGTCATCAATTCTCATATAATGTTCAACTTGTTTTAGGGCCCAGAGATATTATACTCCCAATTAAATGAGAGAAACAAATTCCATCTTGACCACATACGTCTTTTATAAGACTCATATCATATCTAATAATGGCCTTTATAACTACCCGGTTAAAGATAGCATTTAACCACGTTAAAGCATGATACTCCTCATATTCGAGTCCCAATATGTGTCTCAGGTCTAAGGATACAAAGATACCACCTTTTTCTCAAGATTTACTTATGACACTGATCCATGAAGCGATCTTAAGAGCGGGTCATGTCCAATGTTCGTTTCCTAACAAACATTAGTGAATTTGGCTGCAAACCCTTTTGCCTACTTTCATCACGAATGACAGTCAACCAACCGATTCACATTAGTCTTAATTCATAACTATTCCCATAGTTATAACCGACTATGGACGTTTTAGAATAAAGAATAATTCATGGATTTAAACATGCTAATAAAGAACACAATAAATATTAATGAAGTGATCATATCCCATACATCATTCAGATAAAAATAGATATTGCCATAATGTTCCAAAATATCCAAATACTAAATTACAATTCAAATCCAATCCCTTGCAAAGCGAAGACCTATTGCCCTAGTATGAGACTCATGCTTAGTCGAGGCAAGAGGTTTCGTAAAAGGATCTGCAAGATTTTGATCCGTATGAACTTTGCGAATACACACATCTCCTCTATCCACTATATCCCGTATGTAGTGGAAACGCCTGAGGATGTGTTTGGTGCTGTGATGTGATCTAGGTTCTTTTGCCTGGGCAATAGCACCTTCATCATCACAAAATATCTCTATGGGGTCTTGAATGCTTGTTACTACCCCAAGGTCAGCAATGAACTTCATCCATGCAGCTTCTTGTCCAGCCTCAGAAGCAGCAATGTATTCAGATTTTGTAGTGGATTGTGAAACTACACTTTGCTTAGAACTTTTCCAAGCAACCGCGCCTCCATTCATAACGAAGACATAGCCCGATTGTGATCGAGAATCATCTCGATCCGTTTGGAAACTAGCATCTATGTAACACTTCACACAAAGATCTTCTTCCAAACCCCCATAGATCAAGAACATGTCTTTGGTTCTTCTCAAGTATTTTAAAATGTTCTTGACTACCATCCAATGGCTATCTCCTGGGTTTTGCTGGTATCTGCTCTTCATGCTCAAAGGATACGAGACATCTGGCCTAGTGCATAGCATGGCATACATGATGGATCCAATTGCAGAAGCATATGGGATCTCACTTATTCTATCTAGCTCTTCTCTTGTGCTAGGGCTTTGAGCTTTACTCAAAACCGTGCCTTGTGCCATTGGCAAGAATTCTCTCTTAGAATTCTCCATCTTGAATCGTTTCAAGATCTTGTCAATATATGCACTTTGACTTAGGCCAATAAGACGCCTAGATCTATCCCTATAGATCTTTATTCCAAGAATGTAGGCGGCTTCTCCCAAGTCTTTCATTGAGAAACACTTCCCAAGCCAAGACTTGATGTCTTGCAAGGTCGGGATGTCGTTTCCAATGAGTAGTATGTCATCAACATACAAGACAAGGAATGCTACTACGCTCCCACTAGTTTTCTTGTAAACACACAGTTCATCTTCTGATTTGATAAAACCAAACTCTTTGATTTTCTCATCAAATCGAAGATTCCAACTTCGAGATGCTTGCTTTAGTCCATAAATGGATCTTTTAAGCTTGCACACCTTGTTAGGATACTTAGGATCTACAAAACCTTCGGGCTGAACCATATAGACATCTTCACTTAAGTGTCCATTTAGAAAAGCCGTTTTGACATCCATTTGCCATATCTCATAGTCATAATATGCAGCTATGGAAATAAGTATTCTAATAGATTTAATCATGGCTACCGGAGAGAAAGTTTCATCATAGTCAATACCATGAGTTTGAGTGAAACCTTTCGCCACTAGCCTTGCCTTAAATGTGTGTACATTTCCATCCATGTCTGTCTTCTTCTTGAAGACCCACTTGCTCCGTACAGTCTTACTATTGGGAGGAAGATCAACCAAGTCTCATACTTGATTTTTGTACATGGACTGCATCTCAGTGTTCATGGCATCAAGCCATTTATCGGATTCCGGATCCGATATAGCATCTTGGTAGTTAGTAGGCTCAGAAGAGTCTACCAAGAAAATCTCATCATTGGACACGAGAAATCAGTATCTCTCGGGTTCTTGACGAGGTCTACCAGATCTACGAACACTTTGTGTTTCAGTAGGTTCTTGAACAACCAATTGTTTAGGTTCAACAACCGTTTGTTGAGTGCTAGTGCGAACCTGACTTGTATTTTGTGGTTCTTGAATTTCTTCAAGGTCTACATTGCTCCCACTTGCCTCTTTCGAAAGAAACTCCTTTTCTAAGAAAGTGGCATGCCTAGAAACAAACACTTTGTTTTCAGCTGGGTTGTAGAAATAATATCCTAATGAATCTTTAGGATATCCCACAAATTACATTGGATAGATTTAGGATCGAGTTTGCTTGAAGCTTCTTGTTGTACATGAGCCTCACAACCCCAGACTTTCAAGTAAGATAAGTTTGGAACCTTTCCATACCACATCTCATATGGTGTCTTATCTACCTTCTTGGTTGGAACCATATTCAATATGCGCGCAGCAGTTAATAAAGCATAACTCCAAAAGGACGAGGGTAGAGTACTTCGGCTCATCATAGACCGAACCATATCTAGTAGAGTTTGGTTCCTCCTTTCAGATACACCATTATGTTGTGGTGTTCTAGGAGGAGTAAGTTGTGAGATAATCCCACAATTACTAAGATGATCCATAAAATCTTGGCTTAAGAACTCGCCACCTCGATCGGAACGAAGGGCCTTGATTGTTTTGTTGAGTTGATTTTGTACTTCGTTTTGAAACAACTTGAACATTTCAAATGTTTCATGTTTATGTTTCATAAAATAAACATAACCAAATCTACTATAATCATCGGTGAATGTAACAAAGTATCTATCACCATCCCTAGACATTGATCTAAAAGGACCGCATACATCCGTATGTATGATTCATAATAGATCTTTGGCTCTTTCACTTGAGCCGGAGAAAGCAGCCTTAGTCATCTTCCCATATAAACATGATTCGCAAACTTCAAATGATCTAGAATAGTTTGATTTTAAAATTCCATCCTTTTGAAGTTTTGCAATGAGTTTCTTGTTTATATGACCAAGTCGACAATGCCATAGGTATGTTTGACTTAAGTCATGCTTAGGTCGTTTGGTGCTAGTGGTATATATAGAATTATCATCAAGAGATCTTTTAAGATTAACTTCATATATTCCATTAAGAGGGCGAGCCTCAAAATACAAAATGTCGTTTTTGAAGGCACGAATGCCATCATCAACGAAACCAAAAGTGAATCCAGATTCTCTTAACCGAGCTACTGAAATAATATTCCTAGTTAAACTAGGTACATAACAACAATTGTTTAATATTAAGTACAGGCCATTTGGTAATAATAATTCAAAAGTTCCAAGGGCTTCAACAACAACATTTGCTCCATTGCCCACGTGGAGATCCAAATCGCCTGGCTTCAGCAGCTTACTTTTTCTCAACCACTGCACATTGTTACAAATGTGAGTTCCACAACCGGTATCAAATACCCAGGAATTTATAGAAAAAGTATACATTTCAATCATATATATACCTGAAGTGTTGGCCTCGCTAGCCTTCTTCTTTTTCAACTCTGTGAGGTAGGTTGGACAATTGCGCCTCCAATGTCCTACCACCCCGCATTCAAAGCACGGGTCATTCTTGGGAACCTTTCCCGCCGTCTTGGGTGTAGGAGCCTTGGCAACTTGCTTGCCTTTGTCCTTTCCCTTTGCCTTCGCTTTTCCTTTCCCTTTTGAGTTGTTTTTCTTTTTCTTCTTGATTTTCCCTTCTTGAATCATCAAGACTTGAGGTGTTTTGCTTGGAATCTTACTCTCAGCAGTTTTAAGCATCCCATGCAACTCTGAGACAGATTTCTCCCAATTGTTCATGTTATAATTCATGACAAATTGATCATAGGCTTTGGTCAACGAGTTAAGGATCATATCCTGTGCAAACTCGTTGGTTATGGGAGATCCAAGCCTAGCAATCTGGTCAAGTATCCTTTCATCTTTAGCACATAGTCGCTAACGGATTGACCTTCCTCCATCTTGCATGCATGGAAGGCTCGAGTGACCTCAAAGCGTTCTTGCTTCGCTTGCTTTTGGAACATTTCCTTAAGCTGGCGAAGCATCTCATATGCTCCATGCTCCTCAAGGTTCTTTTGAAGATCCGGAGACATGGTAGCAAGCATGAGGCATGCAACTTCGACCGAGTCGTCGGAATGCTTCACCCAAGCATCCCTAACGGCTTTGGTTGCAGTCAATGGAGGTTCCTCAGGGACGGGATCCTCAAGTACGTACAATTTCTTTTCGTGCTTAAGAACGATTCTCAAGTTACGATACCAGTCTAAGAAATTTGTACCATTGAGTTTTTCTTTCTCTAAGATTGAACGAAGAGATAAGTTGTTAACGGGCGTAGTTGAGTTAGGGGCCATCAACAAAGTTCAATTTAGTATTTTCGATATTTAATCTTTTAATAATTAATACCCTTTAGAATTATAAAATTCTTTAATTTTTAAAGGCTAGGATCCAAGTTGAACTTAACCTTGAATGTTTGGCTAATGCTCTCTCCATCAAGTTAAAACAACAAGGTAGGTAACGTTTACCAATTACATCTCATATGTAATTCCTAGATCTTTATGGGATCCTAGACAACGATTGTCAATTTTGGCATGTTTGATCCCATCTATGCCTCGGGCTTCCTTACATTTGGCTAATGCTCTTTCCGTAATAAGATTCCGATTAAGTCGTCCTATTTCAAGACGGTGAATTTCCGGCCCAAGACGTTCATGGAATTCGCGGAAAAACACCTCGGTTGTTACAAAAACAATCCACGCGTTTGGCTAATGCTCTCTCCACGTGATTGTCGTTACAACAAGCGAGTGTCTTAAAATGGGATGACATAGACTTACGTTTTGAAAAAGTGCTTTTACCGTTTTGTATATGTATTAAATAAAACAAAACGAGTCGTGTGACTAGTATTGCATGCATACAATAATAAGTCCACGTTTTGATAAAATCATATTTTATATATATATTGGTCTTGAGTATTCTTAAAATCCATATTTTACGAACTCTCAACGCGTTCAATTTTAAACTAGTATTAATATCCTATATTAACGTGTGTAGTTTCGAGCGCGCAAATACGACCAATTTTAGCTTGTAATAAAACCATTTTATTATTAAGCTTGAATGGAGTTTGGTTGAGTTCTAAAATCTCTATTTTATAAAACGCATATATATATATATATATATATATATTTTTTAACATAATGAATTTTAATCTTTACAAAACTCTTTTTATATAAAATTCATTTTACATCTTATGTTATGTCAACTTAAAATACCAAACTCCCATTATGTGATTTATATTATGTTAAAAATATTATCTAGCATGTAAAAATCCTATTTTCAACCATGCATAATAATATAAACATAAACACACACAAATAACATGTATAAGTTCATAACCAAGCCATTTATCCTAAGTGGTATTTTTGTGAGCCATACAAAAATATCAAGTCATAACTAAGGACCAAATATTCCTATTGTGATGAATTTGAAGCTCCCACTTGCCAAAACAACTCCTTGTAGTGCAAATGACTCCAAGCCTTCATGATTGACTCCACCACACTTGAAAACTTCAACTTGGTCATTTCTTCATCTTGTTACATTTTTATAAAAGTAAACTAGTCTAAACTATTTTACTACTTACAAAATACAACAAGATGAAACAAAACTAAAATTATTATTACATACCAAATGAAATAATAATTTTACAACCAAATCGAATTTCCAACACATCACAAAAGGTCTATGGCTTGTTATGCACAACATACACTCAAACAAACATATATATCAACACTTGATATTTAGGCAACTTTTACAACCAAACATGCATATGGTTTAGTTGTTTCCTGTGACATCCGTCACCAAAAAACAGGTTAGTTGAGTTTAACTTGTTATACGACCTAAATCTATGTGCTTGTGTGATACCTAAGGTCTAGTAAATACTAGAATTAGGTGTTATATATGTCTAAATTCTTCAAATAAGGTGATAGAACATTTAACCGATTCCTAGTGTACAAGGTTATCGAGCAAATGTCTCTAGAGCGAGTATGGGTGAATGAATCCCTCAACTAAATGTATAACACTAATACTAATAATATATGGATAATAGTTGATACTAGATGACAAGTTTAAATATCACTCAAAGTGGTAACCCTAATAAGTCAATATAATACATAAATAGCTAAACACACCTACAAGAAATAAATATATACAACACTAGGAACTTATAATAAGTAAGTCGCTTAAGGCAAAAAAAAAGATAAAATTTACAAGAGAATAATAATAATAATAATAATAATAATAATAATAATAATAATAGTGAAAACAATAAATTGAAAATATATATATATATATATATATATCTACGGCCAAGGGTTGTAAAAAAAAAAAGATAAAACCAATCATCAATTCAAAAGAGAGAGTTTTGGGGGAGGATAGCAATTAAAACTCAGATTTGAATTCATATATACTTATCTAAACACATCTAAACATCCTAAACACCCTACATTCATTCCATCGAAAATTTGCAGCCCATTCCCTCTCTCCTCTTGATTTCTTTCAAGCATACACATCTTCATAATTGTTGTTGTTCAATCCTCAAGGAAAGCTTGTGCCTTTGATCTTCATTTGAGAAGTTTAGGTATGTACAGGTTCCTCTATAATCTTTAATTTCTTCTCCTTGTTTCTTTGCATGTAAAACGTGGTTGATGGATTAAACACATCCTAATCACACATAAAGTTATGATTTTGATGTGTTTTGTTGAATATCAAACCCCAAGGATTGGTCTATTTGATTTAAAACTTAAAAGAACAAGAACCTATAATCTGGGCAGAATATGTACTAACTTTAATAGGCCATATCTCGGCCAAAACAGAATGAAAAAAATCGATTCTTGACACTAAAGATAATTTCTTTGAGTCTCCTTTCATCTCCAACTGGTTTCATACAAAAATAAGTTGATTTGGTCACCCAAATAATCAAAATCGTTTAGATGCGCAGATCTGTGATTTCTAACAGTTTTAACCTACTAAGTTTGATATTTCAAAAACTTATTCTAAACATCACGAAAATTCTTCAAAATAAATCTGGAGCATATTCCATGAGATTTCGAAGTCCTGTAAAAATTTCAGAATTTATAAAGTTGGTTTTCTATTTTAATTAGTTAAAAACATTATTGTTGTTGAATCTGGAAATCCTAGGGGGTTTCAATAACAGAGTTTCAAACATCACAACTTATCCAAGACTACGAATTAAAGCCTAAAACTTAATATGGATAAACTTTAGAGTGTTTATAATCACTGTAGAAAATATTAGAATTTATTGTATTTATTTTCTATTTTAATTGGACAAGAACTTTTTGTTTGTCAAATCTGGGAGTTTAGGGAATTTCTTTAACCAGAGTTTAAAATATTGTAAAACATTCAAATATCCGAATTGGTGGACAAAATTTTATATTAAAGAATTTTTATGTGTTTTTAAGTTACTGTAAAATTTTTAGATTTTATTAAGGTTGTTTAGTATTTTAAAGAAATAAAAACTTTGTGACGCGCAAACTGAAGGCATTTTCTGACCAACACTAATTAAAGTAATTCTTAAAAAATAATTAACATATTATTAAACCCTAGAAAAATTTATATAAAATAATAGAGACATTAAGACCTCTGCCCTAAAAGTTTAGGAAAATAATTAGGACGTTTAAATTATTTTAAAAATACATAAAGCTTACCCAAAATTTCAGGATTTAACATACACATTTGAAAAGGAAAATAACCAAGGTCTGAAACCTCAAATATGTATATTGGGGTTAGGCCCAAGGAATGGATGCACTCATGTAACCTACAGTAAAACTTAATCGCGAAACCTAATTAAATTTAAGGTTAGTACAAAAGAGAACTTTTACGCGTGAATAGAATATAACTTAGATTATACGATTTGTTTGTAGATTTCCGAGCACGTTAAGATTCAAGTGACAACCCACAACTAAGGTGAGTACCCGTGGCCCCTTTTTACTATATTTCTCGGGGGAGAATGACACTCAAACTCTCTTTTAAACTTTTTATGCCGTGATGACTATTTCTTATTTAATTTGGACAACTTATGTGATGTATATGCAAAGACTACTTGTTGTTGGTTGATGACTATTGATTCCTATATTCCTATGAGCCAACGGTTTATGCTCCAGCTGGGTATGCTATAATAACTGCTTGGAAGACAATGATTTTATTCATATTGATTTCTATTGAACCTGGTGGTTCGGTTGTTGTTACAACATCTACACGCTTAACATGCTATACGTGCACAATTGTCCTACTTAAACAATTTACACGGCAACTATGTTTTTACTTTAAACCTGCGAGCTCACCAACTTTATGTTGACATTTTCGAGTGTTCATTTTCAGGTAATGCTAATAACCATGCCTAAGGAGCTTAGGTGACCCTAGATAGCCTTAGCATGACATGGGCAGTTGACTAAGGACTCTTTCATTTAACTATGCTATTATGAACTTGGATTTTATTATAAATCTAGGGCTTGTAGCCCCGTATACTTGTCCCGGGTTGTGGGAACAACTATTTCGTATGTTCTTGTTCTAAATTGTTGACTATGGTTGTCGTGAAGTGACTTACCACGGCACAAGTCTCCTCTTGTGTCGGGGAACGTCGTGACACGTTGTTGTGAACTCATTTAGTAAAATTTTCTATTCATATATCAATGTGTTATGACGATCCTCTCCGTCGCACCTCGTGTTTCCGCCAAGGCGGGGTGTGACATTTCCCAAAATAAATATATAAACATATACAAGTTGCCAACAAGAAAATCCACAACTTTTTTAACAAAAGAAAAATTGTCCATTTTCTTAAACAATACATACTCAAAATAAAGTTTCTTAAAACTATACATAAGTGGCTCTGATACCACTGTTGGGGTTTGTTCGTTTTTTTCAAAAATATATTTTAGCAACGGAAGCATGAACAACAATTTTAAACTTTTTAAAACTCCCCACCAATGATCCATATGAAAGCCTTAAGAAACAAAACAACCATAGGGTGTTTAGACCTACAACCTTTGTAGCGTGAGTAAACCGTTGATGAAGTGATTGATCTATGAGAAGCCAAGAGAAGACTTTCTCTAAGGTATCCACAAATCAATGAGTCAAACACCTCCAAGATGCTAGTCTCTCCAACCCTTGATATTTAAGAATGCAAGCAACAACCTTTGTTCTTCTTCTTGAACAAGATGTATGTATTTTGAGTATGTATTGTAGTACCACACTTGACTCACTTGAAGAACACCAATACAAGAATGTAGAGATGTTTTTTAAAACTTCAAGAATACTTAGAACTTTTCTAAAGAAGCATAAAGGTGGTAACTAGTAGTATCTCACAAAAGCCATGCAAGAAGACTTAAAAAGCCAAGAAGTAAAAACACAAGAGGGAAGCCCCTCTTGGCCTTATTTTCGGCCGAAAATGGGAGAGAGGGAGGCCCCCTCTTGCCTGTTCTTGCTTCTTGATCACTAGACACCATGCTTGGTAAGGTGTTTCAAGGAAAGAGTCAACATGGCCCCTTTCTTGCTCATTGTGAGAATTTCTAGCTATTAATCTTTTAAATATATAAAAGATATACTAGATATGTCATACTATGTATAAAATACATCTACATGTATTTTATATACATACTTGATTGTTACTAGTAACTCTTTACTTGTAACAAGGATATACATACATTTATATAATTGTTACTAGTAACAATTTACTTGTAACAAATATATATTTATACATATATATATATATATTCATACATATATATAAAATCATATGTTTATATTTATGTATTTGATATGCATTACCTTATATCAATATATAAGAGTGATATTATTATTTCACATAAATAATAATATGCAACAATGCATATATACTTATATATATATATAATGAGTTGGAAACATATTTAAATTATATTCAAATATGTAATTGGTGTCCATTGATTGTAAATGTGTGACCCTATGGGTTTATTTATTATCAGTAATATCGTATTAATTTGTGTCTTGTGCACATAGAACCAACAGCTTTGTCTTCGTACACATCGTTTAGTAAGGGCGACTGATTGAGAACATTGATGTCGTTGCTGGAACCGGAAACTCCGAAGAATGCATGCCAAATCCATAGATCATGAGATGCCACCGCCTCTAGTATTACTGTCAGTCGCTCATGATCACCTCTCATATATTGACCTCTCCATGCTACAGGGCAATTTGCCCAAGCCCAATGAGTACAATCTATGCTACCTAGCATCCTGGGAAAGCCGTGTTTCAATTCTTGTGTGGCGTACAATGTCTGAACATCATCATTAGTAGGTTTGCGTAAATATTTTCTTTTATAAAGATGAATAATACCTTTACAGAAATTATGTATGCAATCCCGTGATGTCTTGTCCGACATCCTCAAGTACTCGTCAAGAGAATCAGCAGTAGACCCATACGCCAATTGTCGGATAGCAGAAGTACACTTTTGTAGCGGAGAAAACCCCTTCCGACCTCTAGCATCCCATGCCCACTTGAAAAATTCATACTCTTCCTCAAGATCATAAACTATACGCCAATATAGTCCTTTGCTCATCCGGAACCGTCGCCTAAACATATCATCGTCATATACCGGGTTCTCGCTAAAGTAGTCATGAACGAGCATCTCGTGTCCAGCTAGTCGATTTCTATCTCTCGCCGGCCTTCTCGTTTGTCGGCTCGATATTTCTTCGTTGTCATAAAAAATTAGTTGCACCGCTTCTCTCGCAATTGCAAACATAATCCTGTTATTTCTCTCAAAATAACCGCTAGTCGTAGTTGATGATGATTCGTTTGGTGAATCCATAAAAAAAATTATTTAGATATGTTTTTTTTAAATGTATAGAGTAAATGTAGAGAGGGTAGAAGATAGAAATGTGAAAATAAAGTGTGAAATGGTTATGTATATATAGGTGAAAAATAAGATTAATTAAAAAAAAGGCAACGTTCCTTTTTTTTAAAAAAAATAAACGTTGGAGGTGGGGGTGGGGGGGCGGGGTGGGGCTTTCTCGAGCGAGCTTCAGAACCCGAGCAACCTACTCGCGCAGGCTACCCGATGGCGACGTAATGGTGTTCCCGCATGACTCGCGCCTACCCGATGGCAATCGGGTAAGGCATAACGGAAGGCCTAAGAGGCTACAAATTAGCTAGTTGTTTATGTGAAGAAAACTAATGTTGACCAATTCACATCTCATTATTCAAACCATCTTGCTTAATTAAAACTTTTACTTACTTGTCAAACTTTAGTTTTAATCAAACAAATCTCAACCCCCCTTTATTTTATTTTATTATTATTACAAAAATCATCTAAACTTTTAGATTGCAAATTTGCAAGGGTCGTCGTAAGCCCGATAAGAAAGTCGATGAACAAAAGAAGGGGTTAACGAGACGAAAGATTAAGCATGGCATAGGGAACTCTTTTCATTCGATTAGAATAGTTGGTGGATTATCTTTTGTTGTAGTACTTAATTTCCGTTTGCTTTTTCACATTCTGCTTTGTTGCTATTGGTAATTCTATCGTGTTCTTTTGTTATTGCAATTCGTATGTTATGTTTTGACTTTAAGTTTCGAGAACAAAATTTATTTTAAGGAGGATAGAATTGTAATACTCTAAAATTTAAAGATAATAGTAAGTAAAAGGATATGATAATTTTAAAATAAAATAAAATAATAACTGTACGTATTTGATAGTAAGTGTGGGGGCAATTTTGTAGGCTTAAAAATAATTATAAATCCGAGCTTTTAAAGTTATTAAGCACTAGCGGGGTACCCGCGCAATGCGGTGACGGTGAATAAAAATAGTTTGTAAGGAGTTGTTTTGGTAGGTATTGATCAAGAGGACACACAAGACGTAATTATGTAATTTTTATTTAGCAGGTGAAAAGGGAATGAAATTTAGATGTAATTTTATCATTTTTATTTAGCAGGTAAAAAACGAATATTATATATTTTCCCTTTCTGGAATTTATGGAATGTTATTAAGTTTATGGAATATTCTGTTTTGGAAGTTTTGCTATGGAATTTTTGGAAAGGGAATATTCTAGAATTTATGAAAAATGAATGTTATTAAGTTTATTTTATAGAATATTTTTTAGTAGATGAGGGTAGAATAGTAATCTTAATTGACTTAAAATTTAAGAGTTTTAAGAAAAAAACTTAAATACTTTATATAATAGTATAGATATTAAAAAATTTATTTAAGATTCAACGAAGGTTATAAACCTGGAGTATCAATTAATGTTTTGAAGTCACTATTAATAAAATTTTGGTTATAAATGTTGAAGGATCAATGACAACTAGTTTCCTTAGAACTCAAATTTTACTCCTAGTTTAAAAAGAATATTCATATTGAGCTCAAAGTTATTATGTTTTTAAATGATTTTTGAGGCTTAATTTTTTTAAAGCTATTTAAGTTTTAATTAGACCCATGTTATTATTTTGTAAATAAAATAAGGTAAAAAGTCACATTTTAAACTTGCAATATGAAGATAAGAAAAAGAAACTTTTATGACAATTTAAACCAAATAATGTATCCGATTAAGTTTTATTCTTCAAACTATAAACAAATGAGGAAACGTTAATTCAAAATATATTCAACTTTTGTTTTAAAAGAATTATGATTCTTTGAAACTTTCATATTTGTTAAAAGGGTCAATAATTGTTTAACGATCAAAGTTTTACTCCAGTTTCGGTTTAATCATTAAAGTTTTTTTAAACAGATTTACCATAAAGTTTAAATTTGTAATTATTTTATCCTTAAAGTTGCACCTTATTTTTTGTTTAAACCTTAAAGTTTTTCTCGAATGATTTAACCCTTAAATATTTGTTAAAAAATGATTTAACCCTCTAAGTTTTGTTAACTTTTTAATAAAAAGTAAAATGCTTAATCAAGAAGAGAGGGTAAAATCGAAAACCATACAAAACTTAAGTGATTAATTAGTTTTTTTAACAAAACTTCACGGTTTAAATCATTTAAAAAAAGTTTGAGGTTTAAATCATAACAAATTCAAACTTTATGGTAATTTCGTTTAGAAAAAAACTTTGATGATTAAACCGAAATTGAACGAAAACTTTGATTGTTAAACCATTATTGACCTTTGTTAAAATATAGTTTATTATGTTATATATTTGCATACTGGGCAATTGGCTCAACCATAGTTTTCTTTTCTCTCTCTAGTAGGTATTTAGGGGACTTAAGGGCAAGTGATTGAGAGACACTCTAGCAGGAGCTTATAAGTTAGTTTATGTTTGTTGTTTTCTAGAGATATTTTCCTACTTTTTCTTTGTTTATATATCATATGAGTAGTCCCTTTTCATGCTGAGACTGCCTCGCCTGGATTGGTTTGTACCGGTGTGTGGGCTATGTGAAAGAGGGATGCTTTGTAATACCTTAGGCGAATTTCACATTGGCCATAAACAGAAGAGTTAGGCTTATAAGTAAACATTCGCCTTACATGACACAATACGTTTTGGGGCCATAGGCACAACATATCCCATGAAAACTCTACAGTTAAATGTGCTTGGGCGGGGGAAATCCAGGGATAAGTAACCCCCTGGAAAGTTCTCGTCTGGTCGTAAAAAACAAAGTCGTGAGCTAGTGAGGTAAAGCAAACAATATTGTGTCTTGGTAAGGCGGCGTGTTACATATGGTATTAGAGCCGCTCCTGTGTCGTTTGGGATGGAGGGGCAAACCTCATCGAGAATGATGAGTCCCAACGGGGGTGTTTGTTACACATTAGGCGAATCCCACATCGGTTGTGGACAGAAGTGGCGTTGGACTTATAAGTAAACATTGGTCTTACATGACACATCGTGTTGGGGCCACAGGCACGACGGATCCCATGAGAACTCTATAGTTAAGTGTGCTTGGGTGGGAGCAATCCAGAGATGGTTGACCAATGGGAAGTCCTTGTCTCGTCGCTAGAAACAAAGCCATAAGGCAGTAGGACAAAGCGAACAATATTGTGTCTTGATAAGTCGGGGTGTTGAAATCATGGTTACACTTGGTTTTATGTAGATTAGTTAAAGCCACACTTGGTTAGAATAGATCATAACTGTTGGTGCTACTGGTTCATAATACAATAGCACCACAAGCAAAAACAATGTCAGCAATGTCATATTAGGCTATTAAGGTCATACTTTGGTGGAATATGTGAATACGATCAATGTTGGTCAATTACACTTGTACTTAAAACCAAATAAGTTAATCAAGTAAATTAATGATATACTTTGTTCAATATGGCAAATCATGGTAAAAAAGACAATCAAGTGCATACTTGACTTAACCAGGTGAATCATGATTAAAATTGGGTCACACGTCGTCAATGATTTGTATATGTTAAAAACGGCACACTTAGTTTGAATAGGTTGGAACTTGCTTAATAAGCCAATCTTAGTCAAATAGGCGTTCATGGTCAACATTACATTAATCATGATCACACTTAGTTCATGTTCGTCTATCAAAGCCTTACTTGGTTCAAATAGGACATTATTTGTTCACTTAAGTCAATCATGGTCACCAATTATCAATCCTAGTTACTAATGGTCGATAAATGTCATACTTTGTTAAAATAGGTCATCACTTGTTCAAATAAGTCATTAATGGTTAATAATGATCAACCAATGTCATATATTACTAAAATAGGAGAATACGATCAATGTTGCTCAATTACACTCATACTTAAAACCAAAAAGGTTAAATAGGGTATCAAAGACATAATTGCAAAAAGTATACATAGTTGATGCAATAACTTAAATCTATAAAAAAAAGATAAAATCATAAATAAAAAAAACTGTTTTAATTTATAATTAGCTTGGTCATGAAACATGATTAAATCAAACCTAACTAACCAAAGGTCCTGGTTTTGCATGAACTTTATTTTATGAAATAAAATGTATGATATGCAAGCCAAAAGTGTTTGTATTATTTATGGATAAACTATATTATAATTGTAATTAATGATAGTTTCTTTCAAATCAAGATGCCCTTTCAATTAAATAAGAATATAAAGTTTTTATGAAAACTATTTTCAAAACAGTCCAAAAATATGTCAACTTCCTTTCAAAGAGGTTTTGGATTACCCCTCCCTCACCCACACTAGAATTCTTTCACTGCAACCCCCCCCCCCCCCCCCCCCTTCCCTCCGCCAAGAACGGTAGGATTGTCAATAGGGCATATCAGATCCGATTTTTTAAACCCGTTTACCCATTTAATTAGATTTAGATCTAATCAATTAATATGTAGATCCATTTAATTGGATTTGAATCGGATGCATTACTAATTAATATTGACCTGGAATGACTCATTTTATTTTATTTTATTATTATTATTATTTATTTATATAATAATATATCCAACATTTCCCCCACCCCCACTCCACCCACCCTACCACACTGCCGCTTCTGTCACGATCATCACCCTGCCGTTGCTTCACGAATCAGAAGGTAAACCCTAACTCCCGATTACACTAGGTCGTTTGGGAACTTGAAGCCATAAGATCGATTATCTCCTAAATCTCTAGTGTTAGAATGTAAACTAAACTTTAGCTAGGGATATAATCGTATTTAATATTAACTTTAGGGTGTTAGTTTGGAATATTTAATGTATACTATAGGGGGTTAGTGAGATAATTAGGAGTTAATGGCAGTTATAAAATTGCCCATCTATCATGTATAGATATGTATGTAATGTACAAAATTTCAGTGTGAAATAAGAAACGAATTTCATATTTTTATTAGTGTGTTTTTATTTTTTTTATTTCTCCAACATCTAACACCCTTATTTTGTTGCGTAAGATGGTCTTCTCGACTTCCAATTTTTTTTTTAATTTATAATTCTTTCAAGCATTCAAATCGCGAATCACTTATTTTTTATTCTGTTGATCCGAGAAAAAGTGGAGAATATATGAGTAAGAACTGTGAGGCCAATTGTAAGTGTATATGAACTAATGTGTAAGCAATATGCAGCTTATTAGTTTGTAATTTTTACAAATCACTCATTTTCATAACCATCCATGTTTAAATATGTCTAAATGGGTACAATTTGAACATACATGAAGCGATCCTAGCTTGTACACTGCAGCAGAGGACCTGTGCAGCTGTGCTTGATGAAGAAACTCTTGTGGAGCATTTGAAGCACAACACCATGTTCCGATCGAGTCCGGCCTAGCTTGATATAAGTTATGCATGTAAAAAAGAGTAGAAATAATTATCATCAAAGTTATAATCAGGAGATCATGTATAGTATCACAACAATCTCGGATATTGATGACGAAGGTCTACTCTGAGACAACCGACGTATTGAAACTAGGCTGTGGGGCAATAAACCTGGTGGCACTTACCTGGAGTCGATCAATAAGAATATCTGGAAGCAAAAGAAAGCAAAAAAGAAAGGAAGCAAGGGAGCTAGCTAGCTTGGGTATGCGTCGGAGTCTGGCTCTACAAAGAGCAGGGATTAATTAATGATATATATGATCATAACATACATTTTTCTTCAACTTTTTTAATTCTTTTCTACTATATATACAAATTAATTACAGTTTTAATGCTACGTACATTCATTTACGGATTGATTATATGATGAAAGTTAAGATGAAGATAACAAATAAGAAAATAGGCTATACTTAATAGTACACAATATATATATATCAACTAAAGGACACGCAAGCAAGGACCAAAACATAAGACAATCATGAACCAATCCCTCCTCCTCTCCCCTCTTTTCTTATTTATCGCAGAACTGGGTGCAACCCCGACCAGCAACATTGTAGCTTTTGTCCCCTTGGCAGGTGTTACCGCAAGCCGAATTACCTTTTTGAAGAGCGAGAGTAGTTCTTTTAGGATTTGTTGCCCCCAGAAATCACCTGTGTTCTTCTGTATCCATCAGAAACTCTTGATCGTCTTCCTCCGAAACCTGGCACTCCAACGTGGTGCTGCCGTTGCAGGCTGCCATCGATCCGCCACAGTCTTTGATCATCGTCATGATAGCTAGAATAATGAGTGATAGTGATAAGATAGTAGTCAAGTAGATTGGGCTGCTTCGTCCTTTGAACTTGAACATCTTCAATTTAGAACCGGTTTTATTACGAGAACCGCGAGAACCATTGTGAACCAATCAATTTAGATAATGTTTTAATAACCTTATTTATATCAAAAGGATAAAATGGTAATTAAAAAAATATATTTGCGCATAGCTGTGTAGGTAGCCGCCATTTTGAAACCAAAATTACCAATGTTTAACCGCCATTTTCGAACCAAAGGTAACCAATGTTTTTTTATTGTACAGTATTAATTTTAATTAATTCTTGCTTTTTTTTTTTCAATTTTTTATAAGTTGCAAGAATTATTATTTTTTATTTATTTATTTCTTTTTTTTTCTATCTCTCATTTTCTATTTATTAATCACAACATATACATATATATATATATGTATAATACTATATAATCGTGGTCCCCGTCAAGTCATGGTGCTCTCGTCTATCCACAAGATCGATGCAAATTCCCTACCTTATGGGGTTGTAATTGCACTTGTTTGTTCGGATTTGGCTCTTTGTTCACATGGTTGTTTTATGTCTTTTAGTGTCAAGTTGAAGATCTAATCAGTGTTGTTGAGGGGACCATTTATGGTTTGACGTGGTCATTTTGAAGGCATCTCCGTCTTTGTACATCATGAGTTCTTATCAACAATGTGGTTTATAGGTGTTCCTTTTAATCAATTATTTTTATGGTTAAAAAGAGAAAAACCACTCATTTAAACCTATATGAATCCGTTATGTGCAATAAATAAAATATAAATTATTTTAACATTTTAGTGTAACATACTAAAGTTGATATTCATACAATAAAATACTCTGAAAATTATATTGTGGGTGATGTGGAGTCGGTCACCTTATTATTTTATTCTGTTATTTATTTATTATTATTAAATCATTTATTATTATTATTGTTATTATTATTATTATTATTATTATCCTTTTCCAAATCTCAAGATTGACCCTTTTTCAGATCTTCGTCCGATTTACGTTTTTTGGTTGATTTCAAGTTCTTTAAACACACATATAAGATTAAACTTGGTTTAAATCGAGATCTAAACTTATGTAGTCGTCGATTAAACTTGTTTATCTGTGGTTTCATCTTCATCGTCATGTTCATCTGTGGGGATGTGGTTCGATGCACATGAAGAAACCCCATCTTGAGCTGGAACGATTCAGAAACATTCGGTGGATTAAAAACCCTAAATTGAGTCTATTCATGTATCCCATTCAAGAGCAAAAGTTGATCTTTGAATCCCATAGCAGATCTTAGAATGAATCCAAAAACTACATCAAGAACATAAGAAGATGAAATGATATGTGGGGATTCAGATCTTGCATGAAAAGGATGAAGATAAATGAGTTGCTGGAATTCGTGGTTCTGGATTTGCGTTCTAGCCCAAGAACAAATTTGTGATTTGGACTTTTGTTCACCCAACAAGTCATGGAAAAGATGATGAATGGGTCGTTAGAGTTCAAATTTGGCGGCAGGGGCAACGAGCCATAGAGGGTTCTAGTGGTCGGGATAGATCGAAAAACACTTCTCGGGATGTGGGGAGCCAACATCCAAATTTGATTTATACATCTAATTAGGGCTATCAACGGGGTAAATCGGATCGAATTTTTGAAAGATCGGATATTTAATTGGATTTGGATCTAATCAATTAACATGGAGATCCATTTAGTTGGATTTAAATCGGATCCATTACTTATGGATCATAACCCGGAGCGACTCATTTAATATTATTTATATAATAATATATCAAATATTACCCCCACCTACCCCACCCACCCCTACCCTACCCCCAAATCACCCTACCCCTACCCTACCCACCCCACCCCACCACACCTTACCCCCAACTCCCACCATTTTTTTCTTGCAATGTAGTTGTGACTTATAACCTCATCAAATAGATATTACAACATTTAACACAATTCCATCCATGACTTGTACCTTTATTGCCCCACAATTCTATCCATGCTTACCACCACAGGCGGTGGGGGGCGAGCGACAGAGATAGATGTTGGTGGATGTGACGGTGGTGGTGGCGGAGGCGGTGACAGTTGTGGCGGCGGTAGGTGTTGTGTACGATAGTGGATGGCAGCGGATGGTGGCGGCGATGGTAGGTGTTGTCGTGCTGGCGTCAGCAGGCGGTGGGTGGTAAGGACGGGCGGTGGTGGATAGCGGCGGTGGCGGGTGGTCAGTGGTCGATGTGGGTGGCCACCGGTGACAGGTGATGGCAGCCGATGGCGGTGGTGGGTGGAGGTGGCCGATGACAGGTAGTGGTGGAGGTTGTGAGCGGTGCTGGGTGGATGGTGACGGCGGTCGGTGGTGAGCGGCGGCGTACGGTGGTGGGTGGTGAGTGGTGGTAGGTGGTAGGCGACCGGTGGGTGGTGAATGATAAATTGATGATAATGATTGTTAAAACAAAATTGTAGTTTAATATTAAATGAGTCGACCCAGACAGATTTTCGATCGACCCATGTAATGATCCAAGTAAATGGGACAACATATTTGATAGCTTATTGGGTATTGACACCCCTACATCTACTCTCACTTTTAGACCAGATTACATGAAACCTATTAAGAAAACCCTAAAAATGCGGCCAAGTAGTGGCCGGGGGTTCTAGGGGTGATGGCGATGGTAGCCTCATGGTGGTCGATTTTCTATGAGGAAGAAAGCCCTCAACTTACATTTGAAGTTGATTTTATGTTAGAGAAATATGTTTGCATGTTTTTTTGGGGTGGTTCTTCATATCTTGAAGATGAAGATGAAGATGGATATGAACAAATACTAATAATAATAAAAATAGAATAATTAATAAAAAATATATAAATAGCATCAAATAATAAAAAAATCTAAGGTGACTTATTTAACCTTTTATTGCAAGTCACCTTATATTGAACTAGGTGATAGCCCCGCGCAAACGCGCGCTATTATCTTAGATTTTATTGGCAAGTGCATATTATAGTATGAAGAAACATTATCATAAGATTGTTTAGCATTATAATCACTTAAAAATCACATACACCGTTCTTTATCTTACATATATATTTATAGATTTACTTACAACATAGTAAATATTAGCATTCAACATTCATATTTGCCAAATGAGCACCTTTATCCCATTTTCGATTTCTAAAGTATTTATGTCTAAGATAGATAATGTCTACCAAATATCTCATTAAACATTAGTCATACACCAAGCTACTTGTGTGTTTAAAGGAATGCAACCAACTTTTATAACTAGAACTAATGAACATAAACTAATTGTGAAGATCTGCATTGATTTACTCACGAATGGTTGGGTTTGGATTGTGTTTTATCTTAAAATGGTCAAAACAAAGAATTTAGCTAAAAGAGTAAATTTTAATGCATACAACGTCCACTAATGTTCTATTCAAAGATATAGACTACTATAGTAATAAAGTTGTTCCTGTACTCATAATGAACTCATTACTCTTTGAAAAAATAGCCTGATCTAACCCAATCTCATTTGACCCGTTACCCAACTGGTCTCTATTCAAAGATGTAGAAAAACTACAACAATAAAGTTGTTCTTATACTCATAATTAACTCATTTTAAAAATAGCTCATTCTAACCCAATCTCATTTGACCCGTACCTAACCAGCTAGCCATACCACCTCTCCTGTAAATCACAATACAACTATAACTAGAATATGTTTCTTGCTCAACAGTACATGCTTCGAAAAGCCTTTTAGAGCCCTCTTTGGCAAAAAATTAGTTGAATAGCATCAGCGAGCTGAAGCAAAGTGCCCTTAAAGGTGCATCCATTTGCATTATTATTTTTGAAAGTGAGAACCCAAATTAGAGTAACGACATATAAAAACGTAAGAATTAATTAAATACGTAAAAACTTTTAAATTACACAACACCAAATGTATCCATGAGTGGCTTTTAATGGTGCATCCTGTATCTCATCTCCGTACTTATAAAAACCTGAAAATTAATTATTTGGTCAACAGAACCTAAGTATAAGAATGTCTCTTTCGTTACCAAAAACATTAGAGTAACAATATACTCATTAGTGAATGCAAGTTTCTTAGCCTTTTACACACAAAAACACATCAATCCATGGTTATGCAGATTATTAAAGAAATATTGCTTCGACCTGTAAACAATTTATTAATTTTGAAGAGAAAAGTATCCCATCAATTTTAAGTTTCTAACGTTGAATCCGCTAGTTATATTTGATAAACCAATTCTTCATAAACGATTGTTACATTTGTACTCAATGTGGGTGTTTTTCTTTCAAAATCCCCAGATGATTTGTATGCACCTTCTAAGAAAAACTACTATTGAAGCAAATAGAAATTATAAGAATTCAAAAATCCAAACAGAAAGGACATAAGCTCATATGTGGCAGATCGCAAGATTTCACTTGGGAGGGAGAGGAAATGTGTCTTCGGACTTTGGTAGAGGAGAGGTGAGGGTTACCGGCCATAAACACCCTTCTTGCACCCGTTTTCAACCGAGGAGATCTAAAATGAATGTAACAACTCAATACAAAAAAGACGATACTAAATTACCAAATATTTATATAGGGAAAAAGGAACCATAAAGAGGCGAAGAGCCCTAATTCTATTAAAAAACAAGTAACTGAAATCGCTAGGAATTGAATGATAGCAACAAATTTATTACATTCTGAATATGAAGCAATGCAACCGAAATCTCTAGGCATTGAATGATAGCAATGAATTTATTACATTCGAAACTGTTGCCCTAACTCTTCTCCAATTTAATGCCACTCCCAAATTTACACCACGTCAGCAAAGTATATAGTTCAATGAGCTTGGATTTTGAAAATGAAACTCAATAAGCATTGCCACATAAGATTGGATACATCGTGTTTTAAAGAGGACACATATATGAAATTCAGACAATTTTATTGTATTAATACCAACAAAGTTTAGTTTATTACATAGAATATTAAAAGAGAAATCTTTTGACATAAGTTAAAAAAACCTTAAAAGTACCACCCAGTTACTTTAGAATATGGAAAACTAGTAACATCCAAAAATACACTTCCTAATCTAAAAAACTAATAATCTATGTTGGGTGGAATAAAAAACATAGATATCTTTGTTATCTCTCTCTCTCTCTCTCTCTCTCTCTCTCTATATATATATATATATATATATATATATATATTATAAGAAAATCATTTTTGGGAAAGTTTCTTTAAATAAAAACTCAATTAACCAATTAAAACCTCTTATTTTTTTTCAATTTTGACTATCACAATTAGAAATGATTATATTTGTACTATGAAACCAATTTTGACTAAAATTCTTTATTTTTAGTACCACCATTGATTTACAGCAGACCTGATTATTTATTCTCAAAAGTTAAAAATTTTAAAATCCTGATACACTAAACAGACTTAAAATTATATTTTAAAAAAGTTCACATTTGACTTTCAAGAGTAAAGCAAGTTTTGTACTTCTTTTTAAATTTGAAAGTTGAAGATTGACGAAACATGAACTTTATGGAGTAATAATTTTGAAAAATACAGTTCGAAAGATTGTGATAATTAAATGTGATATTGATTTTATTTGGAGAGATGAAGTACTAAAATATTTATTGTTAAAGGCAAGAAGAAACATTACTTTTATATTTTATATTTTCAACTTATATTCATTCCATTTCTTATAATGTTCTTGGTAGATGGTGACTTTGCTCTCTCACATTCATAGTCAACACTCTATTAGGAATTTCTTTTAGTGGTGAAGAAGAATAACGGTTGCAATTAGATCTATCATATGAATTATGTAAGCTCTTCAAGACCCATTATATCAATTAGAGTATTCGTAATTAATTAATTAATTAATTAATTAAGTGTCATGACTTATAATATTATAAACATTCCTGTTATTGTCAGTTTCTAATATTGTTTGTACATATTTGTAACAAGTAAATACAAATATAGAAATATGGGAATATAGTCACTGAACCACCTATGTCTGCTCTCTTCACATTTGTCGTGGTGAAATATAGGCACTAATGTTTATGTATTTCATACTTTAATAATATAAGGTATGTAATTGACTAACAGTCTACTTTTTATGATTGCTTTTAGACACAATAGTTAAAGTGTTATTTTGAATAGAACTTTTAATTATACAAGATGATTTTACATATTCTTAAGAGGTGTTTGTTTCTAGCTTCAAATACTAGGTTTCCTTGCAATATTTCTACTAAAGCAAGTGATGTTATGGAGATATATATTTAAAGGCATACTTTTAAAGTTTTGATTTATACCTTTAAATTTGGTTGTATTTATGAAGGCTTAATACAAGTTATTCGATTTGATACACATGTTATCCAGGTAAAAATAATACATAATATAAGTTAAGTTTCTAGAACAAGTTAAATTTCAACGAAGACAATTTCCTTTGATGGTTTGTTTCGAGATGATAATTAACAAAGTCAAGTCAGTCTTTGTCTAATATCAGATTATTTCTCATGGGACCGTTTTAACACATAAATAGTTACATATTGCAGTTTCACGTTTTAAAAGACAATATTTGTGACAACAATGTCAATCTTATTGACAAAACAATTAATGTATTATATAAAGAAGCACTAAAAAGAATATAATCTTTGTTCTTATATGTGTACTTCAAAAAAATTGTATTTCTTTACTTTTTCTTATTTACTCTGTCAAAGTCAATAAATTTATTGTTATGTAAGTCGACACATATTTTATGTATTAAGTAGTCTTTTTATACCTAATAACTTACCGTTTCAAGTTTATTTATGCAGTACAAGTGCGTGCACGGATCCTTACACTAGTAAATAATTATAATATAGATGTTATTATCTCCCGGTATAAGATAAGATTCTTAGATATATTTGTTACATTATATAAGTGATTTGAATCTTGAAGATTTATCTATAGTGTACTTATAAACAAAAGATTTACTAATACATAATATAAATTCTCCCTCTCCATTCTCTTTCTCTTGTTCTCTCTATATTCACAACAATCTTTTAGATTTTAGAGTACAAATTTTTTTTTTCTAAGTCATCACAAGAAACCTAGTATTAAACATTACATATGTATAATTTATACAAAATAAACGGATTTAATGTTACAAATGTAAATATTAAGGCTAACAATTTGAGTCGGGTACAGGTTACCAAATTTACATTATTTGTGTTCATGTAAAAACAAATGAATTTTTTCTCGGGACATGTTTGTTATCAACCCATTACGGCTAAATGAATTCACCATATATTTTTTCAGTTTTCATTTGAATACCTGGTTTGTTTTGATAGAAATTTTGAGTATGTGTTTAGCTTCGATTCAAAACTCAACTTTCATTTCATTTCTTTCCAATTTGATTTAACTTTTTGATTTAACACAATTAAATATAATAAATAATGTGATGTGCCACACTCTTATCAAATACATATAAATAATATCATTAAACAACAAACAAGATGCATCAATAAAAACAATTATAAAGTCAATCGAAAATACTAAAATACAAACTTCGAAGTAGTCAAATGCCAAAGTACTAAAATAATATAGACAAAATACTATATGCAAGACGATGTAATATTGTTTTAACTTAAATCTTTTATTGTTTTATTTTAAATTTTTAACTTTTAACTTTTTAAGGTTTTATACGGAGTGGAGGGTGGTGAATGGGTGTGGTGGGTTGACCACTTGGGGTGGGTGTGGTAAGTTGTGGTGGGAGAGGAGATGTGGTATTCACCAGATGTAGATGGGTGTGTGGTGAGGAGAGGTGAACCACTTAGCTTTTAACTTTTTCTAATTAAATTTTGATTGGTTGTTAGGTAATATATGGTCCCATAATTTGGTGTGGTAAGAAGTAACCACTACGAGGCTAAGTGGTTGACTACGTAGTAGGAGAAAAAAGCTGACATAACGGTGTGATGAGTGTGGTTCTAAGTGACCACTCCTTGAACTCAGGATTCCAAATCCATTAGTATTTCAAATCCCTTGGGATTCCAAATCCAATCACATCCCTTGTGTTGGTTCATGTAAAAGATAATGGGATTTCTAGAGCAAAGATGGTGAAAGAGTTGACTCACCTTCACAACTTGACTAGCTCGGACATAGGGAAGGCGAAGACGGTGAAGGGTGACGGCGGCGGAGGCAAAGACAATGAAGGGCGGCGGAGGCGGAGACGGTGAAGGGTAGTGGTGGCAGAGACGGTGAAGGATGGCGGTGACAGAGACGGTTAACAGCGATGGCGGAGAAGGTGAAAGGCGGCCGCGGCAGAGGCAGAGGCAGAGACGATGATGAGTGATGATGATGGAGGCGGGGATGACAGAGACGGTGAAGGTCGGTGATGATGGAGGTAGGGACGAAGAAGGGCAACGACAAAGACGAAGAAGGACGACGGCGGAGACGAGGAAGGGCGACGGCAAATACAGGGAAAGGCGGTGAGCGTAGAGGCGGGGAAGGGTGACGACGGCAGAAACCGGGAAGGACGACGGTGGAGGTGGGGATAAGGGCAGTGGTTACAGTTGTGGTGGAGGCCGACGATGGTGATGCCGATCACGATTACGGTGGTGGCCGATTAAGGCAGAGAAGACGGTGCGAGTGAATTGTCGGTTAATGTGGTGAAGGCAAGAGTGAACTTTTTATTAGATAGGTCCTGATTCTGAAATCACACATATGAGGGATTTAGAAATACCACCCCTCCCCCAAGGATTTTGAAATCGCATATCTGTAGGATTTGAAATCCAAATCCCTTCCTTCTTATTTTCTACCAGATATGAAATTTCAAGGGATTTGAAATGCAAATCCTGCAAAATCTCACGAAACAAACAACCCTTATATGCCACACCCACATTTGAATTCATAACCCCCTTTTATTAAATTTAAATTTTAGGTTTTAAAGAATTTTTTATAATTGTACGATTTTACCCTTAAACAGTCATACATGTCACTTTTAGATTGTCAGGTTAATCTAACCAAATCTTATTTGTTTCTATAGACTTGTTTTTTATCAATTTCGAATTCATGTCACTAATGTCATATGAGGTTCAAGTCGTATTTTGTGACGGATCAAAAACTACGAACCTTTGTCCATGTGCAACTATAATTTTTTAATTGAAATTTACTTAAAAATTAGATTGAGTTGAAAAATCTTAATTAAGAAATACCTAGTAAGCAAAGTGGGCTTCTTCATCCACTCAATATCTTTATTTCCTTGTATTTAGTGTTTGTCTTTGCTAATAAGAAATGATAATTGTTGGTCGAGGGTTGATTTGTTGGATAAAGTATTTCACCTTTATACAATTTTACTTAGTTAATGCTACGCTCTGCTAAACTTTATAAAGTCTAATAGATTGTCCATCGTATCTTCATTTGTTAATATATTCATTATTTTATAAATGAAAATTTCTATTTATTCCTATAAAATGTATCTATTTTATCTTCCTACTTATTATAGTGTAACATACGTAATCCATTAATTCTTTTTTACTCGTATCCTCCCTTGATTTTAACACTTGTTTTTGTCTTGTAAGTAGGAGGATAAGAAGTAACATTTTGTAAGAGGATATGAAACCTCTCATTACTTATTTATAGAGGTTCTATATCCTTCTACTCACAAGATCAAAACAAGTGTTAAAATACCTAGGGGGCGTTTGTTTCATAGAAATTGAGAGGAATTAGAATGATAATTTATAATTTATAAGATGTGTTTGTTCTACAAAACTGGTGGAATAAAATTTGACAATTCTAATGAGTTCCTTAAATCTAGAAATTCTTAATTACTTGATGGAATATAGAAACTCCAACGAAATTCTACTACAAAACAGTTTTCTCCTACCCCCATCTCCCACCCTACCCCCTTTCTATCCCTACCCTATTTCACCTTACCCACTCCACCCATACCCCTTATCCTACCCCTAGCTACCCTAACCGACCCCACCCCACACCACCACCACCACCCTCCTATGCCCTACCTATGATAGTGGTGGGGTAGGTAAGGTGAAGTAGAGTAGGGTGAGTAATGTAGAGTAGGATTGGGTAGCTAGGGTAGGATGAGTAAAGTGTAGTATGGTAGGATACTCGTGGGGAGGCAATAGATTCTTCTTAGGAGGTAAGCGAAGGAAATGTAGAGCTTGGGGGTGATGTGGGGTAGGGTGGGTAAGATGGAGTATGGTAGGGTAGAGTGTGTAGGGTACTCATGGGGAGGCTATAAATTCATCTTAGGTGGCTGGGTGGGGGTTGTGATGGTAGGGTATGGTGGGGTAGTATGGGTGGAGGTAGGGAGGGTGAGGATCAGCTAGGGTGGTAGAGTATGGGTAGATGGTAGGTTATAGTGGCAGTACGGGGGGTAGGTTACGGGTAGGGTGGGCTGGGGTGAGGGCGGTAGGTAGTATAATTTATTTTGGTTATATATATATATATATATATATATATATATATATATATATATATATATATATATATATATATCGATTTAATTTATATTTTTATTAGATTTCAATTCTAGTGTTTACGAACCAAATAAGACATAGTTTTTCATGAATTCAAATTCGTATGAATTTCAATTTCTTAATCAAATTCCAATTATTCATATTAATTTCACAAAACAAACGGACCCTTAAGGAATGAACTGTGAAAAAGTTAGAGAAAAAGAGAGAAGATAGTGGAGTTCAAAAATGCTATTTTGTTTCGAGCACTACAAAATATATAGACATTCTATATAAGAAAAAGAGAGAGAATGTGGGAAGACAAAAGGTGGCATATAACTTATGATATATAGACATTTGTAAGATCAAAGATATGGAAATAATTACAACTAAAAAGATTTACGTAGTTGGGTAATTGGACATAGTCTTCTTATTTCAACCACATGACACTTACGACCTTCAAAAATCCTATTTTGCTCGACTCTATGGCACACCTACGAAGAAAAGAGGATATGCACTTGCATACGCCGTGAAAAGCACAAACTTTAAAAATTATATATTTTTCCTTCTTTTAAAAGATAACAATACATTAGCACATACCATATGAAAATTGAGTGTATATCCTTTCTAAAGAAAAAAACGAACTTGAAGCAAAAATGTAAACACAAGTCAAACTCAATGACTAAAGTTGACCATCAACATCATTTGGTCCAACTTGGTTACTAGGGCACTTACACCTTTTTATGTCAAAAAAACATATTATCTTACCTTGCTAGAGTAGACATGTTAATAATCATTACACTCTACAAAAAGATTAAGTCCCGTGTTGCATTTGATTCGTAATGTCACTGGTCGTGTCATATCTGATAGCTAGATGACAATACAAAAAGTTAGAGAATCAAATTGAGAGAGACGTGTTCTGAACTTTGAACTCCAAGATGAGAGGTGCGTCAATTTCTTTAATGACTTATTAAATATGTTCTTACTACATATAAAGAATTATCTTTGTTCAAATGTATAATAATTTACTTTATACATTTTCTTTTCCCAGGATTCATTATATTAAAAAAAACATTCAATTGTTTCTTATATATAGGAATGACGTTATTTAATGTGCTTTGTAGGATGCTTATGCAATTAAATGCAGAAATATATTGAGGAAAACTAAATTTATGTTAAATTTGGTAAGTACAAAAGTATTATAAAATAGAATATTTTCATATTTGTTGATGTGTGTTAAATAAAGTTCATGTAAAAAACATAGTTCTAAAATTTTAATATTCAGTCACAAGTGATTTCATGTGATTTGTAAAAGCATCACATATGAATTATGAAAATACCACTCCGCCCAAATTTTTAAAATACAATATGGACTATTAATCCAAATGCTAAAATTAATCCCTTAAGACTATGAATTAAATATATACTATATTCAACATTCTTCCATATTTAAATATATAAATCAATTTAAACTTGAAGGAAAATTATTATATATATTTTATTCATAATTATATATTTATAAGTTAATTATGATGTGACAACGTGTGCAATGTGAATATTCTTGAAGCCCTTGTTTATGCAGTTGTGCTTGGCATGTCTGATTTTTCAAATAGTTGACCACTTGATCCTATTGGCAGTTTCAGAGATCCTTACAAGAATTTATATTGAACCTTCTTTGATCCAGTTTTCATTATGTAAATTACAAACTTTGATTACCCAAAACACATTGCAATGTGCTTATATCCCCTCTTTTTTGTGTTTATTTTCAGCCTCATTTTGGGTGTCAATGGAATCTTACCAGCTCCTTACTACCCCATCGACGACATTGCCGTTAACTGTGGTTCGGTCGGGAACTCGTCTGCTCTCGATGGACGGGAATGGACTGGTGATATCGGTACCGAGTTCAGCCTTTCAAGGAAGCAAGCTGGTAACTCGATGAGCTCAAGAGCTGTCCATACATCTCTTTCGGGTGATCCAGTTCCTTACTTAACTGCTCGAGTCTCATATTCACCCTTCTTCTACACGTTTAAACTCCACCCCGGTGCAAAGTTCATCCGTTTACACTTCAACCCCGCTTCTTACATCGGGTTTGAAACATCCTTCGATTTCTTTAATGTACAAGCTGGACCATACAAGCTCCTACACAACTTCAGTGCTTCGATAACTGCTCGTGCACTAGACGTTATCTCTTTCTCTAAAGAATTTTGCGTAAGCGTTGAAGAGAGTCGGGAATTGACGATAACGCTCTCCCCATTCTATAACAATGCATATGCTTTTGTGAACGGAATCGAGATCATCTCCATGCCTTCAGGTCTCTACTACACACCTGAAGGTGAACCAGGAGCTGATGTGATTAACACTCACAGGTACAAGTTTTACATTGACAACACCACCGCCCTCGAGATGGTTCATCGGTTAAATATGGGAGGAAGTTCCATTTCACCGATTGAAGATACGGGTATGTTCAGACGGTGGTCGAAAGACTCAGATTACCTTTTGGAGAAAAACAAAAACTTTCAGGTATATCATGCTACTAGTATGATCAAATACACCAACATTCCAACATTCTCTGCACCTCTAAAGGTTTATCAAACATCATGGTCAACAAGATTATCTTACACCAAGAAATCAACAACTCTTACATGGAAATTACCTGTGGATTTAGGATTCAGGTACTTGGTTAGGCTCCATTTCTGTCAACAAGAACCCCCAAAGAGTACTAAGATTGGTAACGGAGAATTCAGGATCATTGTTAATAATCATATAGCCGAGACAAATGCTGATGTCGCCAAATGGGGTGGCGGGTACGGGATTGCTGTATATAAAGACTATATAACGATGATGAGAGGCGATAAAACTCATGGTAAGTCTGATCTTTTGATCGTTATATTTTCAAAGAGCGGGTTGATGGAAGGAAAGTTGAACGGGTTAGAGGTTTTCAAACTAAGTAACCCGGACGATAGTCTTGCAGGTTCAAACCATGTGTTTAGACCACATGCATCATCGAAGTGGATGCCCAATTTTCCATCTTTTAGCACCCTAAATGCAACAGCAACAAAATTGATCATTATGATCACAATATTGAACATCATTGTGTACATTCAAAGATGGGTTTGGGAGGAAAAGCTCAGGAAGAAGAACATACCATCATCATCACCATCATCATCAGGTGATGTGTGTCGATGTTTTTCACTTGCAGAGATCAATGCAGCAACCCTTAATTTCAACAAGGAGCTGGTGATAGGCATGGGCGGCTTTGCAAAGGTGTATAAAGGTGTGATCGATGATGGTGCGAAAACTGTTGCTATAAAACGAATGAGTTCAAGATCACAGGAAGGTGCCCTCGAGTTTTGGATGGAAATTCAAATGATTTGGAGGCTTCGCCACAATCATCTCGTCTCGCTCATTGGATGTTGTGACGACGGAACCGAGATGATCCTTGTTTATGAGTATATGCCTCGGGGGACACTCGCTGAACATCTTTTTAAGGTTGGTCCAGGCGATAGTAGTAGCAACTTTGAACCACTCTCGTGGGACCAACGGCTTAAGATTTGCATTGGTGCAGCACGTGGACTGGACTACCTACATACAGGTACTCATCATGGAGTCATTCACCGTGATGTCAAGACATCGAACATTCTATTAGATGAAAATTTTGTCGCTAAGATTTCTGATTTTGGACTGTCGAAAGTGGAGAACACGGGCCAGTTGCTGGCAAAATCCTATGTTAGCACAAACATAAAGGGTACGGTTGGATACCTCGATCCAGACTACTTTTTGTCACGCAAGCTGTCAAGAAAATCTGATGTTTATGCATTTGGTGTGGTGCTATTTGAAGTTTTATGTGGAAGACCAGCAGTGGATCCCGGGCTTGAGGAAGATCAACGCAGCCTCGCTATATGGGCACGACAGAACATTCGAGAGGGAAAACTAGATCAGATTATTGATCCATGTTTGAGAGGAGAAATCTCACCTCATTGCCTAAAAGTATTCACAGAATTAGCAGAAAAATGCTTGGAAAATCAACCGAAAAGAAGACCGAGCATGGCTAACATAATCTCAGGGCTTGAATTTGCACTTGAACAGCAAGAGAAAGCAGATTGGTTCATACCTGAAGAACCAACTTATGGTGGTAACCTTTCCATTTGTAACTCACCAAGATCAGAACAATCAACATCAAGTGCTAGTAAAAAGACCCTGAAACACAAAAGATTGAAGAGTTGGAGATGGGATTTGCTTTGGAATGGAGTGAAAGCAATGAAAACGGATTCATTTGTTTCTGTGAGCAGTTCAAAGACGTATGAAGATTGTTGTCGCCGTTTCCTTCTTTCTGAGATTCACTCGGCTACAAATGATTTTGATGAAAACCTCGTTGTGGGAACCGGTGATTTCAGCATCGTGTATAAAGGTTACATTGACTATGGAAGTAGAGCAGTTGTTATGAAGCGGTTTAAGAAATTCATGATAGAGAATTGGTCGAAGAAAACAGACTTTGCGTCTGACTTTTGCAAAGAGATTGAGATGTTATCGCAACTCAGGAATCCCCATTTAGTTTCATTGATTGGATATTGCTACCATAAATCCGAGATTATTCTTGTTTACGAGTACATGATTAACGGTAGCCTACGCAATTATCTTTATGGCAACCAAAACAGCGACCCACTCACTTGGAAACAGAGGCTAAAAATTTGCATCGATGCAGCACAAGGTTTGGACTTTCTTCAAACAGGTGGTGGACAAATCATTCTTCACCGTGATGTCAATCCAGGAAACATTCTTCTGGATGACAAATGGGTTGCAAAGGTTTCTGATTACGGTCTCTCAAAGGTTGGTCCACTGAATGCTGTCTCAGATAATCTCACCACCGTTTTAGGCAATTGCTTAGGGTATGTGGATCCTGAATGTATGTTTGCCAATGGCACAAAACCAACAGAAAAATCCGATGTCTACTCATTCGGTCTAGTGTTGCTAGAAGTATTATGTGGTCGAAAACTAGAAGATCACACGCTTCAAAGAGATCAGGTGTTCTTAAGAAGCTGGGTAAAGAGCAACATTGCAAAAGGAACAATTCATAAGACAATCGACCCAAGTTTAAAGGGGAAAATAGCACCAGAATGCTTGAAAGAGTTCATCAAGATAGCTGAACATTGCTTGGCTGACCAGAGCACCAATCGACCATCGATGAGTGAAGTCGTTAAAACCCTCAAACTTGCAGCACAACAGCAAGAAGCTGCAAAACCAAACCATGGCAGTTTTGTTTTGAAAAACATGCAAGTTTTAACTAAAGAAACTGTTTGATTTGCACAAGTTTGTATATTATACAGAACCCCTTTGGTACAAATGTTCTCACCATACAGGCATAAATACATATTATCTTAGCGTACAGAGTGTGCGTGTGTGAAACAAAAGCATCATTACATCGTAAACAAATCAATCCATGGATCTTACCGTTGCCATGGGGTTAAAATGGTTCAATATTAAGATTCACCATTTTGGGGAACTTGTAATTGCCTTCGTACGAGTGCAGTGTAAATCCCGTTCATGTTAAGAAGCTCGTCATGGGTTCCACTTTCTGCAATCTGCCCATCAGATATTACAGCTACAGTGTCTGCACTCTTTACAGTCGATAGCCTGTGTGCTATAACTAAAACAGTTCTTCCTTGCATTAGTGAGTCCATAGCATCCTGTTTATATGAGAAACACACACCTGAATCAACTCACAGCTCAACATGTTGTGAGTGTGTGTGTGTGTGTGCATTTTAGATTGTGTTATGTGCACCTGTACAAGATACTCGCTCTCAGCATCCAAAGCGCTAGTGGCTTCATCCAATAGCAAAACTCTAGGATTCATCAAGAGTGCTCTAGCAATAGCTATTCGTTGTTTCTGGCCTCCAGATAACCTCAATCCACGTTCTCCTACCACAGTTTGATACTTTTCTGGAAATGAAGATACAAAATCGTGGGCATTTGCCATTTTCTGTTGTATGTATCCCCCTTCAACTAGTAAGTCCAAGAACATACATATCCAGAAAACGCACTTTTAAAAAAAGGAGAAAAAAAACTTACAGCAACATTTTCAATATCAGAACTGCTGGCATTGCCATCAAACCCGTATGCAATGTTATCCTCTATAGAACAGTTGAACAAAACAGGCTCCTGGCTCACAATGCTCACCTTGAGTGCAAAATAAACATAATCAGATGAGTCAAAGTCTTGGAGATAAGAAAGAGGAGTAACGTATGAAGTATGCAAATTAAAGTACATTTTTGTGAAGAAACTCGTGTGATATTTCAGGTAAAGGAACCCCGTTTAGCAACACCTTTCCATTCACTGGGTCATAAAACCTTTCTATCAAATTTGCTATAGTGGTCTGCGCAAAAACACATATTTCATCAAGATTAAGTGACTCGTAGATCTTAAAAACACAAAAAGCACAGCAATTTTTACAATACCTTTCCACCACCACTTGGACCAACCAGGGCTACTTTCGAACCAGGTCTCAGTTTTAAAGTTATCCCCTACCAATGCATTTCATAAGTACAAGAACAGTTGATCGATTGTGCATTGACTTTGACCAGCAGAGAAGAAAGTTAAATTTTCCAGAATTCTATTTACCTTAAGTACCATATGATTAGGTCGAGATGGATAAGCAAACCAAACATCATCTAGTTCTACATCTCCATCTGGATTGCTACAATTAAAAATCATCTCAAAATCAATAATAATTATATGATCAGTTCATGCAGAAGATAAAAATAGAGAGACTGACCCCACAGGGCATTGGTTGCCTGCTTTAGCCATACTCGACACGCGGTCTAGAAGCTGAAAAACTCTCCTACTTGCTCCTGCAGCTTTCATGGCAGTCGTGTATAATCCCGATAATGAAGATATCGAAGAACCAACTGCAAATCCGAAGTTCAATTAGTGAACAATCTTGAAATTTACAAGTATTGGTGAATGTAAGAGTACTAACCAGTGAGGCTGTAAAGGATGAAGGATGTAAGAGAGCCAGCAGTCATTGCCCCTGTGATGGTCAAATAAGCACCATATATCACCACTGTAATTACAGACAAAGTTGATGCTCCACTCATACCACCAGAAAATAAACCCGTAACTTTCTGTAGTGCAAACAATGAATTTTAAATAAAAACTCCAATGAAAAGGAGATACTAATGCTAAAAAGTAAAAACGCTTACTGCTTGTCGGAGCCCGAGCTTTAACGTCTCATCGACTTTTTCAGAGTAGGTTGTAATTGCGTAAGATTCTTGTGCGAACGATCTAACTGTTCTAATGGCTCCAAAAGATTCCTGCACATAAATAAATGAAAAGTCAACCAAAAGTCAAAATAGAACTAAGAACTGTTGGTAGAAGCACAAACCTCGGCAATTGAGGCAGCAAGCGCAGCTGCAGCCTGTGTTGCATGAGAGAGTTCCCGAAGATACCTTCCAAAATATCGTACGGCTACTGATATTATCGGTACAACAACCAAAGCCAACACTTTAAAGAACAAGAAACAAAAAATATATTCAGTAAATTATTGTCCACTTACATGATTAGCTAAATAATATGATATATAAAGGATGAATAATGATTTAACCATCAAAGTTTTCGGTCAATTTCGGTTTAACCATCAAAGTTTTTTTCTAAACGATTTTACCATAAAGTTTGAATTTATTATGATTTAAACCTCAAAGTTTTTTTCAAATGGTTTAAACATTGAAGTTTTGTTAAAAACAGATTAATCATTTAAGTTTTGTATGGTTTTCGATTTTACCCTCTCTACTTATTATGCATTTTAGTTTTTATTAAAAACTTAACCAAACTTAGAGGGTTAAACCATTTTTTAACAAAAATTTAAGGGTTAAATCGTTTGGGAAAAACTTTAAGGTTTAAACAAGAAAAAACTGTAAATTTGAGGATTAAATCATAATAAATTAAAACTTTATGGTAAAACCGTTTGAAAAAAAACTTTGATGATTAAACCGAAACTGAATTAAAACTTTGATGATTAAATCATTATTGACCCATAAATAAAAACCTACATGTTAATTTCCAGGAAGATGAGAACATGAAGCCAAGACCAATAAATGCAGTAGTCAAGTTTCGTAAAGCCTCAGAGAGATTAGTCGTTGCGGCATTTTTAATTATTTGGGTATCTTCAGATAGTCTGCTCAGTAATTCCCCTGTTCGAGTAACATCATAGAAAGCTATTTCCTGAATAAATAGTAGCATTTTTTGTTAAATAGCTACTGTAGTTATAGGTGGCACATGGGCGGGTCGGGTAACAGATCAAAACAGGTTCTGTTGACTCACCTGCTGCATAAGGTGGCTGAACAATTGCTTTCTCAAACGAGCAACAACCCGTTCACTTGCAGAAGAAAACAACCATGCCCGGAGTGCTGTAGACAATGAACTAAGACCCAAAGGTTATATACTTATATATGATTACAGAAACCTACTCATGATTTTTAATTTATTTGTTTTGAGTCGGTAATTTATTAAGTTTAGACTGCAAAAAAAAAAAAAGAAAGAAAGAAAGAAACACACCCAACAACTACCACCAACACAACAGCTAGTATAGTGTCCTTGACAGCATTCAGAGCTTCAGCTTGCTCTTCAGGAGTCTTTATATCTCTTGATACAATGTCGATAATC
This sequence comes from Dittrichia graveolens, assembly GCA_038502395.1. Classification (NCBI taxonomy): domain Eukaryota; kingdom Viridiplantae; phylum Streptophyta; class Magnoliopsida; order Asterales; family Asteraceae; genus Dittrichia; species Dittrichia graveolens. Next base: position 21,631,387 of record JARJIL010000004.1, read on the forward strand.
TTCCCACCAAAAGATGGCTGGCCACAAAAATATAAATATTATGTTCTAGAATTCGCTAAAACTCAATTTAACATTTCTAAATCCTTATTAAGATAATTATAGCAACTCAGAAAGCGCATACAATGAGCAGGCTAGAGGTGGAGGCAATCAATAAAGCAATGGTGGCAATAACAAGAGTCCCTGCATCAGGCTTTGCCTGCAAATTAAGAAGAAAAAAATTATTATTTAATCTTACGACATGACTTAATAACTTGGGCTCGAATTACAGAATTGTGTGCTTACCAAAAGTAGAACCCTGGAAAATCCAACATTTGCTGCCTAATTTCACATAAACAATAATGTCTCTAAGCAAGGAATTGGTTAAGGATAAGAAAAAAAAAATGAAACTGAATACAAAGTGATCACCTGTATTGCATCTCCATATTCAAGATCGGATGCTGGACCATTTGATGTTTCGATTTCATTATCATTTCTCTTTACCTACAGTCGTAAACATATACTAACTTATAAGTTTTAGTGAAGAGATCTTTATTAATTTGCAGAGATAAGCAGAATCTCGCTCGATAATCTGCTTTCTGGTCATCACATTAGATTCACAGTCTAATAAAATAATTCAGAATGCCTTTCATTCCCAAAACGCAATTAAGGGTGGCGTTTGGATCTTAATGTTTAAGTGATTATAGACACTTGAAAAATTAGAATCATAATCAAATAGCCAATTGTTTAAAGCCAAGATAGTTAGGTAATTCTATTACCATCATAGTTACAATCAGTGTACACCAAATACTCAAAACTGATAATTGGATTAATTGCAACTTCAAACAGCTGTTATCAGTTTCCTGGCACATCCAAACACCCCTTAAAACCTTTTGTTATCTTCATAGTACCATAAGAGAGCCAGCATTTGGGGTTTGACATAATTTTCACATCAAAGTTCCACATGATACCATATATTAGTTCTAAGATTCCAATAGTAGCTCACCAAAGCCCCATTTACAATTGCAATTGCAATTTCAACATCAAATTATGTTTCTTCACTCAAAAAACTTCAATAAAAACTAAAAATTGGGATTCTAGTACCACCATTAGGGTTTTCTTCCATGCTAAAATTCAAGTTAACCAACTCGAAAACGAACACTAATTAACTACAAATTACCAAAACTCATGATTTAGGTTTAATAAGTTATGGGAAGGAGCAAGAAATAGAATGAAAACAGGCGAAATTGATGAATAAACAAAAAGGGTATCTTACATCTTTTCTAATAAGAGGAACTCTGTCACCACCTCCAGAAGACATAATCGATCGGCTTGTCCAATCCAAATGTTTCTTCTTCCCCATCTCACAAGATTTGAAAAAGGTCTACAAAACATAGAGTTTCAGAGTTTGTTTGAAGAATATACTTGCTTGATGATCAACTGATCAAGAAGACATTGATGAACGCAAAGTCGAATGTTTTGGGGATGTTGACCTTTGTACAATCGTATAAATACAGATGCTTGAGGTTGTTACATTGGTAATGAGGTACACTCGTTATTAAAATTTAGTTACGTATATGTAAATATATATATATATATATATATAAAATATATACATATGTATGTATAAAATATATACATATGTATGTATATAATAGTGTTTATTTAATGAGAGATATTTTTGCACATATGAAATGGATTTATATCATTTTCTATTAAAAGTTCAAAAAATATTAAAATATATAAATATAGACGACCAATCAACCAAATGCTTCAATGGTAAAAAAAGAAATAAACGAAAATACCATGTTACTCGACATGATCTATTCATCTTGGTAGTATTATATGGGTATCATGCTAATATATCATTATAGGGGAAAGTTCAAACAATAACTGTTTTTCGTACGAGAACTGTGAGAACCAATATTGGCCATTTATTTTGGATAATGGAATTCATAGATGAAGAGCGTGCGGGAATTGAGTGTAGCAGGGTGCATACAAGGAATTCATTGAAATCCAATTGAAGGTGGGGAATTGGACGGCTAAGATTAGTTCTCGCGGTTCTCGTATGAAAAACAGTTCTCGTTTAAATTTTTACCTATCATTATATATGCACAAAGTTATTCATCCAAATTTACTCAAATGTAATTTGTGCTTTAATTTTAGTATGGACTAAATTGTTTTCTTATTGTTTAAACTTTTTGAATGTTACGGATTTGACCCGAAGATAGTTCTAATTAACTAATTATGATATCAAAGGGCTTGTAGCTAGCATATCAAAGTATTGAAATGGTGTATCTCATGATCACACAATTAAGAAAAAAAGACAAACCCGTTATGATAACAAAAGCAAGCATAATAAGTAAAATAACTCACAGACAAAGGATCTTACATTTTTCTTTATGAAGGGAACTTTATCACCTCCGGATGCCATAATCGACCACGTTGTCCAATCCAAATGCTTCTTCTTCCCCATTAATTTCACAAGTTTTGAATAAACCCTAGATAGACTAATAGTTCACAACAACTTGTTATACAAGATTTGTTTCATCTCAATCGACACAAACTGTAGAAAACATTTATTAAGAAAATGATATATTCGAATTGCATGCTTGATCAAGAAGATATAGTGTACATCGTGATTTTTTTAGCCAAAGTTTATTTTGATACAAAAAAATCATTGAAAGTGTCCTCTTGGAAATTAGATTGACTTTTGTTCAAGAAACCTTTAAAAGTTCATCACGATGACACAAAACTACATATAGCATGATCTAATTGCATTAGATTATGGTGAAGTGGTTCATTAATCTAATTGCATTAGATTATGGTGAAGTTGGTAATAATTAAGAAATTTGATAATAATATATTTAAAGAACAAAATGTTGAGGATTGTGTGTTAGGGTATAAGAATTCAATAGCAATTTTCTGAATAATTTATAGATCGTGTAAGGAACATTGTCCTGAATTGGTAACTTGACTCGTATTCGAGTATTAGAATTCCAATTAGAGATAATCTAGAATACTATTCAGTAACGTATATGCAATTTGGATAGGTTTATTCTAGTTTATAGTCGCCCTGAAACGATTATTTTTATACAAATAACCATCATATAGTTAGTTACACAGCGGTTAGCCATTAGTTACAAAGAGTTAAAAGATGGGTCAAACTACAATACTTAGTTGATCAATCAATCAGCCAATCAAATGTTAAACTGAACACCAATCAACCAAGTAAATGCTCAGGGGAGTGATGATATAGTCGGTAGAACACTTGTAATGGGTATTTTTTTTTGGCTAATCAAGTGTGTCATACGCCCCCATTTTCCTTCGTCAACTTGCCGTCATCCATTAGGGGTGGCGCGTGGTTTGGCTCGTCATTTGACACCTCATCATCCGGGTGACGAGCTCCTTGTTCCGCCGGGCCATTTTCTTTTATTTTTTAATTATTTCAACTAATCAGATTAATCTAAACTAATATTATGTGTATTTAGTAATAGTAGTAATAGTGATGTGAAGATTAGTCATGAAACTCGTGACTGCAACTTTTTAGTCATGAGATAGTCATGAAAGAGATGATATGACAATCACTCATGACAGTCTCCAAATTTCTCCACTATACATATTTGTGGTTTCTAGATTTTTCATTTAATGGTGTTGTGTTTTTGTGTCTTATAGTAAGGACAAGTGTGTGTTCATCTAGAGACATGAGTATTGGGTGTGCGTCTTTATGTGTAATTTATATATTTAATTTTGAGGGTTGTTTGATTTTGGTGTGTTGTTTTCTATGTGTTTTTATGTGTTGGTTGGATGATTCATATTCCAAGAACTATTTGGTACGTGTGTATTAATTTATTCTTTTAGTTTTATTGGCAATGTGTGGTAGCTACACTCTAAAAGTTTAAGTAGTATATACTAAGGCATGATAGGATCATTTCCAGAACCACAACCTCAACAAAAATAGTGAGAAAATATTAAGGTCAAATTGAAAGAACAGAGAGAGACACTAGACATAACGTTTTCAGAAGAACCTCTATGTTAAAAAAATTAAAGAGAGTTCGATAAATTTTATCATGTCTAGAAAAGAATAGACATAATATCAATATGTTTTCAAGAATTTAGAGAAGATGAACTCATAATCTCAATATGTTGTTATACCGTTATAAAACTTCTAGCATCATTTGAATCCATGTGGGTATTGAAGAATATTGGAGATTATGTAGAAGATGAGTGAAAGAGAGAGAGACAGAGAGAGTTGGCGTAAAATTTTTATTAGGTTAATTCGGTATTTATAGGAGGGAAAACAAGCAAAAAAAATTACCATTATTCAACATAATTAAATGAAAAAAGGTGAAAAAGAGATGAGAAATGCTTGGGAGGAGAATCCGTTGAGACATTATATGGTAGTAGAGGAGGAGGTGGGACGGTGTTCGTGCTTAAACCGCATTTCGCAACGTCATATCAGTTGCGATTTTTAGCGAGGTAAGCTTACAGCATGGCCTTAGTACTTGAATTACAAGGAAACTAATGAAGTTTCTAGTAGATCGAAGAGTTATGTGATCAACGTTTGCAACTCAAAAGTTGGATACAATAATACTTTACAAGTCGTTCAACATACAAGTCCAACTTATATGTCTAGGTAACACGTCCCACCGACTCGTCATATGGCTAACATTGAGGCGCTAAATCACGTAATTGATGGCTAAAAAGTATATATGTGTCAGGTTTGATCGATGGAGTTGTATTATATATTCAACTTATATATATAATAACCATAAACAATCAACTTTTTATTACTTATTATCTTGAACCAAATTGTTTTAAACATAATAATTAATCAGAAAAAAAAACTCAAGAGATTTGTTATATATTATTAATCCAACTTATGATAATAAGTTAAAATTTACCTACCTTGTTGGGGGTGACGAACACCGGAACCATAAACAAACCAAGATCTTCAAACAGAAGCGTTTGGTAACACTGTTACCGAGTGCTGATTGGAATATTAATTTATGCGATTGAGGTGTTGAAATTATAAAGAATTATCACCCACAAACGGATCGAGCACAATTGAGAAAGTTTGCACAATGAATTTACTTGGGATAGGATATATATCCCACTATATACATACATACATACATGATACATACATATAATATATATATATATATATATTGAAAAGTTCATTTGAGATTCGTTTTTATTACGAAAACCAATCTTAACCGTTTTTATATACATGCACCTTGTCACACCCAATCTCCCCACGCTCTTCATCCATGCATGAATTCAAATGAAACTTCCCCTATACATACATGCATACATATATAGGAATATTCTAATTAATATATGATGGAGTTATTAATATTTAAAATACACTAATGTTAATTATAATAATTAAAGAAGTGATAATGACTCTCGTTAACAATCTGTGTAGTTTCACAAAAGACCTAACTTGAAGCCACGTATTGGGTAAATCATAAAGTGGCTTTCTGTTTTGCCCCCCGAAAAGCTTTAAATTTAGATCCTCAAAGGTTACTTCCCACACACACACACAGTTACACACATAAATACATATACATATATACATACATACATACATACATACGGATTATCTAAAATGCCACGAAGCAAGATGCATAATTTTAAGTCTAATGATTTCGTAGATTCATATAATTCAGTTGCTTAGTTCTTGTAATAAAACTGATTTTTAATAAAACATTCACACACCCGTTTGCACACACGTGTATATTGTATATTAACTTAGAACTGCCTGTAAATATAAAACCTATTGAACCACTAACAGATTTGTACACTCAAAGGATTAGATTAAGTCAAGTTTTTTTATAAAAAATTATAGTGTTAGTAAAAAGAGAAAAAGGTAAATTTAAAATTAATCCTTTTCTCTCTCTATATTTTCGTGTTAGAAAGGCAAAATAGGAACTCATCCACATGCCACCCTTTTTTCTCTTCCAAACCTACTTATGGAGAAAAAAACAAACCATTGATTAAATAAATCTAAAGTCCCCCAATTGATTTATTGTTCACCATTAATTAATAAAGATTAATGTTAGGATTAAGGAATGAAATATTTAAACTATGAAACTAAGGTAATGTTTGTTTGTTGTTTAATATTGAATCGTTCAGTATTCAACGTGTTTGATTGCACTACTAGAAAAAGCATTTTTAGGCTTCCCTATTTAGACCCTGTTTTTTTAAAAACACCTAAAACCGGGCTAAAAAGACAAAACGCGCGTTTTTTTATTCAGATCCGGTTTTTTAAAAGAAAACCGGGTCTAAAGATCGGGAAAACATTCAGACCCGGTTATTTTAAACAAAACAGGGTCTAAATCTCATCTTTTAACGCATCAAAAAATAAATGAACACATTCAGACCCTGTTTTTATATGAAAACCGGGTCTAAAAATTCAAATTTGTGTGTATTTTTCTTAATATTTGAGCAATGTTTGTTTGCTTCCAATTATTCACTCAAAAAGCAAATTTGATCTTTTTTTTCTTTTTTAAGTTTTGTGTGTATTATTTCTAATATCAGTGATGCCAAATACTTACTTAATTAGTCCCACACAACAACAATCAAAAACCATATCATATAATAAAGCTCATGAATATATATGTACAGAGGAAAGGTTTGGATGTGGATGTGGATGTGGATTTGGTTTGAAATAGGTGTAGATTTATGCTATGTCATTGAGTTCTTTTGGTTTGAAAAGTGACAAAAAAAAAGGAAGAGAAATGGGATGATGATAGTTCTTTTCTTTCTTTCAACAAAATAATCCATCTTTCACATTTTGTTAATTTATGCTTATACTGCTTATATTTATTATCCTAGGCTACATGTTCCTCTCTTTTCCCTCTGAGTTAGAGTTATGTTCATCTATATAGAATTTTACCTAATTAACTATTTAATTTAGGTTTATACCTTAGATTTAACTATTTAGTTTTTTTGGTTAGGTTTATACCTTCAATGAAAGACTTAGTGGCATGATGAATAACTACATAATGGTTTATAAAAAGGGGGATTACTATAGTTTCTAATGGTTTATTTGGTTTATACCTTAGATTTATGCCTGAAACCAACTAATAAGAAATGTTATTATGGTCGGTTCACTAATTTGACTTAATTAGTTTTTCTTTATTAGTGAGTAGTTGTATAATATAATTGTCATGTTGTTTAAATGGGTTGGATATTGTTGGTCAACGAAAGCAGAAAATAATAAAAAATAAAAATAATTTTTTTTTAATTTTCATAGATTCGGACCCGGTTTTTTAACCGGATTTAAAAGTGAATAACAGGGCCTAAATGTGAACCATTGGATCTTACAAAGAAAACATACAGACCCAGTTTTTTATACAAAAACCGGGCTTAAAAGTGAATAACAGGGCCTAAATGTTAACTGGGCTTGAATCATCTGACTTTCAGGCTCTGCCCTCTTCAAACCCCTTTCAAAAGCGGGCCTAAAGGCACTAAAAAACTGGGTCTAAATGTCTTTTTTTGTAGTAGTGTTGCCGTCTCTGAATGAAAACTATACTGAATGAAACAGAATAATCATGCTAAACTATTCCACCTTAATATACATTCTGAATCATTAAGAACCAAATATTTTATTTTATTACCTTTTCTTTTACATGTTGTCTTGTTATACAATCATATCATCATATCTTATAATATATATTTTAAATGATCATTTGTATCATTCAATCATTTTATTTTAACAAACAACCAATGATACTACTTTTAATTGAAGAAGGGATGTTATTATTAATTCAGTTGCAAATTTACACGCGAACTAGTCAAAGTCATATATGGTTATAATTGTTATTTTGTTGTTCCTCAAGGCATGTTTCGATTTAAAGGAAATATCTGACGAGGGGCGAATGTATATATATTCAAGTGGGGTGTGTAGACTCCATTTAAAAGAAAATTTTTATTATATATGTATATAAAAATAATTTTTTGACCACTCTAAAATTTTAAAATGGACCCCAGATCTAAATTGATAAAAGGAAAAACATGAAAAAAAATAATGAAAAAAATACAATTTTATTATCTCAAGTTCTCAATCCTAAAAGTTAAAGGTCAAATCCTATATTGTCATGTCAATACATCAAGTAAAGAGGACAATTAGCCAAGTAAGTATCATATTTTATTATATGTTTTGTATTGTATTTAAAATTTTATCTTCTTTAGTTTTTCTCGTTTGTGTTTTATTTATTCATTTGATCTACTTAAGTGTTAGTTAATTCTTTTTTTTATTTTGAAATTTGGTTAGGTTATAAAGTTATAAGTTTCTATTAGATTATGATGAATAGTAATTTTTGTTATATTTGTATCGATACCGGTGTATTGGTATGTTGTGTTAATTTTGTATTAACTATGTTGAATGTTTATGTTAAATTAAGTCGGCTGAAAAAGAAAGAAAAAAGGCTTTCGTCGTCTTTTTCCCGCTTTCACCTTCGATTGCGAAGGGCTTTTTTTTCCGGTTTTCCATTCCTCTCCGGCGAGATTTGAACTTCGCGTGGTGGGAAGGCCTTCACGATTCGCATCTTCCCGCCCAGCAAAGAAAGTGAAGGGGAGCGGACAACGAGTTGGAGGACGCTGCAGAACCGCGTAATTGATCCATCTGCGCTATTCCCTATTTTAAGAAAGTTGTAAAGCCTTCAGAGCCTCAGTCCCTACCATTTTTTTTAAGAAAATGAAAGCTACTTTTGACAACCCCAGAGAAGAGAACTTCGAGGATACGCGGTAGACATGCTTTTCCCAATATTTATATATCGAAAGAATTGGTGAATCTACAATCTAGTTCAAGTGATATATCCGAGACAAAAATATTGACAAACAACTATTTAAGCCAATAAGCAGGAAACATTTTCAAAGTATATGAAAGTTGACCTATGCTCACTTTCTAGCTATATGGAGCAACGATCAGGTATGAAATATCGTTAGAGTAAATTGCAAAAACATTATGCTATTTGTTTAAATATATGTTTACTTTTTGTGTCGGTATTTATAATTCTCTTCATTTATATCATACTATCATGCTCCGAATATTAACTAAAAACCATTTGAACCGTTATTTAATTCTCCTGACTAACTTATCCCGTCCATAAACTATGTTGGACCCCTCTTTGTTTCAATTCTGGATTCGCCACTGTATCTGACCTTAAAACGACACCATATGAAGCATTGTATGTATGCAACAAATGACACAGAAGTACATAAGAGACTAAGGAACACATGAGAACTACACAAATGAAAGAGACAAAGGAATTATGCCAAACAAAAGAAAGAAACCCTTAGAATTTGAATTTGGTGATCAAGTGATGTTAGACCATAAACTACCATTAGATGAATTAAGCATGAACGTCAAATTTTTATTTGTAGATAAACCTATCAAGATCTTGGACCAAAAGATTCGGGTATTAAGAAAGACCAAGATTTCATTTGTAAAGGTCGTCTAGAGTTTTCACTAGGGTCCTAAAGCAACTTAGCAACCCCAAGACAACATGAAAGTTAAGTACACCTGTCTCTTCACTTGATTTCGAATTTCAAGTAAGAAAAATTTCCTGTCTCTTCACTTGATTTCGAATTTCAAGTAAGAAAAATTTCCTGTCTCTTCACTTGATTTCGAATTTCAAGTAAGAAAAATTTCCTGTCTCTTCACTTGATTTCAAATTTCAAGTAAGAAATTTTTGCAAGGAGGAGACATTCAATATCTAAGAATTAAATTTTTTTGTGTTTGTCAATATGTTTGTGTATATTGTGCATTCATACATATAATTACATTACACCTTAAATCATACAGAAAGGTCAATTTTATCAACAAAGAATTCATGGATATATCATATTAATTACGTAGGATTTGGTTTTAACTCGTTCAAGTTTGGTTTTATCGGTTTATTTGGCCTACCTAGACTCGGAACCTGATTCTTCAAAAAACAAGACCGTGTGTAATGTATTTTGGTCAATTTCGGTCCAACACTGGTTCGGTCTTTCAGGTTTATCGAGTTTGGTCTAATTTTACACCCCCCTTAGCTGCAATAATAGTTTAAAGCAAAACCAAAATGATTATAAAATAAAAACGGCCTGAGACTAATTCAAGCTGCTTCTCAATAATTTTTGTTCTTAAATGAATCACCCTTGAATGATTAAATTAATGGCTAAAATGAAGTGTAGTAAAATCAAAATAATTAAAATAGAAAACGAGCTACAATTGGTTCTCATTATTTTCCCAATAACTTTGGTTCTTAAATAAAATGTCTCTAATACACGCACATAATGGTTCACGTGAGAATGACTCTAAAGGAGAGAACTAAGGGAACCCTTTTTTTAACCGTAGAACGATGTGGGTGGCATTTTAGTAATTAAATTAAAATTAAAGAAAACCTAAAAGGATATGAAGGTTATTTTACCACCAAATTCAATCCCTACTCTCCGTACTTCTATCGATCTCTACCTCTACATTTAAGAATCATTAGGGGGCCAAGAAACGTCAATCCTATTCATTAATAAGAATCTCAAATCCCTTTTGACTACACCGACCTCTTCCTTAGGCCAAGAGTAGCACACTTTCCCTTCCCAAATCAACCCAAATATCACATCACTGTCACATCAGTTTTTTACTTTTTTCTTCCCAACCCAAACTAACCCAAAACCCAAATAGCTCATTTCCCAAATCAACCCAAACATTGTCTCTCTCCTACTCTTTCTATAAAACAAAAAAATAAAAAAAGAAGAAGAAAGCGATTGATGCTCGGGTTGGTGAAACCGAAACCCAAAAACAAGGCAGAACCCGAAGGGGGCGTAGCGGTGCTCCCGAAGGCACCCGCCCAACCCAACCTTACCCGAAACCATGCAGGTTGACCGCTACGCATGGACTTAAAGACATCACCTTTATAGCAAACTTTTATGGAGCAACGTTTGGTGATGTCAAGTTATACCATTCACTATACTTGATTATCATATGCATTTCCTAGAACGCAAAAATTGAGTTCATTGTTGACATGTTAGAATGCAAAAATTGTGTCCATTTATATTTTGATAAAGTTTTACTTCTAGTTGTATTTCCTAGAAGTATAGAATATATTATGAAAATACCTTAATAGGTATATAACCAATGTTATTTACTCTAATTCATTAAGCATTTCAATATTATCATTTTTGTGTGTGTGTTCTTAGTTTTGCTTGATTATACTAATACTTGATACAATTAGAATCCTACAGATCATAAAGTGAAATCTAAGGGGTGGGTCATTCTAATGCTTATATTCATGAATATCAACTACAACTCAGGACATCAATCTTAACTCAATAATTACTCCATAAAAGGTAAAAATGAATATGCAAGTTTTGAATAAACAAGTATTCAAGGAACCAAAACATGTAACCTATTGAACACGGTCAAGGTGGTGATTGGCCTAAAATAGATTAAAATACTATGAAAACAACTATTCAAAACCAAAGATCACCATATCCACAACCATGGTTCCGTGTGAAGCAAGTATATATAACCACTAAGAGTGAGGGAAGTTGGGTGTGATGGACTCAACCACCATCTGGTCATTTCTCTTTGTGCTCCATCATGGTGTGGTGGAGGCTTGGAGGGTGTGGTGCTTACCACATAAAAAAAAGTATTGTGCTAGCAAAAAGGTGTGTGTGAGGTGGGGGGTGGAGGGGTCTTTCTCTCTTTCTATAGTTTTTTAGTTTTTGATTATTTAGTGAGGTATTATGTGGGTTTTGTAATTTGGTATGATGAGAAGTGATCTCTACAGGACTTAGTGATGAGAGTGAAAAGCTGACCGGTATGGTGAGTTTGGTGGGAGGTGGGAGTTGCAACCACTCTAAAGGAGAGGAATATAATACCAACTTCAAGACACTAGGGATGATCACAAGACACCAACAACGTTTTCTTCTTTTGTATCCAAACATGAAAGCGTCTCCGTCTCTCCAACACCTCCGGGGTCCGACTCGATGCGAACCAAAGACCAACACTACATAAGCCTCCAAGGATTTGAAAACCAAACCAAATTCCCAAGAATGTGTCTTTGGTTGAGAGAAGCTTAAGAGGAGCTAGAGAGTAGATTGCATGAGCTATCTTGAAATTTTAAAAGACGTTCCAAAGCTTAAAACTAGGTCGCAAGTCGCAATAAGTGATGCCACCCAATCAATCAGATCGCATGCAGCACCTCAAAAGGTTGCAAAAGACATTCTTATGATTTCCTCTGTGCTCGAAACGAAATATAAGCACATCTATAACAAAAACATGCATAGGAAAACGACGATTAGATCGATGTAAAAAGAATAAACGCGGCAACTCTTAACAAACATATATATAACGGCAACCACAACATACACATAACAACCAAAGGGAGAACGAGACAACTAGCTATGATCAGATCGATGCAAAATAACAAATACCATAATTTATCTGGCTACACCTTAACAAGCCTTGCATGCGTCTAACCATGTACTCTTAACAAATGCCTTCCAAAAGTAGTGTGTATACGGACCACTAGAATTACGCATGGGCATGCCTAACCCATGTGTAAACAACATTTGAGTTTTCACAAAACAAACATGTTAGCACTAAACCCAGTCAACTATCGCATGCATGTTACCAAAAACGTTTTAGATACATGCATGCATGTGCGCGCCTTCAGTGCTTCAATACATCAAAACGAACTATACATTAGATCCAAAAATCAATTTTCCAGCTGAATTTGCCATGCACATGGCCGCAGCCTCCCGCAAGATCTCCCAGTTAAGCCATGCACACAAGCCGTGCGTGCCCATGAACCACAGGTCTAGAAATCGATTTTTCGGTGCATGCACACTATACATGCGGCTCTGTTATGGTGGTGAAATTGGTCCAAAAACATATTAAAAACACAACAAAAACTATTTGAATCAAAGATCACTACCTCCACAACGATCTGTGTAACGCAAGTATATGCAACCACTAAAGGAGAGAAATAGATATACCAAACTCAAGACACAAGGACACCAAGAAAGTTATCATCTACTTTTCCAAACTCAATGCTAATCAGACACGAACACTGAAACGAGCCTCCAAGGGTTTGAAAACCAAGCGTAAGTCTCAAGAATATGTTATTTGGTTGAGAGAAGTATAAGAGGAGCTAAAGAGCTACTAGAGACTTGGATAGATCATGGATATACTGCTTCACGGAATACTGCTTCACGGATGCGAAGAAGAGGAAATTTAAAAGGCTATCACGATCACAAGCTTCTTCTTTGGAATACTGCTTCACGGAACAAGAAATCAGATGCGCAGTGTGGGAGATTGGATCTGAAAAAGCCCCTGGACCTGATGGATTCACTTTTGGCTTTCTCAAAAAGTTTTGGGACGTTATTAAACATGATCTGTTCATGGCTCTGAAACACTTTGAACAATCGGCTGCTTTTGATAAAGGATGAAACTCTTCCTTTTTTGCTCTTATTCCAAAGATTGGTTCTCCTATTTCCTTTAATGACTATCGTCCTATTAGTCTTTTAAATTGTCTTTATAAAATTGTGGCTAAGGTTTTAGCTAACCGTTTGAAAGTGGTGATTGATGAGGTTATTGGATCGGAGCAATCAGCTTATATTCAAAATCGAAGCATCCTGAATGGTCCTCTAATAATCAGCGAGGTAATTGGTTGGGCTAAAAAAGCAAACAGGAGTGCAATGATTTTCAAGATTGATTTTGAGAAGGCTTTCGACTCCATAAACCGGCAATTCTTGGATGAGGTGATGTCTCAAATGAATTTTGGAAATAAGTAGAGGAAATGGATTATGGGCTGTTTATCATCGGCATCTATATCAATTCTTATAAATGGATCTCCATCTAAGGAGTTCAATATGGAGAAAGGAGTTCGTCAAGGTGATCCATGGCGCCATTTCTTTTCATCATAGCAGCTGAGGCACTAAATGTGGTTATGAAAGAAGCTATCTCGAAAGGTATTTTTCATGGTTTGCAATTGCCAAATGAGGGACCAATTATTTCTCATATGCAATTTGCAGATGATGTCATTTTTATGGGGGATTGGTCAGGATCTAACTTATCAAACCTAGTTCGTATCATGAGATGCTTCTACCTCTCCTCTGGTTTGAAAATTAATTTAAATAAGAGTAGCCTATTGGGAATTGGTGTTGATAGTGCTGAGATTGAATTTTTTGCAAACAAATTTAAGTGTAAAGTTGATTGTTTTCCTATCTCTTATCTTGGGTTGCCAATTGGATGTTCAATGAACAAGACAGAATATTGGGCTCCTATTTTAAACAAATTCTCAGCAAAGTTGTCGAAATGGAAGGCTAGTAACCTATCATCAGGAGGTCGTCTAACCTTATTAAAATCAGTCCTGGGGAGCTTGGGTTTATATTTTCTATCACTGTTTAAAGCTCCGGTGAAAATCTTAAATAAACTTGAAAGTTATCGGTCAAATTTCTTTTGGAGTCTAAAGAAGGTGAGAAAAAAATTGCTTGGATATCTTGGAGTCAAGTGTTAAGCGAAAAGATTTACGGAGGCCTTGGAGTTGGTAGTTTAAAAGCTCTTAACATTGTCTTATTGTCTAAGTGGTGGTGGCGCTTTAAAACAGAAAATGATTCCTTATGGAAGAAAGTAATTCAGTCTATTCATGATATTGATGGTGGTTTAGGGGGCTCAAAATTTGGGAAAATCACAGGAGTGTGGAGAAATATACTAAAAGTATCAAAAGATTGCGACAAGGTTAATATTCATCTTGATAGTTAGTTTCAAATTTTCCGTGGTTCAGATTCTGAGTCAATTTCATACGTGTGGGCAATGGAATCTTCTGGTCAATTTTCGGTTTCGTCACTTAGGAAAGCATATGACTTTTTCTATCTTAAGAAAGTTGGTCGTAATATGTTCTTTTGGAACAATTGGGTGCCTGCGAAAGTGGTGATAAATGCTTGGAGAGTGGCTCATTGTAGGATGGCAACTAAGACGAATCTGCAAAAGAGAGGTATTGTTCTTCTTTCTACTTCATGTATCTTTTGTGGTGATAATGAAGGAACAGAAGAGCATATTTTTGTTAAGTGTTGGATGGCAAGGAGAATATTGGAAGAAATTGGATTATGGTGGAATATCGACTGTAGTATTGTTGATGAATTACCAAAACTTCTCAATTGGGGAAAACTTTTAAATTTTAAAGGTGATAAATTAAAAGGTTTCATGGCAGTGGTGTACACTTACTTATGGCTTCTATGGAAGATTAGAAATGGGAAAATTTTTGAAGCTGATAATCGTATAAGGAGTGCTGTGGTGAATGGTCAGTTGCAAGCTTTTTCTTTTTTTTGGATAAAATATAGAGCACAAAAGTGTAATTTAGGAAATAAGTGGGTAGAGTGGTGTAATGCACCCGGTGATTGTTTCTAGACTTTTTTGTATATAGTTTTTGCTTCTAGCATCTTGCTAGAGGTATTTATTTATATTTATATATTTTCCTAAGTTCTATAGGTGGGGGTGATGGCCGAGCCGAAGCTCCCTCCTAGTGTGCTCTTTTCTTGCCGTTTAAAAAAAAGATCATGGATATATATATATATATAGAGAGAGAGAGAGAGAGAGATCGATGAGCCATCCTCAAAATTAAGGACGCTACAAACGTTGTCTAAAACAGGCTTGCAGATCGCAATAAATGCCAACCCAAGATATCCAATCCGGTGGCATGCAACTCCTCAAAAAGCTAAAAAAAAACATTTCTATGTTCAGATGCACGCTTATGCACCAAGCAAACACGGCCGTATAGCCGACAAACACACACAACCTATACACCATATGCACTCATACCAGTCAGCTTTTGTTTAACTTACGTCCTAAGTTGTGTACGTACAACTTCAAGTCTACATTAAGTCGTGCTTTAGTCAAAGTCAAACTTTGGTTTTTCTGGTCAACTTGTTTATAACAATAGCTTTGCCTTTTCCACTCCACTGTGTTGCAGGTCCGTTCATCATGAGCACTATCGCTAGTAGCTTTGTATCTTAGGCACTAGTCACCAACAAAACCATAACTAGGAGTCTAGGATAGTACCAAAAGAATTTCTTGGTTCCATTATTTTTAAATTTCCAGCCAGCCCCTCTCTAGTTCGGTTTCGTCTGAATGAACATGCCTCCCTAAAATGATAGTTGGGGCATTGATTTTGATCATGTCTGACATAGTTTATCACCTCTTGAATTATTTAATAAATCAAACACAACAGTTATTTGAAATAATAAACCATGCCCTTTTCGTATTGTGCGTCAAAGAAACACTACATATTTGCAGCAATTCTTGTATAAATCGATTGATTCTAGCAACATTAAAAGGGTTATACTAACATTATGACAGCATATACACTAACATTATGACAATGTATAATCTGAATTCGACATCCATAGTATCTATAACTAGATTGTTGACGAGTGAGTAGCCGCTGTACCTCACAGCAGCACAAGCATGGCTTGGCGATCATTTCTTATCGTCACCGAAGAGAAAACCAATGGAAGAATTGCCACCAGGAGGGGCATGGACCTTGGTTGAAGATCGATTCTGAAACAATCAAGCACAAACATAACAATAATAAAAGTATTTCATCTGTTACTTGTAGATAAAAACATGGAAATGTAAAATGATCATACGGTTATGAAATTGCCACAATTCTGTCCTTCCGCCCTGTGGTAATTGTTTGTAGAGCTGTCATGAGCAGAAAAGTTAGGATTTTGGTTGATTACACTAAAAGATTCAGAAGGAGGCTTTTGAGAAGGATCATCGATTCCAGCGCTGCTGTTATCAGCAGAGGGTTCTGGAGAATCCTGAGAGGGCTCATTGGTGGCACCAGCATCATCGTTAGGGTTCTGTGTCGGTGGTTGAGTGTTGCCGCCAGCCGCTTCCCCGCCACCGCCAAGCAAATAGCCTAAGGAACTCTGGCCACCACCACAACTTACACCTCGGCCCATTCTCTGTTATTCTTCTAATCATTTTCAGATGAAACACATATAAGTAAATAAGACGCATCAATAAGAAGTATACAGTAACTTTATATATAAAATCCAATTTTTTCCTTATAATTTGATTGTGTTGTATGAATTTATTTGATTTCACGTTCATTTGCGTTTTCCACCGTAAAACAGTAAACAGATCTACCCGTTAACATCTAGACTACGATTAGTTAACAAAATTATGAACAGATTTGACGAAATTACCAAATTTAAAGAAATTAGACGGTCTGATGAGTAGATCTAACATGATTGCGTTCCTACATCAGTTTAGGTTACAACTATGCATCTCTATAATCGGAAAAAATTACGATAAGAAGAAATTAGACGTAATCTGGAAATGTGGAGGACCAGCGAATGGATCTAAGGGAAAAATTTTCCAACGGCAATTGAAATCAAAGAATAAAGATGTTCATGAAGATGAAGAACAAATTCTGAAAAAATATATACAATAAGAACAGATTGTGGAAAATTGGAGAAATTTAATGTACCTTGGGGTTGTGTAGATGGAATTAGGGTAGAAAACAACTTCTGATTGCAGGAAGTGGAGGAATTGGAGATGAAGACGAATAAATTTAAATTTGAATGGATGGGGAATGTCGGATGCTAAATTTACATGCGGTCGAATGGGATGGTAAGTTTGGAATATTAATACCCTCTCATTACTTTCGAATTTAAATTTAAGTTTCAACGGTCTCATATAATTTTTATTTATATACATGGAAACATATTTTAAATTTTATAAAATTAAGTAAGAAATATTAATTTTCTTAACTTCCAACTCAAAAATCATCACATAGTAGACTAGTTTTTTGCCAAAAACAGCATGAAAATGGCCGATTATTAAAAATACGCCACTTTCTTTTTCACGATTTTTAAGCGTTTGACGACATTTATACTTTAAGTCAACATAAACATGTTAGGTGTCCTAGTTGGCAATTAGGATTGAGCGTGGGGCGATTTTAACACAAACGGAATCCATATAGTTAATTTCAGTTTTCAAATTTTAAAAATCAATGGTTTTGGTTTCTATCGATTTTGTTTTGGCTGGTTCGTATTGTTATTTGTTTCAGTTTATAAACCGTACCCATCTCTTCTCGACCTAATGAAACAATTTGCCTCATCTAATTCATTTTTGTGTTTAAACTTGTTACGACTAAAAAGAGACTGTTATCTATCATTATGGTTTAATAAGTAACATATATTTTTCTATAAACAAAAAAACATACCCTCAACGAAATCAAAAGAAACCTTAAAACCCTCCCCCAAATCATATGACTACTATATTGGGAGTGATTAATAAATTAGTAACAAATTAATACAATACAATAAATGGTTATACTATTATAACAATTATAACATGTATTAAATATTAATAGATTGGTTTCTTAACATATAACATGTATTAAATATTAATAGATTGGTTTCTTAACAATTTGGTTTTTGGTTAAAACCGAGACCAAACCAAACTCACCGGTTTTTCCATATTTTAAAGCCAAACTATTGGTTTCAAAATGGTTTCGGTTTTGTTGGTTTTAATAGTTTGGGTTCGGTTTTTCGGTTTCTCTGCCCACCCCCTACGACTTGTAATGTGGTTTGTTCTATGTTTCAGCCATGGTTATAGCTCAAGAAGACAAAGAACAACCCATGCCTTGCGTCAATATCATCGTTATTCATCCCGACAGGATTATGCACGGATACTCCTCAAGGACTTCAATATTTAGTCAATACTCAACTACTTTTATCAAATTATACAACAAACATGAGTAGCAAAAACCAAGCAAACTTACACAAGTATCTGATTTAAGATTTACATAAACATAAGCACTACCAGCTTTCTAGACCATCTGCTTTATCATAAATTTACTGCATTAGGACCAACCGGTACTACCAACAACAGAAGAACTAGCAACAGCGGGACTGCAGTCTGAATGCAAAATTGCTTATGTTATAGCAACTTCATGTATTTAAACATTACACGGTCATTCAACAAAACAGCATTTATTTTAACTTACACAATAAATATGAATAGAACTCGCATGTACACGACTGCTCAAAATCATGTTTACCTATGCAACTGTAAACGTCTAAGATGACAGTTATGAAGGGCTATCTATGTGCTGGTTTTGCTGAATCTTATACTCAAGGGGTAAACTATACGGGAAGAAATTGTAAACCATGAAACAAATTTCATTAAGTTTATGTGATTTTTGCAATTTCGACTAGAAACTTATGTAACCCCTGAGGCTTTGAGAAAAAAGGGGAGTGATCAGAACCTTTGAGACGGAAAACTTTTTCTGGTGGGCTTTCGTTTATCATGCTCTGTTGTAGAGCTATGGGAATGGCATTGTCTTCTGGAGTTTCTATGTAAAACCGTCTGACTGACCCATAGTTTGAGTCAGAAAGAGAGAGTTTTTCCAGAACAGGTGGAAATGGAATTGGCCTCATTGAGACAGAAGCTAATGCTACATCCTGAAACAGAGAAATGAATGTGGTTGTTATGATATATACGTCAACAGGACAAGAAATTTAATAAGAATCAGCTTAAGTTGAATACAGATTATAAAATTTTATCACTCGATATGCGTATTTGGATTATTTCTGTTAATTCAGCTTATAAAGTCTTATTTTCTTTAAAAGATAGAAAGTAACATCTCAGACATCTCAGATCTCAATTGGCATTGCTATACCTTGGCAGGACTGTGATTGAATAAAAGATCCTTTAAGAGGGTTTTGTCAAGATCTATCGCTGTTGGAGGGAGATTATTCCCATTTGTGTAGAGAAACTTTTGAGCTTGCTGCATGAGATCGTTTGAATGTTCCTGCAATATAATTATACATTGTTTATGAAATATGTAAAATTGTCGACTTCATAAGATCAATAACATATTTATCAATTGCCAAAATCAAAATTGTTGTAGCTTATAACTTGATAGATTAATAATACATGTGAAGAATTTTAGTGGACTTTGGCCCAATAGTGTTTATCGATCCTTTTTAAGGGAGTGAGCATCAATTCTCAGTTGATTAACAGATTCAAAAAGAAAAGAAAAAAGACAAATGCACTTCTCATTGATACAACCGAGAATGACGCCGCGATTTGTTACTAGCAACAGCACTTCGAACTAAATACAACCAAAGACTGGTCCTCAATTGTGGAAATTTATTGTATTGCAGGTGCAGATGTAAACACCTATGACCTACCACCAGAAATCCAAGTCAATTGTTTGTTTGCAGCATACAGTTTTCAATGAACTGCTGAATGAAGTTTAAGGTGGGTTTACAATACATGAACTTCCTTATAAATTCAACAAGCTAACTGAGTGATTTCTAGTGGAGTTTAGTAGCTTTGGAAAGTCCAAACTTGAATTTAACTTTAAATTTATGATATCATAGAACAGATCTGGACTAAGTAGCCACATAACATGGTTCAACTTATCCTAAATCCAGATTGGAGGAAGATTACGACAAAATGGTAGAAAAATTATGAATGTTGGGCCAAACCTTCTGGGATAACATATCAAGAGTACTTTGTCCACTTTTCAACATAAACGCAGCGATAAAGATAGCTTTCACAATTTTAGATGGAAATAGCTCCATTGCATATGATATGCATGCACCACCAAAGTCATGGCCTACCAAAATCACCTGCATAAATTAAGACACAGAATGATATTACAGTCCGAAAATATAATTGAAATGTGAAATGCAAATGCTAGTGGAAGTTCCAAAAGACCTTTAAAGAACCTATCAGCTTACTGACTTTGAGAATGAATGAAACAAATACAATCTGTTCCAACACGGAAATTAAATCCAACTAAAGTTGCATCTTCAACCAATGATAAAAACTGTCAATGCTTTTATTTTAAATTAACTCTAGCTGAACATCCATTTTTTAGGGGAGTCATAACTCATGACTTATTTTCAGTGCCTTCTTTACTTTGCAATCTTATAACTTCATGAAACCTATTTAGGCTAATAGCTAAGACAGGATGGCAATTGTAAGATCTCCGATTGCTTCATTACCAAAGAAGCAACAATAAAAGAGGGAAAAAATAGAAAAATAAATATACGTTTGTTGTGGATAAGAAATCAACCTTCTCTCCATCTGCAAGCTTTTCCAGGAAATTTGTGAGTGGTGTCACATACTGTGAAAGACTTTTCACGTTATTGGTGTCAAACAAATCAATTCCAGAACCGGTTAAATCTACGGCAGTAACTCTGAATTTACATTCTTCTAAGAGTGCAATTGTTTTGTACCAACACCAAGCTCCAAAACCACCTCCATGAACAAGGACAATATGGCTGGTCTCTAATTCATCAAGATTTACATCCTGTTTAATATAACAACAGTAACAGGAGGAAAGCCATCAGCAAAGTGGGACTACGTTTTTAAGTTTTAATTTCAGGACAGACCAAAGAATCTACCCTAATCACAAATACATTAAACAAATTTCTTTCTTATGTAGGAACTGGTCTCTGTAGCTCAATATATTAATAACTTGCAAGTTTTTTGCACTCCCTACCATAAATAATCACCTTGTACTTCAAATGTTCACTTTTCTCTTGGTATGCAGATTCTGACTCCAAATTTCTGATCAAGCCAGAAATGTTCACTTGGGTTACATCAAACACAAAAGCTACAGACAAAGGGGTATGCCATAAAGTAGATCAACACCAGCATTTGTACTACCGATGAATTTCTGGCTTTTACAATTTGTAGACTGATACACGGTTTATATACTACCACCAACGAACCCCTAAAGGTTAAGTTGTGCGGCTTGTCTATGTCAAAAATCACAAAATCTGCTTAGCCGAGATCAGTAAACCACATATTCCCCCAAAACCTCTGACGAATGAATACATTTTTAAAATCAACCAAAATGAACTAGAAAAAAACATATAACAGCAGTGATCTGCACGTTTTCGAAATTGCACCATTGTTTTCTCAAATAAAGTTCCCTAATTCTCCACAATAACAATCGAAACACCACGATAATTGTAGAATCAAATACTCATATCAAAACAAACATCAATCGCGTATAATTAATGGAAAAGCGTGATCGGAGAAGCAATCAGACCTGATTAAGGAGCTGCTGAGGATGAAGCAGAGGATCAGCAAGCGATCGAGGCCTAGTACTTGAACTGCGAGGAAGAGGCTGGTGACGTTTGGAGTTTGTACCACCAGGAGGATGCCGGAGAGAGGTTGAGCGATCAAAA
This sequence comes from Dittrichia graveolens, assembly GCA_038502395.1. Taxonomy (NCBI): domain Eukaryota; kingdom Viridiplantae; phylum Streptophyta; class Magnoliopsida; order Asterales; family Asteraceae; genus Dittrichia; species Dittrichia graveolens. Next base: position 21,653,584 of record JARJIL010000004.1, read on the forward strand.
GGCAAAACACCGCCATTTTGCTGCTGGAGTAGAAGAGCAGCAGCGATTGCATGTTCATGAATTAAAGCATCATCGAATTTCTCTCTTTTAACAGAAGAAGATCGAACACGAGACCATCGATTGCTTGAATTGCTGTTTATTGATGCAGTCGATTGATTAGTTACGCGCTTGGAGTGGTTTTTCCTTGGCGGCGATTTCCTTGACAAGCATATTCCCATTTTCCTTATACCTTTTGGTTCAATGCATCAAAAGAGAGTAAAAGTAGGGTTTATGTATATGACTAAAAGGTGCTTCAACTATGGCGGAGAAGAAACCAGAAAGAGAGGCTTCGCTGCGGATGTTCGTGAGAAAGCGCAGAAGCCTTTTAGTTGCAACTGCTAATTGATGGGCGTTGCCTTTTCTATTTATTTATTTCATATTACTATTTCTTTATTAGTAAAAAATAAAAACCAAGTTTAACAGGAAATATAAACTAAACATCACAGGATCTTAACTTTTAAGATATTAAAACAAAGGGAGGGTTCAAACGAGAACTGTTTTTCGTATGAGAACCGCGAGAATCAATCTTGGCCGTTCATTTTGGATAATGGAATTCGTGGATGAAGATCATGCGGGGATTGAGTGTGGCAGAGTACATGTAAGAAATTTATAGGTGGGCAATCCAATTGAAGGAGGGGGAATTGGACGGCTAAGATTGGTTCTCGCGGTTTTCGTACGAAAAACAGTTCTCGTTTGAACTTTTGCCTTAAAACAAATTTATTATTTGATTTATAAAATATTTGTTTAACTCATAAAGTCATTAAGATTTAATATGTTTTTCGAATTAATGAGGAATTTGACCTTGGTTATTTATTTTTATAAAAATTATGAATTTTTGTGATTATTTTGCTTATCATTAATATTGTATGTTTATGAGATTCAAACTTTGTGTAAAAAGAAGATTTTTAATTGTCAAAATTCAAATCAGAATAATAAAGTGAATTAAATCAAACTAGAATAATAAATTGAGGTTATAATACAATATCACACATCATGAAACATGATACATCTCCTTTAATAGTTTATGAACATCATGAAATTTGTTTCTGGAAAGGGACACAAAGAGAGAGAGAACTACAACATAATTTTACAAATTCATATGAGAGAAGAGAGAACTACAAGTCAATCTTATCCCTTTTTAAAAAGGTTACATAATATAACTTGAAATCAATTTAATATGAGAGTGGAAGAGAGAGGGGGGGTGAGGGAGGGAGGAGGAGGAACAACAACAATAGCGACTTGGTCGTCCGGAATCTAACAATGGTCAGTGATTGTGGCATTGTTTTGCTGCAACGCTAAAAGTAGGGCAAGATTGTGCGGGAAGGAAGGACGAAAGTTTCAAAGAAGATAAGTCAGTACCATATGTTTATATGTAGTGGTAAACTTAAAAAACTAGTTAAATGATCATTTATCTATTAATTATATTATTTATTAAAATATAAATTAATTAACACTTCTCTTGCTTTATACAGACCCTAAGTTGTCTAGAATACATATCCCGTCCCCTTCAGGCTTCCATGACACCATACCCATTAGAGCAAAGGGTGTACTTTCTTTGAAGCATCCTATACTTCGCGCAACATCAACGCTACATCATCATAACTCACTTCATGCTTTAGTCATGCTTACACCCCTATACTACCCATGTTTCGTACGCTTCAAAAGAATTTTATTAAGAAAATATCTTTTCTCTCTCCTCTATCTCATTCGGCATTTGAACACCGACATTTCATACTCTGCTTCGGTACCACAAGGTGGGGTGTGGTGTTCAATTTGGTACCACATGACCAAATCAGCATACCGATCCCATACTTCATGTACACTCTTTGCTCTTAGATGGGAGTTTCATTGCGGAACAATATTTGTTTTCTACCTTTTCAGACATAAAAGTCATTTGAGTTTATTTGTACTTGAGAAGATCTAATGAGAAAATTATGTAAGCATTAATAATAATTTTGTCAAATTTAAGTAAAACCTATTGTTAGTAAATATTAAAAATATGAGTATTGTTAGTACTTCTAGTAGCTCTAATGGTTGGAATAGAAACCACATCCAAAGTTTATCGTTAAAATAATTTAATATAATCAACCAATTCTTTAAATCGAACACCATGGTATTATTTAAAGAAAGAGAAATTTACACACTAAGTTCCAGTTTATTTTATAGAATTCGAAAAAGTAAAATGGAATTGAAATCAAATTCCGTATTGAATTGCGTTTGTTAAACTTGTTATTAAATAAAATCGCATTCTTTTAAATGTTTAAATTATGAAAAGTCCGTTTTATAATTGAGCTGAACAGAATTTAAATCAATTACATTCCTTCTGACCTAACAATTAATTTTTTTACACAATATTAAAAGTTAAATGTTTGGATTATTATATCTTAAACATATATGTAGTCAAAGGAAATAATATTTAATATAAATCACATCTTAAAAGAAAACGAAACTAATTCGTTGCTGAAAACAATAAGTGTAATTAAAATGATTTGTATAATAATTTGTTCCTAGAATCAAGGGAAAAGTAGAAATATAAAAAATAAGCATGTTAAATATTAGTTCTTTAGATCGTAATTTATTGCTGGAAAGCCTTAGAACATGAAGAAGCATAAACTATTCCCTACTCCCTACGGAGAATATATTAAATATATTATTTACTAAAATCCGTATATTGTCTTGGTGCACTTTTTTACTAGTTATTTAGGATAAACTATATAAAAATACAATAAACTGTGTTTATAAATTGTTATTCTATATAATTAATTTTATTTTGTACCTAAGATAACTATGTGTCAATTTTGGTTTTTAAATCCGGGGGGTTTAAATAAGAACGATTTTTCATATAAGAACTCAGAAAATCAATCATGATCTCTGATTAAAATAAATTAATGGTTAATAATTATATGAGCTAGTTAGCGAGTCATTAATAACGTATTAATATGATGCATTTAAAAAAAATCAAGTCTCTCGTTAATAAGGTTTACCAAGTCTTACGAGCCTGTGGGGCTATCCAGCTTGTACACAATAATACCCTATTGGCCTATTCCATTAAACGCTATATGAAACTTCTTTTTTCTTGACGTCTTGTGCATTAATCTCAAGTATTAAGGGGGTGTTTGGAAATGAAGAGAAATAGAAATGTGTGGAGAATTGAAATTGATTTTCTTGTTTGGTATCAGGAAAGAAATAAAACAGAGAAATGGTGGCTCAAGTCGCCGGACGGCGGTTGCGGCGTTGGCCGCCTTGCTGGACATCGACGATGATGATTAGAATGCCGGAAACACATCGCAACCGGACATCAATAATGATGAGTAGACATTAGCTGTCATTTCTCCACAATTTGAAGAGAAATGAAAATACAAAGGAATGAGAGAAATGGAAATGGGTGGAGAAACCATTTCTCCTCCCAAAACTATAATCAGTTCTTCCAAACAAGAGAAACCAATTCTCCTAATTTTTTTTCTCTCTACCAAACACCCTCTAAAAGTCTTATGTTTTTTTAACCATTAAATTAGCAACATGCCTAAATAAAGACTTTTTAAAAATGTCTCATTCTTTTTAAAGACTTTTTTAAAATGTCTCAAAACCTTAATTCTATGAAAACATGATTCAACTATTTGACATATATTTCATCGATTTTTCTCTTCTACCAAAAAAACAAAACAAAAAATATTTAAGATCATCCTTGACTGATAATTGGTTTAATACCCGTTAACCCGGAACAATTTGTAAAATAATAAAAACCTGTCGGTATTTTATATAATAATGATAACTATTTATAAAGTACAAAGGGTACAAGAGAAACCTTAATATTAAATTCTAATATGCCCTAACTTATTTATATAATAAGGTTGAGTCATCCTATACTAAAACCTAATCTACATTCTCTAATACAATTCTTGTTGATTTCACTATTCATTTTTTTGCATTTTGATTTGATCAAGTCAAACTCTATTCAGGTCATACTCTAACATATATCACGAGTGATAAAATAGTGATCGAGTAATTTAAAGTTTGAAAATAGAGGAAAATAGTTGGTGGTTGAAAAGCAAATAAATAAATAAATAAATAAATAAATATATATATATATATAAAGGCAGTGGGCAAAAATTTTGGAGGAAAAGATTGAACTTCGAAAGTAAGAACAACCCATCACTTTTACAACTGTCTCACACGCATTTTCTCATGTACGACATCAAAAAAAGGGCCGACCTTCCCCTCCTTTTGGGGACCCACCGTAAATATTTGATCTCTTGTTAACAAAACTCGATTTTAAGCTCGTTTAACTCGAGCTCAAGCTTAATAGTTACTAAGTTTGCGTTAATCTTAAACAAAAATTACGACTTGGTTAGTTTTATGAGCCAAACTTTAAATATTGTTATTCGACTCGACTTGTTCAAAAGTTTGGTTTATTATCTCGAGTTGAACGAACTATTTTGAGCCTCACGAGGTTAACTAGCCACGTGAGCGCATATAAAGATTTAAGTTTTTCTATTCAAAACTTTTTTATAAAGGTATGTTTTGACTTGAATCTATATAATACGGTTTTTATAATGATCTGGACCTTTTATGATCTAAATGTGTATTAGCACGAGCAGTTCTCCAACCCAACTAGCTCGTTTTAACAAATAAATATAAATAATTATTTTGAAATAAGAACGACAAGTTAAATCATATGCTATATTGGAAATTATATAGAAAACATGGTTGTTTTTTAAATCAAATCAATTTGGATTTCTCGTAAGATCGTGTAATACACTTTTTTAATTTGATATTTCACTCCTATATCTATGGTACAAAGAAATTCAAATATGGTATAATTCTACAAGGATCAACTTTGAAATCTAGACAGACACATATTCAATGTCCGGGTTTTAAGATGATAAAAATACAAAATCCTAGATCTCCAAAAGTTTCTTCCCCTCTCAAAAGATAAAGATGATGGTAAATTATAAAGTTCATTACATTAAAACGAATTGGTAATACTAAAATCAACAACATACTATCTATGTTAACTATGGTGGATATTTATGTTAACCAAGATGGCAAAACCATATTATTTTTTTATACGGAAAATACAAATTAAAAATCACGATAATATATCTATATTATATTATAAAACATTTAGGCCATTGAAATCTCTTAATTTTAAGTAATTTGAAATTATTAATTTACCCCTCATTTAACCCTATAAGGAAACTATTATATAGAGCTAATTAGATTCTTAAATATCATTTTTATAACTAAACCTTCCATAATAAATTATATTGAAAAAAGTCAAGTCAATGCAAATTAATTTTCAACCTATATGATATTAAATACAAATAAAAAATTAAAAATTAAATAAAAATAATCTTCATAAAAATAATAGTTTTAATATTTTATCATATAACACATATTTTAATTTAAGTATTAAAAAATACGTGTAGCCAGAACTTATAAATGTAATGACATATAACCTAAATTTATAGACATTTTCAGATTTTTTAAACGACTCGTGTATTTAAAACAAAAGGTTTAATTTATAATATATTTAATATTCTTTTTGTTTCTCATTTTATTGTTTTCTAAAATTAATAAAAGAGTTATAAGGAAAAGAGAAATAAAAGAAACGGAAATATGAAAAAGAAAATAGATACATTGCGAACGAAAATTGTTCGATGTCATTATAATACGTGATATAATAGTCTTACGTTATTAAAAACGAACATGTTATTAAGTAAAAATTATTTCTAGCCATTGCATTACACATTCACTATATTATTTAATTGAAAGTATAGAATGCAAGTAAATGCAGATCCAAACTTAAATTTGATGAAGACTAGTATTAATTAATGAATTGTTCACTTGATCCTTTTGATTCGCTCTCAAAGTGACACGTATAAATAAGATTTAGTTGCAACAATAAAATACCATGATCTACGTCCTATCGTATCAATACGATATCACTCTCCCCATAATGTTGTTGGATCTTGTTTTTCACATCATCTATATCCAAAAATACAATTTAATCAAATAAAAAAAGATATTGAAATTGAGAGTTTTAGATGGATTATAAATAAGTGTAAATTGTCGATAAAGGGTAATTCTTAGTCACTTATTTCAAAACACAAAATAAGAATTACAAAATAAGTGTAAATTATCGAGATATCTATACTATTATATAAAGCATTTAAGTTTTTTTTTTAAACTCTTAAATTTTAAGTCACTTAATATTACTATTCTATTCTCATCTACCAAAAAATGATTTAATAAAATAAACTTAATAACATTCATTTTTCATAAATTTCAGAATATTCTCTTTTCATAAATTTCATAGCAAAACTTACGAAACAGAATATTCTATAAACTTAATCACATTCCATAAATTTCAGAAAGGAAAAATATATAATATTCGCCTTTCACCTGCTACATAAAAATTACAAAATTACATCTAAATTTAATTCCCTTTTCACCTGCTAAATAAAAATTAAAAAATTACGTCTTGTGTGTCCTCTTGATCAATACCTACCAAAACAACTCCTTACAAACCATTTTTTATTCACTGTCGCCGCATTACGCGTGTACCCCGCTATATATATATATATATATATATATATATATATATATATATAGTAAGGATACACATAGCCTCACCTTTAAACATAGAACTCAAAAACTAATTCTCAACCACTTATTTAAAAGAGCAAAATATGAATTGCAAACAAAATTCAAACTCACACCTCCTACAAGACTTCCCTATAATTTTTTGTTTTTGTTTTTTATTTACCCCTTAAATCTTTAAATGACCATAACTATTTCAATTTTGAGAAATTTGAGCAAAAAAATTATACCAATTTACTCATTTTTAATACTCTTTTAAACAAGACCACTCTTCTCATATTTTTGAAAATTTTATTTCAAAAATGCAAACCATATGAAAATGATACGAAAATGTTATCATTTTTAATCATGTGAATTTTTATCATTTTAAGTTGTAACTATGTGTATTGTTATCATTTCTGGCTGAAAAATTATCATTTTCGGGTGGTGGAACTTATCATTTTCGGGTGGTGAAAGTCATCATTTTCGGGTGGCTGAAAGTTATCATTTTCGGGTGGCTAAAAATTATCATTTTCGGAAATGGAAATGAAAAATAAAAGATGGAGCGAAATTTATGGGGTGGAGGATTCTCATAATACCCTTCCTTCTATAATTAAATCTTATAATTATTTACTTAATTACAATAATGTCATTATTAGATCTTGACCATTGATTTAAAAAATCTAATGGTCAAAATTTGGCTTTTGGGTTCTATGTTAAAGCATAGGACCTTTATTGATCCATTTACTATTTTATATATATATATATATATATATATATATATACACACTAGCATGTTATCCGCGCAATGCGGCGACCATAATTAATTTATTCTTGATAACATGTCCGTTTTCGGTAACGTATGGTATGGTATACACACACTATGATGACGTCAAATAATTTCCATTACAGCATGTCCATTTTGTTTCCTTCTTTTCCATTTTACTTATTTCTTTATTATCTATCAACTCTTTTTTTAATTTCTAAACTAACTTTTGAAAAACAATAAAATAAGAAAAAAACAATCTCTACTTATAAAATAAGATGATAAAAACATATCAATGATTTGGTGAATTGTGTTGATTTGAATGAGAAATTGTGTAGGTATGAGATAATATATTAGTAGCTGGGTTGGTGTATTTTAAAAAATATAAAGATATTTAAGACTATATTGGTAATTTTTTATTACTTAAAATTTAAAAGTTCAAGTAAAATAATATTAAATATATTATAAATTAAACTTTTTATTTTACTTATATTAGTGTTTATAAATTCGGTTACATGTTAGTAAGTTTATGAGTTTTAGTTATACGAATTTTCTAATACTTCAATTAAATTATTTGGTATATGATATAATATTTAAAATAATATTTCTATGGAGGTTTTTTTTAATTCAATTTTTAATTTGCGTAATATCTTATAGGTTGAAATTTAATTTGTATTGAGTTGACATTTTTAAACATTATTTTTATAGAAAGTTTAGTTATAAAAATGGTATTCAATGGTTTCCTTTTAAGATTTAAATAAGGGGTAAATTAGTAATATCAAATGACTTAAAATTTAAGAGATTAAGATATTTAGGAGAGAAAGTGTTAAATGCTTTATATATTAGTATAGATATTGAAAAGATAATTTGAGAATTGGTTTAATTGTGAATACCGCGAGTATCATTTGTAACCGTTATTAATGTTTATTAATTAGGGTATTTTGGTCTTTTATATAATTTTCCAACCGTGAATTATGTCCAGATAAGTTGTCATTAAAGATCGAGCATTGATTTTCCCAAAATACCCATCATTAATGCATCATTAATAAGTGATTAATTTATCATTAATGAACCGTCATTTTTATTGGCAATTTATTTATTTTAATCAAGAGTCAAGATTGGTTCACACGTTACTCGTAATAAAAATGGTTCTCAAATAAACCATCACATATATATATATATATATATACGTGTGTGTGTGTGTGGAAGTTCAAATGAGAATGGGACACGCGGTGGCAATTTTATAATTTTTGACATGTTTCATATCTAAACAAAACATGTTTCATATATGAAACATCAAAGAAAAAAAAATCACCGGTTCACTTTTTCTTTGATATTTCAGATCTGAAATACTACAGTTTAATATCTTAATTTTAAAAAAAAGTCATCGCTTCACTTTTTTCAGTACTTTCTTCTTATATATTTCAGATCTTAAATGCTATTGTTTCATATCTGAAATATAAAAAGAAAAAAGTCACTGTTTTACTTTTTTCATATCCGAAATACTACTATTTAATGTTTGAAATATCAAAGAAAAATAGTCACCACTTCACTTTTTTATTTGATATTTCAGATCTAAAATATAATTGATTCATATGAAATATCAAAGGAAAAAGTGAAGCAGATAGTATAAGCAAACATATACTTGATTCATATCTGAAATATCAAAATAAAAATATGTATTAATAATTCATATCTAAAATATCAAAGGAATGCATACGATCGTTGAAGTAAATATGACTGTAAAATACCGATTAATTAAAATATTGCCACCGTGTGACTTTTTTAGATCTACGTCTAGATCGAGATTTGATTAAAAGTTGGATGACTGAGATTGAATCTCATTCTCATTTAATTGTTTATTCTCATTTGAACTTTTCCCTATATATATATAAATATATATATATATATAAGGTAGATCGAGTTAAATAGAAATTTAGTTAAGGATGAGAGAACAAATCATAGTCATCAATTAAATGTGATCTATTAGATTTAATGGTCACAATTCACCCGTTGTAGTTTATGGTCGTCAGAATTATATACACACACATATATACATATATATATATATATAGATGTTCAAATGAGAATGGATATTTAGATGAGAATGAGAGACTTAATCCTGACCCTCCATTTGATTTTATCGGATGATCTACATTTAGGTCTTCTTTTTATTCATAGTCTAACCATGAATTGCGATGGTTATGAATTACGATGGGTGAATTGCGACCATGAGATCTAATAGATCAACATCTAATAGACACTGCATCTACCTTAATTAGTTTTGTCCCTCCATCCTTGGACTCTTTCTCTTTCTCCATCCACAAGACCTTACATTTTCATATTTATCTACCACCATATCCTTGAATCTCCATTGTCAACCATCTTTATTTCGTTATTTCACCAAAATGATGTATCAGATGCAAAATTTTCTAGATACACTATTTTTTGCTGCATCTAATTTTTCTTCTATAGAACATATTGATTTAAATAAAAATGGCATATTGGAAGGCAAATCATATTCTACTAATGTCAAATGACGGCTCTTTAATTTTTTGCAGTAAACTTATACTAGATGCAGTGTTTCTACTGTCACGCATTTTAAGACCGTTTCTATTAGATCCTTACCATACACACACACACACACACACACATATATATATATATATATATATATTGTAACACCGTATTTTTAACTCAAAATTTTTTCATTTTGATAATCATTGCGGAAGCGAATTAAATAACCAAAGTGTTTACAACTGTACGAACACAACTGTTAAAATATCAGTATTACAAAACACGACTCGTCACAAAATAACATATCAGAGTCCTAGGTGATTACTCCCCAAGCTAACCAGTCTCAGCCGAGCCGCTGATTTACCAAAACATGTAAAAAGAGTGAGAGGTGGGGGATTAGCACAAAGCTAAGTGAATGGAGTAAAACCACAACAGATATATCAGCAAATAACCGCATCAATATCAACAACACATAACAGATAATCGTGCCCCGGGAAGACCGGCGGTTCTGCAGGAACCTTCAACTAATGTTGGCCAAAGCAAAGGTTTACCGATAGTTCATTTGCTATTCTCACACAGTATTACCTTAAGTTGCAACAAATGCATCAAAAGATCCAAATATTGATTAGCCGATAGCAAACAAACCCAGCCCATATGCCTAGCCGAAGCTGACTTCCCAATCCTCATGTATACATATCATTGATGCATAATTAATTAACAATCAACAGTTAATCAATTATCAGATGCACAATCTATCCATGCGTCAAACCAATAACAGTTGCAACCCAAACCAGTTACAACTAATAATATCTATAAGTTAACATCCACTCACCTCAATCTTTCAGTTACTCCACTCAGTGATCTTATATTACTGAGCCTTGTTTGTTCTTGAAAACACAACAAACTGAAATCAGTAACGATTCATAAATATATGTCAAACACATAAATTTATATCCTTTTAATCAATCATAAGCATGTATGATTCACATAGATAATATGCTAACTTAAACCAAGTAAAACATATTAAAAATAATTAACTTTCTGAAACAGTGCCCGTCACGCCGCGACAAAATTTCCGTCGCGCCGCGACCCGTGTCGGATTTCAAAATCCGGAACTCCTCAATCGGATTTCGTGACGGATTTTCAATAACCCGGATTTCAGTGTCGGATTTTGCCAAGTTTCGGATTTCCAAGGGTCGATTTGCAATTTTATCGGATTCTTACAATCCGGAACCAAGACTCTTGGACTTCAGCCTCGTCGTGCCGCGACCCTAAGCGTAGCGCCGCGACACCCTTTTTCCAGATTGTCTTCTCCATAAAAGTGTCGGATTTCCAGCTAACTCAAGCTTCCCAAATCCGATTAAAACCCTCATAAAACATTATGAACACTTCTAAAACATGTATAAACACCTTATAACATGCATAGAACAACAAGAACACATCAAATCCTTTTAAACATGGCAATTCATATAAAACCCACCACACAAGTTTACTATAAACTTCTAACATGACATCTTCATGTTCTAAGCATGACTTTACAAACAAAACATATCACCATGATCAGAATCATGCTAGAATCACAACCATACCTTTACTTTGAATTAACACTCAACAAATCAACACTTTCACTTTTCAAGTTTGTTGGCTTCTTTGCTTTTCTTCTCTCAAGAATACACACACTTCAACAATCGGTTTTCAAGTGAAAAGCTAATTTCAGATGTTAGCTCATATAAACCCACGTAATCATTTTCTCAAAACCATAAGCATGAGGTGTCATTAGATTTTTACAAATATCTACATACATCACATGCAATCAGATATACTAACACATATAAATGTATATTCATATCATCCATATATTTAATTAATCAATTTAATTGAAACCATGTAACTTAATACTAACAAGTAATTAATCAAAACTAATCATAAGTTATCATACCAAAGTCATCAAAACTACTAGGCCCGATCTGAGGATGTTACATATATATATATATATATTTGACAATATAAATAACATGTAGTTTTTTGTGTTGAGAAAAAAATTATAAATTTTAATTTCTTATAAAAAAAGATTGTAAATATTAATTTTGCATAAAAAGAAGATTGGAAATCCTAATGTGTTATTATAAAGAGTATCATGACATACCAAAAAATCAATATTATCAGGTTAAGATATCTTTTTTATAACAAACTAAATTTTATAGTCATCTCTTGATAAAAAAACAAAAAATAAAAACAAACACTATCTTCATTGACAAATTTGATATTTACGTTACTTTTTTCAACAATTTTCCTACAAATAATAACAAATAACATTGTTGATTTATTATTAATGAACGAAATGATATTATATTGAGTTAAAATAACTATTCATCCATTCTTTGAAACTTTAAAGGGTGTAAGGATGGAGATAGTGGGTAAGTCGCCTAACAGGATGGATGGGGTGTTAGGTGTAGAGACACTGGCAGGAACACTGTTCTAGCTGTCATTGATCCAGTCAAAGGGCTCCCCACCAAGACAGCGAAGTCAAGGATATATGGCATCTCTTGTCTCACATGCTTTTCTTTATTCTTATTTTCCTTTTAATAACAAAATTTGTGAGATAGTGGGATAGAAAGATGGCTACTATAGAAGTTTTATCCAAATAGAAAGTTTGAGGTGGTAGAGAGAAAAAAACTAATGTGATGTTAAAGTGACATGGGATGGTGAGGTGGAAAGGCCATCACTCCCTTCACTTTAAGAAATAAACCATGTTCCTTCATGACCATTTTATTCATATGTTACCGTCTCTCAATTTCATAAATCATCGTTGTATCTATTGTTTGTCTGAAATTCATTATAACTTGCTCATAAGCTAATGCTTATTGGCATGCAACCAACTAGGTTCGCAAATGTGAGTAAGACGGGAAGGGTTTTTTGTTGATAGCATCCGTTAACCAAAGCTAAGAGTGTCTTGAGTGGACAATGTGTTGGAGGTGTGGTGGATGACCACAATGTACTAATGGAGAGAGGGTGCCAAACCATCAAAATATGGTGGGGGATGCATGTGGTGCTCATCACCGTGTATTTGACCCGACATGGTGTCGTTTTTTTCGATAAATTTTATTTAGTAGGTTATGTGATAAGTCTCAGAAATTGTTGCGGTAGTGAACACACCATTTATTGTGTGATGAGCTACTTGGTAGGAGTGTGAGCTAACATGATAATTTTTTAACAACAAAACACACATACTTCTTAAACCTGTTCTTAAATCTACACTCCTAAGCTAACATGATTGATTATACGGTGACTCGTAGTTACCGGAAATAAAAACTCTAAAAGGAATTAGTTAGCTTCTCAAATCTAAATAATAACAAATAACATTGTTAATTTATTACTAATGAACGAAATGATATTATATTGAGTTATAAAACTACTGATCCATTCTTTAAAACTTTAAAGGTTGTAAGGGTGGAGGTAGTGGGTAAGTCGCCTAACAGGATGAAAGGGGTGTTGGGCATAGAGACACGGGCAGGAACACCGTTCCGGCTGTCATTGATCCAGTCAAAGGACTCCCCACCAAGACAACGAAGTCGGGGATATATAGCATCTCTTGTCTCACATGCTTTTCTTTATTCTTATTTTCCTTTTAATAACAAAATTTGTGAGATAGTGGGATAGAAAGATGACTACTACAGAAGTTTTATCAGGATAGAAAGATTGAGGCAGTAAAGAGGAAAAAAAAACTAATATGGTGCTGAAGTGACATGAGATGTTGAGGTGGAAAGGCCATCACTCCCTTCACTTTAAGAAACAAACCATGTTCCTTCATCACCATTTCATTCATATGTTACCATCTCTCAGCTTCATAAACCGTCATTGTATATGTTGTTTGTCTGAAACTCATTATATTTACTCATAAGCTAATGCTTATTGGCATGCAACCAACCAGGTTCGTGAATGTGAGTAAGACGGGAATGGTTTTATGTTGATACCATCCGTTAACCGAATCTAAGAGTGTCTTGAGTGGACAATGTGTTGGGGTGTGGTGGATGACCACAATGTACTAGTGGGGAGAGGGTGCCACACCATCAAAATATGGTGGGGGATGCATGTGGTGCTCATCACCGTGTATTTGACCCGACATGGTGTCGTTTTTTTCGATAAATTTTATTTTGTAGGTTATGTGATAAGTCTCAGAAATTGTTGCGGGAGTGAACACACCATTTATTATGTGATGAGCTACTTGGTAGGAGTGTGAGCTAACATGATAATTTTTTAACAACAAAACACACATACTTCTTAAACCTATTCTTAAATCTACACTCCTAAGCTAACATGATTGATTATACGGTGACTCGCAGTTACCAGAAATAAAAACTCTAAAAGGAATTAGTTAGCTTCTCAAATCTAAATATAACAATATCAACCAAATATTATCAGCATGCACATTTCCTCTTCCATATACTAGATTTAACCAAGCACAATAAATTCTTCTAACTCCTTTTTCTATATAAATTTAGTCTATCTTAAGCCTTTTTTTCCTCTTATTTTCTTCCCTCACTAAATTCGAAAACACTTGATCATACTTCACATCTCATCTTACTATACTAATAAGTACACATCTTCAACAATATTTGTCATCATTCATATATTATTTTCTCGAAAATCTGTACATTTTGATATAAAATCAACATATCAATTTAACCCTCAAATGAAGTACTACCCACCATGACACATGATACTATGATAGTCACTATTAGTTTATAAGTTAAAAAAAATAAAAATAAATAAAGATTGCTTTGTTCAAGTAATTGGGCAGGCCGTCAAAAGGCTGCAAGCCTGCAAAAGCTGTAACGGGCCTTTTCACGAGTGGTCCAGCCTCCGGCTGGAGTTTCGGCCAGAAAATTGGGCCACGTATATTCTATTCTATTTATTAGTTGTTAAAGAGTCTCACCATTGTTGTTTACAAAAACAATTATTTTTAATTCGATGTATGATTTTAAGTTATGACAATTTGGTTTATAATTCGATGTAAGAGTTAAAATTGTTAAACATAAATAACGTTTTTTTAATGTTTTATTAGAGTAAATGAAGTGTTTTTTGTATTCACGTATATCCATTAACAAAAGAGTTTCGTATGTGTAAAAATTTGGAACAAAATAGGGCGTAAGAAAACATTCTTGTAAACAATCAATGGGCATAATGACACATTTTACAAATATTAATGGACATAATGAAACGTTTGTAAACTTAAGGTATATATTTGACAAAAAAAAAATTCACGTACCATAATTCGAAAATTTAAGAAACGTTCTTCGTGTTCTACAATTTTGATCCTGTATAAAATGATTTTGATTTTGGTTATTTAAGTTTAAATTTGCGAACATTAATAGGGGTATTTTGATCATTTTATATATTTACCCAATTGTGAATTACATTCGGATGGATAATACTATTTAATAACTCTTGATTTTCTCAAAATACTCTTCATTAATGAGTTATTAATGAGTTACTACAAGTTCTTAGTCATGGATTTATTTTAATCAAGGGCTAATATTAGTTTTTACATGAAAAACAGTTCTCGTTTGAACTCTATGATATATATACACACACACACACATGCATGCGCGCACACGCACATACATACATACATACATACATACATACATACATACATACATACATACATACACACACACACCATGTCACAACAACTACAACTACTTAATCTCACCGACCTTTCATACTACAACTACACATACATACATACATACATATATATAAACACACCATACAACATCTTGACCTTTCATTCTATCTAGATTAATCTCACCGACCTCATCTTTAACCATTTCACTCACTTCTACTTCACTTAACTTTCATTCACTCAAAATACACCCACTCACCAATACAGTTTCCCATACCAACACAATTCTCCACCCACATCAACACAATTTCTTATATCTTATAATTTTTCTCTTCTTATTTCATAAATAGAATTTTTTCTTATTTTAATGTTTTTTAAAATGAATAAAAGAGTTGATGAAAATAAAAGAGATGGAAAAAATAAAATGGACATGTGCTCGACAAAAACTATTCTATAACATCGAATCACGCGAATAACATATCATTGTATTCTTGAAAATGATATATTACAAAGTAAAAACTATTCATCGGTGTCGCATTGTAAGTACAATGCTAGTTTAACATGATAGAGATAGAATCTATAACTATTAAATCAAATTCTATTAACCAATCAGAACCTCCAATTTCAAAATCCTTCAAATTTACAAAACAATTCTAGAAATATTGCTATTAGGCGACTTCAATTTTAAATCAATTAGGAGGAGGCTGGATGAAAATTGTGGGGGCTTTTAAGAAAATATGATGGGGTTTTATAAAAATTTTATATTAATGTAATTAATTATAGGTTGTTTATAAATTATGTTTAGTAACTTATGATGTATTTTGTTTAAAAAAAATAATAATATATTTGCGACCGTCTCAATTTTCTCTACGTTTTGTTATAAATTTTATTATAATATGACACTTTTTAAAATTTATTATATTCTTAAATTTTTGTTATCAATTAATAGTAGTGGATAGGTAATTTTTTGTTTAGTTGAGTAGGCTTTTTTGGGTTTATGATGATCAGCTGAGTGATCAACTTGAGTATTCTATTCAAAGTATTTAGTTATTGACTTTAAAGCATTTTTAATTTTATTAGAAAGATCTACGAAACCTTTTATAAAATATGGTTTAAAAATGTATCATTAAAAGATGATATATTATATATCTAAAAATCTAAATTCAGATATGTAGAGATATTTGTGCAAGTGACTTTTGAAGCTGTGATATGAAATATGAAAACTGGGCAATAAAAAAGGGACATGACATGAAATTTGTTTCTACATGACTTTAGCAGTTTTAAACACAATGTTCTACTAGAGTATATAAAGAAAATACTATAAAATACAAGCTTTGTTATATATGTACTTTAAACAATTTGTTTATGTCCACTTTTTATTATTTTTTATAAATGTGAATAAATAAGAGTCATTCAATTATCAAATATTTTTTTTAGTTATTTCAATTTGATACACATGTTATCGAGACAAAGATCATTTATAGTAAAAATATTTGTGCTATTATGTTTATTTGTAGAATGAAAATGGTTTAAACATTTCATTTAAGTTTCACTAAAGACATTTTAAAGTTATATACAATGTCATTTTCATCATGCATGATAATTTAAAAATTAGAAATAAAGATGAACCAACGGAAAAGAAAATAAAAACAATCATATCTCTTTATTCTATTTTAGCTTTAAAATCATCATTTGATTATTGAGTTGAAATATTTTGAAACCTGATCTCTTTGCTTTATTTGAAGACAACGAGGAAGCGTTTGGTTTCTTAGGTATATATTTGAAAGTTTTTATGGATGTATACTTCTAACATTTTTTTATTTAATTTTGATATATCTCAAGTTTGCTTCTTTCTATTTTTACCTATTAAATCAACCTCTATTAACCAATCAAAACCTCTAATTTCAAAGTCCTCAAGAAAGATGTTATTAAACACGGATCCCCTCTAAATTGAATTTAATTCAATTATCAAATATTTCTTCAATTATTTCAATTTGATACACATGTTATCGGAACAAAGACCATCTCTAGAAAGAATGTTTGTGCTATTATGTATATTTTTAAAATGAAAATGATTCAAATATTTCAGTTAAGTTCCACCAAAGACGTTTTAAAGCTATGAAAAATATCATTTTCATCATGCATGATAATTTAAAAATTAGAGACGAAGATGAACCAACGAAAAAGAAAATAAAAACAACCATATTTATTTATTCTATTTTAGCTTTAAAATTATCATTTGATTATTGAGTTGAAATCTTTTGAAACCTGGTTTCTTTGCTTTATTTGAAAACAACAAGGAAGCGTTTGGTTTCTTAGGTACGTATTTGAAAGTTTTTATCTATTTATACTTCTAACATTTTTTTATTTGATTTTAATATACCTCAAATTTACTTCTTTACTACTCGTGTGTACACGACTCTATAAACTAGTAGATAGAATATAATTCCAACTACTCACTTTTATAAACAAACCACTTTTATATGAAGATTAAGCAAATGAACAAAAGTTCAAGGTCCAATTTGAAAAAAACATATTAGAGCACCTTGGCATGGCTAGTGGCTACTGCCTGAACCCTAACAAGCCTACCCCCTCCTTTTTCCGCCGTGCCACCGTGAACTATCAATGAACTCTGTTTCTACTATCGTTCCATGAGCAGCGACGAGGAAGAGGTTCCTTGAGGACGAAGAAACTCACGTTAGGTATTTGAAATCATTTCTTCAATTTATATTCTATCGTAGTAGTTGGTTAGCTGCTTTAGATGGTGATTATTCATTTTTGCTCTCGCTTATGATACTTACAATGATATCACATCAATCAGTATGAATTTGTTTCTGGTTCATTGATACATTGGTATAAGCAGTATTCGATTTGATTTCAAAACGTAATGCAGGATTATGAACATTGTTCCACTGTTAAAGCTGATGTTTTTAGCGATTTTGTCACATTAGTTTACAAATTTGTATTAATTTTGTAACTTTTTGCTGTTTGATTCTTGGTTGCTAGAATGGATGTAATCATGTCATCTCCTATCAAAGAGTGTTTAGGGATGGAAAATGATATAGGTAGTGCTGCTGTTAAGCTCATTAAAGCACAGAAAACAATGAAAGCAAATCAAGAAGATTCTGAGAACTCTAAGAGCAAACCAGAAGTCCATTTGAATACCATTTCTCCTTCATCCCTTCAAGATAATCCAAATACTGGCTTTGGTACATCTGCAATTGTTGAGCAGAAGATGACAGAGCCAAGTCCAGCTACCCCTGGTGTCGGAAAGAGTTCAATTTTAGGGATTGAAAATGATAATGGCAATGGTGATGGTGCTGTTAAGCTCAATAAATCACAAAAAAGGAATAGGAGAAAATCTATCAAGAGAAAACTGAATGCAAATCGAGAGGATGCTGAAAAGATTTTAGTTTCCGAAAGTGATCATGCAAAAGTTGCTAATGGTGAGATGGGCTCAAGTGTAACTACAAATCTCAATGCAGAGGTCAAAGTACAAAACAAAATCGAAACGGCCGTTGGTGAAATAGGTTCAGGTACAAACGAAACAGGTAATACAGCATCAAAAAAGCGAAAGAGGAAGAGATTAAGGAACAAGAATCGAGGCTCAAGCGAAATTTTTAGTACTCACGAGAGCACAGAGGACACGGCATTAGCAAAGAATGACTCGAGTGCAACTACAAATGTTAACGTGAAAGGCATGGCAGAAGAGCAAAACAAAATGGAAAATGTCATTGGTGAAATGGGTTCAGGTACAAACACAACAGATAATACGACATCAAAAAAGCGAAAGAGGAAGAGAGTAAGGAACAAGAATCCAAGCTCGAGTGATATTTTAAGTACACATGAGAGCACACAGGACACAGTAATAGCAAAGAAAGACTTAAGTGCAACTATGAATGTTAACGTGAAAAGCATGGCAGAAGATCAAAACAAATTGGAAACGGCCATTGGTGAAACTGCGTCCGGTACAAATGCAACAGATAATATGACATCAAAAAAGCAAAAGAGGAAGAAATTAAAGAACAAGAATCCAGGCTCGGGTGATGTTATAAGTACTCATGAGAGCACACAAGACACAGTAATGGCAAAGAATGACTCAAGTACAACTACAAATCTTAACATGAAAGGTGTGGCAGAAGAGCAAAATAAGCCAAAATCAAAGAGCGGAAGTCCATTGTCAGGTGACATTTTGAATCCTCAATATTTACATAATTTGGAACCTTCAAAAGGCGAGATGGGTTCAGGTACAACTGCTACAGATAAAGCATCAGCAAAAAAGAGAAAGAGGCAGAAGTCAAAGAACACGAATTCAGCCTCGGGTGACATTTTGAGTACTCGTGAGAGCACAGAAGACATGGTAATTGCGAAGAAAGAATCAAGCACGACTAATGTTCTTGAAGCAGTGAGTGGTCACACTGTGTCACAAGGAGAAGGGCACATGAAAGCTGCCATTGGTAAAAAGGGCTTAGGTGCAATTAAAAATCTTAACGTGAATGATGCAGGAAAAATGGAAAATAAGCCAAAATCGAAGAACAAGAGGCCAACCTTAGGTGAAATTTTGAATCCTCAATACTTAGAGTCATCGGAAGCTGCCGATAGTGTTGAAAACACAGATTCAAACATTGATGTGAAGAGTGCAGAAGCGAAGGACCTGATAATTGCTGAAGCTGAAGCAAAAGCAAAAGAAAATCAAGCATTGATAAGAAATTTCTGGAGGCAGCAAAAGAAGAAGCAAAACATGGGGATCAGGGAGGTATTTCAAGCTCCCACATTGGGGAAAAAGCTTGTAATTTTGGATGTAAATGGATTGCTTGCTGATATTGTCTCCCCCCGACCAAAGGATGTTGTAGCAGATCTTTATATTCCAAGAAAAGCAAGTACGACTTGGGACAAAATCTCATAGTTACCTTTTATTATTATAACTGTGAATTCTAGTTTAACGAGGTTAGTTGAATGCAGTTTTCAAGAGACCCTTCTTGGAAGATTTCCTGCGCTTTTGTTTCGAGAGATTTAATGTTGGCATTTGGTCTTCAAGAACCAAGTACTGTTGGATTCGTTTTATCTCTTTGCTTCTTAGTTTCTCTGTTTCTTTTTTTTCAATTTTCTTTTTTCGTAGTGTGCAGCACATTTAACCCTTGTATCGATATGCAGGGATAATTTGGACCTGGCGGTTGACTTTCTGTTGGGAGATCTGAAGAAGAAACTGATTTTTCTTTGGGTGAGTGCTTTTAGTTCTGTCCGAGTCATATGGATTGAACGGTTGGAAGTGGCCCAAAGTCTTTTAAATGCATATAACCTCCTAAACTGTCTTATCTTTGCTTTAACTTATTATTGTAATAATATTGTTTTTTAGTCATATTAACACAAATTATTTATAGAGGTTTTTAAAATGTGGACTAAAATGTTTGCAGGCCCCAAACCGGACCTGACGGTTGTACTATGAAATACTCAATTTCAAGCCAAGCCCATTTTGACCTGTTACCTATCACGCCTGACTTGACCATTTTTTGCCACTTATAATTTTTATCGACTCATTTGCCTCTATTGTACATGTATGGAGTTCAGGATGCTAGCAAATGCACCAACACAGGGATAAGGACACTTGAAGACAAATATAAGTGCATAGTCCTCAAGGATCTGAGAAAGATTTGGGAAAAAGGTGCTGATGATAGTCGTTGGGTGAAAGGAACTTTTAACGAATCAAATACATTGTTGTTGGATGATTCTCCATACAAGGCATTGCTGAATCCTGTATGATTATCACCCTTTTGAACTCATAATTTTATTTTTACATTTCTAGTAAATTCTATTCTATCAATCACAAACATTGATTTTGTCACGATAATTAAAATATCCATTTTGTCTTGGTTTATACTGTTAATCCTGCAGAAGCACAGCGGAATCTTTCCAACTTCTTACTGCTACAAAAATAGGGATGATAACTTCTTAGGTGAGCTTCAACAAATTATATTAAAATACTTTAATAATATATTTAAGTTTAATCATGTTTGATACATTAAACATCTACAAAATTCAATAAAACCTTGCTGGTTTAGTCCAACCCGACCCGCCTGTTTTGCCACTTCTAAGTGGACTGCGTGTTACTGGTGTAATATATTTCCTGTGGCAGGTCCCAAAGGCGAACTACGAACCTATCTTGAAGGTTTGGCGGCCCGTGATAATGTGAAGACATATGTAGAACAACACCCGTTTGGTCAAGACGTCATTGATGAAAAAAGTCCACATTGGGGCTTTTATAAGCGGGTGGTCAAGGGTCAAATTCACACGAAGAGGAAATTCTCCAAACAATAATAACTTTAAAATTATAGTTTTTTCGATCTAAAATTTTCACTGTACCTTATAAAAAGAACTTGCTTGAGCACCATGGCTTGTTGTGCTACTGGTTTTAAACACACAATTCGTTGTAGTTTAGGAGAGTAGTTGCCTTTTTTCTCAGGAATGGTTGGTTGTATCAAATGTGACACATTTTACTTGTGTATTACTCTTTATGAAAATTTCTTTATTATAAAACTTTAATAATTATTGGGCTCAAGTTCAATAGTTAACTACTTTTTTTAAACAATAGAATACACGCACACACTAATCTACTTCTAAATCTACATCTTTTGTTCATGGTGAAACTTGAACGCATGACCATAGATTAGGTTAAAAGCCCTTTGGTCAATAATTAACTAGTTAAAAGTACTATAACTGGAGAAGTTCAAACATGAACCCATTGGTCCAGTCGTCCAGATGCCATAAAATATTGGGCTCAAGTTCAATCATTAGTTTGTAAAAGAAAATAAAAAAAGATTTTGGGATGAACTAAACCAGTGAAAAGTTTATTTGAAAACCGTTTTTATTGCGAGAATCGTGAGAACCAATCTTAGCCGTTCAATTATCTCTCCTTCAATTGGATTGCTCACCCATGAATTTCTTACATGCACCCTGCCACACTCAATCCTTTCACGCTCTTCATCCATGAATTCAATTATCTAAAATGAACGACTAAGATTTGTTCTCGTAATAAAAACGGTTCTCAAATGAATCTTCCCCACCATAAATATTTACTGGTTAATTTATAATGATCGAGTTAATTTATTTTGTTGGTTTGATATTAATATATGATATCACCAGCTCTGTATCCGATATATAGTCATTTTAAAATGAGAATGATGATAAAAGATATATAGTCATTTTAAAATGAGAATGATGATAAAAGAAGAGAAATATGTGATGAGTTTAATGGTTATCTAATTTACCACTAAAGCCTTTAACTCTCTCTTTCTCCTAAAAATAATTTGAAATTATTAATTTACTTTTAAATTAAACAAAAAAGAAAACAATTGAATGAAATTAATTAGATTCTTAAATACCATTTTAAAAATGTCAAGTCAATGCAAATTAAATTTTAATCTATAAGATATTAAATACAAATTAAAAATCTCCATTTGAAACACGACACAACCTGTGTCACCCGTTTAAATATACGGGTCGGCGGGTCATTAATGCGTTGGCGAGTCAACAAGTCTAGTTTTACTAATTATGTCCCTTATTTGTCAAAATACTTAATTCAAATGCAAAATACTAAATAAAGTTCAACCCTACTTATATAGTTTAATTCAAATACAAAACTTGATGATTCTAAGAACAATTAAGCTACAAGTGATGATGACTACTTTTAGTAATTTCTAAACAGTGAAGGAACAAAAGGGAGGCAATGGATTTGTTTCTGATTAGGTTTACTATGACTATAGAATAAGACAAGAGCCTAATAGCCAAATAGAAAACATAAAAAATATATGGATAAATAGAAAAATAAAAATATCAAAAATATATACGAGTTGACGGGTCGACCCGTGAACACGCAAGCCAACCGGAACACGACCGGTTTATTTATACGGGTTGGGGTCAACCCGAAAATGACCCGAACCCGTTTACGCTCAACCCAAACCCGTTTATTTCCGTGTCAGGTTTGTGTCATGTTTCATGTCGTGATAATTGCCACCCCTATGACCTTATAGTCTAATACTAATCCATTTAAATTCAATACAATCATAGCACACGCTTTACAGTAAATTATATGTTATTATTTGTTTTGTTTTATTATGTAGATTGAACACTTGTTTTCATAAGACTAAATGTATTATGTTAGGATGTTGGAGACTAATTATTGTCATACAACTTGTATTTCATATATCAAAATTTGTACATTTTTGGTTGTTTTTATTAAGTGGTCGTTTTTTTATTTTTCTAAGTTTGGAACATTTTCGGACCATATTAAAACTAATTAGATCTTTTTACATTTATATAAAAAAAAGAACATTGTGTTAGCGACACTGAGAAAAAGAGAAGTAATTAAGTATTCTTATAACATCTTTGATCTATAAAAAACTCTTGAGTCATATATATATATATATATATATATAATTATTTATATATATATATATATATATCTGATTCCTTTATAATACATTTACAACCTTAAAAACTCTTAATCTTAAGTAACTTGAATGTACTAAAATACCCTTCTTAACCATTCCATTTTCTCTCCTAATTTACTTTAACTTTTAAAATACCTCTTTTAACCATTTCATTCTCTCTCTTAATTTACTTTAACTTTTTATCTATTTAAAATATCTCTCTAACCCTAAAACACCCCCTCACACAAACACAATTATCCACCCACATCAACATAATTTTTAAAATATTATTAACTTCTTCCTCCTTATTTCATAAATATAAATTTTTTTTCTTATTTTAATGTCTTTTAGAATTTATTTTTAAAATTAATAAAATAGTTGATACAAATAAAAAAAAAATAAAAAACTGACATTGTACGATACTTTTTCGTGACATTGAATTGCGCGAATAACATATTATTACATTTTTAAAAGCAACATGATGTAAAACTATTTGCCGTTGCAGCATTACGCGGGTACCTTGCTAATATATATATTATATATATAGGGGAGAGTTCAAACGAGAATATATATATATATATGTGTGTGTGTGTGTGTGTGTGTGTGTATCTTAGTTATTATCGGATGCTTCAATTAAGCTCAAGATATTTTTCTTTTAAGTTTCACGTACGCATTATGTTATCATATAACTTTTTACTTCAACCTAAATTTATAATATCTAAAGAAGTACAACTTGTTTTGTTTAAAGTCATATGTCTCAAAGTATTAACTAGCTAGTTATACCAGCTACATAAGAACATGTACGTGTTCCAACCGGGTATTTAACCGAAAAACCGGCACCGGTGTAGTTTAATCGGTCTGGTTTTTGGTTCTCAATGTTTGTCTAAATTGATTCCAGTTCCAAACCGGGTTTGGTCCGGTCCGGACCGATTGCTCACCCCCTAGTTATAAAAAACAATCATGTAATTGAGTAGGATTATTCGTCACTACCGTACTACGCGAGTAACATGTTGATATTGTTAATATACATGTATCAAAACTTAACGTTATCGAATTTCAAAAGCAGATATAATATTTGTAATGTTAAAGTTGAAAGATCAAATTCCACAAAATGTTACTTTCTAAATAAAGTATTTTGTAATTAGTCATGATATTATTAATTTAGAGACCAACATTTGATGTAAAATTGGCATTACATGCATGCTAGAGGGATTGGATATCGTGGCTTGTGTATATAAGAAGGACATTATTAGGCTGGACTCATTTATATTAGTTTGAGCTTGAAGCCAAATATTTTCTAATTTGGCAACTGAGCTGTTTTTATTTTATTTATTTTGTCCTTTTATATATGTATTATTCATGCCGAGTAAAAATATTAATAAATCATTATTTGGTTAAAATACGACAATTATTTTCATTTTAGAAAGAGAATACCTAATGTTTAATAGGTTAGAGGGAGTGGAGTTGGGCGTGGACGGTTGGTGTGAGACGTGCAGTATGGTGTCATGTGACTGCAGAGTTGTCATTGCGGGCTTGATAGATTTTAAGTTTTTGTGTATGAAATGAGTAGACGAGTGAGTGCGATATAATAGGTTAGGGCTTTTGTGTGATACTTAATTGTATGATGAAAGGTATGATGGGAGAAAAAATTGACCATGATGCTAAATGATAAAGCTAGTTTTGAAGGCTTGATGCTAACATAATCGGACCTAAATCACTAAATGACAGACAACATAGTTTGTCTCGATGCTAATAGCCTGCTGTAGGCCAGGCACATACATATTTTGTTACAAGCACGTTGTAACACCCCAAGGTCTGAAATATTATCTTAATTTATTATTTATTATTTAAATATTCAAAGAAGTTAGATAATTGATTGTGTTAAATAAAGTTTAGGGACTAGATATGCTAGCTTTCAAACTAGAGAGTGCAGGAACGGAAATTGCAATAAGCCATAGTTGAAAATATATATACACTTGAGTTTAAAATTTGTTAAAATAAGACACAACAAATACTTGGAAGGGGCTGGAGAAATTGTGGAGAACAAAAGAATTGTTGCAGCTGAAATCATAAGGTTAAATTTGGTTTGAATCAAATTGATATAAGGTATACTAACCCTTTTTATATGTTAAATTCAAGAACTAAGGCTTAATTAAGAAGTATTTGTTGAATTAGAGCGTCTCTATATGTTAATGGATGTTTTTTAAACAACCAAGTAGGTTTTTATGAGTGTAAGGCCGGAACATTCAAATATGATAAGAATTGGTTTATGAAAATCAAATAGCTCAAAAACACTAGCCACTCGGATGAGCAGAACATGATGTATTCGTTGTACACCGTCCGTGTAGGTATGGGGAGCCTGTGTAGAGGTACACGCCCGTATTGGATTACATGATCCATGTAGAACCCTAAGGTAACACAGGCTGTGTAATCACTTGTAGTAATGTAAGGTTAGAACTATACGGCCTTGTAGTGTGTATATCATAATAGAATGTTGTCTTCTAAATTAGTATTTATTATTATTGATTAGGAAGGAACTACACATGTGACTCCTTGATTTAAAGATTATTGTGTGATTAGCCCCAATTGTGTGAGTATATTGAACTTTACTATAAATGTGTGATGAATGAAAACTATACATCATAGTATTTGATACTAAATATGTGATACATTACAATATATGATACATAATAATGTACAATTAAGACTTGGTACTGCTGCTTCAACGATCTTCCATATTGGGGGAGGGCACTCTAGATGTCCTATTCCACGGCTGGAAGTACATGAGAGCAAGCACGAATGTTAGCCTTGTCATGAGCTCCTGCTCGTGACCAAGCTCGGGTGCAAGAATAAGTGTCTGGAGGTCGAATTAAATTAGATTAGTAAATGAAGAGAGAGAGAAACACTAAACCTTGTACACTTGGATGAAAATGTGTTTTTATAACAAATGGGTTTGGTCATTACCCATCGGGTGCTGACCTATTTCCCATCAGTCGCATTCTTGATCCGTTGGGCTTTGTCCATTTGTATTTAATGAAGCCTGGTGATATTTACAGTAATCAGATTTTGTCTTCTTGTGAGTGCTGTTTTATGGAAATACTTTTTATTTTATAAATACTTTTTATGGGAATCTGTCTTGAGATATTCTCCAATGTGCTGGACCTATGTCCTGTCACGGAGATAGGTACGTATATACACCTCAGGTACTAAGGGAAGGAAAGAGAGAGATCCAATATGTGTCGATATAGCAATACCTAAGCTTATAAGTTTTACAGATTACATATGTTTTTTGTTATTACATGTTATAGTAACTTATTAGTTAAGTATGTTTACTAGGCGAAAACTTACTTTATTTAATGTTTCTATATTTGAAGGGGACAGGGAATGGATTAAGGTAAAGCCCCAACTACCTGATACGAAAGATAGCTCCTAATATGGAAGAAATAGAACTTTTGTGATATCTTGGTTTATAGTATGATATATGTAACTAGTAAACAATACATTTTCAGTTATAACTTTTGTGTATATATTAAAGTTTCTAGAATATGGAATATAAATATTAGTATTTTGTAAAAAAAATGGTCCTTACAATTAACGTTTATTTAAAAGGTAATACGATATTAAATAATAATAATTTCTTTTGTTCATACACCAACGACATGATTATATTTGATTATTTTTTCTTATTATAAGATAAAAATGATGAGATAAGTGTAAAATAGTCACTAGCATTTATATTGATAGTGGTTATATAAAATAGACATTGACGACTAGGCAAGAACTTATGAAAAAGTCATTTATCCTAATACTGCTCTCATATTTATTGAGATCATATTGCACCTGTCATGCTTATGACCCTGAAATATCTAGCGTTTGGTAATATCTACATTTTACAATAGCCCCCTTTAGGTACTCATCGTACTCGATGAGGTTTCACCACCACCACAAAAGGCAAATGAGATGCTTTAATACCACTTATAACACTTCGTCTATCACAACACAATATTGTCCATATTGTCTTATTGGCAAACAACTTTGTTTTTGTCCCAGACAAGTACCTGCTGGGTCATCCATTTTGGAAATTAATACTCTTGTTCAAGTGAACTTGACTGCAAAGTCTTAATTATTAGATTGTCATGCTTATGACCTGAATACACGTATGTTGTATCTCTTAAGGTTAAAATTTCATTATGTTCCCAACATATCTTTCATTCATGGGTGATGTTGAATTTTTCTAAGAAGTTGAAGCTGAGAAGATCAGTTACTCGGACTAAAATTAAAAATAATAAGAAAGAAGAAGTAAGTAAGAAAATAAAACTTGTGGAGGCAATGCAAAGCCAATGCAAAGCCGAATCAACAAATTTAAATTAATGTCTAGGTTAGGCTATTATTTTTAATAAAATAATTTTTTGAGTTTAGCTATTTTATTAGAAGATATAAATAAATTTGAACTTCATGTTTTTAATGTGATATATTTATTTCATTTTGTCAAATGTAGATTCTCATAATTTTTTAAAAAAGTAGGTAGGTCATAGACCCGAGTGGGTTACACCTACGTTCGCCCGTGGACGACATGGGAAGGTGTGGGATGACAACCGGCCATGATCTAGCGCCCTAGTGGTTGCGGCAATAGAGAAGGTAAGTAAAGAAAGAAAAAGAGAGATGATAAAAACAGTAAAGATTTGATACAATGTATAATAATCAAAACTATAATTAATATTTCGTATAACCAATCAACTATTAATAAATACATAAAATAGAATAAAGAGTGGAGATCATTTTAAATAGTAACAAGATCAAATTTATGTATACAATAAAACCAATCTAAATCCTTATAGGATTTTGCTAAAAGTTTTATTTTTATTTTTATTTTGAAGAAAAAAGGAACACATGAAGAGTGAATTAGGTGGATGATCGTAAACAAAGCATGTGCAATTAGGTGACTTTTGATCTCATTATCTGGCAATTTTTGTAAACTGATTTTACTTGACACTGACCTTTGACTTTGATTTTCTTTTTCTTTCAATTTAAACAAGATATTTTTCAAGATTAACAACTCGGTGTGACAATATATGTAATCAGTTGATTTTATTTGTACTCTTTATATATTTAAATTAATCATTTATGATATGATATGTATGAGTGTATGACCTATATTAAAAACTATAATTGATTAATATAACATGTTTTATATATAAAGAAAGGAGGAGTTTAAATAGTAAGCACACAATTTTACTAGCTAAAATTTATGTTGTTATGAAATGTTCAATCTTTTGATCTAACCCAATAAGCCCATAAAGAATATACTTCTTAAAACATTATGCTTAAACATTTTATTATATGCTAATTATATTTACTTTAAAAAGAGGCAAAAAGATAAAACTTTGTACAGATTATAAACATAAGAAAAATTGATACTCAACTTTTTTTATATAAAAAATGTTTTTTTTAATTGTAACAACCAAGAATCCTCACATATGTGTACACAAACATAACAATTACTTGATGAAAAAAATGCATCAATATCAAATTTATTCTAGATTACATGTATCATTATTTATATCTTTCTTTTTTTTATATATATTTTCATTTTTTTCTTAAGAAAATATATCTATCTATTTATATAATAAAAATCAGAAAATTGTAATAAATAATTAAATAAAAGAGAAAAATGTAAGCAAATTTAGAAACCAGCAGTGGGGATGTTTCTTGGTTAAAGAGTCTTTTCACATCATGTCTTGGTTGTCTTGCTTCCTTATACAACCAAATAACTTGAACACACATCTTACTTTCTAATCTTATTTAAAAATTTCTATTTATGGTTGCTTGACATTAAAATAATTTTTAGGCCAAAATAATAGCAAGAGGTAAAAATGGGACCACTCCATTATTTATTTACTTAACCGATTATTTTAAAAAGAATTATAAATATAGTAATATTATATACATATAATAAATTAACGTAAAGATGTCTTATATATTTTCTCTCTCATATTATTCATCATTAATTTTATTACTTGTCATCATATTATATTAGACATACATTTAAACACATATTTTTAACCCTACAAATCACAAAATGATGCGAGTGTTATATTGTTTTAATAATCACTTTCTATAAGATAGTCATTAATACTTGATACTAATTAATTTAAATGCCTAGGCATAAACAACTTTTGATAAATTTAAATGTCTAGGCTTTTTTTTTTTACTTTAAATTGCCCTATGTTTGTTCCACTATTATAATACTATCCAAGATAGATCTACTTTTGGAATCAATGTAATGAAGGATGAATTGCATTCTTTCGAAATTTTAGCATTATTACAAAACTAGTCCAAGGCTTTTATGAAATCCTCTTTGATCTCGCGGAGTAGACGAAGAACGGTTGAAAAATAAGAAAATTGATAAAATTACCTTCATTTTTAATTTATAATAACATAAAAACAATAACATTTTAAATTATATTAAAAAAAAGGATGTAAAAAGTGATAAATATAGTAGATGCGTCATATTTTATAGTCTTTAGATCAAAATTTCAAAAACACGAATGTGTTATACATGTTCTTCCTGTATCCTGCCTTATCCTGCCTATATATATAAATATTAACGATACGAAATGCGAATGATTTTGCGAAGGGAATATACATAAACAAAAGTCAATTTTTGCGGCTTATTTTTTATTTAATATGTAAATTTGATTTTTTTTCTTTTAAATTTAGGATTGATTTATATAATTAAAATTTATTTTTTAAATTTCTTAGGTTTTAGATGTAATGACTTTAAGCTGAATGCAATATTTTTAAATAAGATGTAATTGTTTTTTAAACCAGAAATTATTAAATTTTTCAATAAAGATGTAGTAATTTTAACGGTATCTTATGTTTATTAGCCGAGATGTAATGATTTTAAGTTGAATGTCATGATTTTATAGACAAAATACAGTGTTCCTAGCGTTCCTATTTTAAGACTGTTTCTATTAGATCCCCATCATATATATATATAGGCAAAAGTTCAAACGAGAACTGTTTTTTCATACGAGAACTGCGAGAACTGTTTTTAACGCCATTAATGACTCATTAATAGGGATATTTTGGTAATTTATATATTTACCCAACCGTGAATTGCGTCCGGGTGAGCCGTCATTAACTTACGAGGCTTGATTTTCCCGAAATAACCCTCACAGTTCTCGTTTGAACTCTACCCTATATATATATATATATGTATGTATGTATGTATGTATGTATGTATGTATATATAGAAATATGATCAATATATAACCTAGTTGAATCATAGAATCTAAAAAACAAATCTTGACCATTGGATTATCTAAATTAATGGTTAAGATTTGAATGTGGTAATTCTGTAAATTATATGAAGATTATATTAGGTAACTGCATAATTGAGGCAAATATAGAATTCTGTTTTGATCCTATTTATGGCTCCACCTCCTGAAAAATGCAAAATGAGAACCAAAATGCAAATTATTGGGTTATTTGCATGTTACTGACTTAATATTATTTGCATTTTCGGTTATTTGCATTTTTGTTATCTTCTTTTATGTTGGTTGCATTTTGTATTTTTGTCAATCAATTTGTATTTTTATTATCTGTTTTTATTCATTTTCGGTAGCATTTGCATTTTCGTAAGAAAAAAGTTTAGAAAACATTTCAATCTTGGTCTTGAATTAAAGAGAATAAAAAACTGAATCTAATGGTATATTTTTTTTGCTAAAATTCTTAAACATGAATATATTATGAGAATTTGGATATTTAGTAGGATTTTTTTTAAATAAAAGTTTGGAGGTTGAATGAGAGAGAGGGACATGTGTATTAATTTGTAATTCTTTTTCTAGTTTTATCCTTAATTTTGATGTCACGTGTCATCACTAGGTTTGTTTTTTAGGTTCAATGAATAAGCAAAGTTCTATGTATAACCTCACCCTATATATATATACTAGTATGTTACCCGCGTAATGCGGCGGCGATAACTAATTGTCTAATTCATTCTCGATAACATGTCCGTTTTCGGTAACGTAGGGTATGGTATACACACACTATGATGACGTCGAATAATTTCTATTTGCAGCATGTCCATTTTGTTTTCTTCTTTTCCATTTTATTTATTTATTTATTATCTATCAACTCTTTCGTTAATTTCTAAGTAAACTTTGAAAAACAATAAAATAAGAAAAAGAAACAATCTCTACTTATAAAATAAGATGATAAAAACATATCAATGACTTGGTGAATTGTGTTGATTTGAATGAGAAATTGTGTAGGTATGAGATAATATATTAGTGTCTGGTTGGTGTATTTTAAAAAATGTAAAGATATTTAAGAATATATTGGTAATTTTCTAATACTTAAAATTTAAGAGTTCAAGTAAAATAATATTAAATATATTATAAATTAAACTTTTTATTTTACTTATGAGTGTTTATAAATTTGGTTACATGTTATCAAGTTTATGAGTTTTATTATTATACGAATTTTCTAATACTTCAATTAAATTATTTGGTATTTGATATAATATTTAAAATAATATTTCTATGGAGGTTTTTTTATTTAGTTTTTAATTTGTGTAATATCTTATAGGTTGAAATTTAATTTATATTGAGTTGACATTTTTAAACATTATTTTTATAGAAAGTTTAGTTATTAAAATGGTATTCAATGGTTTCCTTTTAAGATTTAAATAAGGGGTAAGTTAGTAATATCAAATGACTTAAAATGTAAGAGATTAAGACATTTAGAAGAGAGAGTGTTAAATGTTTTATATATTAGTATAAATATATAGTGAAAAGTTCATTTGAGAACCGTTTTTATTGCAAGAACCGCGAGAATCAATCTTAGCAGTCCAATTCCTCCTCTTTCAATTGGATTGCGCACCCATGAATTCCTTACATGCACCCTGCCACACTCAATCCTCCCATGCTCTTCATTTATGAATTCAATTATCCAAAATGAACGGCTAAGATTGATTCTCGCGGTTCTCGAATAAAATTGGTTCTCAAATGAACCCTCCCATATATATATATATATATACGCACACCGTTTTTAATGGAATGAAAAGTGTTTCTTTTTCCTAAAGGAAATGATCGGAAACTTCAATCCACAAAACTTTTATGCTCTTTCACTTCTTTTCATGTGATGAAAAAGGATAGCAAGGAATCTTGACTTGCAAATAACAATCGCTTAACAACTTGTAACCCTTGTTTAATGCTTACACAATCTTCAAGCCCCTTTTTAGAACCCTAGAAGAATGTGCCAAATGTTATAACTTCCCATCCAATTAATATCCATAAACAATAATTTAATTTCTTATGTAAGAATCACACACAATATCCACTCCTAACCCAACTAAAACTTCTAACATATATATAACAAGGAAATACCAATTTATTTGGTTTGAGGGTTTGCATCTAAGGGTATTAGTTTGATAACAATTTAAGTACAGATTCGAAAAAATGTGATAGATACAGGTAAAATTAGGTATCATTGACAACGTGTACCTATATTATTTCGAAGCGTGCAAAAATAAAACGCGACCATGGTGGGTCATTGTGTAGCTAAAGTGGTATGCTAATGGGACTTGATATTAGTTTAAACATAGTAGGTTTAATTTGATTGATGCCAAAGATATGGGGCTAATGGTTGGTGAATGCTTAGGGAAACAAAGGCAAGCAATCCTCATGTGATCCCTTTAAGCATGTGAAGATGCACCCAAGACCAACCATCACAGTCAACTACTCCACCCTACCCTACCTCCACAAAAACAGGTTTTCTTGGATAGATGGATATATACCAAGTACATAAGTACATACATTTAAAGCATGCATGCTTTACATCACTTGTACTTTGATAATCATGTATGTAGACAATCATTGTACTGCTGCCTATGTGCATGGAGCCAGCCACATGATGAATGTATTCTACTCCTTTAAAAGGTGAATCATTTTTCTCATGATTCCACAAAACTAGTTGCATACCCACATACAAACTGAATTTTTAATTAATACAAAATCTCGAATCATTTAATCAAACAAATTATATTATTAATTTAATAATATAATCTTTTTATAAC
Organism: Dittrichia graveolens; assembly: GCA_038502395.1. Classification (NCBI taxonomy): domain Eukaryota; kingdom Viridiplantae; phylum Streptophyta; class Magnoliopsida; order Asterales; family Asteraceae; genus Dittrichia; species Dittrichia graveolens. Next base: position 21,687,627 of record JARJIL010000004.1, read on the forward strand.
TATATTATACATATACATTCACATACCTCCTTAATAAAGAGTAATTTAGTAATTTCAGTATTTGTTAATTAAAGATATATCTACTAGCAGTATATAACATTTTCCCTTTTATAGGAAAATGTTAAAAGCGACAAAAATGTTGTTACAAGTCGATGTGTTTTAACCGGTGCTTGATCTGTCTTCTTACTCAACACCTTCATCTTGCCCCCAATGTAGGGAGGCCGTCATATTTTATTACATCGCCAACCTACTCTTCTCTCGTGATGGCTTGTCATCCTCTCCTCTCGTCATCTCATCATGACCTTTTTCTTTTTTTCTCAATGGTCGATGATAATTATAGAAATGTAGGTCTAATGATGTGTTAGTGATGTCAACGTGACGATTAGTGATGACAAAATATCAATTATTATTATGTGTGCTCTAATGACCTTAAGGTAATTGCTCCAGATTTTTTTCTTCTTTTGCGAAGACCCGCTTACACGTAAATGTTATCTCCGCAAAGGACGAACGAGTACTACTAGTAAGCACAAAGTAAATCTACAACTTATTTTCAAAACTAGCTTTGCACCATAGTGGTGAAGGCTAGCAATTTTTTGAGTTCAAACCTAACAACCTAAAAATGACTTGTTTAACGGTAAAAACGTAATATTATAAAAAAAATTTAAAAGTTAAAATTTTAATTCTGAAAAGAAGATTGTGAATTCAAATTGGGGAATGATATTCGAGGGTAATAATATATGTCACACAAACAAAATCTTAAAAAGTTAAAGATTAAAGTTAAAACAATTCCATTGCGTTTTGGTAATTGAAATTTTGACTACATCGTTTTGGTATTTTGGCATTTGATTACTTCTTAGTTGACTATTTTTGATTGGCTTTATAATTGTTTATAATGATGAGTTATTTAAATTTTATTTCAAGAGTTTAATGATATTGTTTATTGGTATTTGGTAGATGTGTAGTACATTACATTGTTTATTATATTCTTTTATATAAGTTGAATAAAAAAACAAAACAAAAAAACAAACACAGAGTTCAAAATTCGAGTCAAATCGAAACGAACATTAAATTTTTAAATTTGAACCGAAACAAAAATCATATTCGAAATTTATATTCCAGAAATTCGAATGAAAACTGTATTCGAAGTTCAAGTCCAATCGTAACGAACACGACCTGAATCCGACACAGAAAAAAAGATACGACTCGAACTTAACACGAATATAAATAAGTTGACATGAAATTAACACCAACCTAGTAACTCGAATCTGACCTGAACAAGCATGTTCTGAAACATATCTTTGCACATGCTACAACTAATTTTTGACGTATACAACATTTATGAAATACACATACATAACTTGCACTTTCATGTAGTGAACCAAAAGGAACTATGAAATAGAGTATAAAGTCAACATCTTCTTTATAGTTTATACTAATAAATAGCAAAGTACAATAAATTACCTGCTTATCTACAACATAAAATGTTATTCATGGCAGGCTGGATGATGTTATCAAAGAGGCTAAGTCGATAAAACCGGATTAGAAAACATAGACACCATTTATACGCAACAATTATTACTTCAGACGTAACAAAAAGACTCTCTTAGAACATTTATATCGTTAAAAACATCGATAAAAAGAATAAGTAAACCGTCTTTTTATTTTAGAGTAGAGATATAATTATCTATATATTACCTTTATCTACCCAGTACAGACATGATTGAGTTTATGTTGATGATGTAGAAATCTAAGTCATGTGATGGACTGCAGAAGAGTTTAGAAACTGCAATTAGAAATTAGACAAGCTACATGCACTTTGCTAGTAAAAGTGTAAAATGTAGCCATCTTCAACTGACAAACTCCACATGAAAGGGGCCACACTGCAGACCCCATCCACATTACTTTGTCCACATGGATGTGCAGATCTGACCACATCCACACCCAAACTCACAAAAAGGAATATAAATATAAATCTAAATATAATAATAAAACTGTCACCACACTTCCCTCTTAATCTTGAAATTTGCCACCCAATTCACTTCCCACATAAAATAATCCAACAATGCTTCCATATATTGCTTCAAACTCCCCTTCCTTCTAATTAAACCTCTAGCAGCCTCTTTTGATCATCAAAATAATATAAAAACAAGCAGCAGCAGCAGCAGAAGAATGCTATTCTTTCTTTCTTCGACCCGATTTCGTACACAAAGACTGTTTTCATTTAAAAAATAACTTGAACCCGCAATCACTTTATTATGGAATAGTAACATTAAAAGTTATTATTTCCTTATAAAAAGGGGGAGTGAAAAAAAAAAACTGTTTGGTTCTGTACATTTTCTGTGCAGCTTAACAGAACAATCATAACTCTCTGTACAATTTAACAAGAAAAGCATCTCCTGTTTTTGTTCTGTGTTTTTTTTTCCTCTCTTTATAAATAAAAAGAGAACATAAGGTTTTTAAATTCTTAATTGTGAAGAAAATAGCAGTGGGAGTGGTGCAAATGGCTACTAAGGGTGCATATGCACTAACAGAAGATAAACAAGGGCTGCAGAAGAAGTTAGGATGCATGAATGGAATTTTTCAGCTCTTTGACAGGCGTTACCTTCTCGGTCTACACCGTTGCAGGAGCCAGAACAGGCTAACTCCAGGTGCATATTCATATATTTGCATTAAATCAATGTGTTCTTACTGTATGTGTTTAATTGTATGTGTGCATTATTCATCTGCAAACTGTTTGCTAAGATCATATAAAGTATTCTGTTATGTGGTAGTATACGAATAGATTTACTACATTTATTTTTTCGGCTTACGAGCTTATTAAAATTTTGATATTGCTCAAAAGCCAATTTTTTTGGGCTTATGAGATTATCAATTAAGCTTATGGCTTATTTAATTTAATCAATGTTCTAAAACTCGGGTTTTTAGTTGACCTGGTGTAACGAGTGGGTAACGGTTCAACCGGTTGAACCACCTGGTCAACCCGGTTTTATACACATATATGTGTTTCTAAGTTAGAGCTTTTGTGAAAACAGCTAGATAACTGTATGGTTGATAGAGCAAAAAAGAAAATACATCAATGCAAACACCAAATGCTACAATTACAACACAAAGGGCTAAATATTTCTATAAAAATCATATGCATGAAACAATATTCTATATAATCACAAATACTAAGAATTACTAAATGCTATTCAGGTCAAGGTGAAAATGGTCAGGAGGAGTTCAAGAATTCATCAGAGAAAGTCAAGGTAATGACCAAGAATTAAAATAATAGCTTTTACCATATCTAAACATGATCAGAAGTATTAATAGTTAAAGTTAATTTTGAAAAATACAGGATACAATAACAAAGAAGGTGATGATAGAAAAGAATAGAGCCTCTGTTGAATCATCAAGAAACTCGTTTTCTTCTTCTTGCTCGTCTACCACATTCTCCTCGTTCGATTGTAGTAAGAGAGTTCAAAATGAATGGCAAATTCCCTCCGAACCCATATCTCCAAACTCACAGAAAAAACAACCAGATTGGTGTCTACAACCACCTGATATCAGAGACGTGGTTAAAGACTCGATAGCTAGAGAGATTCGCGTGACAAAAGATGCACGCGTTGGTCCTGTTATGAAGTATATTGATTCCCCAAGGCCCTTCATACACCAAAAATCCATTCAATATGATAGAAAAGACCAAAACCTTACAAAGATTAAGAAAATTTCATCAAAAGAAGTCAAGGAGATAACGCGATTTTCTTGTGATGAAAGGGAATCAAAATATTCATTGAAGTCAAGTTTCAAAGTTAAAGAACTTCCAAGGCTATCATTAGATAGTAAGGAAAACTCAAACAGGAATTCAATGAATGAGTCAAAAAGTGAGCCAGGAAGTAATAAGAGACCATCATCAGGTGTTGTGGCTCGGTTAATGGGTCTGGAGAGTTTAACAACAGACTCCATTTGTGAAGTTGAGACCATGAAGATTAATCCTGCTATTAGCGAAAAATTGGTTTCAGTTTCTCCAAGGGTGTACTTTATACAGGAAGGCGGTGACCCAGGCTCCAAAAAACCTTCCGTATATGGTGAAATGGAAAAAAGGTTGAGCGCAATCGAGTTCAAAGCGTCAGGGAAGGATCTCAGAGCACTTAAGCAGATACTTGAAGCAATGCAGATGACAAAAACAGGGTTAGAAAACAAAGAGCAGTCTCTGGACATCCAGAAAACCGAACAAATAGGTTCACCAACCATCAAGGGGACTAGCTCACCAAAGAGACGTCAGATCCTGAACCGAGGTGTGAAACCAGCCAAGATGGATACAGAGTCTATGATGGTCACAAGTGTTCATAATGTTAACCACAAGGCTAGAAAGCAGGTAAAGGATCAGACTCCAAAGAATAATATTGGTAAGGCAACTGGTAGGACACCAAGATCACTTTCACCTTCAAGCCCAAGAGAGTACCAGACTAGAGAAAAACCTGTATCCAGCCCAAGACTGCAAAGGTCAGAGAATGGTATGGGCAAGGAATGTTTCAAGGGGCCATCATCTCATTCGAGCAGAGTCAAAAGACAATCTGATTTGAAGACCAGACACCCGAAAATCAAGCCCATTGATCCAATGCAAAACAATAAGCAATCATGTAGATACAGTGATGAAACAAGAAACCCGAGCCAAGATGGTGGTACAGTTTCCTCTAAATCAGCATGTAAACAGGAAGTCACACAGGCGAGTGAGGTTAGTTCAGTTAACTGTTCAACATATTATACATGCATGTGTTTGTTACAAAAGTGATTATCTAAACATGCATCAGTTTTTCCCTTTTAGAATAACTTTGATGAAAGATTGATAGAAGATAAGTCAATGGTTGAACTTGCCAAACTTACCATGGAACAAGTGAGTCCCGTCTCAGTTCTTGATGCATTTTATGCAGAAGAGATACCATCTCCAGTTAAGAAGAAACAGAATGCTTTTAATGGTACATTTCCTCACTAGCCACCTATATATTTATTAAAATAGTGAAATTTAACAAGAAACATATGAAATGGAAAAAATTTAGAGTATTTGCACAATATGATTCAGTTAGATTAACAAACCGACAATTTTCACTTGTGTGTTACTTTCAGATTATAACAACGTATGCGTTGATGAAACGGAATGGAATCAAGCGGGGATCTATAACTTGGTGAACAATACAGATGCAGATGAGTTCCACCAAACTGAGTTATTGAACTCCACTGACACGGAAGCTATTGTCAGCGAGATTGCAAAATCTTCATGCGAAAGCACAAATGGCGACCATGTATACATCCGTGACATACTATTAGCATCAGGTCTTCTAAAAGATCCAGATTCTGCTGTCAGGATAACCCAGCTTCCTTCAACTGGCAGTTTGATAAAGCCTGAGTTGTTTGATATTCTGGAGAAAACAAATGATGAATGCCCAAGTTTTAGAACCAATGACAAAATCAGAAGAAGAATGATATTTGATTCTGTGAATGAGATTCTTTTCCATAAATTAGCAAATCCAGGTTTCTCTGGAGAAAGATGCAGGAGACTTATGAATGGAGATAAGCTATTGAAAGAATTGAGGTCAGAAATAGATAATCTCCAAAGTAGCTCTCAGAAATGCATATATGATGAGGATGATGAAGTAAAAAACCTTGTAAGTGCAGATGTGAATAAAAGTTTAGAAGGTTGGAACAGGTTCTGTTATGAGGTTTCAGGACCAGTTTTAGATATCGAGCGTCTTATTTTTAAAGACTTGATTGATGAGGTTGTGAATGCTGATGAAATTCCTGTTCAAGATCGGCCAGGGAGACATTGTAGACGATTGTTTTCCATGTAAAAGAGGACACTGAATAGTGACATGTATCCACTGCTAATAAAACTGTAACTAAGAACAAATATAAACTACCTTATTAATTTAACTACTTTTGTGTACATGTTAAAGTTCCTTCTCTACATGTTTTTTTTGTTTGTTGTCAAATAATCATATTGTCATGACCTGCATAAGCTCAAGGCATTGCTCCCAAAGGTTGACTTCGGAAATCGGAAAGTTCTACATAGGTCAAGAGTCCTCAAGAAATCTCAAGAAGCTTGTTACTTCTAGTCTTGAAGAGTGTATAGAATGTATGCACAACCTTCATTGTAAATATGTATAGAGTTTTTAGTCATGTATTTATAGACATTGGATTAGATAGATCTAAGTCATCCATTTAGGAGGTAGAGCTCTATATAAAGACAGGTCTAATTTGGCCAACCATATATGTATGTGTAGTTCATTTCTCTCTTGTAATTAAGTTTCCTTCTTACAATCAAGGTCCCTTTCCCATTTAGTCCTGTACTTTACTTGCATTGTATTTTTTTTATTGCAATCCTTGAACTGTTTACGAGTTAAGGATTGAAAATTGTGATACAATGAGTTAATTACTACCCACGCGTCACAGTAGGAATTTGGAATGAACAAAATATAAAGCTAACATCTCAACACAAATGTTTTAAAATAAAACGAAAATTAAAACACTTAAGATTGCAATACGCTATTTGATCATATTCAAAATCAATTCAGATTTATTTTTCATATTACATAGAACATAAATATCATTACTCTTTACGATCATAAAATGTTTGATAGAACTATTATAATGTGTTATTATAAAAAATAGAAATTTAATTTAACGATATAATATTGAAAACACATTTGCTAGTCTGCTAGAGGCTTGGGATTATAGTAGAAATGTAGGAAAAAAAAGAACCAAATGACATGAGGTTGTCAAACCATTGACATCCAAGCTAGGCACCAACAAATTTGCTAGTTTCTTGTCACTCAGCCATATTTAAGTTTCTTGTCACTCGGCCGTATTTATTAACATTTTTTAATTCTCATGTATATTATAAATTAAAAAAGAAATCAACAAAGAAAAATAAATCCGTTAAGGTGTATTTATTGAAGTTTACAAAGAAAATATGTTAACTTAGATTTATTTTGTAGTAGTTAAAAGAACTTTTTTTAAGGAATTTCAAAGTATTGAAATGATTAGTATAATGGATTAATTTATGTTAAAGTCAAATAACTCAACTCACAAAAAAACTATGGGGAGAGGGATAACACTTTTACCAAAAAAATAAAGAAGGTGAGCTAAATAGTTAATGGGTTTTGAACCCAAAGCATCTAGTTGAAAGTGATAGAAGTTTTACCATCTCATCCAAGAAACTTAATTGTCCGATGATGTCCTCTTTCTTAATATATATTATTATATAATTGGCCTTTTCCAGCCAACTTCCATCGTCTTCTAATTTATCCTTGCACACACATTTGACAACTCTGTATCATCATTTCAGGCCAACTTCAATTGTGGCTAATTGTCCATCTCTGGATAATTTTCGGCTACAATTTGATGGGGGGTAGAAAAAAACAAACAAGTGTTACCAAAAATAGTGATACCATAACCAACTTTTCATATTGTCGATTTTAAGGATTGAACATTGTGATACAAAGCTAAACACCAACGTTGTCACCACCTCCAACATTAACAACTTTAAATTGAATAACCTCAATAGTGCACACCAACCCATACACACCCTTATAATGTGGTTTTACCGTTAAGTACATCTACACAATGCATAATGTGATACAGTGAGTGTGAAGTAAAAATTGATCTACTTGAAAGTTTAGGGACACCATTGAGGCACAACGTAAATATCAAGAAACAGTCCAAAAACAAAAAGAAAAGGCTTCAATTAGTAACAAAAAATTACAAACATCTGTCAACAAGTAAATTATGATTCTTTCTTTAACCTTCAAACTTAACATAGTAAACTTATATAACCACATTACCGGACAATAAGTGATCACAAGCTCACTGTAGCATTACCAACTCTATCCAACCCCTCAACCAATCTTCTTTTAGCCGATTTCGCTCTATAACACCAAATCTCAAAAGCTTCACTCAAATCAGGATATTTTATTTGCTCCCCATTCATCCAATCTGCTAAAATATCAGCTTGATCATTTGACGGGAGTGCTAATAGTAGTGCAACTATCGCCCCTTCAATATTCTGGCATAAATCGTCATCCATCTTGTAAGGATACCCGGTTTCCTCATTCCCAATCGAATCAAGGACAGGCTTTGTTTTTCTAACATATGGAAGCCATGTTTTCAATAATTTTACACGATGCTCTGGTGGAATAAGCACATTCCCATACCCAACTGCATCTAATACCTTCCAGTTTAGTTCAATAATCTTTAGTTTCAAGCCCCACAAGCTACTTTTCAATAATTTATCTTCTAAAATCCCGATTATCCTACTCGAAAAGTCAATCCATTTGTTAACAAACTCTTTCATTAGGCCCATTTTTAAAAGAATGTTACATATCCAACCAAGATCCGAAAGAGACTGCATTGCTCTCTTTTCTGTTGTCTCATTGTCGGTCTTTGAAAGGAAACAAGAAAGTTCTTTATCAAATAAAGAACAAATGTTCATAAGTCCCTTCTTTGACTCTGATTTGACTTCTTCATCTGCTATAACTAATGGGATCTCTTCATCATCATCACCTAACATGTACTCCACTTGTTCTTGAGCTGAAGTTTTCAGCTCATCACCAAAAGGAGGTGATGGGAAAACAATTGAGGTGGCAAAATGGATGGCAGAAATGAACACATTTTTCGTGGCGGTATAATCAACCGGTTGAACACGAGCTAATATGGGCATTGCTACAAGACCCAGTTTTGAAACTACTTTCAAAATCAATTCTTCTTCTTTATCTTCCCACGGGATAGCTTCCAAGTATTGAATGCAACTTTCCGTGATTTCTTGACAGTTAAATTCAATTGCTAACTGAAGAACACCAAGAGCAGAATGAACAGAATTCCAAGATTCCAATAGAGAATCTTTGGAAAGATAAAGACATTTTAATAGGTCGACATGGTGCTCATAGTTGCTATCCAAACAATAGATATCAATAAAAGCACCACAATTTGAATCAGAGTTTCTCTGCAAAAAACTTACTTCTTAATTTGAGGATTGATGAATGTGAATGAAACAACTCGGGTTTTCCTTTGTTGTTTCTTAGACGTATAGTGACGTCACTTGTGTTTATGTTGTTAAGCCAAAAAGACACTGAAAAACTTTCCATGTGTTAGATAGGTATGCTACCAATTTCATGCTTTCTGCAACAGATAAATGAATCCGTCTCAGTTTCAAAAAATCTTCTATATGTAACCTCGAAACTTGAAGAATTCACAATGTTTTATAGCTGAAAACTTGAAATCCAAAATGTATAGAAAAGGAATGAAATCTAAGTGAAAAAAATATTGATTAATAAATTCTGAATCATTGAATATAATAGTTAAGAAATTATACAACTCTACAGATCATATGCAAAAGGAAAGTATTAGTTGTTTTTCCATAGAAGTTTTACTAGTCCATATCCCAAAAGTCAATATATGACCTTGTCAAGGTATTCAAACATTAAACTCGAAATTTGAAAAGGACATTGTCAAAATCTGTACTTCAATAGTGAATGAAACAAATATTCTGTACTCGTAATATATAAAAATTTATCTTTGCATATACAGTATCATGATCAACACAACTTCATTGTTCAAATCATCAAATAAATATTCACAAATCACAATTACTAACACGAAATGAATTCATAACCCTATTACAGTGTAATTAATTCACACAATTAACACACATTTTAATTTGATCAAAAGAAAACTCATTTTCACATAACCCATTTTCGGATAATCATCGTACGAACTAGGAATGACAACGGGACGGGTTTTGCATTGCCTGTACCCGACCCTGAAACTGAAATATATCCCCGTCCCCAACCAGAAGATTAATCCCCGACCCCGACCCGAAAATTGGAAAAAAGTTCATCAGCACAGCCCCACTAAATATCGAAACCATCGACAAAAAAACTGAAAAATCATGTTCAGATACAATCATACAAACTAAACCTAAATTGACGTTGGAAGGTGATTTTAGGAATGACAACAGTCTCCGGTTATCAACAAGAAACAGGAATCCTTTCTTCATAAAATGAAAAATTAATAACTTATGGTTTTTAAGTTGAACTGGAGATTAGTATATCGACTAATTCGCAATGATAATTCACAGATTATACAACTACCACAATAATTTCAATCAACTGAAGTTCAATAGTTAATCTACCTAGGTTTGGGTTTGGGTTTGGGTTTGGGTTTGATTGAAAACTCAAACCCGGTAATTCACAACAGTATAGCCTAATACCAAGTAAACTACATGTTACTCGCACTAATACTCAATTCTAATTAGGATCTACAAGAAAATTTTAGAATTTAGGATTGTTTACCTATGCAGATTGGGAGCGAGAGTAGAGATATCGAGATCGAGAGTTGAGAAATCAAACCTTCGTGACCTTATGCATCGACTGTTGAAAAAATATGACGAATCCACGAGGACGACGATCAAGAGCAGAGAAATGGAGAATGCCTTTGGCAGTAGAGATCGATTGAAGTTAGAAGAGTGAAGAGAGTGCTAAGTAAACCCTAAAGGCATATATATATATATATATATATATATATATATATATATATATATATATATATATATATATATATATATATATAGAGGGAAGAGATCAAGGAAAAAGAAAATTAAAATAAAAAATATAAAAAAGATGATTATTTGACCATTTTTCGGTATATATATCAATTGATAATCGTTAGTTCATCATCTTTATTGATTAAAACTAGTTCTTGATTTCTTTTTATTGAATCCAACATATTCATCACTTTTTAGATGAAAGCATTTTGTTTATCAACAAATTATTCCAAAATTTTCTTTTCAAAATCTGTATTTGAAATCAAAAAGAAATTGATGAATAACTAGTTTTAATCAATAAAGATGATGAACTAACGATTATCAGTTTATATATATACCGAAAAATGATCAAATAATCATCCATTTTACACTTTTTACTTTAATTTTCTTTTTATTTGATCTCATCTATATATATATATATATATATACACTAGTGGGGTACCCGCGCAATGCGACGGCGGCGAATAAAGAGGAGGTTGTGATGAGTTTTGTACAGAATAATCACAAAGAGCAAATATGAGTTTGTGAATATTCCTTGCGAGATGAAGATAATATGAGTTTGTGAAGATTCTTTGCGAGAGCCACTTTGAAATTAAAAATTAAATTGCTAACTCTGAGTTATTTGTCTTTCAGTTTGTTGGAAGAATTTTGTCGCATGGCTGAATCATGAAGTTGCTGATTATATATATGTATGTATATGTGTGTGTGTAATGTTTCATAGTTCCAATTATTATGTAATTAAGTTAGAATGCAATGTTTATAAATTTCAACTCTTTGACTCTTTCATTTGTTTGGTGTTTGTGAAATCTCTTGAACTTGATTTATTGAAAACATGAATTTAGGTGATCTCATGAATCAAAAGTTAATATTAAAAATATATGATTAGACTTAATTCAGTTATAAGTATGGTGATCTCATGAATCAAAAGTTAATATTAAAAATATATGGTTTGAAATAATTTAGTTATAAGTATTGGTTTAAATTCATTAATTGTCGGTTATGTTTTCAATATTTAATTGTTTAAATTCATTAATTGTTGACTTAAAAGAGGGGTAAAGGAGAGGTATAAAGGAGGGATATTTTAGTAAATTTACTCTTCTTAAAATTAAGAGTTTTTAGGTGGTAAATGCATTATATAGGAGTAAGATATATATATAGGGTAGAGATCAAGTAAAAAGAAAATTAAAGTAAAAGGGTAAAATGAATGATTATTTGATCATTTTTCGGTATATATATCAACTAATAATCGTTAGTTCATCATCTTTATTGATTAAAACTAGTTCTTCATCAATTTCTTTTTGATGAATAGATGAAAGCATTTTGTTCATCAACAAATTATTCCAAAATTTTGTTTTCAAAATCTATATTTAAAATCAAAAAGAAATTGATGAAGAACTAGTTTTAATCAATAAAGATGATGAACTAACGACTATCAGTTGATATATATACCGAAAAATGATCAAATAATCATCACTTTTAACCCTTTTTATTTTTATTTTCTTTTTACTTGATCTCATCCTTATATATATAGGGTAGAGATCAAGTAAAAAGAAAATGAAAGTAAAAAGGGTTAAAAGTGATGATTATTTGATCATTTTTCGGTATATATATCAACTGATAGTCGTTAGTTCATCATCTTTATTGATTAAAACTAGTTCTTCATCAATTTCTTTTTGATGAATCCAACATATTCATCACTTTTTAGATGAAAGCATTTTGTTTATCAACAAATTATTCCAAAATTTTGTTTTCAAAATCTGTATTTGATATAAAAAAGAAATTGATGAAGAACTAGTTTTAATCAATAAAGATGATGAACTAACGATTATCAGTTGCTATATATACAAAAAAATGATTAAATAATCATCCCTTTTACACTTTTTACTTTAATTTTCTTTTTATTTGATCTCATCCCTATATATATATAAATATAGGTGAAGGTTCATTTAAGAACCGTTTTTATTGTGAGAACCGCGAGAACCAATCTTAGCCGTTCATTTTGGATAATGGATATCATGGATGAAGAGCGTGGGGGGATTGAGTGTGGCAGGGTGCATGTAAGGAATTTATGGATGGACAATCCAATTGAAGTAGGGTGAATTGGACAGCTAAAATTGGTTCTCGCGGTTCTCGCAACAAAAACGGTTATCAAATGAACTTTTCACTATATGTATATATATATATAAGTTATTTTGTAACGTTTAACTCATTAATATAGGTATTTTGGTCTTTTATATATTTACCCAATGATGAATTGCGTCTAGGTGAGTCGTCATTAATTTGCGAGGCTTGATTTTCCTAAAAAAATCTCTCGTTAATACGTCATTAATGAGCCATTAATTAGCTGTCAAAATATCTTAGCCATTGATTAATATTAATCAAGGACTAAGATGGTTCTCGTACGGAAAACGGTTCTCATTTGAACTCACACATATATAATATATATATATATATATATGTATATATATAGGGAATGGTTCATTTGAGAACCATTATTAGTGTGAAAACCGCGATAACCAATCTTAGCCGTTCATTTTGTATAATTGAATTCATAGATGAAGAGCGTGGGGGATTGAGTGGGCAATGTGCATGTAAGGAATTCATGGGTGGGCAATCCAATTGAATGAGGAATTGGACGGCTAAGATTGGTTCTTGCAATAAAAACGGTTCTCAAATAAACTTTTCAATATATATAAATGTTCAATACAGTCCATATTTAATTTTTAGTCATGAGGGACAATTTATAGCCATTAGATTTTAACATTCAATGATTCAGATTCAATATTACATTATAATCAAAATTGATATATTTGTATAAAAGAGGGCATTTATGACTTTTTAACTATTGGTCCCCACTTTCTCTCTCCTCTAATTTATTTAAAATTAATTATCCACAAACCGTTAATCGTTAGACGAAACGAATTATACCGTTGCGATTCTTGTGTTCCCTTCTTTTATTAGAGAGGTCACTTGATATATTTTCGACAAAATTTTTTTCTCATTTTGTTAGATTGAACTTAAATTTTATTAAAGTATAACCACACGTGATTCATAGAGGTATGACCAATATAGTCTTTATAAAATTATAGTTTGGTGTTTGATAATCCGGCGAAGTTCTATGGTTTAATAACAAAAAATCAACAATTGAAAGTGATTCTAAGTTATTAGTTGTTCATAACACATGTGATTATCTATCTCTTATACATGCACATAATTACAGGTTATTTCATTAAATGTAGCAATTTTATGTCACATATTTGACAGAATCAATAACATGTGATTGCGTATTCAATCGCATGTGATTGCATATTCAATCACATGTGATTGAATACCAAAAACATAAGATTTGGTATTTAATCACATGTGATTTTGTACAAAATCACACGAGAGTTTGTACAGATTTACATGTGATTGAATACCAAAAAACATGAGATTTGGTATTCAATCATATATAATTGCATAGGGGATTGTTCAAACGAGAACCATTCTTATTACGAGAACCAATATAAAAGACATCGAATTTGAAGGAGAACACATCTGGACCTTTGATAGAGGGGATATAGTGTTGCTAGTACACAATATATGCATTCATGGGTAGACAATGCAATTGGATTGGGTGAAATTGAATATGTACATACATGTATAAACGGTTTTAAGCAAACGTTGATTTTTTAAGTAAACATTCAAAATTAATAAACGTTAAATGATATACAATTTAAGAAGATAAAAAAATTAATAAAACAACACATGTAATATTGTTATGAATCACATGTGATTATACATTAATAAAATTTAGGTCCAACCTAACAAAATGTAAAAAAAAAGTTTGTCAAAAATATATCAAGTGACCTCTCTAATAAAAGAGGGGAACACGAGGATCGCAGCGGTATAATTGGTTTCGTCTAACGATTAACGGTTTGTGAGATAATTAATTTTAAATAGATTAGAGGAAAGAGAAAGTGGGGACCAATATGCAAAAAGTCAGAATTGTCCTTCCTTATATAAATTTTAATTATTATCTAAGATTAAATCTAGACCATTGATCTTAAAATCTAATAGCTAAAAATTGTCCCCCATGACTATGATTTTAATAATAACTATATTGAACAAAACCCATATATATATATATACATATATATGGGAAGGTTCATTTGAGAACTGTTTTTATTACGAGAATCGCGAGAACCAATCTTAGCCGTTCATTTTGGATAATGGAATTCATGGATGAAGAGCGTGGGGGGATTGGGTGTGGCAGAGTGCATGTAAGGAATTCATGGGTGACCAATTTAATTGAAGAAGGGGAATTGGACGGCTCGAATTGGTTCTCGCGGTTCTCGCAATATAAACGGTTATCAAATGAACTTTTCACTATATATATACTAGTTAGTCTTTTAAGCTGTGCTACGCACAGCCCACGGCGTTTTACGTTGATTTCCGAAGAATGGTACATGATTTTGTAAGAGTGATTCGGAAAGTACAATGTTTGTAGTTTAATATTATATAGGGAGAATTCAAACGAGAACTGTTTTTCGTACGAGAACTGCGAGAACCAATCCTGGCCGTTCATTTTGGATAATGGAATTTATAGATGAAGAGCGTGGGGGGATTAAGTGTGGCAGGGTGCATGTAAATAATTCATGGGTGGGCAATCCAATT
Source organism: Dittrichia graveolens (assembly GCA_038502395.1). Lineage (NCBI taxonomy): Eukaryota > Viridiplantae > Streptophyta > Magnoliopsida > Asterales > Asteraceae > Dittrichia > Dittrichia graveolens. The sequence goes on from JARJIL010000004.1 coordinate 21,702,859, forward strand.
GAAGGAGGGGGAATTGGATGGCTAAGATTGGTTCTCGCAGTTCTCGTTTGAACTTTTGCCTACATATATATAATAAATCCAAATACATAATATGATCAACCAAAGGTGATGCTACAAAAGTTCTACTATTCAAAGATTATTAAGTAGGTAAGTAGCCAAAAGAAAACGCCATATGTTGGTTTCAAAAGGGAAAACATTGCTAGTTTTAGAAGGGAAGTCTTCCTACGTGCATAAGAAGATAACTATACTTAGATTGTTCATGAATCATCATTTCACTACCAATAAACTAAATCCAAATTGTGGATAGAAACAATGATCCAAACAATTACGCAAAAGGAACCAATCAAGTAACTAAACTAAATATTTGAAAATTGGAGATGGTAAAAGATCATGTACACGAGGATCACTATTCCTAATCTCTAATTCTTCCATCTCAGAAAAAAAAACCTATTTTAAAGGGTAGTTACAGAATTACATTCAAAATAAATAGCTACATAATTAGCACACTACATAGAGCCATCACCGTATCAACCTTAGACAGGTACAATTAGCAAAATAAATTTGTTAATAATAGTAGCTTTAACAAACATATAGAATGTTTGCAACTAACATACATTATCAACAAATACGTCTACAACAATTGAAAGAAAATATCTTTAACTATTATGAAGATTGCATCAAAGTAAAAGCAAATTTAGAGTTGTAAAATTCACTTTGTCCAAAAAACCAAAATTTGAAACCAAACTCATATCAAGTAGATAAACGGCAAAAGGACCCACTTTCCACGATACATCGTAGATAACACTTTAGGATTATTCTTGAGATGTAATTGGAAGATCATAGTCTTTGACACTTGCAATTGCTGCATGTTGGTGTATCATCCCAGGCCTCTTGTTTCCTTCTCATATCCACCATTTTCCCATATCCAACAAGAAATTTCTTTTAAAGATAATTTTTATCTTGATACCAGAAATGAAAATTTCAAACAAAATATGAGATACCCATATGGGCATTTATCAACATGCCCCAAAACACAATGAAAATATGTAGTTGTACTTTATGCTTCAGTTGTGGTACTTATGCTTAGATTTTCATATTTCATTATTGTGATTCAAGATCACTAAAACCCCAAATCACCACAGGCCAACAATCGATTAGAAACATAGGTCTGGCACTAAGAAGCTGATGAAGAACATACTTATAAATCAAATTGGTGGAATAAGAAATTGCTTGAAGAAATTTTAGGAATTCAAAATATGAAGTTTAGGGTACCTGAGTTATCTTCCAGCGAAATAACAAAATGCTTATAAACAAAAGCCAAAATCAGGGACGGTGGTAGTGACGAGTGGCCATGGTGAGACAAGAAACCCGGGAAGGAGACGTCGTCATATCAAATCTAAGTAACGAACAACTTATCCTCTTACGGGGCGGTACTGAGGGGTCGGTGTCAAGTATGTCCGGATTAGGAGACCGACCGACAAACAGCCTATCCTCTTATGGGGGCCGATGTTGAGGGGGTCGGTGTCGAGTATGGTCAGAGTAGGAGATCGACTCGTTAAGGGGGTAAGGAGAATTTTTTGTCTTCATAAGAATTTGAGGAAGGCAAAATCAAGAAAGAGAGAAGCTACACCGAGAGAAGGGGTTTGGGTGACGGTGTAAAAGGAAGAAGGTAAGGAGTTAGGTAAGTGAAAGAGAATTTAAAGAAGAAAGCAACAGATGATGAAGTAGGGGTATTTTGCTTGTGAATAGTTTGTTACTATTTAGATGCTACGTGTTGATTTTTGAGGGCATATGGCTTTTTTAAATAATAGATTCTAGGGTAGAGATCAAGTAAAAAGGATTTTATGGTAAAAAGGGTAAGAGACAATAAAAAAACCATTTTTATTGATTAAAACTCGTTCTTCATCAATTTATTTTGATGAATCCAACATATTAATCACTTTTTACACAACAAAAGAGATTTTCAAATGTAGATTTTGAAACCAAAATTTTGGAATAATTTATTGATGAACAAAATGTTTTCATCTTAAAAGTGATGAATATGTTGGATTCATCAAAAAGAAATCGATGAATAACTAGTTTTAATCAATAAAGATGATAAACTAACAATTATCAGTTGATGTATATACCGAAAAATGATCAAATAATCATCACTCTTACACTTTTTACTTTAATTTCCTTTTTATTTGATCTCATTCCTATATATATATATATGGGCAGATTTGGGTGGAGGTACCTTGTTCCGGTACCGAACCCAAAGAAATCTCCGAAAATTTTCTTGGATCTCCAACTCAAAATAATATAACCGACCTGACCCGAACTTAATCGAGTTCGGGATTTAAAGCCATCCATCGTATGAACTGAATTATTACTAGATTTGAAAGTACGATCTTGGTCAACAAAATCCATATATTCATAAAATGAAAAAGCAAACACCAGCAGAAAACAAACATGGATCCAATGGCACTTGGATAACCAAATGGATAAGGCGATAAGCACAAGAGCTTTGTTTTGTAGAGGAGATATGTAAGTGGGCAAAAGTTCAGACGAGAATTGTTTTTTATACGAGAAACGCGGGAACCAATCTTAGCAATCTAATTCCTCCTCCTTCAATTGGATTGCCCATATATGAATTCCTTACATACACCCTGTCACACTCAATCCCACCACGCTCTTCATCCATGAATTCCATTATCCAAAATGAACAGCCAAGATTGGTTCTCGCAGTTCTCGTATGAAATATTGTTCTCGTACGAAATATTGTTCTCGTTTGAACCCTCTCATAAGTGTCCATGCGAGGACAACAATACACTACAAAGGATAAACTTCAAAATGACAAAATTAACCATGCTTTATAAATATATGATTGGCTAACGCAACGCAAGTGTACTTTTATTTATATTTATTTATTTGTTTTTTTTAGAAAATCAAGTCTTAACAATGCTTTATATTTATTTATTTGTCATTTACTGTTGAGTAGCAAGATGAGTGTTCTCACCGAAAGGTAGACCAACTAGTGAAGTGACTCACCAACAATATGGGTGAAGAGTGAGTGGCGTCGGAGCCGCAGAGAGACTTGAAGCACATATCTTCTCAAGCACGAAGCCATACTTCGAACAAAGCGACACATTAACGGTTTGTAATGGTTGTTTTAAGACCGCTTTTCCAACAAAAAGGTTGTTTCAAGACAATCGTTTTCATCATGAAGGACGACTACATAATCATAACAAGATCCTTGTCTTTGATCCGTTTGCCTATGTTGGCTAGGGAATTGGCATTCCTGCTTGGGGCCCCTCTCTTATTAGGAAAATTACGAAAGAATCTCTATTTTACCTCAAATCCAATCTGATGGTTGTTTTCCACTAACCACGAGGACATAGAGACTATTTTTATTGTTGTGCACTAAAAGTAATTCTTTTTAAGAGTACTCCGAGGATGATGTGTGGACGACATAATCTTTTTCAGAGGCTAGCTAGAAATCCCTTGTAGTAGCACCTTTAACAAGACGGAATGAGGCCTCGGAGATGATTTGCATCCGATTAATCATCTCAACCATGGGCTATCATTGGATGACCAATTTTCAAAACTAGAGTCTTGTTTCAAAATAACTATGACGGTAGGGATGGGCATTTAAATCGGTCCAAACTAGTTTCGAACTTTGAGTCTAGAATAGGATGAATCCCAGATTGGCCGGTCTCAAACCTTCGAAGATCTTAAACGGTTCAAACAAGGACTCAAGTTGGTCAAAAGTAGGTATTGTTCACAAATGTGTTTTCTTGAAGTAATGTTATATATAAGCTAATTCACAAATATGTTTTCTTGAAGTAATAAGTTGAAAGCAAGTATTGTTCTAGTGAGATGGTATAGGTTACTACTGTAGTTTCCCAAGTTCAATAGTCTATCTTGGCTTTCCTTAGTGGCTGATATTGTTCTTATATCTTACCCGTAAGGGTATGTATTATGTAATGAATTATTCATTTCCGCAGTTGAAAACATTACTGTTAGTATGTTACAAGGATTTTCGTCGTAGTAGCCCAAACTAAACAATACATTGTAGCACTAAAAAGATGTTCTTGGCAGCTATCACACACTTGCATCAAAACAAACATTCAAGTTGGTTCAGTATATCAATAATTTCCTACTCCAACAGGTTCTCATATTTCCATGTCATCAGGTGAAAGCTATATGTCTAAACTTTAAAACAAATGCAAGAAACAGTTAAAGACTTGCAATTGTATCTACATAAATGGTAATATCTACTTAAGAGATGCTTTTTCTCTCTATGATCATGGCTGAAGATATAAAGCAGATACTTAATAGCAATATCAGACATTGACATGAGGATTATTTTGATGAAGTTTAGCAGTTCAGTCAAGCAGCAACTATTAAAATAACAGAAATTTTAAGGATCAAAAGTAAAAGGAAAATCCATTTGTAACATTGTAAACATGGATAAGAATTCACACTTGTAACTTATGCTTTATTCATTCCATCTACAGCAATTGGTTTTTAAATAAAATAAGTACTACTATTCTAGTTTCTATAATCTTCACTTCAATGTGTATCTATGTGACATCATTTTAATAATAATAAAAGGATCAAGTATTACTTTACCAAAAAAAATAGAATAGTTTATTAAAATAAGTAAAGGCATATAGGGGTTATATACACACATTTTAGACTACAGCAGAACATTTGCTTCATTCATTTGATTCAATAGAATCAAACATTAAATCAGCATATCGAAAAAGATTGGAAAAACTAATACCAGCTGGTGGCTTGGTGGGTGTGAATTTCTTCCATCTGTGTGAAAAACAAAAACAATGACTGTCAAAATTCTCAACCGAATTGAATTTGATATGTCAAAAACTTTTGCTTTCACTTTCTATATCTAAAAGACTGTAAAAAACAAAATGTGCACTGCATCATATGTTGAAAAAGTAATCTGAACTCTAAATCTTCAAAACATTCTTCTACAATAACCATGTTATCATCATCCTAATGCCTACAGAGTTCCAACAATCAAAATCACAACCTAAATAAAACAAAAAAGTTCAAACAATCAAACACGTATCATTGTTTCTTATAATCAAAATATATATTTCTCTTCTTTACTGAATATCCCTTTTTTGTAGACATTACATCAAACAATTGGTTTGAAACAAATCAAACTGTTTAAACGATAATAAGACACGAGACAGAAGAATGAGATAGAAATATATAGTGCCATTACCTTGATGAGTACAGACGTCAGAGAAAACAAATTGGTGGAAGCAATCTTACTAATCAGATTTGGGTTTGAAGGGTTTTACCATTTCATGATGAAAGATTGAGAATTCATTCATAAGCTGGATTAGGGTGGCTATTTCAACACAAAATTTCAAGTAAGACATTCATTGATGATTGACCGCTTCTTTGATCGAAGCGCCGATCACCGTGCCCTCAATACTTAATTCCTGCAGGAAATTCCTATATACACCATAAAAATTATCGCCACTGTCTCAGCAATAGAAGGTGATGAGATAAGACTGTGAAGGTTGTGCAATTGTGCGGGTGAGTGATTAAACCATAGTAGCTTCTTCCGCTTTTCTTATCAGGTCAGTGCCCCCAACAGATGAAATAAATCAACAGCGACCCTCTTATTCAACCAATAGCAAACTTAGGTGTAATTAATGGTTGTGAACAACTAGTAGCAACTTGATTCCAATTTATATGTGAATTACATTTTAATGGGAGACCTCTGCAGAAAGTTTTGATAAGTACTTGAAATATTTCATACTTACTATCAACTTCAAATCTCATACCCATCTTCTTATTGCATGTCCTTGTTAAGACCAACATAGACAAAGCAGAAACCTTTTACCATGTCACAGTAGCAGATATGCACCTAAAGTAATTCAAATTCCAATTTAACCAGACAACATGCAGTACACCATAGAAACTAAATAATTTTGATGTTGTATAGTGGTCAAAACTATTTTACCCTGATAACAAAGGGGCCAAAATTTTCCTTAAGAAATTATATGCATGTAACTACATAGTCTACAGAATGACAAATTTTAATATCTAAACAAACTATGGATTGCTGCGTGGGTCAAGAGGAAAATGGTGAAAAGAAGTACAAGAATTCATTCGAGAATGCTAAGGTAAAGATCAAAAATGAAATAAACTGCTTAGAACATCTGCAATTGAGCATAAATATATATGTTTACCTGAATTTTGAATCACGCAGAAGAAAAAATTAATGAATATGTTAATAAAAAAGAACAATCATGTTTTTAATCAAGAAGAAACTCTTTTCTTCTTCTTTCTCACCAACAAACTTCTATTTATATAATTGTAGTAAAAGTTTCAAAATGCATGCTAACTTGCCTTTGAACCCACATACCCAAAAAGACATATCATTTTCCAAGTTTTCTACTTGCATTGCCAATGATAACTACTTGGTAAATCTGTTAAAGTCACTATTTATCATAATCCCTATATCCATAGATGATCTGATGCACTGAAAATCCAAATCTTGGTAAAATTTGTGCAATTATAAAGTACCAATCACAAAAAAAGAAAAAAGGAAAAAAGAAAAGAACTAAAACAAACAGGTGCAAAGTAAAGAATTTCAATTGAAAAGAATTATCATTGACTAAAAGGTCATTATGGAAATTACAAACATACCTCAGAAAACCTGTTAATGTGGAAACATTCCCCTCTAGAAGATGTATGTCCCTCCCTGACTTTGACTACTCTGGAACTAGCACGTGCTGGTACTATTCCAAACTAGTATACAAACCTAATCTAGTGTTCCTAATTTACAACTGAATCATTTCCCGTATGCTCTTCAATATTCATTGGCTCCCTTGGAAGTTTCTCTGTTCTTGATTCTTTCTCAACCATAGCCTCATCATTTTGAAACCAAGAGGCAACCTTTTCTTTTCCTTTATCATTGTGTCGAGTTGCAGTATTCAATGACTTTTTGCCCATGTGAAATCTCATTTGCACCATAGGTCTGTTTTCCACAACAACCATTCCACTACCTTTATCGATGTCACGACCATTGTTTTGAATCACTTGAGTTGTTGGAGCAAATGTATCCAATTCAGAAACATGATTACTATGATTACACACCATGTCTTCTTCTTTAAGTTTAGCAGGAAGTGAAACCAAGGAAATCTTTTTCTCCCCAGGCTGTAGAGGTACAGCAAGGAAAGGATTATTCACCGGCTCCCTTCCAGCAATATCTCCTTGTTCAACAACCATAGGAAATACAGACTCGTTATGTGCCAATTGTTGCTCTAGTTTCACTGATGGTGGCTCAAGGACCTTCTGTTCTTGCTCAATTCTGTCAGGAATCACTTGAGTATCCTCTGTAATGGCTGATGGTATGGTGTTATATGTCTCCGGATCAGGAAATTTAGGTAACCAAGGGGGGATAAAGTCTGTAGGTGGCGTTTCTCCAGCTTGAAAGAAACTCGGAGTTGATTTCCGTTCTTTAATTATTGGAAAAGAAGGAACTGAGTAAGCAAATCCTATTTCTTCAGACAAATTAACATACTGTGAAATTTCTTTGATAATCCCGGACTCTGACAAACAATGATCTCTGTCAGATGCTCCTACAAACCCCTGTGATAGACTCAAATCTTCCAACCCTTGAACTACATCAAATACATTACCTTCTGTCCTACCAGCCAAATTAGCATAGAAATTTGATGTCTTCCCTATCTCAAGAATATACTTGCAGGCAACATCAGATAATTTATCAAGTGCAGATTGCTGAAACCCTTGAAAACCTACACTCTCACATACTTGGGCCACCGCAATTCTTGCAATGGCCTGTGGAAATTCATCATTTTTTCTTCTCCTCTTCTTTAAACACGATTCAATTTCTTTTGAACTCTCTCCACCTCCTCCATCGCTCATATTAGCAACTTCATTCCAACATCTTCAAAATATCAATAAACACAAACGAAATCTCAAATCTTTGAATCTAAAAAACAAAACCCTAATTCCTGAAATCCATCATGGAATAAATCCGTTCAATTCCAATAACATTTAGAAGTTGTTTCAATGATGAAGTAACACCCTTATAACATTCAACGCAAATCTGATAAAATGAAGAATCAACATAAATGAACTTACCAGAGGTATGCGCATAGGACTTCAGTGATTCGATAAATTCAAAACCGAGAAATTGAAAAACTTGATAAACAAATTTATTGTTAACACCTGAAGTTTGAATTTTAAAGAGCGGGGGAATTGATTTGGGTGAATCAAACATCCACCAAAAGGTTTTGAATAAACCTTCGAGTAAAACCCCGGATCCGCAGAAAGATGACCCGAGTTCTAGAGAGAGAAGGGTTTGATGAGAGAGAAAGAGAGGGTCATCTTTGGATTTTGGTTTTAGTTTTATAGGAGGCGAATTGGTGGAGCGGGGTGGAAAGATAGAGCAAATGTACATAAATAGTCCCCGTAATAAATTCATTTTCAAGTTCGGCATAAATTGTTAATAGGTTATGAAGTAATTTTAATATTTTGTGTAATGAATTATTCTTTTCTTTCTCATTATATTAAGTTATTTAACATTGGAGACTGTAAAACAATATTCATGTAGGTTCAAAGACCTATGATAGCTTTTATTAGTAATATTTTTTCGGGTGTAATACTTCTATATAATCCTTGTTATTGGTATCTCTTTAATAGTTGTACTGTAAGTTCTTACATGATTACCCATTTAAAAAAAATGTATACCTTTCTTTAGATCAGTGTAATTTTGTTTTCTGGCCTTTAACTCGACTAAAATATACAACTTTATAACATGGTTGTAGGCACAGTCGGGTTGTCTACTTTTGTTTGTAAATAAAGAACGAAGAATGGACTGTAATCTAAAAAATTATCATATATTCATATTATGTGCGTGATTTCTTGCCGGCATCCTTAAAAGTTATGTACATTAATAACGCCGCCCCATGATTCACGCTCCTTATTCGTTCTCTTCCTTGTAATGTATATATCTTACATTGTCACGTTCTATTTATAATAATTTCTATTTGTCTGTATCAGGCATGTCGAAAGAACATTCTCCTGCCAAAAAAGAAGCCTTTCACGTTACTGCTAACAACATAGGTATTACATACCTTCATTTTATTTGTTGTTTTTTTATTTTCGGCACCTAAAGTAGACATCCATCCAAATCCGAAGCTACTATAAAGTATGTAAGTATTTAGTGTTTTGGAACATGCTAAAATCTTGAACATGGACCTCTGCGTACTCGGCCTTTAATAGAAAATATGAGGGCTTTATTAGACCCCGGGTTTGCTAAACTTCTCTGAAGATCGGTAATGGTACAGATTCATCGCATAATGATAACATTGTAACCATTCCCACAACAATACTTATCGACACCCATTTGGGACAACATTAGGACCTCTTGAATGCTCTCATAAATTATGTATACCCGAACATTCATTTTGAAACGTTGACAACCTCCAACATCTCAAATCGTGCTATCTTAACCACAAAAAATGCTTTGGTTGATTAGATTAATGAAATTTTAATAGCAAAGTTTCTGGGTCTAGAAAAAGAATATATAAGTTTTGACGAAACATTAGATCCAAATGACCAAACTCAAAAGACCTTTTGCATTCACTTACACCAAATGGTATGTCTCCTCACAGGATAGTTTTGAAACCGAATTGTCCAATCATTTTGCTGATAAATCTTAATCCTATTGAAGGACTATGAAATGGGACAAATTAATATGCAAAGACATGAAAAGCAATATTATACATGCAGAAATCTCTTTTGGAAACTTTGCTGGTAAACAAGTCTTTATCCATATAATTCCATTGTAACCTCAACTAATGAACAATACACAGTCCCATTCAAAAGGTTTCAATTCCCAAATAGATTATGTTTTGCAATGACAATTAATAAGGCACAAGGCCAAACGCTTGACTTTGTTGGCGTATACTTAAAAGAACCCGTTTTTTCTCATGGACAATTGTATGTTGCCTTATCGCGTGCAATGACACATGCTAAAGTACTTATCCACCCCCCAGTTTATGATACTCGTAATACTACAGACACTAAGAACATTATTTATCAAGAAATCTTAGAAACGTCCCTATATAATAATTAGCATATACATGTCATCATTACTTTACATGTACATTAATTTTTTTGCCCTTATTATATTACGTACGACAAAATCTAACACGTAACCTATCAACATAAGGCACAATGAACTGACCTATCTCAAATACAATGGACATAAAGCATGTGCCTACAAACAGTGGACTGTGCTTATTCAAGTTATTCATAATGGCCATGTTCAGTACAGCAAAGCGGAAGACGCGTTTAAAAGATTGTTATTTACGGATAGCCAGGTACCAACCTCTACATTTTTTATTATTTTCAAGTAGTTTGTATAAGGGTTACCTTAAAATCACTTACATGCTTTACGACTTTTAAAACAGGGAACAAAATCACCGATGCTTATATATTCTGCCTATCTACGTTACTTCGTCAATCTTCTATCACCATACAAAGGGTATTACATATCTAATACAAACGTTATCAAGAACGATGCAAAATATCAAGTTAGTGTGTACACCTACTCGTGGATATTAAACAATAGAACTCTTGTCGAGGAGCTAATAGAGCCTATCCCCCCAACTTTACCATGTGAATTTCATTTCACAAACTTTCAGGACCTCCATAAACATGCTGAAACTGATCACCTACATAGTAAAATCATCTACTCACCATCATTAATTTATATTCACACCCTTATACATAAAATACTAATCCCTTACAACTTAAAAATATAGATGTAAGAGCCATTGTATTGGAATGCCTTCCCAGTAAAGCACAAGGGTCAGAGGCATCAACAACAAGAGACCTTGTCGTCTTAACGAACAGTAAGCCTACTTTGTCCCTTCCCCATATCGTTTACACCACATGTTTAAATTTTTTCGTGTTTATCTTTTTGAAGGAAAAAGCTTATGTTGCTGACACTATGGAACGATTTTGACCACAACAATAGGTGTACACACACAAATATCATCACCACAATACCATTGATATTCGGAATGAACCTAAAAGTTACAACGTTCATAACCTTCCTAGTAATCTATTACATAAACGGAAAATCACCATAAAAAGATTTAAGCTAATTTATACTTTTTCACAAGTTAAATATTCAAGTGCTTTCTCTTTCAATTTTCTTAAATTGGTTATGAAAGTCTTCTTTGATTTTTTAATAATGAAGTAATATCAAACTTATTAGCTTATTATCTCATGTCAGAACAAGTTGATATAAATACAAGTAAATATCCATTATTCCAATAAGTAAAAAAATGAAGTCGGTTTAACCATCAAACTTTTAGTCTAGTTTCGGGTTAACTAACAATTTTTTTAAAACGGTTTTATCATAATGTTTGAATTTGTTATGATTTAATTCTAAAAGCTATACATTTTTTTGTTTAAACCTTAAAGTTTTTTTTTCCAAATGATTTAACCATTATTTTTTTGTTAAAAAATGTTTTAATCTCTTAAGTTTTAAATAAAACTAGCATGTATAATCAAAGAAAGAGGGTAAAATAAAAAACCATACAAAATTTAAGAAATTAATCTGTTTTTTTAACAAACCTTTAAGGTTTAGATCATTTGAAAAAAATTTAAGGTTTAAATCATAACAAATTCAAAGTGTTATAGTAAAATTGTTTAAAATACTTTGATGATTAAAATAAAAGTAAACTAAAACTTTGATGATTAAACGATTATTGAACAAATATACACATATTAAAATAATATTCTTTTGATTATGAAACTTCTAGAATCTATAACCATCCTCTACGAAGTTTTGGAGGTCTTCATAAAATGTGGTCTTCTTTTCGTTATTTATTTAATAAGTACTAAATAACTAAGAATAAAAAATGCTTCCGTAGCATAGTGGTAGTGCGTTCGCTTCGTAAGCGAAAGGTCGCGAGTTCGATCCTCGCCGGGAGCTTTTTTATATTTTTATTTATTATTTTACTTAGGATTATGGGCCCACCCAGATAGGTGCAAAACTAGTCCGGACGAAAACCTCTCGCAGCCCAAAACCTTTCTGGAGTAACCATGATAATAGTAATTAAAATAAAATAATCATAACTACCTTAATATCCCGTTTATAAATACGAGGATTATTGATGTAAATAACATGTATGACGTAAAACTTTAAACATATAATAAATTAACAAATTAAGAAACATTTATGAAAATATGAAGAAAGAAAATTGAGTATTTCAATTTTGTTTAATAGTTGTTAGTGGAGTTCTTCATTCGTTAACTATTTAAAGAAATAAAGAAGAATTTTTGATTAGTTGGAAAAAATCAAAAATAATTTAAAGCTATTTATGACATTGAGAATTTTGATCGGTGAAAAATATTTCAAATATAATTTGATAATGTCATGAGCCTTTTCATTTAATATATGTTAATTAAAAATAAAGATAAAGATAATAAGGGAAAGTACGTGTGTTGTTGCAATATCTAAGTTAAGTACTGTCACACTCACGTATTTTTTAATAAAAGGTAATTTTGTCATATTCGTATTTGCTCGTTAAAGAAATTTATGTAACAGCCCGTAACTTATGTGCTACTAGCAGCATATATCTTTTGACTGCAATATAATAATAATAGTAATTCATAAATAGTGAATAAAGAAAACTACAACAGAATAAGCATATTATCAAGCACACATGCAACCCTCACTAATCTGTCGTTGCCCCCATGTTAGTGAACCAATTTTTATATGTATAGAGTTTAGTGTTTTAAATCTAGATTAATTAGAATACTTAAAATCTACAAAATCTCACATGTTACAAACTTCCATTTTTATATGTATAGAGCTCTTTTCTAAAACCTTAGAACTCTAAATCAAGTTTTAACTGAATATAATAGGAGCATGCATGAACTCGGTAAAAGAACACCACCACCACTCAATCCTATCTTGGTGGCGTATAACTGTATAAGTATGTGAAATGTAAACCATTATATACATTTAACTGAGTGTAGAAAGAATGGTTTCAAAAAGATCTCCGGCTTCAAATAATATGTAACTCTTCTCTAAACCAATTAACGTATTATTCATGCCAAGTAAAAACAAATGCCAATTATTGTTCATAGTCAAATGATAACCAGTAAGAAATCTAAATGTAACCATTTTGCCCACATAGAAGGTTTCCTCAAAGTCTAAACCTTTCTTTTAACAATAGTTGTTACTTGTTAGCTACAAGGCTTTTCAAATATCTTTCTAGTTTCCCGGTCAATTATTTTTATTTTATTAATCCAATTAAATACATCTTCGCATAAAAATAGCTCTATCTTAAAGAGTACAATATACAATGAAGAGATATATAATTTATCGGTCATATCAACATCACATTACTCAATCTCCTTCATGTTTTGCACATCTTTTAACCCAAAGAAATACTCATTTTTTCATCCCTTCATTTATCTCCTATTTTTTTCATTAAAAATATGTTTGAGAGAAATAAAGCGGTTAGAGGGGCTAAAAGCCTCATTTTTGAATTGTTGTGAGGTGTGGGAGATGGTGTTGTTGATGTAGGTGATAGCAGGAAGGGATGCTACGGGTGATCCTAATGATCTAAGATATTATATCAAGCAGCATTGAAGAAGGTTCGTTTCACTTAAATCACATTAGAACACCGTGTAGGTTTATTATCGATTATATGTTTAACTCTGTATTTTTTTTTATTTCTAGCACCTTGTTAGATATATAATTAATGAATTTTTATCTGTTGTGCATAAAAAAAAGTAGAAATCATCGATCTATGAAACAAAAATGCGTGTTGGTTTAATATGGATATAAAATCACAAGCAATAAGAACTAGTACTATTGTCATGATTAACTGACTAACTGTTATATCAACATAATTAGCTTAATACTAAATCTTCATAGTAACGACTATTATTATTGTCATCATGTACCGACCGTTACTTCAATCACTTTTTTAATTTTCATCTACTATAAAACACATATTTCTTATAAATACAATAAAAGTTATATTAAAAAATGAAATAAATACATTTAATATAAAAATATTCATAAGTTAAAACTTAAAAAGTAGTAAGTGAATTGGAAGTCGCTAAATTGAATATGCTTGATAGAGTTGTGTTTAATAAAGTCAATTTAAAAAACATAGTCCTGAAATTTTAATATTTAATCACATGTGATTCAGTATACAATCACATGTGATTTGTAAAAGAATCACATGTGAATTACGAAAAATTACGAAAATGTTACTTCGTTCAAATTTTTAATTTAATCTGGACCTTTGATTACAATGATCCAAAGGCTAAAAATTAGTCCCTTAAGACCACGAATTAATTATGGACTGTATTGATCATTTTGAATATTACGGTGTGTATGCGTTGTCAATATTGTTTTTTTTTTGTGTGAACTTTTTGCCTCATTTTGTAGCTACATTTTAGCATATACCCACACAAATTCCATGACATCCTCGTTAGAAAAGATAAAATTGCATTGTATGCAATGTCCGAAGAGAAAATATGTAAAATCTATGTTGTAGTAAATAAAGAAATAGATAAATAACAATATTGCCCTTCATGCCCATGACAAGGCGACCCGATGACGACCAATAACAATAGGCACCGAGTAACAAATCACCGATGACAGACGCAAACACAAAACTACGTACTCCGCGTGCTTTGGTCACGAATAATAATCTAAGACCACACGTAGTAATAATTGTCTGTCACATTAGCATGTCTAACTTATGACTAACGGTCCTGGTAGTAACTGTGGTGACTAATTCTCAATCAGCGTCACTACCATTATTGAACCTACATAATGCTAATTTAGATTGATTTTATTGGTTGAAAAAAATAAAAAGAAAATGTTAACGCGCCTACCGAGCTTGTTACCAGAACGACAAGCGTATGGATATATAACGAGCAAAACGAAAAAGCCGCAGTAGTACATACGTGACGGGCCATTGATGATGGTTTTTGATGCATGCATGATCGACGAGCAAAACCACCACTACGTGTGGTCTAATTACATCTCATCGATCTATATATACAGTACGTACTCTTTCAATTTAATTAATTCTTCATTTATTAATTATGTTTAATGTTTAATTAATGATTTTACAAGGAATGCATTAAAAACAATAAAATGACTGTTTATGGATTATACTAATGAAAGTGGCAATTTAGAAACATATATATATATATATATATATATATATATATATATATATATATATATATATATCGAACCATTTTTGGAAATTTATACGCTAACTGAAAAAACAAGGAATTAACTTTGGAACGATATGTATGCATGTAAATTAAGATGCTAGCTTACTTTTTATTCTTTCATATCATATAATATATATATATATATATATATATTAATATATATATGTATATGCATGCATTATGTGTTCTTTTTATTTTATTTTATAGAGATTAAGCCTTAAAGTCAAGACAATCATACATGACATTTAATTATTTATAAAGGTAATCTGAAAATATTAAATGAATTAATTTAAGATGTACTGCGTCTTTAAAGAGGCACATGATGTTAGATAAACTACTTTACTTATGATCATATATGGATCGATCGATAGGTGCTTGTTGAATTTCGACACATGCATGCATGATCGATCGACATATATATGTAAGCTAGCTTAGGGTATATCATGTACTATAAAACCTTAGGCTTTTAAAGTATGTATTAATGGACTATAAAATGTTTGTACGATGTAGGGATTACAATATAAATTCAATGAGACAATGAAATGTTAACTGCATGTTCATTTAATTAAAATTGAAAATTAAAAGACCTAGCTATACATTTGATAAATAGAATCTAAATCATCTGTAATGTTTAAGTAGGCGCTTAGAGTATGTACCATATATATTGTTGGAGGAAAAAGGTTTGTAGAAAGTAGGAATAACAATATAACTTGGATAATTTCGTGGATCGTATAGAATACACTTTCCGTAATCTGTAATTCGACCCTATTGTCTGGGGTATCACGAATTCAGATATAGGATAATCCAAGAAACTCGATTTGAATTACAGACTTGATTCAAATCCAAACACAGAATGCCTTTGCTTTATCTTTCGTTTATCAGAGACTATTTCGACATAATAACGACTTGTAATCGTATTCTTCTCTCGTATATCGTTTGTATACTTTGCGTTCCGTCAGTTCTTCCGTATTTCGTCTTAGAAACACAATGGCCGAAATGGCCTTTATATAGACCACGAAAATGGGGTTACACGGCGGTTAAATAACCGTCGGCAGTTACATGACGGTTATAGGCGGTTAAATAACCGCCAGCGGTTGAATAACCGCCACCTAGCGGTTATTTTTGTGGGAAAATAACCGCCACCAACCGTCACCCCTTTAGACCGTCGTATTCCCGATATCAACTTAGCTTATCCGAGTGTGCGCTCCGCACTTCCAAACCCGAATTATAACCAGATCTAGAATCGGCTAGTCTCAAAGTCAATCCCGATTATACTAAATGGCTTGATGACACTAAAATCACCAACATTCCTCCCCCATTTTAGTGTAATCCATGATAAACTAAATTCAAACAAAAAATACAAACTCATGCGTAAATGAAAATGTCACGAAGATTGAATTTCCATATTAGTATAATACACATTCCAAATACTCGAGAATCAAGGTGTCCTAAGGATTGAACCATCAACTCATTTGAGTAACTGAAGATATTATACACATAAGTCTAACACAAAATTCTAGTGTTTATACTTGACACTATTACATAGTAATGTGTCCTTATCCATTCGTAAGTGTATAGAAACCAAGCCCCGACTTCCTGAAGCGGCTGTACTTCACACTTAGATAGGTAGTCTTTTTCATTCATGCACCTGCAAATGCATTTTTTCAAAAGAACTATTAAGAAATCTTAGATTTCAACCTCACACCAATCTGCAGGTCTAAGCACATACCTTGGTATGTTCAATACATGTGCTTCTATCTCCAAACGTAAGCTTTCCACATTGAATTCAACTCCTAACGTTGTATTAGGAGGGAATTGGGTATCTTACCCTTAGAGATATTTATATGGGCTTTAACCCCATCCCTATAGCCGACTTATTTACTAATTCCCTTGCTAATCCCTTCGTCAAGTGATCAGCAAAGTTTGGTTGAGATCTAACAAACTCAACAGAAATCACCCCATGAGTTATAAGCTCACGTACCATACTGTGCCTAACCCCCAAATGTCGCGACTTTCCATTATACACTTGATTATATGCTCTTGCCAAAGTAGCAACACTATCACAGTGTATACAAATGGGTGATATAGGTTTAGGCCACAATGGAATCTCGTAAATCAAATTCCTTAGCCATTCTGCTTCTTTACCAGCAGATGCAAGGGCTACAAATTCAGATTCCATGGTTGAGTTGGTAATGCAAGTTTGCTTCTTGGAGGCCCATGATATTGCCCCACCTCCAAGCAGGAATACCCAACCACTCGTAGACGAGTGATCTTCTATATTGGTAATCCAACTTGCATCAGTATACCCTTCTATAACAGAAGAAAACCCAACATAAGTCAAACCATAGTCCATGGTTTTCTTAAGGTACTTCAGCACCCGCCTTATTACTTGCCAATGATGTGTACTAGGATTACTAGTAAATCTACTAAGCTTTTCAATAGCAAATGCTATATCAGGCCTTGTGCTAGTCATGGCATACATTAAACAGCCAATCAGTATTGAGTATTCAAGTTGTGATACTGCTTGACCAGTATTAGGCATAAGTTTCATATTTGGATCCATAGGAGTACTTACAGGCGAACAATCTAAAGAATTGAATTTCTTAAGCACTTTCTCAATATAATGAGACTGTGTAATAGAAATTCCCTTGTTTTCACGCCTAATCCTTATTCCAAGTATAACTTCTGCCTCCCCCATATCCTTCATAGAGAATTTAGATGATAAAAATTCTTTGGTCATATCAACTTGTTTTTTATCAGTACCAAAGATTAACATATCATCTACATACAAGCATATGATTACACCTTTACCAGACATATCAAACTTACTATATACGCACTTGTCCGATTGATTTAAACTAAAACCATTATTCAAGACAACTTCATCAAACTTTTGATGCCACTGTTTAGGTGCTTGCTTCAGCCCATACTAAGACTTAATTAATTTGCACACCTTATGCTCGTTACCAGGCATGATGAAACCTTCAGGTTGTTTCATATATACCTCTTCTTCTAGATCACCATTTAGGAATGCCATTTTAACATCCATTTGATGAATAACAAGATTATGGATAGCAGCTAGGACAATCAATAATCTTATAGTCGTAATACGAGCTACCGGAGCATAAGTATCAAAGTAGTCTATTCCAGGTTTCTGTCTAAAACCTTGAATAACCAATCGAGCCTTAAATTTGTCGATTGTTCCATCTACTTTCATTTTCCTTTTGAAAATCCACTTGCAACCTAATGGTTTGCAACCAGGTGGGAGATCAGTTAAGACCCATGTATTATTTCCCATGATAGAGTCCATCTCATCATTTATTGGTTCTTTCCAGAATGCAACATCCTGAGATCTCATTGCATCATCAAATGTTTTAGGATCTTCTTCAAGACTAAAACAATATGAATATTGAGATGCAACTTCATTCCTTGTGCCTTCAACTAAATAGAGTTGAAAATCAGGACCGAAAGATTTGCTCTTTCTATCTCTTTTGCTTCTTCGAAGCTCAAGTGATTCATTTGAATTAGGTACAATTTCCTTTTGTTGATCTGTTCTACTTGAACTAGGAACCATATCCTTTGGTCTAGGTATTGATGAGAATCGTGACTCATCAAATATTGCATCTCTTGATTCTATAACAATATTAATTGAAACAGAATCATTAGGTTCTATGACAAAGAACCTATATGTCTTGGAATGCTCAACATATACAATAAAGATACAATCAATACCTCTTTCACCCAAAGTCTTTATTTTGGATTCGGTTAGTCTTACGACTGCTCGACATCCCCAAACCTTAAGATAACTTAAGTTTGGTTTCTTCTTGTACCAAAGTTCATAGGGAGTTATCTTGTTCCTTTTATTAGGAACCCTATTCAATAAATAGCAAGCCGTCAATAAGGCTTCTTCCCAAAACCCATCACTTAGTCCTGAATATGATAACATGGAATTAATCATTTCTTTTATACTCTATTCTTCCTCTCCGATATACCATTTTGTTGTGGAGTATACGGAGCAGTAGTCTCATGTATAATTCCAATAGACTGGAAATAAGTAGGATCATAATATTCACCACCTCTATCAGTGCGCAATCTTTTAATTAAGTTACTTTGTTGCAACTCTACTTCCGTTTTATAAATTTTAAATTTATCTAACGCTTCATCTTTAGAGTGTAATAAAAATACATAGCAAAATCGTGTGCTATCATCTATAAACGTAACAAAGTACTTTTTATTACCTAAAGATGGAGTTGCATGTAAATCACATAAGTCACTATGTATAAGCTCAAGCACAACAATATTTCGTTTTACACTAGGAAACGGTTGTCTAGTAATCTTATTTAACATGCAGGTTTTACACTTCTCTATATTTATATCAAAAGCAGGAATTAAACCGTTTTTAGACATTTCAAGCATGCGTTTATAATGTACATGTCCTAAACGAGCATGCCATAGAGAAGAATCATCATATTTCGAACAAGTCATATATACTGAATATGCAACATGTTTATTTATGTTAAGCATAAACATGCCATTACAATAATACCCAAATCCTACAAATGTACCACACTTTGATAAGATATACTTATCGGATTCATACACTTGTTTATAACCACATTTATTTAAAACACCACCAGACACCAAGTTCTTCCTAATATCTGGAACACGTATTACATTTCCAAGATGAAGACTTTTTCCATAACTAAACTCTAAAGACACTGAACCACGACCAATGATGGGGGCTTTATTATGGTTTCCCATATAAAGTACCGATACATCATTTACTTCTTCATACTTCTTGAACCAACGGCGATCGTTGCACACATGACTCGTCGCCCCCGAGTCTATCCACCATGCACAATCATCATCCTGCACATAAAATGTTTCAGGAATTAGTGATACATGATGTATATCAGAAGTAATGCCAGAAATTAGATTCTGACCTTATGGTTTTGGACCCTGAACATCAGTTCCTTGTCCAGAAGCACTTGCTCCATTTTTGCCTTTTCCAAGACGACAGTCACGTTTCAAATGGCCTGGTTTGTTGCAATTCTAACACACCAATTTTGTCTTTTTGTTGAAACCTTTCTTGTTGTCATCTTTCTTCCGTTTGTTCCATTTGTGATGTTTCTGGTTCTTGCCATCTTCCACCATGTTAACAGATGATGGGCCAACAACTTCCTTTTCTTTTCCTTTGCACTTTCTTGAACCCGTAGGGATTCTTCAATCCGAAAGTGGCTACCAAGTTGCACAAGTGACAATT
This sequence comes from Dittrichia graveolens, assembly GCA_038502395.1. Lineage (NCBI taxonomy): Eukaryota > Viridiplantae > Streptophyta > Magnoliopsida > Asterales > Asteraceae > Dittrichia > Dittrichia graveolens. The sequence goes on from JARJIL010000004.1 coordinate 21,723,407, forward strand.
CCTCCTTTTTGTGTTTTAACATGTGTTTAAAATCTTTCCATGAGGGTGGTAATTTGTCAATAATACTAGATACAGCAATGGATTCATCCATTTGCATCTTGTGTTGTTCAAATTGACCCAGTATACGAAGAAGTTCGTTATACTGTTCCATTACAGGCCTTGAATCCACAATTTTATAATTGTTAAAATTGCTCACAAGGAACTTCTTACTAGAAGCATCCTTGGCCATGTATTTGGATTCTAGGGCATCCCATAAATCTTTTGCAGATTCGCAGTTTTGATATATATCAAAGAGGGAGTCTGCCATACCGTTCAGAATGTGTCCATGACATATGTAGTCATCGTTCTCCCATTTGTTGCGACGTCTAGTTTGTTCAATCGTCTCATCCTCTTGGGCTTCCGACGCAGGGGTACTCAAAACATAGACTACTTTCAGAGTAGTCAATAGGAAGTGCATCTTCTTTTGCCAATGACGAAAATGGGGTTACACGGCGGTTAAATAACCGCCAGCGGTTGAATAACCGCCACCTAGCGGTTATTTTTGTGGGAAAATAACCGCCACTAACCGTCACCTCTTTAGACCGTCGTATTCCCGATACCAACTTAGCTTATCCGAGTGTGCGCTTCGCACCTCCAAACCCGAATTATAACCAGATCTAGAATCGACTAGTCTCACAGTCAATCCCGATTATACTAAATGGCTTGATGACACTAAAATCACCAACATATATGTGCATATTTGAAAGGTTTAAACAAGAATTATTTTTCGTGCGAAAACTACGAGAACCGTTTGTTTTTTCAAAAATACGTCTCGTTAAAGCGTCATTAATTAGCATATTAATGAGCCACTACCACAATAGACATTGATTTATTTTGATTAACAAACAAGATTAGTTCTAACAAAAAAAAATTTTCGTATAAACTCTCTACTTTCTATATATGCATGTATCAAAATACGTTGCACTATGTGTTTAATGTTATATACATATACAATTATACGCGCGTATGTGTACGTATATATTGTGTGTGGATATAGATGTATGATTAATTAAGTGAGAATGCATTTTGACTAAGAAGTTAAGAACACGTAATATAGTTCCACTAAAAGAAAAATGACCTTTAGATCGAGAGAACAATAGTTGTTGTAATTCAATGGATTTTCTGCTCAAAAATAAAAATAAAAGTCTTCCAAAGGATATTATTTGAAAACATCTTAAAAAGGTCAAGATGTTTTATGTAGGGGTGAGTATGGTATCGGAACCGGTATCAATTATATCAAATACCGAATTTGGTTTAAAGACGGTACCGAATACCATACCGAGTATTCATATACAGTACCGGTACCGGTACCTATTTTACCTAGTATTTTCGGTACTAGTACCGAATACCGATTTAGCAATATTTCAAGTACCAAATACCAGACCGAAAACTCTAACTCGGTACCGGTTCTGATACGGTTCAATATTTTCGGTACCCATATTCACCCCTAGTTTTATGTTAAAGCGATGTTGGTAGCTTTTCTTGAAGGTTTATTGTTGATCAAATGTTACACAATTATGCCATACTGAATGCATATCATCAATGCTTCTAGGTATTTTAGGAAACTAGTAAACTTTTCATGTTTTTCTTAGTATTGCTCTGAATATAGATTGAAGACACTTTAAACAATTATCTAAACATTCAATTGACATCAATTCAGCCATCCGTAGATATTCATTGAAAGTGTTAGAAGTGGCCCATATATACGCCAATTGGCATATGACCCTCATGCATTTTTTTAAGAATAGCTAGTAAAACCACAATTTGACGTACAGTTACTCAAAATATTTAAAGTGTCTAGAAATTTGTACTATGAAGTAAGGAGATATACCTTTAACTATTTGAGGAAATAATTATTTGTACATCCGAAATTTCTATATAAAATAGTTAAGAAGGTAATTAGCTACGAGTGTGTTGGAAAACTAGTCTTGCACCAAATGTTTACAAGCACCACACTGCAACAACCATGCCATTTTCGAAGGCAAAATCTGTGGTGTTTCCGGCGTATTTCCAACACTAGAAAATTGCCTCGCTAAACGTATTTTGGTGGATTTCCAACGGACGTATATGTGTATGTATATCGTGACCCATAAAAATACACTTAATGTGCAAATATATACCAAAACATGGTCACTCGTTATTGGTATAAGAGCGCCCACAATGGAGCTCTTCACGAGCCCGTTAAAGGCACTCCCCAGTCACCATCACGCTTGTGTCACCATTCCGGTATGTTCGCTGATTTTTATTTTTTCCAACAAATAGAATTTAATTAAGAATATAAATAATTATATGTGATCTAGTGATAGTAATAATGCATGTTACAACCGCAAACGCTCTAAACCACAAGCAAAAAAGAAATGAAACATATATAGCAGAGTAGGTTAACGGTGATGACGAGGTCGTAATAGGCCATAACGCACGTCGTTGTTATGGCTACCATTTTTTCAACAGGTCAGAATAATATTAACCTGCTGAACTGCAATCTTAATTTGGTCGACATTGCCAGCTGCTGCTGCTGCTGCGCTTGCTTCTACTTCTGCTAGCAGCTACATGTCTAGAGTGTTGTTGGATCTGATGCCTGCCTTTCTCGATATTATAATTAAGCATTTCTTATGATTGATCAAATTAACCTCAAACTTCCAAATATATTCCACATTAATCCAAAAAAAAATTCATTAATTAATTACTAAACAACATCAAGACATATATAGTACTTCAAAATATATAGAAAAGAGAAAAGAAAATGAATATTCTTACAATCAAAAGTACAAGCTGCAACCATCTTTTTGTGCTTTCTTTTTTCCATTTTTGAGCTACTCATTATTTATATATGAGTTATCAAAATGAGCTTGAAAACATACCGGCCAGCTGCTGGACTATTAATTCCTCATCATCTTATTAGAGAATTGAAGTACATACACAAGCTTTTCTTCGCAATGCACTCTAAATTAAGGATGCTCTATTTCCTTCATCTTGTTCGTTTTCTTCAGAAGGAAAAAGCTTGTGGTTCATACTCAAGTTAAACGGCCTGATCAATCCGTGGTTTATAGTGTAAAGAGGTGAAGACAAAGGGATATATGAACTTGAAGACGTCGAGCTTAACATCTCGAGATTTAGTTGCTTCTGATGATGATTAAACTGAGCCCTCGAGCTCGAGTTATGGTCATGAGATGGTGGTGGGTACATGAGAAATTGTGATCCTGATGCCACGTTAATGTTGAAGTTACGGCCGCTTGTTTCTTCTTGTGTGCTCGACGACATTGATCCATAGCTTCCGAATTGCGATGAAGACAAATTCGAAGGATTCAATTTGAGGAAAGAACCATAAGGCACAACATTATTGAACATCATTGGTACAGATGAAGATTGATTACTAGATTGAAGGGAATAATGATCTTTTTCCTTTGATTTATTAAGTGGGTTCCAATAGTCCTCCCAATTACTATTGGTTTTAACCCCTTGATCATTTTGGGACTGAGAAGCAACATTGATCATTGATTGAAAACCTTGAGAAGGATTATTAAAACTTAATGGCATTTGAAGAGGGGGTAGTTCATCGATTTCGTACTTAGCGACATCAAGCAACCAGTCCACTACTTTACTAGGTTGATTAAGCCCGAGCCGATCTTGAAGATCATACAATTGAATAGCGGTTGGAACAGATAGCCTCACTCGACGATCTCTTAATCCTCTCACAGTACAAACCTTACTATGTCGATCTTTGCCACCGAAAGCTCTTGAAACTCGAACGATTCTTGGATCTTTAAGTTTTGTCCATGATGATGTTGTCAATTTAGGTTTAGGACTAATGTTCTTACCACCATTTGTTCCTTCTTCCTTCGGTTTAAGATCCGATTCTCGTAGATTTATCAAATTATTCATATCACCTGACTCATAATTGGTGCAAGTTTTCTTCCGATGTTGCTATAACCGAAAAGAATTCGCGTTAACGGATACACGAATTCCTTCTACGCTCCGAAGATACGAGATCTGATTCAAACTAAAAATAAAAAGAAAAAAATTAGCTCGATCATTCGCTACATGACTAACTGAAGATCAATCAGCTCACACACATGCAATAAGTAGACTTGAGTTGGAAATTAAATCATTTAGATCAGCTAATTAAGATAACAAATTACAACAAGAAGAAGAACCACTGAACCCAATCCCGTCTTACCGACAACGTGCTGGTAATCTAGCTAACACAGACTTTGACAGATAAATTATCTGAAAAGCACTTAAAATCTGGAAAAAAGAACGCGTAAACTTACTTGAGTACAATAGATTTCGATCAGTGGTACTTTGAACAAAAGTTCGAAAAGCTGGAATTCGAAGCTAGCAAATTAGAAAACTCTAAAATATCTCGAGCTTGTTATTCTTTATAAATAGCAAACCCTAGCTAGCCAGGTAGCAGCTAGCATTTGATATTGGCGAGCAGAGAGAGAGTGGATGATTGAGTTGAAGCTAGCCGGACACCATATATATATCGCGAATGGAATTGAAGGTGCACGCAGTGAAAGTAAGTAAAGATATAAAGGAAAGGCTAGTAGGGTGCCACGGTGTGTAGATAGCTTGAGGAACATGATATCAATGGCGGTCAAATTAACCTAGCTTATTGTAGATATGATGATCGAGCATTCATACATATAAAGGGATTTTGATTAAATAAGATAGATTTGAATGGTATTAATTAGGGTTAAGTTTTTGGATGGATATATTAACATGGGCATGAAAAAGTACATAATTAGCTAGGGTTTTGGGGAGGTAAACTTGTGAAGTAAAACAGCATAATAATAATTTTTGGGGACCCTTCTGCACTTATTAAAAAAGTTGTTGGTCACTGCTTTATTGGGAGTTACAAAAGTCTAATGAGTTATAAATTTATTTATTTATTTTTACTATTGTGATACAAAGGTACAACTAGTTTGTGATACAAAATAGTTGTAACTATTATAATTTTATAAACTTACTGTCTATTATTATCATTATTATGCAACATTTTAATTTTAAGGTTTTATTGTGTATGATAAAATAATATATGCTATGTATAAATTATTTTTCTAATGAAATATACTATAACTAATCCCTCGTAATAATTAAGTGTTGAATTTATATATTAAATTTAGAGAGTTCCAATGTATGCCTTTGAATTTTCGTACTAGTCATCTTACTAAATAGATAACTGTCAAAATCGAAAAAGAAAGATAAAAAATAAACGTAAGTAGTGAATTTTATATATCATTTTTCTTATATATACATATGTTTTTCAATAACAATGTCAAGATCGACCGGATCTTACTATGTATTATATATTTAAGTTTTCACTAAACCATAATCCTAAGATTGGATCCGTATTCTAGGAGTGTTCATTAATTGGTTTCATCTGAAAATTCATGAGATCCGTATGAATTTCAGTTAATTAGATTTGGATCAGTTATATGTTTAGATACACACTAATATTTAATTAGTGTATGGATTGGATTTGAATTTTGATTGTAACTTTTGTGTCCAGCCCAAATACCCGAATTAATAAAGATCTTATATTTTAATTTTTACGACATACTCATATACCATATAATTATCTTGAATTAGGGTCATTAGGCATACATATTAATTTGGGATACCTTCGCTTATCTACACCAATGCGGTGATTGAATCCCACACTTCCCTTATTTGAAGGAGATTTGTCTAATGACTCATGTATTAAATTACGGTTTTAATTACATTCAAAAGAAAGAAATAACAAAATATGATAACAACTTACAGTTAACAAAAAGAATATTCTTTTTCACTAGTTTCTAAGAACTTTCTTCGTTATTGATTTATATTATTATAACAATGCATTTGTAATATGTTATGAATTTCATCATGTCTAAAAACAGTAACTAAAATGTAAAAGTCTAGGTTTTTTAGTATATCACTAATCTGGTTTTATTGGTCCTAAGGCCTGAACTGATCAAACTGATTGTTAATTCGGTTGGATAGGTTTGGTTTAACATACTCTTGGTTTGATTACGACCGGTTAAAATATTTTATAAAATCAATTAAACCAAATTGACTAAATACACTAAACAAAAAACCGACCAAACGAACGTACACCCCTACGGATCCGGATCAGAAGATCATAACTTAAATGTCATAGTTTCTTTTTTATGTATTATAGTTTATCTGAAATGTTAATATTATAAAAAATTTAATATAAGATATACTTATTTAAGAGTGTAACAACATAGTCAATTCATGACAATTATGTATCGGACGGATGCATTTTTATGTATTCATAAATTTTCTTGACACTCTTCTACTCGAATCATTTCAAAGTTCACGAGGCATTCTGGTTAATTTACACAATCGTTAATTTAGTGTTAATTTGGTCCTTTAAGATAAACCTATATCACACCCTCAGTCCTTTATTTGAAAATCTTGTAAACTTAGTCCTTAGTTTTTAAAAATTGAACACGGACTATCCTTTAGCCCTTAATAGCCATTAAACATATCAATATGACAATTTTACCATTTTTTAATATTACATGTATGGTACTTTAATAAAAAAACTAAATTTAATTTTTTGTATAACTTTAACTTTTTTATTTTTGGTAAAAGTTCATCTTACCAAATAAATATTTACATATTATGTTTTATTTTTTAATATTTATTTTGACATTTAGTCACTAATTTGTGTTCTTCAATAGTTCTCTTCCTCTTCTTAGTGTTCTTGAAGTATTCAAAAATTATTTATTCAAAATGGTAATGTTATAACAAATTATCTGGATGAATAAGAACCCCAAATTAACAGTGATAACCAAAAATCAATTACATGCACAAACACACACTCGAAGAACACACACTTAGACACACACACACACTTGAAGAAAACACACACACACTCGAAGAACACATAGACTTGAAGAACACACACACACTTGAATAGCACACACACATATAGAAACACTGACTCAAAGAACATATACAGACTCAAAGAACACACACGCGCGCATGCACACACACATACTTGAAGATCTACAGCCCCTAAACCCAAATTCAACACTAAACGTACCTAGATCTACAACTCTAAATAAAAAATTAGTAAAAGAAAAACCCTTAAATTGAAGAAAACACGCCTACAACCACATATGTCACTTGCAACTATGATCCTACCACCGAAATCACCAGCTATGAACATGGATTTCGAGAGAAAAGAAGTAAAATAAGAAGACTGAGAGGATGGTGGTGGCGGAATCGGCTAGTGAGAGAGGGTGGTAGCGGCTGTGTTCTTGTGACTTATTAGAATAGGATAGAGAGAGGGGGAGTGTATGATGATAATAAAGGGTGTGAGTTTTCTTTTTAAAAATTTAAATAATAATGCCTCATATTGTTTTATTTAATCATTTAATAATTAAATGATTTAAAATTAAATATATTGCATAAGGACCGATTGTATAAATGGTAGGATGATTATTTTCAAAACTTTAACATTTATTAATGGCTAAAGGACTGTCCGTATTCAACTTTTAAAAATTAAGAACCGACTTTGCAAAATTTTCAAATATAGAACCGATGGTGTAATTTAGGCATATCTTAAATGACCAACTATGTAATTAACTCTTTTTATAAATATATATAAGTTTGGAAATATATATATATATATATATATATATAGAGAGAGAGAGAGAGAGAGATATTTAACTGTCATGCATGCATTATTTACTGGAGTTTGCACTGGAGTATGATCACTTTCATCCTTTACCTTTTCGTTGCTTAGGGTTTCTAAATGACTGCCACTAGCTAGCTACAAGTTAGGGATTGAATTGCCTTCAAATTAATTTCACAATTAAACAATACTCAAATTAATTTAACAATTAAAGAATACTCCTACTTTTTCTTAAAAATTGCAGATGGAGAAAGAGACACAACAATGCAAATTAAACACTAGATTGCAGTTTGCAGTCATGGCAGAAAGATTTCACACACATTTACTATCACAAAATGGACAAAAACCAACTCTCATGTCTCACCTTAATTTGTATGTGTGTGTGTGTGTATATATATATATATATATATATATATATATAAGTTCTAAGTTCACACAATTAACTCTTTAATTAAGATCTGTGCAAACTGCAAAGTTAATATCTATACAATGACCGACCAGTATATATTGCCAGTTTTAGGCTCACATTAATTACAATATTGCTAATCTTTTGAGCAACTTAATTTCTCACCTCGTTGGTCTGGCGATCATGTATCTACAAAGGTTTCTTCCCATTTACTTTTCTAGAGCTAGCGTAAATTAATGGATACCAGATAACTAAAATTTTAAGTTCGAAGAAATATAAGAAATTATAATGATGTTTGTATTTATAAATTTAGAAAACAAATTCACACTTTCACGTGCATACAAAATTAAATTTGTATACACATTAAAATGTAGAAATTAATATTTCGGATCATATTTTTTTCACGCTTTCCTTTAAGTGAAGAAACGTGAAGAAATTTGGTGCGAAAAAAAATACCCATCCCTAGCCCTCCCCTTTGAAGTTGTAGCTATAGGGACGGATGGAAGCTAGGGAGATGGATGTATTGTTCCAGAATTTTATTTTGAGAAGAAAAAAAGTTATTTGGAAAGAAAAAAGAAAGAATTAAAAAAAATTTGTGTTTTAGAGTTAGTGTTTTTAATAAGAGAAGAGAAGTGGTTTGAAAGAAAAACTTCATTAACATTCTTTTCTTTTAAAAGTTAAAAGATTTGGATAGAAAGTAAAGAAAAAGTTTTATGATTTTTATTAGTAACTAAATTATCTCTACATATAACTAATAATTTTAGAAAATAAGGGTATTATTGTAATACAATTCATTTTTTTCCTTTCTCTCCAACTCGGGAACACAAAATAAAAACAATACTCTTTCTCTTTTTTTCTTTTCTTTCAAACGTGGGAACGCGAAAAACTTAAACTATTATCATTTCTTTTCTCCTCTTAATTTTTTTTATTCTTTTCTTTCGTATCTGAAATTCGGAAACAGGGTTAAGTTGTAAATAATGAGAGGGGGGAATTATTTACCCTATACTTTTTGGTAAATTATTTACCCTAATTAAAAACTAAACAATTAATTAAGGTAAGTTATTAATTTCCATTTGAACGTACGACAAATGATCATATACGTACTTTGTTTGTCCTTTTATATACTTAATTAAACTCTACGTACAAACCTTTTATTTGATGGATCACTCAATTAATTTGATACCACTATATTAAACTTTGTTAGTAAATAGAAGTAAACTTCACTCGAGACTTACTAGCGGTATTGAATTAATTTAGGTCTGGTATTGCTTATTATCTAAGATAATGTGTTCAAGTCCTGTTTAAAAAAAAAGAAGTAAATTACATATATTATTAATTTATGTAAATTGATCATATATTATTATATATTTGACTTTGAATAATCAAAAGAGAAAATTGCACGAAAATATAATTGACTTTGTCTTAGTTATAATTATTGTATACATAAATTTTTTATTTTAAAAAACAATACACTCAACTTTCGTAAATTTTTCATTATGTAAAAGTTGTATGTGATGAAATTATGACACAAATTCATTTTATAAAATGATAACTAAAACTTAAGCACACAAAAATTTGTTTGCATACAATTATACAATGATAAATAAAGTAAATTTTATTGTGTTTTCATGCAAATTTATATATATAAATCGATCAGTACTCTCATAAAAAGAAAATTCGTGTAATTTTTCTTTGTAAACAACAAGCGAAAGTTGATCGAACAGTAAAATAAGGGTTAAGACCGATCATGCATGCGCAATAGTTACATGCATATATGATAGTTCTTCACTGTACTGCATGTGTAAAACTCCAACATCATGCATGCGCAATAGTTGTAATTTACATTCCTTTATATACATAAATACATACTGTACATACCTACATACATACATATACATATATATGTAAATTATTAATCATTGATTAATTTTAATCAAGGGTTAAAATTAAATCTAGCTCGTAGTACTTGTATGAAAAAACACTTCTTATTTGAACCATCTCATATATATATATACACACACACACTAGTAGGGTACACACGTAATGCGTCGACAATGATAAAAGAAGGATGATAGTAAATACTTGTGGTGACGAGGACAAAGGAAACATTGATGTTTGTAAATGAAGTCCGAATGTTACTATAAATTTGAACTAATTTAAGTAATTAATATAATTTATCAAATTTATTTTATATGAAAGTTTCTATTTAATAGTATAGTAATAAACTAATCTTGTTTATACACTTTTACTTAAAAGCAATATGAGACGATATAAGATTACTAATATTATATGTTGAATAACCCATTTTAAAATAGAATATTAAGAACTCTTATTAATTTTTAAAGGAGATGGAGTGTTATAAGCTTGTATAGATATATAGTAGGGATATTGTAATAAGTATATTAGAGTAAGAGGGATTCTCAACCACAAGATTTCATTAAAAGTAACAAAAATGGTCAAAATTAATTAAATGTAGTTGGCAATTAAAAGAGATTCAAGGGCAATTAGACAATGAAAAATCAATAACAATGTCAAAAATATGCTACCTTCAAAAAATAACGTTCACGTTTGATAAAGAACCACGATTCACTGTATACCAATTTTTTTTATGAATAACCCATTTTAAAATACAATACACGATCTGATTCAACCATTGATACACACCAAGAGTTAGTCAATAGTGGGAAAATAATAGCGGCGACACTAGGCGCGCCTAACCATATGACGCCGCTAAAAGGATCAACGCTATTATATGGATTTCTTATAATGGCTCTACTATATTCGAATTAGTATGCGCAATATAAACATATACTAAGTTCTGTTTTAATAATATCTCTTTGCCAGAGGTGCCGTCCCTTTACAAAAAAAAAATTAATTATGATAATTATAAATACATACAATTCATAAGCCTTATAAGACCGAGTGTATAGCTCAACCCGAGCCCCTTCGAGTGGCTTCGGGTTAATTTGGGTTTGGAGGGAACACCCCTACGGGGGACTTCAGGTTCCACCCTCTCATGTTCACCCACCCGATCAACCCAAAACTATTGTTTTTTTAATTTAATGGTCGATTGTGTAGAATTAAAAAAAAATTGTATCAACGGTCAATAACGGTTGATATATATATATTAACGGTCGATTCGGCATAATTAAAAAAAATTGTATCAACGGTCATATAGCCGTTGATATATATATATATATATATATTAATTCTCCTATAAATACATAATTATCCAACATTTTTTAACCAAAATTCTTTTAATCTTCCAACTTCTCCTCTCTATATATACTAAAAATGGCATCACCACCACATGCTTCTTCGAGCTGTTTGTCGGATTCCGTATCAACCGATGAGCAGCTCCGGCAGGAAGAAGAAATTTTTGTAAGGTTGATTCGAGAGACGGAAAACATGCTTTTGGTAGCACCGCGGAGTCGTCAACTAAAATTAGAAGTGAAAACATAGAAAGAGGTTGGGTAGCTACAAACAACGGTTGTTAAATGACTACTTTGGCGATAACCCTATTTATTCAGCGGAGATGTTTAGATAGCGGTTCCGCATGAGCAGACAACTATTCGAACAAATAGTTAACGATATAGAAGCAGAGTACACGTATTTTAGAGAGCATTGGGACGCTAGAGGGAAAAAAGGTTTTTCTCCAATACAAAAGTGTACTTTTGCTATTCAGCAATTGGCGTATGAGGTAGCCGCTGACTCACTTGACGAGTACATAAGGATAGGTGATAAAATGGCACGAGATTGCATACACAAATTCTGCAGCAATATTATTGAGCTTTATGGTAGAATTTATTTATGAAAACCTACCTATACCGATATTCAGGAGTTATACAACGCACATGAAGAATACCACGGATTTCTCGACATGCTTGGCAGCATATACTGTACTTATTGGGTGTGAGCAAATTGTTCGGTTGCATGGCAGGGTCAGTTCATGAGAAGTGATTACGAGCACCCAACAATAAAGCTAGAAGTTGTGGCCTCGCATGACCTATGGATATGGCATACTTCGGCGTTGCGGGTTCCAACAACGATATCAATGTTCTCAACCAGTCACCCATCTTCAACGATATCTATGACGAAAAAGCACCCGAGTTTCCATTTGAGGTGAACAGAGTCACTTACAAGCACGGATATTATCTAGCTGATGGGAGATATCCAAAATGGGCTACATTTGTAAAATCATTTACGTACCAACAAGACTATAAGCGGAAAAAGTTCAAGTTGGTGCAAGAATCGGCATAGAAAGATGTTGAGCGTGCTTTTGGCGTGCTCAAACAGTGTTGACACATACTTCATAATCCGGTACGCGAATGACATCCAAGAAGACTAGAAAACATCATGTACGCTTGTATCATTTTACACAATATTATACTTGAAAACGAAGACAATGCCATTTGTAGTTTATACCCAAATGACATTTTATTGTCGGATATCAAAACACAAATAAGTGAAGAAGCATGCGCGGCAAACATACGAGAAGTCAAAAACCAAGAGACGCATAATAATCTTCAGTCAGATTTTGTCGAGCATATTTCACGTATCCAATTTCCGACAACGAGGACGAGTAGATTTTTTTATTTTATCATAATAATATTCTATTTATGTTATGAACTTTTTTATTTATATTATTTGCTATATTTTTATTTTTATAGAATTGTTTAAATATTTTTATTTGTTTAATATATAAATGTATAATTAAATAAATTAAAAAGTAGAAAAAAGATTGAATTGATTTGAGATGAATACTAATTGAATTTTTTGTTAATTTAAGTTGAAAAAAAAATAGAAATAAAAATTGATGTAACAATTGGGTTGATAAATATATACTCATGTCCTAATGTGCTGGTGATAATTAGTTGGGTTTAACTAGCCTAGGTGGTAAGTTCACTTGCACCTATACCGAAGGTTTGGAGTGTAAGCATGCTAGCTTCTTTTTCTTTTGGTTATTATTTCTTAGTTGATTTCCCCATCTTTATAATAAGAGATACACAATATTTTATTAAATTAGTTTCGTATGGCAAACAAGGCTTCTAAAATCTAGCTTAGTGGTATAAGGTAATTAAAGAAAAAGAAGTTTCGTATGGCTTCTTTTATAATTCTCTTATTTCTTACACATTTTCTTTTAATATTTTACCTTGCATTTAATTATATTGTTTTCAGTATTTATTGTTATGTTATTTACTGACATTATTACTATTTTTATGACATACTTAATGACAAGTTAAACGAGTAAATGTATGGCAGTCAAGTTTTTATTACTTTAATTTTATGAAAAAGGTATCAATGCATATACAAGTTTATGATTTAGATTTTTTTTTTTGTATACCTGAATTTACTATATTTAAATAATAATTACGATTAACAGTTCATAAATTAAGCATTGATAAATAATTACACATTATTAGCAACAAAAAATTTAGCTACTAAATAAACAAAGAATACAAACGTGCAACGAAACACGGATTCACTACTCTCGTAAACATTGAACATGTAATTATTGTTTCTAGTTTTAGTTTCAACTTTTTTTAATTTGTCACGTAAAGTCAAATTAACAGTTAGTAAGATCACACGTAGTCATGACTTGTATAACTGTTAAACCGACTATCACATCAATATTTCCAGCCCTGTGACTATCTCATGACTAAACAGCCCTAGTCATGACTGTCATGACTAACTTCCGTATCACCAATTCAACATCACTACCATTACTGGATCCACATAATATTACTTCAAAATAATTTTAATGGATTAAAAAAAATTTTAAAAAAAGAAATGGTTGCGATCTCATCACCGAAATGACGAGCCAAACAATGATGAGCAACTAACATTACACCCCTAGTGGCGTGTCATCAAATGACACGCATGACATGCTCGTTATCACCACTACAAGTTGTCTAATTGAAATGAGGTGTTGTCTACGTCACAAGGTACAAAAGGGAGCAAGTCATATATGTTACAATCAAGACCAATTATAATTGATAAAGAATGAAAATTATGGTTTTAAAAAGCACGTTTTGGTACTGATTGTCGATTGACCCATATGGACAGGATATATATAGTTATAAGGATTATTGGATATGCCGAAAACTAAGAAATTGATTGATGAACTATGTTATAAATATATAATTATGTGATTTTATATTTTTGTTTGTATAATTGAATATATAATTATAACTTATATATAAAATTGTCGCCTTAAGTCACATTCTAGAAAACACCATGGCCTCGACATGGCTTTCAAAGCTTGAAGCTTAAACGTGTCGTCACATCATGCCTCTCATTATTTAGATCATTGATGAAAGCAACAAACACAACAATGATTTCTTCACACGAGTATATAGTGTAATCATGTTATATATACGTCCACGACGAACTAGATAGATTCTTTTTATTAGCGTAGAATACACATGTAACTACAAACACATTATAAGGTTACAATGAAATGCAATGAGATCTATTTTGTAACATTCAAAAATTGGGCCTAGTCGTGAGCGGGTAGTTGGTGAGTTTATTGTGTTTGTTTACGTGTGTTTACATTTAATTATTTGATTAAAATGAGTATTTTATATCGCATGATTTTATGAGTTAGATAATTTCGGTTTTTGCACGAGGGTTGTAGAAAATACTTCGTTGTATATTAATTGGTTATGAAAGATTAATTAATCGAATTACTGTATGCTAGAAAACAGTATAGCACCCTGCATTTGCAATTATTTAGAAAAGATGGAGTGCCAACTCATGCTAGTGTGATTGGTTGTTTGTGTGTGTTATGGAGTATGTGTGTATGTGTGGAAGCCACCTCATGCTTGATTAACTCAATGGATAAATGTATTATGTGTGTACGTGGCTGTGAAGATGTGTATATGGATATGTATGTGTCATTTCCACCTCCTCATTTGAAGACTTATCTACTATGTGTTGTGTGTGTGTTTACCTACACTTGAAGAAACTTAAGAACAAGAACTTGAATCTTTGGACTTGTGAGTTAGTGTGAGATATTGAAAATAAAGGTTGGTACATGTTTTTGATATGATTCTTATGTATATTTGATGAATTCATGCTGATATATGATGAGAAAAGCTTGAACACTATGAATGAAAGTTTGAAGTTAACTTGACATGTGGGTTTTGTTGGTTTGGAGATTTTAAATGGATTTGATGTGTTTTGATGATTGTTTACATGTTATATGAAGTTTGTATTGGTTTAGAATCGTTAGAAATCGATTTCCAGATTTATGATTGTGTATTTGGAGAATTGTATGAAGCTGGAAGACGGCAGAAAGCAAGTTGCAAGTCTGGAAAAGGTGCAACGCGACGCGTCGGATTGCTGGACGTGACGCGTCCCCGGATTTGGTCTGACTTTGTGTAGTGGTCCGACCTTGGTGGACCGACTTTGGTGGTCCAACTTTGGATGGTCCGACCTTAGTGGTCCGACTTTGGATGGTCCGACCTTAGTGGTCCGACTTTGGAAGGTCCGACCTTGGTGGTCCGACTTTGGATGATCCGAATTTTGGGGTCTGACTTTTGGCACGACACAACGTGTCGTGTAGATGGACGCGATGCGTCTAGTGAAAAATTCAGTTTGGAGTTTTTGTTTACCGATTCGATTATGTAGCATGTTGTATGCTTTCTTATGTGTGATCCTAATTTGTTGTACATGGTTATATTTTATATAAATATATGTGAATATATATTTATGAATCATAGACTGATTTCAGTGTTGTTGTATTTTCAGGAAACACAAAGACTCGGTAACATTAGACCACTGAGCAGTGCGATAAGGGAACAGAGGTGAGTGGATGTAAACTCATAGATGGTAAAGGTTATGATTGATATGATTGATGTGATGCATGCGATTGTGATTGATGGACTGTTTAGTCTGATGATTAATGATTGTGTAATGCTTGTGAAATTATTTGGCCGATACACACTCTTTTGATGATATTGAGTTGCGTTTGAGAAGTCAGCTATACGAAGAATTGGGCTAGGCCTGATCGCTATTGGTTGAGCAGTTGTAGACCCTCTGGTGTATGCGTTGTACTTAAAGGGATCTAACTGCGCCAATTGGCGGTAGGCTATCGGTAAACCTTTGCTTTGGCCCTCATTGGTTGTAGGTTCTACACCGAACTGTCGGTCTTCTGGATTATGTGATTACATGTTTTTGTATTGATTGTTGCTGTTTGCTGGTGTGGTTTAGCTTCCTCTCACTTAGCTTTGTGCTAATTCCCCACAGTTGAACCGTTCTTGAAGGTTTGGTGTTTGTAGTTGTTTAGCTGAGTTTTGTTAGAGGAAAATTGACCAAGCGCTCTGATATTGTTTTTGCAAAAGGCGAGCCATATTTTGTTCGTAACACAACAGATGTTTGAATGTTTATACTTTATGGATGATTGTAAATATTTATATTTTATGTTAAATCGTTGGATTACGCTTCCGTAGCGAGTTTTAAAAAAACGGCTTTGAAATTTACGGTGTTACATATTTATACATAAAATCGATTCCCCTAATATTAAATTCTAGGCCAAGCCCATAGCCGCAGGCACGTGGGTCCAAAATATAGCATTGATCAACTTCAACGCTGGTCTCAGCGCTGCTAACCATTCTTTAGCTCTACACATCAGCGTTGCAACCTTAGCAGAGCCTTCAAAGATGCTATCAAACAATTGTTTCCCAAAATTTTCTTCTTGTGGAGCTGCCTCTGAAACACAGCAAGGGACGCTGCCCCTTCGACTCCCGCATGCTCTTCGGGAGCGAGACCCTAGTGCTAAGTTTCCATAGCAGCAATAAAGTCAATAGGTCAGATTAAGATCCACAACTCATAATCTCCCACTTAGGGACTTATTAGCCAATTTGTTGTTATATATCCAAGACAATCTTTGTAAAACTTGTCTTTCTCTTTCTCTCTTAGCCCGTATCTTCTCTTTAAGCATCTCGAACGCTAGTTGAAGCCATACAGAATTTCAACCTTTCTTCTGCCCCGGCCTTGGTAAGCATATCTGGTGGATTCTCAATACCAAACATCTTCTTCAAACACAAACTACAATCACTTATTAAGTCTCTAATAAAGTGATACCTCAATAGGTATTTTCACCGGTCCTGCAGCTTTCTCTCCCCAGCCCCTCCTACTTTACGTCAATAGCTAGGTATTGATTTGTGCGCACCTCTTCCCATTTCTTCCGTTTGGTTTTGTTATCTATTATAGTTAATTACGGGTGTTTAACCGTTCACTCTTCAGTTTCTCCAAAACCATAGTTCGTTATCCGTTAATAGTTTGTACTCGACTAAATTTGAGAGTTGGTTTTAATTCGGATACAATGTCGGCTTATAAACTAAATAAACCAAATTATGATGCGTCGTTCGATCAGTTGATTAGAAAAGGCCAGATTCTCTTCATGCATGCAAACCATGTTTCGATCGATCCAACTGCGCTCAGATTAAATCTTTTCAAAATTTTCGAACTTGAAATAAATATTTGACACGGTCAGGAAGAATATACATGAAAGAAAGGTCAAATCGATTCAAATAAACGCAAGGATGAGTGAACATTGAACAATGATGGAGTCCACCATGAAGCATTGAAACTGCCAGTCGCAAAGTTCCCACATTGTTTTTGTATGCAGGCTAAAATTAGAATATATATATAGTAGAAGTTAGATGTATAGGGTTTTTAATTTTAGTATTTATAGTTGAAGAAATAATCTACGCATTAAAAGTGTTGAAAAAGTGTTTCTCATAATTATGGGTTTTGATCATATTATGAATAAAAGGTAAATTTATGAATAAGTTTAAGATGTGCGTGCATGTTCTATTATTCTTCGGGCTTGTTACACTCTTAAATAAGTTAAACAATGACATCACTAAACTACTACTTATTCGCTAAGTATGATGTTGAAAAGGTGTTTCTTATAATTATGATCTCATTTCCTTGTTTAGTTCTCTTCGGTAAGAAAATAGACCAACTTGAAACTTAAATATTTAACAAAATATCAAATTTGGGTTGGATTGTAAACTCAAAACCAAATTTAATCAGTAAAAATGGATATTGGTTGGTTCGAACCTGACCCAAATATTGAAGATAGCCAACAATACTGGTACAACTAAAAATAATGGTATTTTGCTACACAATTTTCAACGTTTCTAGATTAAAATATGATAATATTCATGTTGTAGAACTCGCTAGGTGAAAGCCAGACGGTCGGTGGAAAGTAGCAAGCCCTCAATCTAGGTGGGAGTATTCAAATTGGAATTTTTATAAAATTATATATACTATATGTTCATAAATATTCAAATATGAATATAATTGTTGATAAGAGCCAAAAACAAATATCAAATTGTGAAGGAAGAACCAAAACTATAAGTTATTACTATGACAAAAACAAATTATATATAGTTATTAAGCCTACCGCTTAAGCCGAAGGGGTTCGGGTTGACAACAGGTTTCTCAGCTTCGGTCGGGAACACCACTACACCCCCCCCCCCCCCTCTTTTAGGTCCAGCTTCAATTCTCCAAACCCGACTAACCCGATACTCTCCTTTTTTCTGATTGTGTAAGAGAGAGTATGAGAGGAAAAATATTTGATTTGTTTAGGTTATGTTACACTTAAGTTTCGGGTAAGAGAGAAAATTAGAAAAAAAATGACGTGGCATTCGGTCAAAAAAAATGATAGATAGGCTATACTTGTGGTCTTACAACACCAAAATATGAAGTTAAATCAATCTATTACTTAATTGTTCAGAAACCATACTCAAAATTCATCTAAACCAGTAAAACTATAGTTATTTCTTAAGAGTTAAGACACTACAAATTAAATCAATCTATTACCTGATTGTCCAAGAAACAATACTCAAAATCCAAACCAACATTAAAAAGGTGAAATCCAACAGCAAGTCAGCAACAAACAAAACACATCAAAATCAGTTTATCCAACAGCAAGTAGCAACATCAAAATCAATTTACCAATTGATTACTTCTTGAACAAATTACAATGGAAGAACTCACAGATTGTGAACAGATTAAGAGGGGAAGAACTCGAACAACTTCACTGCTTCAGTCGAACAGATTGTGAAGGAAGAATTCGAACAACTTCAGTCGAACTCCAAGGGAAGAACTCAAACAACTTCTGCCATGAAGGAGAAAGAAGCCCTTGTCGTGCAATTTCAAAGATCAAGAGAGAGAAGCCCGTGCTACTTTGAGGGATTGAGAGAGGAGAAAGATGGGCTGATTAGGGTTCTAAGCTTTTGTCATGAAAAGGAGAAAATGGACCCATAAATCCAAATAAAAAAAAGTTTGACTTTTGTTGACCACCTAGGCTGAGTAATCCGCCTGTGAGTAATTCATCCAGGCAGGTCAAACTCATCAAGATAAGTGGCCACCTAGCGAGTAATTGCCCGGCACTCGGCCACCTAGGCCAGAGTTTTGCAACACTGATAATATTCCATCCATAAATTTTCTATTAAACTTGATCTAAGTTACTGGGTTTTGTGACACAGCAAAAATTCTTATTTAGATTAATTTGAATTCTTAAATTTATTTTTATCAAAAATATCTCATGGGCCTACTTACTGAGACAGGTTATACTGAGTATGTACAGATTTTCCATGTACTTGGAGTATTGAGCCTATTTCATATGCTCCTCCTTGCAAACTGAATAGGTTGCTGTACATTTCAAATTTTGGTAACAAAAAGTAGCTTTTTAAAAAAATAGAAGAAAAAAAAAAGCGACGACTGATTCAGTGATTCGGCTAGTGTGGTTCTACTGTGCCGGCTTCCTTTACCCCAAAAGGGAAGAAGAGATCATCCACCACCACCAGTAGAGTGAATCCTCATAAGTCATAAGTTGAAGCCTAAACCTAAACCATACAATTTTGGTTGTTATTTCATCCATATTGGTGGGATCATAATTATTCTTTGAACAAAGCCTTAATATAAGAAGTAGCAAGTGACCAAGTTCTTGCATTAGTCGTATCAAGACATCAAATCACATCACATACAAATATTTAAGGAAACATGAAACAAAGTGACTGCAAACCACAGCAACAAAAACTACCCGATAAGAGAGCTTTTTGCATCGAAATTGATAGCCATTGGATTTATTGGTGGCAAGCATGTCGTTCCCAAGTCAGCCCAGATTGCCTGGTAAGACAAGATGAAATTAAATCATTAAATCGAGGTACATAGACCAATATATCTTCTACCCACGAGAGAGAGAGAGAGAGAGAGAGAGAGAGAGACACACACACACACACACACATACAAATCGAATGTTGAATGGTAATAACATGAAGCTATTACCGTTAGGAGCATATTTGAGGCAAACCGAGACCAATAATATCTATTAACATTTACACATGCATCAACACCAAGTCACAAAGTATATGAAGAGCAATCGGTCATTAAGGTCAAAAACAATTAATTAGTAAAAGCAGTTGGTGCTCAAACAAAATCAGTAGCGTGGCTTTCGATTAAATCATCCCTAAATCAAACCATGTAAACTCTTTTGTTCTTGTTTGTGTGCGTATTACACTATTACTTTCCCTATTGTTGTGTTTTTGCTCCGACGTGTGTGATCTTGTATCCATATGAGGATTTCCTAACAAAAAAAGCAATAGCAACAGTACCCAATTCCGCATCAGCGGGGTATGGAGGATGTATGATATAGACGGTCATAGCCCTACATAAAGGTAGAGAGACTGCTTAAGATCTCTGAATTATATCATGAGAAAAGAAGAAACAACCAAAGCAAGATGTTAGCAGACAAATAACTTTGGGATCAAATTTAATTTAAACCAAGTGACCTATGACAATAAATTTTTGTTGATTCAAAATAACCAGAAAATGGATTTCTGCATTGAATCATTGGATATGCCTCATTCTTAATGTGCTCAAGAAAATTGAAGGGCCTGAACCAAGACAAGGCCCAAAAATTACACCACAATGACCTACTCACCTAAAAAGACTTGGCACAATAATACTCATTTGGTCTCCCTCCCTCTCTCTCCCATTCTCTCACACTTGTGTCCTTGTTTCCGCAACAGCCATGGAACATTCTTCTTCATATGAAAATTCCGACTATTAGATCTAATGAGAAAAGTACATTGAATATGAAAAACTACAAAAAATGAAAGACAAAAAGGGTAAAAGATAAAGAGCCCTCCAAACTCCAAAGGATTCCGACTTTTAATTTGTGCACTTGATATGTGTTTGACATAATCTTAACTGTGCTTAAGTGAACCACTGAATGGTTAGTTATTTTATATTTGATTTTTTTTTATTCATTTAGACTAGTATTATACCCGCGCAATGCTGCGGCAGCAAATAGTTTTTGGTTTATAATATGTCGTTTTCAAGAATGTAATGATATGTTATTCGCGCGATTCAATGTCACGAAAAAGTTTTCTTAAGCAACATGTCCGTTTTTTTCCAAAATTTCTTTTATTTACATCTAACTATTTTATTAATTTAAAAAATAAATTCTAAAAGACAATAAAATAAGAAAAAAAAATTATATTGATGAAATAAAGAGAAGAGTTAAATAAGATTTTAAAAATTATGTTGATGTGGGTGGATAATTGTTTTAGTATGAGAGAATATATTTTGAATAAAAAGTTAAAGTAAATTAGGAGAGAATAAAATAGTTAAAGATTAAGTGGATGAGATTAATTTAGATTAATGAAGGGTCAAGATTTTATATTGATTGAATTTTAAGAAGTCTTAAAATTTAAGAGGAGAGAGAATGTTAAATGGTTTATATAGTAGTATAGATATAGTATTTATCTTCTTTAATGTATTGGCAAATAAATTTTTAGTTAATTTTGAAAAAAAAAATCTACATGTTGATTGACAATTAGTCTTTAGGATAAGTTACCTGTTAACTGGTTCTCCGTGGGATCGATTCCTGATACTTAGGGGGTGTTTGGTTCAAGTATTGTTTTTGAAGGGATTTGCATTTATAATGGAATTGGTATTTGGTGGGATTTAAAATCCCATCTTGTGTTTGGTTCATATTTCTTAGGTGGGATTTCCACCACCACTAAACTCCATCAATAGCCAACCACCACACCTTTTGCCACCATCGAAGAGGAAGGACGACGACGGCGACAGTTGACGGGTGACGGTGACGGTGAATGGCAACAGCGAACGGGTGACGGCGACGGCGAACGGGCGATGGGTGACGGCGACGGGGAACGGGCGATGGCGAACGGGTGACGGCGACAGGAGATGGCGAACGGGTGACGGCGAAGGGAGACAGCGACGGCGAACGGGCGACGGCGAACGAGTGACGGTCTTGCGACGATGGTGATGGCGAAATCGGTGATAGTTCACCGGAATATTATGCTGAGAGTCGCCAGAGAGAATACCTCATCTGAGGGATTTCAAAATACCATGGGGGGTGGAATGATTTAGAAATCCCTCATCTGTGGGATTTTATAAAATCCGTGGATTTGAAATCCCATCCCATTTTGCCAAACCAAACACCACATTTGAAGGGATTTGAAATCCCAATCCCATGAAATCCCCCCAAATGACACCAACCAAACACCCCCTTAGTGTCTATTATGTTTTAGCAGAGGGGTTATCCTTGCCTATAGAGTGCTTCGCTTAGTTAGTAATTATCTATAATTTTTAAGACTTGATTGAGAGATAGCCAGAAGGTTTCTACATCATGCGCACATCAGACTGCCGATTCAGGCATCTGATAAAACTTCAGTTACAACAACAATTGCCAACAGGAGCTTTCATAGCACAATAATATCAATCCAAATTCCCCCTTGTACCCAGATTAATTCCTAATTAGAGCTGCAATAATGACCCATTACCTTTAGAATGCGTTAATTTGGGCTTTTATAAAAATAAATTGGGTGCTAATGGGCTTCAGTAAAAAACCATACGGGTGAATGTGGGTGATAAAAGGAGCTGTGATTTTACAAACGGGTCTCAACTTCTCTCTCATCGGGTGAACTAGGAGCGACTGTCGACCAATCGACCATCTCCATTCTCCGGTCTGCGTTCTCTCTCGCCGTTATCCAATCTCTGGTTGCCGTTCTCCGGTCTTCGTTCTCCGGTCTCCACTTCTCCCAATCGCAAATCGAAGCTCTCTCGCCGGCAATTGTTGTGACTTACAACTGAAATATCCGGCGATTGTCTGAATTCCTGTCTTCTTCCTTCTAAAACCGTAAGATAACGAGAATCATTCCTGGGTATTCTGCTATTTTTATCATAACTTGTAAAAGGAGTCCATGGGTTCTCATTTCTTGCATCTCTTAGGGTTAAATTAACTGTGTGTAAATTGAGTTAATTATGTTTTCTTTCTCATTCTATTCTGACAATTAGATCTGATTCATATCTAATGAAATTTACAACATTGTGGGGTATGATCCCACATGCTTGAAAAAAGATTCATTCTAAAAATTGGAACAACTCAAACTTGCCTCAACAATTGGTAATTTTTATTACATTTAGTAGGCAGCCTAGTGGTGACTAGTGAGTATCATTTAACATTGTTTCTGTTTATGCAGCTTGCACAGATTGAAAATGATATGCTAGAAGCTTTATTAAGATTGATCTAAGGTTTAATCACTACCCTTTATTAGTAACATAGAAGGTTGTTTGTTAAAAATATTTAAGCCACTAACTGCTAAGAGCACCTCTAGTTCATAGACGCATTCTGATCAGTGTAAATGATATTGAACTTGCAGTAAGTTCAAACATTTGTATTTTCATGCCCAAACAATTGAGACCAAATAAACATGTTCAGGTTTTGTACAAAAGCCTTGATTTGGATTTAAATTGATTACAATCTATTCTATCAAGTGGGAAAAAAATCCACTTACCAAGTGCCTTTTTTCTGCACTTCTGCAAAGTGTAGATTTTTTTCTTATCTTTACTAAGTGTGATTATCGGTAAAGTTAATTAAGAATGCATATCAATAGTTGAAGAACCTCCACAAAAAGATGAAATGTAAGTCAACTATGTTTTAATAGGAAAAAGAAAAGCAAAAGGCAAAGGCAAAAAGATAATGCCTTTTACCATGAAACCTGTAATGTTTAGGTGTAATAATCAGATCAAAAATATGTTTAGAGCGTTTGGCGAATTCTGATTATTTATGGAACTAAAAATATGTTTGATTAAGATTTG
Organism: Dittrichia graveolens; assembly: GCA_038502395.1. Taxonomy (NCBI): domain Eukaryota; kingdom Viridiplantae; phylum Streptophyta; class Magnoliopsida; order Asterales; family Asteraceae; genus Dittrichia; species Dittrichia graveolens. The sequence goes on from JARJIL010000004.1 coordinate 21,747,652, forward strand.
ATGACCGTGATTGGTTGTTTGATTGGGAAGGTATTATATTTATTCTTTTTGGTAATTTAAGTTTAATTCATTTATATATCTCTATATACACATATATTACTTACATGTTTTAACTTTTTTAGGGCATCTAGACGAGGACGAAATTGAGGAAGAAATTGGAGAGGATATTGAATTGATTCCTACACTTAACACCGGCAACTATTAAGGTTTTTTAAATACATTTTTAAATGTTTTTATATCTTTTTATGTTTACATAGTTATATGTTATTAACTTATTACTCATTGGTTTTTTTACATGTATAGATGAGGACATGGAAGGAGAAGAAGAAATGCTTTATGGTTTGACTTTATTTGGTGAGTTAAAATTTGTATAATGGGTGATACAAACTAATTTGGTTATTTGTTTATATTTGTTAAAGTGGAAGTGGAATTTGGAGTTATCACACATGTTTATATTTGTTAAACGCTAAGTCTTCATATAGTTTTTTAATTTTTTTAATGCGACCCGTTATGACCCGAACCCGTTTTGACCCGTTACCCAATCCGCCCCGCCCCGCCCCTTTTGCCACCGCTACTCCTAATTAGCATTTAACACGAAGCAAATGCTAAGTGCAATCCTGTTCAACTTTATACAGTGTAATTTATTCTGTACTCCATAAAAACTGCAACATGACTCAGCATGTAGTCTAACAAGTCTGTCTCTTTGACTTGCAATCAAATGCCTAAAATGCCCTTAAAAAGGACAAAACGAAAATACTTGTGAAAAAAATTCAATGACACAACATATATCTTGAAATGATTGCTAATACACAAAAAGGTAAATCTGAAACTGAAACTTACACAAAAAGAAAAAAAAAACACTTCAAATTTTTCTCAAAACCCAAAAAAGAAAGTGTAGCATTCGTTTGGGGTGTAGGTAAATATTATATTCATTCTTACTTAAAGTTGTGTGAGAAACCGTAAACCTTGTCTAACACACACACACGACACATGTATATACCTTCATGGATCAAATTTAAATGAATATTTAAGTATGAACTTTTAGATGACCAATTTATTAGATGAAGAGGTATGCAGGCATAGTTTATGAAAAATAAACTACTTATATTCAGCCTAAATGATTAGTTTAAATCTTACCAAATTTGAGGTGCTGAGGGACTTCATAGATAGGTATTATTATGATTAGGCTAAAGGTGCCAGGTGAGTATATGTTGCTTAAAGTTGAAACCCAACCAAACAATTGAAAAAGAAACCAATGGTCAGAATAACTAAAATCTGATTTTAGCATGAAGCCATGAAATCAAAGAAGTCACCAAGACAATTGCCAAACAGCAGCTGTCTGCTCAAGAATATCACTTGCAGGTTGTTAAAGCAGCAGAAAACGATAAATATGTCAAGGAACACAGCTGTGAGATAAAAAAAACAAAAGGGCTAGAAGTCAAACAGGCTATAAGAACCAGCCTAAAAGAAATAAGTTATGAAGAAATGTTTTAGCATGAAAGAAGAGTAAGACCATTGCAGTGCTTGATGCAACTTATCATGTTCAGGGAGGTTAGAAACAACAAAAATCAATCTAAATCAGCCATGCATGAAACTGCTGGTGCCTGGTGAATAATCAGGCTGGAAAGTGAAGGCAAGATCACTAGGCCAAACAAAAGCTAGACCAAAAGGGATCAGCTGAAGGGTAAATCTCAGGAAAAGGCAATAGTGTTTGCTTTTCACTGTAGCACTTCAGCTAACAAGAATACACAGACCTTGGAAGAGAATTATGGCACCCTCTCCCCCTTTAAAAAAGAAAATCATATCAAACCTCTCAATTGAAGTGTGACCCCTGAAAATTTTGAGAACTCAGAACAAAAGGAGAGGAGTGGGTTCAAGTTCTAGATAGAAGATCTCAAACATTCTTTGAAATTCTAAGCCCAGATCAAGGAACCATTGGTGATAAAAGTTTGTAAGGATCACAAAGTAAGTTGGTTTTATGTTGCCTTATATTTTGAAGGGAGTTAAAGCTTATCTTAGGGTAAGTAGCTCAAGTAAGATCATATTCACTTCCACCTTGAGCCTTATGTTCATTTCTCTTGGCCAAACCAATTGATTAGAAGATTAGTCAAGATAATATTGAGCTTAAAACTCGCGAGAATGATATATATATATTATATACTTATTCTTACAGTCTATCTTTGATTCATGCATAATGAAAAAAATGAGAAAGTGTCTGGCTGGCCTCTAGGGCCTTGGAACTACTGGCAAACTATGAGACATGACCCATCTATGCAAGTATAGGGCCCAGCTTTTAACATAGCAAACTGACTTTGGGCTCCTACACGATAGGCTAGCACCTTTTGAGACAGCAATGAAGGACCTTTCTAAGTGATCCGGCCTCAGTGAAAGATGATGTCACTCACCTCTACACTTTCCACAACCATGCTTAGAGGCAGGAATATCTAGTGAAACCAAAAAGGAAGCAATAGATGCATTGTTACGGGATACAGGATTGTAATTCCTTGAGAATTTGTAATGATTATCATGAATTTGATAGCAATGATTTTTGGTTATGCTTTTCCAAAATTCCAAGTGTATGCAGTATTGATTAAGATTGACACCCCACTTCCCACAATGCAGAACAGTCAAGGATAAGTATGTCAAATGTGTGGGGTGTCACAAGTCGATTGTTATCATTCACCATAACTAAGGTAACCAAAGGAACCTATTCCATTTTAAGTTTATACCTCTACAAGCCAAAGCTACAGTGACAAGCACAACACATCCAGGATTCCCTATTTCCCTTTTAGCCTCTAGGGTTATGAATACCATCATTCATATGCATCTAAAGAACCAACTACAATACAGTGTAATAGGGTTTGAAGGTGTGTTAAAACTAATTAATGCAACTTGAAATCGCAATATCAGTTTAGAATGTTTGTGAAAACTGAAAACCTAGTGTGATTCTAGGCCCCTGATTACTTAGGGTTAACATAATCACTTTGAAACATCTAAATTCCCCCTCGGTGTGTTTATCCTCATCTGAAATGGTAAAAGCCATGACTACAAACCTATGGCTATGATTCACCAAATATCCAATAAATTGAAAAGTATAACAATCTGTGTAATCTATAGAGCCCACAAGCTATATCATTGTCTAATAACTACATATATATATATATATAATAACCAAAGAGAACTCTTGGCTTGAAGGAACCCCAAATTTAAGCAAAATATAATAACAATTATATAATAAACTATCCCATAAAAGTAATAACTTGCAGTACTCATCTACATATCATTTTACTTTAAACAATAAGAAAATCAAGTAAGAAATTTTCAGGGTAAAATCAGAATCCGAAATGACAAACATTATTTGGGGAATTAAAGACTGCTGACCTGATTACTTAACATAACCTCCCCCGCAGGCATTGTAATCTTCTTCAACAGCGGTTGTCAAATAAACTGGAGGAAAATCAGAGACATCAAAAGACTTCTCCTTCATCGCTTTAACGACGTCGTCTTTCTTCAGCACGGTACGACGGATGGGCGGTCGGTTACGGCGCTGATCGCGAGAGAAGTACTTGATGTCGAACACGGTCTCGGGATTGGAGGTTGGGACGATCGCCTTGACTGGCTCGGTGGCCGGGCAAAAAGGCCGGTAATCAACGGCGAGAGGAAGTGCGGACTTGTATTCTGGATCAGCACATGGACCAGTGATTTCCCATGGTTTCTTGATGTAGCGCCTTAGGGTTTGAACGAAGGATTTACCTGCGGATGCCATGGCCGAATATCAAGATCTGTTGGGAAGGATGACGATGTAGGTCTTCCTAAGAAGCAGCCTCGTAAACGGTAAAAGGAAGGACTATAAAAGTTTGGGGTGCAAAGTAACATTAAGGAAATCTATAGGGGTATGTATCAGAAAGTTAAAACTTATATTCCACTAACTTGCAATATTATTTTAATAGTGTTATATACTTATTTCGTGAATGAATTAATTTCATAAATATAAATATCGTCTCCTATTCAATAACTCGGTAAAAAGCTTCTTGTAGAACCTTATATTTTTAAGAAAATAAAATCTAAAAAAGTTTTAGTAGCTTTTAATAGATTTTAGATCTTTTAGTTTATAAAATTACATTGATATCCTTACTGAATTATTTTTTAATTGTTTTTATCATTTAAGCTTTTTTTATCATATTATCTTTTACTTTTCAGATCCAGCTACCGATTATTCTATCATATATATATGTAGCAAATAAAAGCTTCTAGCTTCAACTATTTCTACAACACGCCCAATATCGGGTGTTTGTGGCTTATTAAGATTTGTAAACCGGTTTTATTTTCAACAAGTTTGTTTTTGTAGTTTATTTTTCAACTTTTAAGCATATTATGGCTTAAAATTAGAAAATAAGTCAGACTCATAAAAATTAGCGAAAAAGTATACTCATAAAAAATAAGTTAAACATTCAAGAAGTTAAAACAAACACCCACCTAATTAATAAATGTATCTATAAATGTAAGTATGGGTTTAAAAGGAAAGGGAAACGACTTTCAAACTCGCCGTATGAGTAAGGTATGGAGAAATGTCTTGTTCATAAATCCATACCATGGTATCAAATAAATACAGTTATTCATATATTTATTTTGTCCAAACACACAAAAGAATGGTCCATGCAAATTATACGTACTAACATTTGTTAGGAGAATAAACAATAACCAGTGACAATTGTTAGCTGATATATAAGGCATATCAAGCCTGTGGGTTGACTTGTCACTTGATATTTAAATATCATATTCTTAGTTATTTAATTTACATATAATATGATATATAAGATAGTTATTCAAAGTTAACATACGTAAACAATATTTAGGTTAACACACGTCTACTAAAATTGTTTATTACATTTTGTACATGGGCCTATATTATCTAGTAATGTTATAAGATTAAATGTAACTTATACAAACTTGAGGGTAAAAAGTAAAAATTTATTAGGGTTAAATTAAAAAAATTAAAATGGTGTATAACATGAATTGAACTCTTAGGGCCTGTTTGGTTCGTGGGATTTCAAGGAATTTTGTAAGATTTGTATTTTAAATCCTTTGAAATCCCATGTTTGGTTGAAATAAGAAGTAAGAGATTGGGATTTCAAATCCTATAGGTATGTGATTTCAAAATCCTTGAGGGAGGGGTGGTATTTCTAAATCCCCGTTAAGATTTTTGGATATCGTGTGGATGAGTTGTGAGTTGAAAAGGGGAGTGGGATACCCGTTAAAGAGACCACCACCCCTTAAAGAGGCGGCAACCTCTTTAGTTGTTTTATTTTCTTTTACTTCTCTTCCTTCTTCTTTGTTCTTCATTCCAAAGACACACAAACATACATATAACTTCCTAATTTGGACAAGAAATCTTGGAGCTGAGATTGGAGGATTATAAAGAGGGTTAACATATATTCATTAAGGGAAATTAGATTGAAGAGTGTAAGTAATACCTTATTTGTGTTTTGAGATACGGATTAATTTAATTGAGTTTAAGAGTTGATTTATGATCAAAGAGAGTTAATATGATGTTTACTATGGTCAATAAGTGTTTTGGTGATGTTTGTGAGTACTGGAAAGTAATTAAAAGCCTTTGGTTGTGTTTTGGTCGGGAACCAGTGAGTTCTGGTCGAAATCAGTTCTCTAAGTTGAAGAGCACGGGCGTGCCCCTCAAGATCTAACCATGCCTCATGGCGTACCTCAAAAGGCACGGGCATGCCTAAGCTTGAGAGGCCCAGGATGTGCATGGTGGCCACGGGGGTACCTTTGAGTGAGGGCATGGGCATGCCTTGTTTTGTGTAGTGTTTTTAAAAGTGGTGTTTTGAATAAGTAAGAGTAATGATTATCATATACCTAATCTTAGATACTCAAGGATGTAAGGAAAAGATAAAGAGAATGATTTGGAAGTGCTGGACTCCAGGTGAGTACCTCACCCTGATACTTAGAGATATCAATTATCTATAATCCTATTTATTCGATACCAAAACGAGATTTATTATATGATTATTATTATGTGATGTATTTAGAGAATTGTTATTAACTAATTTGTTAAAGAGTATATAGATGAGTATAGAGTTAACAGAGTCGAGTATAACTGTAGTTAATAGACAAGAGATAGAAATACATGTTTATGATTGGCAAATGAGTATTCTAGTATTAGATTAATTAACGAGAAATGAGTATGAATGAATAAACAAGAAGTGAGAACCCATTGATTAAAATAAAAAAGAAAAGAGTGAGGTTAATATTTATTAATAGAAATAAACGATGTTGATGTGTATAATTATATAACTAAAGAGAATGAGCTCTGACAGAGTTATAAACTAAATACATAACTATATACATTATGAGTATGTGTGAAGATACTGAGAAGAGTAGTATCTTTGAGAGATACATAGAGAGGTGTTAATATAAGAGTAAATGTAACTGTGTATGTAGTTATATAAACATACAAATATGAGAGAGTATAATAGACTATGTCTATATATATATATATATATATATATATATATATATATATATATATATATATTCAATAATAGAGAAAGAGAAATGAAATGAGTAAGAGAAGAAAGAATAACGAAAAGATGTTGTAGTTGTGTAATAATATATAAAGGTTATACGATATGCTATGATTTGATTAATTAAGAGAAAGAGAATAATTAGAGTTATAAATCGTATGTTGTAGCTATAATTGTGCTAGTTATAGCTTATCAAGTGATTATGTGTGAGAAGAAAAGTATGTGCTATATACATACATATACGAAAAATGATGTTTAAGCCTATACGGCCTTATGTGAAATGTGTATTACATGGTGATATTTTAGCCTGAGAGGCACACGTGGTTAGTTAATGAGACTAGCTAGATGCTGATGTGACTTACAATAGTCAATGTGACTACCAGATGTGAGACCATATATGAGTTCTTCGTGATGATATATGTAACACCCGCAAACCCGGGCTAGTTGTTTAGCGGGTTAGCGGTGCGTACGTATTTTGTGTTAAAATTGCATTTATTTAATTAAGTGATTATTTGGAAGTAATTAAATTAATAAATGATTTGGATAAAATAATATGTGATACTGGAAATGGAAAGAAAAAATATGTATGTATGAGGATATGTATGAATGTAAATTAATGTATGTGTATGTATGTAAAAAGTAAGGACACCTCATGTTGTGAGGATTTTATAAAATAATATATGTGTGTATGTGAGTATGTGACTATTGAGGATGTCTGATTTTATTTGAAAAGAAAGAAGGAAAAGTTAAAGTGTGTGTGTATGTATTTTCTCTGGATGAAAGGAAGAACAAGAATAGTAAAACTTGAAATCTCCTAAGTGACAAATTGAGAATTGATAAATCAAGATAAATTTTGGGTAAATGTTTCTTATTGATTCTGTATATGATTCATGATTAATTTTGTAAGAAGTTGCATGTACAAAGCTTGAACACCATTGATGGGTTTTGATGATTTTGTTGTTTTGATTGATTAAAAAGGTGTTTATGATGTTTTATATGCATGATATATGATATATATGGGTTTAGCTTGAAAAAATATGATGTTGGAAATGTTTACAAGAAAGTGTGGTGGCTGAAAATCCGAGTTGAAAAAGATGTTAATCTGAGGGGATGAATGTCGCGGCGCTACAGTGAGGATCGCGGCGCGACCCTGTTGAAATCCGACAAATTGAGTCGGTTTGTAAGAATCCGCAAGTTTCCAAAAACCAACCTTGGAAATCCGTGAGATTTACAAATCCGACCCTGAAATTTGATTCTTGAAAAAACCGACACTTGAATCCGAGACTTGAATCCCGGTTTGAAATCCGATGGCGTCGCGGCGCGATGCAAGGGTATGTCACGGTGCGACAGGGCCTGTTTTAGAAAGAATTATTTGTTTTATTTGTGTTTTGATTGGGATAAGTTGGGATATTACTTATATGTATATATTGAGTCATTTACATGAATATAAGATATAAATATGTGTGGAAAGATATATTTATATATTCGAGACTGATTTGGTTGTTGTTGTATTTTCAGGCAATCCACAGACTCAGTGATATTAGACAACCGAGCACGCGTGATTCAAGGACTGAGGTGAGTGGAAGTTTACTCACGAGTGGTATTGGTGGTAACGTTATGAATTGCTTGATTTGAGGAATATTTTATATGCAAAGATGGATTGATGTTTTGGGTATGTGATTATTGACTAATGAGTTTTGTATGCGAAGATAGATTGTTTAGTTTGTTATGCCATGATAGACTGCTAGTCTGGTAATTGTTGATCAAGAGTTTTATGTTGTATACGTGTTATATGTGATAGAGTTTTGTTGCGATTGTGTTTGGATTTGTATCTGGATTGTTTGAGAACCAACTTCTGTTATAACGGGTTGGTAGAGATCAGCTTCTATGAAAGGGCTGGTTGGGGTCAACTGTTGTTGCAAGAGTTGGGCTCGTCTGTGGTTGGTTGAGCAGTGGTAGTCCTCCTGATGCATGCGTTGTATCAGAGGGGAATTTCACTGTGCCGATCGGCAGAGAGCTATCGGTAAACCTTTGTTTTGGCCGACATTGGTTATAGGTTCGGCAGAACCGCCGGTCCTCGGGATTGGAGAGATCGTTGTATTGACGGATTGATTGGTGATTGTTGTTCAGAGGTTCAGTTGTGAACTGTGATTGTTGTTAGCTTGTTTGTTGCTTCCATTCACTTAGCTTTGTGCTAATCCCCCACGGTTGATTGCTTTTTGAAGGATTATGTGAGTAGTTGCTTAGCTTTTTTTGTGGAAAGGGAAATTTGACCAATACTCTAATATTGTGTTGAGAAGAGACGAGCCATGTTTATAAATCTTTTGTAACACAAGTTGACGTTGTATTTTGTAAAGAGTACTTTGTACTTTGTGAATGTTTAAATCAATGAGATTAGAACATACTTCCGCAGCGGTTTTAAAAAAATGGCTTGAGATTTACGGTGTTACAATATAAATATCTGTGATGTTGCATATATTTGTATATGTTATGTGTATTGTGTTACACACTAGCCTGAGTGCCAAGTGAGATGTCTGAGTGGCAAAACAGAGGCCTAAGTGGCATATTTTGATATGATTGCATTTATATGCTAATTATATTCGTTTTAGTACTTTGTGGAGTTACTCACTGAGCTTTCTAACCCATTCTTTTTGTTGTTTATTCTTTTCAAGTTTTGTGGCAGGCGAGGCTTCTACGTGGACAAGTTAAGAGTTTTGTGCAACATCAAAAGAAACTATTTTTATTTTACATGTGCCGGTTGTTGCCCTATTTGAATAGAGTATTGTGTTTATTTTCTTGTTTCACGCTTGAAAAAAACGGGCGCTACACCTTCACTGCCTCCGCCGCAGTCACCTTCACCGCGCCCGCCTTCGCTGTTGTCGCCCTTCACCACGCCCGCCTCTGCCCTTTTTGCCCTTCACCGTCTCTGCCTTCTCCGTTTCTGAGCCAGTCAAGTTGTGAAGGTGAGTCAATTCCTTCACCATCGTTGTTCTAGAAATTCCATTATCTTTTACATGAACCAAATAATAGATTTGATTAAATTCCATGGGATTTGTAATCCTTAGGATTTCAAGTCCATGAACCAAACACCCCCTTAAGCTTAAAGTGTGAGTGATACTTTAATACATCTCGATACCACTAGGTCAAAGATCGTTAGATAATAGTAAGTAATTGGTATAGTAAAAAAATTAAGGATTAAAATTGAAAATTTGAAATAAATAATCTCGTTACTTTGTGAATTGATTATAAGAGGATAATCTGTAACAACTAACCTATTTAAACAAATGTTTTGTAGGTGAGTTGCTAAGAGCCTTGGAGTTCAAGACAACCTACAAGGGTTCAACTCTCCATTATTTCATTTGGGCTTTTTTTCACACGTGAACATTGCTTTCTAACCATTTGAGTTGGTAAGAGCCTTGGAGTTCAAGACAACCTACATACAAGGGTTCAATTCTCGATTATTTCATTTGGGCTTTTTTTCACAGGTGAAACATTGCTTTCTAACCATTTAGTTTTTATATTTTTTTAAAAAATAATTAATTTTATATGTTTTATGTATAAATATGAAATCTATATTTGGCAGAATGGTAAACGCATTGGAACTTAGTGCTATGGTCTAGTTTTCTATTCTGATGGCTTTATTATTATTTTTCTTTGTTGCCCTTCAAGTGAATTTGGATTTGAACATTAAAAGAGAATTTGGTAAACGGTTGCTTTTTATTCATTTTTTGTATTGATTTAACTTTTTATTTTTACTTATTATCTTAATTAAAATAACTATTATATGGTTATTTAAAAGAATAATGAGATTTTATGTCCTCATACAAAATCTTCTTACTAATCTTTTTACTTACAAAATTAATACAAGTGTCAAAATTAATTCATAATATAAAAAAGAATTAATGTATTACACATGTTATGTTATTATGAGTAGGAGTATAAATATATAAAGTAGTACTAAATAGTAGAACAAAGAGAGAAGTTTTCTAAAACAAAGTAGTTCTAAGTAGATTTATCAAGGGTTTAGTATCCAAAAGTGTATTAAAGTTATCAATTTTTGCTATTGTATATACCCAACTTTTAAAATTACCATTTAGTGTATCATACTTTCAAAACTACTATTTTGAATATCAGCTTATCTCTTGTTCAAGTTTCCAGTTTTATTTATCATTTTAAATTTATTTTTATCTCCTAAAAATTCATCTCGGATGCAATGTCATTTTTAATTGATTTTTATCTCTCTAAACAAGAACACCATGAGGAACCCAGATCTGAACCAAGAAAACGAAAACCCAAAAAATGAAAAAATTAAAATCGAACAGATCGCATATGATACCTCAGGAGAATCTGAAACCAATAACAAGAACAAGAAGCATTCAGAACAAAAACCCAATAACAAAAAGCATCAAAATCGAACAGATCGTATATGAACTCAGATCTAAACCAGTAATAAGAACAAGAACAAAAACACCAATTGTAGGATCTAAACTCAGATAATCGAAACCTAAAAACGAAATTTGTGAACCAAGAAACAAAATCAAAACATAAACATACAGATATGGAATCATAAGAACAAAGATTGAACCAAAGTCTGGAAACCCCAAATCGAACCAAAATTGGATGGTTGTTATTTTAGCTAACAAGATTTAGAAACCCCAAATCGAACCAAGAAGCAAGATCAAACCAAAATCGGTTATATCAACACATGAATATTTCGAACATGTTGAAACTTACTTGGAAAAACATCGATTTGAAACTCTGGAAACATGAATATGTGATATCGAGACATGAATCATCGAAAGCCCTAGACTTGGAAACCCTCAAAGAGGTTGAAATCGACAGATGAAACCCTCGAACAGATTGGAAACACTCTATTTGGAAACCCTAGTATGATTTTGAAATTGAGGTTCAAATGAAGGTTCCAGATACATATATGCATACGTTTTTATTTATTATCATCATCATTGTTGTTGTTGTTGTTATTATTATTATTATTATTATATTTTCAATTATTTTTAAATAAAGAAATTACATGTCAGCACTTAAGTCAATGACACGTCATCAAAACCGGTGACACGTCAGCAAGTGACCTGCTATACCAGGTTGGATACACTAAATGGTAGTTTTAGGAAGTTCGATACATTAAATGGTAGTTTTGAAAGTTGGGTATATACAATAGTAAAAGAAACAACTTTGATACACTTTCGGATATTAAACCCATTTATCAAACATATTTTTATTATTTTTATTTACCTTTTATGTACGTCTTTTTTGTTTTTACTTTTTTATATTGTTTTAATATTTCATATTTACCTTTTAGTTAATTATTAGGACGAATTGCATTAAAATATTATGAACTTGATCTTAGTTACTATTGTATATAAACAATTTTAAAATTTTAAAAATAATACAATTAACTTTCATAATTCTCTCATTGTATGCAAACAACTTTTTTATGTGTCTGTTGTTTATACAATGAACTTTTTCATAACTTTTATAGTATACAACAAGTTGTATACAATGTGAAGATTATGAAACCTAGTTGTATTATTTTTAAAAAATAAAGTTAATTATTTATAATAGTAACTAAGACAAGATTCATTTTATTTTAATGCAACTTCCCCTAGTTATTATCTTAAACACTTTTTGTCTTTTTGTTTAATAATATTTGTACTATATATTTTATTTTTCCTCTAGCTTTTTTTATATCTTTATAGTTTCTTAAATATTTTTATTATTGTTGCAATAAAAATAAATTTCTAAATACTTTTCATATGTAATTAACTAAAGCAAATTTAAAATAATTGAGCATTTGGCCCGATAATTATGTATATTAACATTGGTGGTAGAAGTCAAGGTTCAGATCATGTAGCCTTATAGATATTTATTATTTACAGAGTTGTTTCTTTTAGTAAAAGACCTAAAGTAAATATATAAATTAAAAGTAGCGTAAATAGTAATTTCATCCCGTCGCGAAGCGCGGGTGAAAAAAACCTAGTTAGATAAAATCGGTGGGAGTTTGGTGGGGTGACCACTTGAGTGGTTTGTCGTGGTAATATACAATGAAGGTGTGATGAGAAAAAGAATGTAGTATTTATCACATGATGGGAGTGGTGTATGATGTGTAAAGACATATCTATGTGGTTTCCCCTTTTTCTTATAATTTTGAGATTAATGGGGTAATTTGTAGGTCTCATTACATGGTTGAGTAAAGACTAATAAGTAAAAAAAAGGTTGATGTAGAGATGTGGTGAAGAGTGATATATAACCACTCCTTTTACTTTTAGTTCGAAAAACAATATTGAAATAAAACATTTTTATTTAAGCAAGCATATAGTTTGAAAATCATACGCGGAAGCATTTTCATAATAAAACCGTGCTAGTATCAAAAGATACACCCATAAGTACAACTTAGTGTACTATCAAAGTTAAATATTTACACAAAAGGGCATTAAGTGTTTCATAGTTAAAAACCGAAAAGTAGCTTTGTTCTTGTCCTTGCTACATCTTGCAAAACATTTAAAAAGCAATAAGCTACGAGAGATTAGTGAGTAATCTAAATTAAACATCATATAAACACACGTATACAATTTATGAAGATAATACACGTATGTCTGGCAATAAATGCTAGCCTCTGGTTCTAGATCCAGGGCAGCAACATCGGTCACGGTACTGTACCACATCTGAGCCTTACTGCACATAGCAGTACGCTTACATATACATATGAATAATATCACATGTTAGTAATCTGATATGATATCACACATGCTGCAGATATGAAGTAAAGTCTAGAAGAGTCACCTTTTGATTATTATGATATGCAATGATCCACAGATGACAATGATTCAGATAATTAGTCAATCACCTCCTATATAAATGATACGTAAAGTATCACATAAATAGCATTCTGATCTGAAATAGGGCCTACACGGGCCGTGTATCCCTACACGGATTGTGTCCCTTATATACTACACGACCTGAGTTGGCCACATGGCCAGTGTTGTCTAGTCACACTACACAGGCCGTGTTCCATACACGGGCCGCGTACCTCTCATGCTACACGACCATGTAACCTTACATGGCTCTGTGACCGCCTTTGACACTACACGGCCGTGTACCGTTACACGGGTCATGTTGCCTCTACACGGGCCACCTACACACCCTATCAAGAGATACATGGGGCATGTATGCTATAGACCCAGCCGACTGTTCTTACTTACAGTCTCGGTTTTGGCCATAAATCCGACATAAACTCATAAGAAACATGCTAGGGGTGTTTTCCTACACCCCATACAGTAAAAAAAACATATCTTAACCAATTATAAACACTTCTAACATAATTCACCATTGAGTCTTGTAGTTAAGTTCATAAACTTCAAGAAAAATGATTAAAGATCTTACCTTAAGTGTTGTAAAGTTGTTATACACAATAGGTATCACTTGTTCTACTGATCTTGATCAATCAAAAGCACTTGAAATGGAGCTGGAGCATGTATACGTGAGTTGTATGAAAAGAAACTAGAACTTTGACTCCAAAGGTCAAAGCTAGCTATATATACATATTTGGGATAAATACATATTTGGTCTCTGCACTATTTTAACTTATAATTTGACGGTTTAAGCCCCTCTAATTTTATAAACACATCTAATCTCATATAGGCAATTTGTATAAACATATAACACTTCCTATTAGACTATTAATTAATGAATTTCGAACCTTGGGTGTTACAAAACCTTAAGAAAAACAACTAAAAAACCAAACCATTTTATAAATTACGGTTTGTATTTAGTTACTATAAAATGCAAAAGTTTTGGTTCGCTTTGGGTTTTCTACGAAAACTCGAACTGAAAAACCAAAACACTGCAAACTGATATATTATTTAAATTTTGAACATTTGTTAACTCTAATATTATGTTTATAATTTATACTTGTTAAAATTCACATTTGATTATATCCTTTAAGAATTTTTTACAGTTGTTTAACACATAAACTTCATTTGTCTATTTAAAGAACTTTTGAAAACACGAAGGCAATGCATGTTTTGCAAACGTTCTACTTCGAATGCAAATTGACGAATTTGTATCTGTCATTGTGCCAAGATAGGAGATACATGTATAGTTGTATACAACAACGATAGCAAAAATTCACTTCCAAACATGTCTATCAAGTTATGAATAAAGGTTAGAGACTGTGAGCAAAGAATTATTATGTGGGTAATAGCAAGGAGCCAAGGATCAAGTTCTTGACAAGCTCTTGTTGGGAATTACAAGTGATATTGGCGATTTCAAGGGTTGCAAAAGCTAACATTGAGGTTAACGACAAGGGTGGCGATTCTTACATAATAAAACTGGTTATACATAACAACTTTAGACATCATCAACTTGTATTGTATGCTATTAATTGATTATACCTGTTATGTATGACTAAATTCTTTGTGTACAAATAAGCTCTCTAATGACTAAAGCCAATTAGATTTACATTACCATGGAACCAATATCCGCAGTCCATATGACACCTAAGTAACATGAAAAAAAGACTTGAATGTGTCTTGGCAAAAGAGAGCTTATTACTTCTTTCCCATATGCCCATGCTATTTTCCAACCTTAATGAATTGCCGATTGTAGTCATTCACTTCTAAAAATGTTAAATTCCAAAGATCAAAAGTAGACAAGAACTCCAAGTGTGCAAATCTTTATGTTCATAAAGAATACTTTTGAGTCATGGCGGAACATGCTTGAAAATTTTCAGTTACTAGACATAACATGTTATGACAAGTCAATAAGTTGAAGTGCTTAAAAGATGTCTCTAAGGAAAGTTATGTAAAAACGTTGCAGTAGGAGCATCAGGATTGAAGAGAGTGGCAATAAGGTAGTAATGATTAAATTAAATATTAGGGTAATTTTATTAAATTTTCTATTTCTGCTATGATAGAACTTATCGTATTTTTACTTTGATTTCTAACATAAGTCAAAACTTTTAATATTTATATTTTAATTGAATTTAAGATGTTACATCTTCCTAAGAAGCTTATTAAAGAAAAGAATGTCACATCATCACGTAAGTATATAAGTCTATATTTTATTTCGATAAAAGAAAAACCTATGTAAATATAATTTTATAATTACAAATAATTTCAGGATTTCTAAAGAAGAAAAGATGCATCGGATAAAAAGATCTCAAAAACACACAAATGATTACTTTTATATATAAAACAGTACGAAAACTTCAAATGACATTATTTATATTTACAAGAAAAACTATTTTTAATTTCAGTGTTTTAGAAATAGCATATTGCAATCCTTCTAAAGACTCTATTTTATAGAATAATTGTATATCATGAGATATTTTTTTAATGGTGTAATTTTTTTTAATTGTCTAAATTATTACTGTGTTAAACTTTTAAACTTATTTTTTAATCTATTAAGCTTTCAAAAACCATACTATTTTATGTATTTGAAAATGTATTCTACAGGTTACAAGTTATGATTCGATTTTCTATTTAATTCATACTAAAATATTATTATTTTATAATTTATAATTTACTATTCTTAGCATTGCTATGATAATTAATATGTATACATAAACTAAGTTTGAAAGTAAACTACATAAAATATTTTAAAAAATGGACTTTTTAAAGTATCAATAAACATAGAAAATATACTTTTAATTCCTTAATTAAACAAAGATAATCTACGGTAGTTAATCAATCTGAGTTTTGTACCGTAACATTTAAAAATTTATATATTAACTTATCATGCCCGTAAGTTGTATAATATTTTTTATTTTTTTATTATTTATTTTATATTTCAAACATATTCTACTTTCAAGTTGCTGAAAAAAATAATAAATTTGCCGCAATAAAATATGCCATTTTCATACAAGTTTCTTGGCGTGGATTAAACAAAAGCCACTTGGTGTGCAACTTGGTGAATTATATATACATAACATTAGATATTGTTTTTAATTAAAATATAAAAAATTGCATCGGATGTAAAAGGTAAGAATTAAGTGGAATTGATAATAAGTGTGTGTGTGTAAAATTATTATATTTTCAATATCATATTATATATAACATAAGTTATAAGTAATTATTAGTGTGTGTGTGTGCAACTTGACGATATTATGTGTTAAATTATTAGATTTTCTATATCATATTATATATAGCATAAGTTATAAGTAATTGCAACTTGATTCGGTGTGAATGTGTGATGGACCATCTTTGAAAGTGCGAATACGGGTGTATGACACATAGGAAGTTTTGAAATAATTTAGGGATGGCAATTTTCAACACGATACGAGACACGGGACGAACTTGATATAAAAATAAACAGGCTTTTAGTTGACACATATAATAAATAGGTTGAGTTCAAGTTGACTTTTGTGACATGATAATAATTGTGCTAGGTTAGAGTCATATATAAATTTCATAGGTCGACACACGAATTCGTTTATATTTATGTAGATTTTATCTTCTATATATATACAAACTTTGGATCTAATTGTCGTCCCGATTCCTAAAATCCATAATTTTTTATTGTTTTAGTTTGTGAAAAATTAAACAAGGAAATTCTTGATTTTAAAAATTATGATTTTAATTTGACATTTTGTGTAATTTTTATATCTGCTCACCTTCTAACTCGTTGATCCGTTACAACTCACCAACCCTTTAATAACTAACCAACCTGCAAATAACATGTCAACATGCTAATCCGTTTAATTAAACGGATTACACGGATCATACATATACAGGTTAGTGCTTTTAATCCTGATACAAATAAATAAAACGGGTTGGGGTCATGTGTTTCTGACACGCCAGCATACGAGCCCGAACATAATACGATTACCACCCATACGAAATATGTCATAGTTCTAGAAAATGTAATTGACAAGAATGAAATTCTTAATTCACAAACCTATGTTGCGAAAAAAAGGAAAAAGAAAATCTTAATTCAACAAATGAAGGGACATGGTAGTGGTAAACATTTTCCGGTCTAGACCGGTTTCTGCAATCCGGTCTTTTCTGGTCCAATCTCAAGTGAGATGTATATTTAATAATTTGGCAACATAAATATTAGATGGTATCGATGATAGTTAGAGTGTTTTTCAAAAATAAAATAATAAGTAACAGTTAGAACATGATAATCATTATGTTACACATTAATCATATTACTATATTAGTATAATTCTTCAATTATGAAATATCAGTGATATAATATAGAGATAACATAATGAACTAAGAATTTTCCAAGTATAATCCAATACTTAGAGAAACAGATAAAATGAGTTGAGAAAGCTAGTAAATAATAAGGAACATTTAGACTATATGCATCCATCTAGTTGGTGAGAATCTGGATTGAGAGTGATACATATGAACATCATCGCCCATCTTCCTATCACTTTCCTACTTACACTCTCTCCTCTTTTTTTCTCTCTTCTTCTTTCTATCTCTTTCCTTTCTCTATATTTATTTTTAAAAAAAATTAGAGAATGGTTGAACGATATGAATGTGAGGGTTAATAAGATGAACGAGAATGAAAGGAAAAAATGATTTAACGAAGCTCTATGCTTAGGTATTGATAGTTAGTAGAGATGTGATTGAGATATATACTAAGGTATTGTTTGTTTTCGAAGACGTAAATGTCTTATGTCTTAATTCATGTCTTCAGGAGAAGATGTGGTTTAGAAGATCTTAAGATTGAGAAGGTCTGCGAAAAAAAGATATAGATTTTAGCTTCTCAAAATAAGCAAAAACAAGACAGAATAAGGTCTTATGTCTGCGAAAAAACAAACAACCTTATTAGAAACGTCTGCGGGCGCGCAGACGTTTCTTTGAAAAAACAAACAAGCTTATCAGAAACGTCTGCGCACCCACAGACGTTTCTTTAAAATAAGGCCTTATTAAAAAAACAAACAAAGTCTAAGAGTAGATTCTTATGTGTAAGATTAATTTGTTACTAGTGGTTGCTACCGATAAGTTTAGTTTATTATAAGGCTATGAGTATAGTCTATCTCAAACTAAATTAACCCAAATGTCATATCACCTGCCATATTATTTTTTTTCCTTTTTCTTCCCGGTCCAAATTAACTCAAAATCCAAGTAGTACTCATCCCAAATCAATCCAAACAATCCAAATATTTTCTCTCTCTACAAAACAAAACAAAAAGAAATCAATTCGAGTGACTGGGGTGTGGGAAACCAAAAAGGAAAAAGAGGAAGGGGATTGAAGCCTGAAGGGCTAGTATTAGTGTTCCCGAAGGAATCCAAACTAACCCAAACACCAATACTAACCCAAGCCAACCCGAATGCTTCAGGCTATACCATGTGCATGGCCTAAGAATGGTATCATGGGTTCAATTATAGCTATACTCGGTGTTTGTACCGGAGACAAGCTCAATTTACACTCGGGATTAGGCATGAAATTAATCAGTTATGCTAGGTTTGTTTTAATTAACTTCGTTGCATTTAGAAATATCAGAAAGGAAGCCCCAAAGTCTACAAATTTTAATTAGAAAAACTAGGGGGTATTAGGAAGAGATTGTTAAACTATGGAAAAATTTCACAGAATAGTAACCAACTTTGAAAATTGTTTTACTAGGTTATCAATGGGAAATTTTACAATGCGAAATAAAAGGGTGAGTGAATTTGACGAAATAGTTTTCAAACCTAGTTACTATTATGTGATTTTTTCCTCTAAATTGGTTGAACTAGTGTTATGATCCAAAACTCGAGTCTTTGATATAATCATTTTTGTAATTTCTCTAGCATCTTGTAATTTATTTTTAAGGGTTAATAATGGTTTAACTATCAAAGTTTTTTTCTAAATGATTTTAGCATAAAGTTTTGATTTATTATGATTTAAACCTCAAAGTTTTTTTTTCAAATGGTTTAAACCTTGAGATTTTATTAAAAAACCGATTAATCACTTAAGTATTTTATGGTTTTTAATTTTACCCTCTCTACTTAATTATGCATTTTAGTTTTATTAAAAACTTAACAAAACATAGAGTGTTAAACCACTTTTTAACAAAAATTTAAGGGTTAAATCGTTTAGAATTTTTTTTAAGGTTTAAACCAAAAGTAAGATGTAACTTTGAGAATTAAATCATAACAAATTCAAACTTTATGGTAAAACCGTTAAAAAATTTAATGATTAAACCGAAACTGAACTAAAACTTTGACAATTAAACCATTAATTATTGACCCTATTTTTAATACGAAAATTTTATTTCCTCATACCAAATGTTCTTATTTTATCATCCTACTTATAAGATGATAACATGTAAAATTCACTAATTTTCTTTATTTATCTTCTTTTTCATTTTTATAGTTGTCTTGATATTTTAAATAGGAAAACGAGTAAGAATATAAAATTGGAAAATAAAGAACCTATCTTTTAACATATTTTCTACCGTTGATAAAAAGCGATATGAATCACTACATTCTTTATCTTATAAAGTACTCAAGAAGTTTGAACTATTGATAAATTTTTTTGAACAACAGAATACACACATACTAATATACTTCTAAATTCACATCTTTTATTTATAACGAAACTTAAACTTATACTCATAGTTTAAAAAAAACAACTTCCTAACGCCTTGAATACGTGGGAAAGAACGGAGTACAGTCAAAGACACACAAGCCCCCTGTTTTGAAGAAACCCATACAGGATTTTCAGGCCGTCTAAGATTATATTATGACTAATATTTCGACACGTGTTCCAACCTTTTTTGATGTCAATATCTAACCCAATAGGAAAAGGTAGTTACCAGACCAGTTGCTTGACACGTTTCAGATTATTATTCTTCCACGTCATCACGACTCCTCCTGACAGCTAATCTAGTGAGAGAGAAAGAAAAAACAACAGACTCTACGGGATTTACCAACACACGTGGCAATGACTCACGAACATTAATATCTTGAAACGTGTCACTTTTCTATAGGTTACAGAAACGCAAATTTTGGCGTTTGTTTGTGTTGTCTACTTGCGTGGGTGACTCTCCGTTCGCCACGTGTCGATCCAACAATACGCTTCATACTTCCAGGGCGTTTGTGTCATTTTCACTTGTAATGTTGAGGGCCTTTTCGTCTGTTGCATCTCCCAATCTGTTTAAAATTCCCCAATCTCTCTACCACCCCCCCCTCTCTCTCTCTCTTTCTCGCTTTCTCTCTCTCTTTGCTTCGCCGGCGGTGAAAGATCTAATTATTTCCCGGCGAAGATTTGCTTTTGATTAGGGTTTAAATTTTCATACTGAAATATATCTTTTAAAATTTGTTTAAAATTATGACGGAGACTCCAGATTCTAGAAATTTGTTGCAGAGATTTTCGTGCGGCGGCGAAGGTAATCGTTTTCCGGGGAAACCAAAAGAGGAGTATGGACGGCCGGAAAACGTAGAACTAAGTTTAGGGTTGTCGTTGAATGGAAGATTTGGGTTGGACCCACAAAGATCGTTGGATATTGACATTAATAATAGCGACAAGAAGCTCTTTCGTGCTTCCTCTGTTACCGATTTCGTGAAAATTCCGGTGGATGTTGAGTTATCGTTGTATTCTCCTTTAACAAGGACGTGCTCTTTGACGCCGGAGACGGAGACAGAATGGAGGAAGAGGAAGGATTTGCAGTCTTTACGGCGGTCGGAAGCTAAGCGTAAACGAATCGAAAAATTAAAGAATTCAAGAGTGGTGAAAGGGAAAACAAGGGAGGATTGGGAGCCAAATCGGAAGAAAGAATCTCCTCCGTCACCGTCACCGTCAACACCACCGGCGGCACCGCCGCTGCGGTTCCCGTCACAGGGCTCAATTGGGTCTCAGGGAAGTGGTGGATCTTCTGGGGTTTCCGATTTGGATAGTCAACCTTTTTCAGGTATGAACATAAACTTGTACTTTATAACGTTGCTAAAGCGCTCCGGCGATATAAATAAATTATATATTAAAAATTAAAACATAATTGGTATTTTTTTTCTGGTACCTAATTTAGAAGGTAAAAACTAAAAAGGTTGCACATAAGGAGATGATTTAACTATTTAATTTTTTTGTTAAAATATTTTATAAATATGTATTTATTTTCGCTTTATCTTTTTAAGATTTTAAATGCTAGATTCTAGATCCGACCCATTTATAGACATACATGGATCACATAACTAGTCTTGTTTATGACTTCAAATATCTTTTTTAACAGGAACAAATAGAGAAACTGACGAAACCAATTGTTGTTCCAAGCTTAACAAAGTTCAATGCAACCCAATGATCACAACCAACGAACGTCAAGTTGGCGATCAAATGATGCCATGTGTATCCACTAAAGAGGACGGCCCCGATGGCAAAAGGATACAAGGGTTTTTGTACCGATACGGAAAAGGCGAAGAAGTTAGAATAGTATGTGTTTGTCATGGTAGTTTTCTAACTCCAGCCGAGTTTGTTAAACACGGTGGCGGAGGCGAAGTCGAGCACCCATTGAGACATATTGTTGTTACTTCTTCCTTTAGTTGACATTTAAGGAATATTAGAGCAACAAGAAGTCTATTTGCGGCTCTTTTTCAAGATATGCCATGTTGTTTTTAACTCGTGATATAGGTGAAAATACATAACAATAGCAAATTACGGGATCAAATCAGCAATAACTCGTAACTGTTGTTCTTAACTCGTGATAAAACGTTGGTTTCTAGAGCTTGTAAATGTTTGGATTACATAATTCCTCAATTAATTACATTACATCAGAATAATATAAACAAAGTATAAATAGAGAAACCCTAATATACAGACTCAATATACAGACTAACAGTAAATGTGGCAAATATTGAAAAGTAAAAAACAAACGACAAGGCACATAGCGGGATATTTTCTCTACCTCAATTTAACACGGGTATAAACAATTCCTTCTTTGCTACTGTCGTTATTTCTAATCTTGTTTGGTTACTCTATTTCGGAAAGATCGGAACAGAGAGAAGCAGGTGGTACACCATGTAAGGAGAGTGTAACGGGTTAGGCGAGTATTTTTTTATTAGTAGGGTGCAATGAGATACGAGATATGAATCATTTCCCGTGATCCATAATCCTCTTACATTCTCAAATATGACCTAATATTTAATTTAATAATAATTAAATTATTAAAAAATTTCTAAAATACCCTTCTTTCATCTTTACCACTTTCTTAGCGAGAGAAAGAGTAGAAGCAAACCTGCTTGATTTCTAACAAAAAGGGGTATTACGCCGGCGTGTATCAGTCGGTCGATCCTAATTTCCTTTAATATGTTACATCTCTGGTGCCGGTAATTTCATACCCGTTATTTGGGATTTTAAAATGAGATATTAAATACTTTTCAATAATAACAAAATTACCTGAAAAATAAGAAGTCATAAAGAGGAAATTACACATCATTATGTAGAAACTACAAATCATAACAGCAGGATTCTGTGTTCGACAATGACAAAGTTGTAGTATTCTAGTACAATTTGTATTGCACATGATACCATAATTAATCATGGTATGTATGGGTCCTTTTCCCTTTGATTGTTTAGGTATGGTGCGCCAGTAGTGATAAGAAAGATAGAACCAAAAAGGAAGTAAAAGGTAAAAATAGAAGAAGGGTATTTAGGAGGATTTTTGTTTACAATCTTAAAAATCCACTTTAAAGATCACAAAATTTGAAAACGTCTACTCGTTTACAGATATTTTTAATAACCGAGTGTTTATATAAAAAAACAAACAAAACATTAGTTCTTCGGAGTATACAAATCCTTCTTTTATTCAAAATTTAGAACCCGTTTTGTCACCTCTAATTTGTCTTTTGTAATTGTCTTTCTTCTCCAAATTACCTTTCCACCATGCTTAATCACCATTTATAACAAATCGACACGAAAGGATTAGTTGCTTGACTTGCTGAGATAGTATGAACAATTAGTTAAGTATCGGGTAGTAATAATGGTGTATACGATGATTAAAATGTTAATAATTTATGTATTAGGGCTCATTAAATGTTTGTTGGACGTTTCTTCGCAAAAGCAAATGTAAATGCATCTTATTTTCACAACATTATCCAATCTCGCTAAAACAAGGTATGACATGGGTAGTATAGATAATGGAAATGATAATACTTCGGCCCATAGATGAGATAATCATATTTTGACCCGTAGATAAACAGACAATAAACCGGTTTATATTTAAAATAATTTTAGAATGATTTTCTTGGACAGGTGTAAGGAAGGATGCCTCAGAACCAAAGGACATTAAGAACCTAACAAAACTCTGTGGAATCCAAAGATCAAACCCAAAGAAGATTGCATAATTTTCAGATTGATTATGCGGCGCCCAGAAGAAATCATAAATGAAGAAATCTGAGCAACCTTTTGCTCTCAGAAATCAAACGTTTGTAGATCCCGAAAAAACATCTCTACCTCTTTTTGCTTTTATTGCACAAAAAATAGAGACAATACGAGAATCATTACAGGTATAGACCAACAAAAAGCTATGCTACAATTTACAACCCCTTCAAAAACCTACAACAAAAACAACCTCTACTGCTCCTAACATGATGGAGGTTGCAGTTGTTTTAATCTCCGTACAACTTGTTTCATCGTGGGCCGGGTCGACAACGAATCCACTGTGCAAACCACCGCCAGATGCAACACCTCCACCAAATCATCGTGAGGGCCCGCGTCCCATAGCCCGGATGTAAAGAACTCCTTAGCCCGACCCTGTCGTAGTAGCATACAAGCCCACGCAACAATATTGAACCCGTTTCCGTATGATGAAAATGATGGGTCCAAGGCTTTCTTATCAGAAATCAACTCCAACAACACCACTCCGTAACTGTAAACATCTGCTTTATCGGAAACCCGACACGTCATCGCGTATTCCGGGGCCACGTAGCCGAAAGTTCCAGCAACACCAGTGGTTGCGTGAGTTTCAGAGGTACCCAAAAGCCTTGCCAAACCAAAATCAGACAAATAAGCATTGTGATCATCGTCGAGTAAAATATTACTCGGCTTCACATCACGATGAAGAACACGGGGCACACATTGATCGTGTAGGTACGCAAGTGCACGCGCGATATCAAGAGCGATCTTGTGAAGGATTCTCCAATCAACGGCCCGGATCGATCTTTCTTGAATGAATCTTTCCAAGTTGCCACCGGGTAGGTAGTTGTAGATCAAGAACATCTCGGTTTCACTCGCGTGATACCCGATTAGGGTTACGAGATTCGGGTGGCGAAGCCGACCCAATGTTTTGATCTCAGCATCAAACTGCTGTACGCCTTGAAAGCGTCCAACAGATAACCGTTTTATGGCAACCAAAACCCCCGGTGCGATCTCAGCCTTGTAAGTAGCTCCAAACCCTCCATTTCCAATACAGTTGCTAGCATTAAAACTATTTGTAGATCGAACAACATTGTCAAAAGTCAATGGAACCCCAATGTCTGTAAAAACAGTTACTTCTTTATGAACAGACCCATGGGTACGAGCACCAGATTTGGGCCGCCATTTGGTACAGAAGAACAGAATCATTAGAGCTAACATAACCGAAAATATAGCAGAGGCAGACGTTATGGAAGCAATTGCAATCGAATTTAAGCCATTTTCACCTTTCGGCGCAGGAGTTGGAGAACCAGAAAGATTTGCAAAATCATTACCATAAGGTTGATCAGGGGACGAATTTGTGGGGGAGATTTTACATGACTGCAGATACGGGTTTCCAAGAAAGCTATTACATTTCATCAAATTATCATTCATTGGTAACGGACCTGATAAGTTATTAAATGAGACATTGAATTTCACAATCGTTTTCACGTTTGCCAAACCAGATGGAATCTGTCCAGAAAGCTTGTTGTTGTTAAGCAAAAGAACCATTAGATTCTTCAAATCTACAAGATCTTCAGGGATCTCTCCGGATAAAGAATTCGAACTAAGTTCAAGAACTTCTAAGGACCCGGTCTTTCCAAAACCTGAAGGAATTTGACCCCTAAGATTGTTACCAGATATAGAAAGGTTCTTGAGATCCTTAATCTTGTTGAAGCTAACGGGTATCTCTCCTGTTAACATATTCTGACTCAGATTAACCGCAACAAGAGAACCCAACTCGCCAAAACTAACAGGAAGAGTCCCCGATAAACTATTCCCAGATACATCCAAGAAAGTCAATGTTGGGCAAATTTGACCAATATTCAAAGGGATTTTACCTGATAATGCGTTGGTACTGACATTAACAGCCATTGCTTTCAACTTCACACAATTTTCAAATAACGTTCCGGGAAACTCACCAGTAAGCTCATTTTCGCCTGCAAGAAAAGCATAAACAGTCTTCTCCCCTGTTCTTGAAATCGACGGTGAAGCTAACCGCCCTGTGAAATTATTACCCCTAAAATTATGGGTTATTGCAAGATCTCCAACATTGTTTGGAAACAACAAAGGAGTACTTATGGCATTAGATGCAAAATAGCGGAGGTAAGCAGTTGATGGATTAAAGGGCTCACATGTCGTCTCAAGAAAAGATGGAATCGGTCCAGAAAGATGATTACCACTAACATCAAAAAACGTCATACAAGGAACACCAAGTGTATCACTAATCTGACCAGTCAACTTGTTTGAACTCAGATCAAGAAAATGCAATTTCTTGCAAATATCAAACCCTTTCGAGATTTCACCCACAAAAAGGTTTTGGGCCAGGTTCACCATTTCCAAGTTACCACAAGCGCCCCAGTTGTTGGGAAACTTACCCTCCAAAGTAGTTCTTGGGGCCCATAACAGCTGCAGCTTTGGTAGAGTAGTGATTTCCGAAGGGATCGTACCCTCAAAGTAATTAAACTCATCTTCCGGGGCCAATTGCAATAAATTATCATCAGAATAAAAGGCACTAGGAATTGGATTCAATAAATTGGAGAATACAAGGATCGATAAATTAGAACAGCTTCCAAGCTCACGTGGTAATGCACCACTGAGACTATTTCTTGATAGATCCAAAACTTGTAATGTTTCAAGTCTGCCAAGTTCAACTGGGATTTCTTCTTGAAGCAAATTGGAATACAACAAAAGGGACTGTAACTTTGTACAGTTCCCAAAACTACTTGGAATCCCTCCTACCAAAAGATTGCCGGAAAACTCCAAGTGCTCGAGATTGCCACAATTATACCCAATCTCATTCGGTATACTCCCAGATAACTGATTAAATGACAAGTATAACCCTCTCAAATCTCCAAATCCATCAAGAAAGGTAGGAATTGAACCATTAACACGATTCCCTGCAAGATTCAAGACCTGTAAGGCCTTGATTTCAGATAAGGAATCTGGTATCTCCCCAGATATGTGATTAAATCCCAAATTAAGTACCCGTAGGCTTCTCAGTCCACTGAAATGAGACTGTAGATTCCCATGAATCAAATTCCCTTCAAGATCAATCACTTCTAGTTTCTCCATACCCCAAACTTCAACAGGAATTTCACCACTCAAATCATTAAAAGGAAGTGACAAAATTCTAAGCTCTGAAAGCTTAGAGATCGCATATGACAATTTACCCACCAATTTAACATTCCGATCCAGACAACTTTTCCTAATTCCAAACCCATACAAAGGAAACTGATCATACATAGAACAAGTAAAGTTGCCGTAGTTACCTCCACCAGTGACATTAAGAGCAACAACCCTAGAATTTGACCCACACGTGACTCCGATCCACGAACAGTGATCCGAACTGCTCAAATTCCAGCTCACTAACACTCCCGAAGGATCCGAAACGGCTTCCTTGAACTCCAAAAGCGCGGATTTGTCGGAATCATCGCCTGAAACGGGGTGGAAGCAAGATGAAGTGAAAACGACGGAGATAATTAACAAGAGGTTGTAAAGACGGCCCATTACTGGAACCCTTACGAGGGTTCGGTTTAAAAAGTGAATCTTGGGAGAAAAGATGGGTAATTTAAGGATCAGATGAGTGGAAAACGGGTTTTGCTCAAAACCCTAACCCTAGAATTTGTGTTTGGGAAGAGAGCAGAGAGAACATGGAGATAGGTTGAACAGTGGGAGTTCATTGAGAAAACGCGTTTGTAAATTTGTTTTTAGCATTTATTTTCTTTTCCTTTACTGGTTAAATCATTCCTCAACAAAATTTAAATATCAACAATTTCCTGAAAACAAAAAAAACTACTTTACTAAAAGGAGCAAAATGTTTTTTGTTTATCAATTTATATATTAAAATCATCAAAATGGAAAATATTTTGTCAAAAATAATTAAAAAATGGCTTTAATTTTAATTTTCTCTTTGCTAATTGGTACTCATTTTACAATTTTAATAGTTTTAATTTTTTTTTTGTTTATACTTTGTTTTTGGATGATTGCATATTGTTTGCTATTTGGTGATTAGATATATGAAAAATTATATATTTTCTTATTTTATTCTCCTACCTATATAATGATTAACATGTGAAACTCATTAATTCTCTTTTCTCATTTCAATACTTAATTTTTTCACTTGTTATGATCAAATAAGTAAACGATAAAGTAAGATTTAAATCCTCTCCAAATATATATATATACTAGTATCATACCCGCGCAATGTTGCGGCGATAAATAGTTTTTGATTTACAATATGTCGATTTCAAGAATGTAATGATATGTTATTCGCGCGATACAATGTCACGAAAAAGTTCTATACAGCAACATGTCCGTTTTTTTATCAAATTTTCTTTTATTTACATTTAACTATTTTATTAATTTTAGAAATAAATTCTAAAAGACAATAAAATAAGAAAAAAAGATTTATATTGATGAAATAAAGAGAAGAGTTAATAAGATTTTAAAAATTATGTTGACGTGGGTGGATAATTGTGTTAGTATGAGAGAATATATTTTGAATAAAGTTAAAGTAAATTAGGAGAAAATAAAATAGTTAAAGATTGAGTGGATGAGATTAATTTAGATTAAATGAAGGGTCAATATTTTATACTGATTGAATTTTAAGAAGTCTTAAAATTTAAGAGCAGAGAGAATGTTAAATGCTTTATATAGTAGTGTATATATATATATATAGGGGAGGATTCATGCGAAAAGTGCGAGAAGCAATTCTGACCTCTTATTTGTATTTGATCTAATGGCTTAATTTAATCTTATTTTTCATTTTTTTAATTCAAAAGGGTATATTAGTAAACAAATATTGGTCTCTCTTCAATCTATTTCTCTCTCTTATTTTTCTCTATGATTCAATTTTTAAACAAAATAAATTAGATTTAATTTAATAGTAAATTAATAAATTTACGGTATTCAACGATGAACATAGTAAAAAATTTACGAGTTTTTTATTATTAAATATTATGATTATTACTTTGTTCACTAGTAAACTCTTGTTTAATATTGTTTTAGTAATTTTTTTTCAAATTAATTCTTTTATTTTCTGTTTTGATATTTTTTTACTCTTTAAAGATCTTCTTTATTCTTTATAAGAAAGAGAGGGTATTCAATAGTAAATTATAATAAAATATAATCAAAATAATAATTAATGAATGTTCAATAGTAAACAAAAGTTGTAAAAAGCTAATAAAACAAATCAACTAATGTTCAATAATAAACAAAAACCTTGAATACAAAAAGAAGTGTTGAACACAACCAATAAGAATTACAGATTCAATAGCATAAGAATTACAGAGTCAATCCCATAAGAATTCTATAAAAAACTGTTCAATCCTATAAGAATTACATATTCAATCCAATACAAGTTAAATAAATATAAGACTAGTCAGGGTGTTTAATACTAAACATTGCATTAAAAAAATTGAAAACAAACCTACTCAATCCGATAAGAATTGAAATTTTTTTCAAAATGTTCATACCCCATCTACTTGAATATACAGATTCAATACAAAAAATTCAAAAAAATAAAAAACAAACATATAGTTGAAATTTTCTATGAAACCCAATCCACCGGTCAAATAACCGGCCACCGTTCCTCCACCGTAGTTTTAGGGTTGCGCCGCCGCAAGGGGCGAACCCCGCAGAACCCACAAACACATGAATGTTCCAATAACTCTTGATAAATGATGGTGAAGGAAGTTAGGAAACACAAACCAGATCTGGATTTCGATGATGTTGTCGGCGGTGGTGCCGTTGTTTTTCCGATCGGATCCGAGGGCCGTCATCGTCGCTGATGCTGGTTGCGATGAAATCTGTAGTTTAGGGTGTGGTGCCACCGGTGGTCGAATAGCAGTGGTGTCGCCGTCTTCGCTGAGTTGGTTGTGGTGTTCTTCAGATCGGCGGGGCGGTGGTGTTCTTCGGATCAACGGCGGAGGTGGTGTTCTTCGGATCAACGGCGGAGGTGGTGTTCTTCAAATCGGCAAGGGGGTGGGGTCGGCGGTCGAATCGCAGGTGGTTGGATGTGTTGTCGGTGGTGTCGCCGGTGGCTGGTGGTTGATTTGGTGGGCGCAAAAGACGCAGTCGACAGAGGAAAGGGGGCGTCGGTAGTTTCAAGCATTTGAGAAAGGAAAAAAAGCGGCGGTGGCGGTGGGCTGGTGGTCTTCAAGCCCGCCATCAATGGCGGTGCCCGGTGGCGACCTTCAGATCCAATCGGTGGCAAAAGGGGAAGATGGCAAGCGACGTAGCATCCTCGGGCGGCGATGAGGATCTGATCCCAGGGATATTCATATTTAGGGTTTTTACTAAATGTAGGTATAAATGGAAACGTGAGTGGAGAGAGGAGAGAGAAGTCCATTTTACATTTTTACCCTCCTTTTATTAATATAAATACCATTTTAATTTATTTAAATTACAAATATGCCATAAATAATCATAACCATTGATCAAATAATCTAAGGGCTCAAATTGCTTCTTGCACTTTTCGCAAATAAGAAGCTTTTCGCATTAACCTTCCTCTATATATATATATATATATATATATATATATATAAAAGAGTTATTTAGAGAACATTCTTCTCATGAATGGATAAGCTTAAAAGTGTTAGGTAAATGTGATACATATTTTACTTTTTTCTTTATATCTGAGTTCATTTAATTGGGCTTTTCAGGTTTTTTTTTGCTATAATAACTGCAATAATTATATGAATACACTTAATGCTATGAATAGTACATTATATCTGTCTAGAAGGAGATAGTCAGGGTAGCAAAGAATGACAATATTGTGTTTAAATAATAGTTTAACTTTTTCAATAAATATAAATAATATGATTTAAACATTATAATTTACATTTTGGAGACTTTCATGTAGTTTTCGGATTTTTTAAAAATAAAACTCAAAGATTTGATATAAAGATAATCAATAAAGTTTATAATAAAGATAATTAAAAACAATTTTTACATTTAAACATAAGTTCTATTTTGTATCACCGCATTAACGTGGTCCTTCATTAAGTAAACAAAAACCGTAATTTGTTTATGTACATAAGCTATAAGATACTTAACAAAAAATGTTTAAACATGTACCACACTAAAGTCGTATCCCGCCATAAAGTATAGGGGCTTTTGTTAAAACAAAATGATTAAGCATTGAATGATTCTGTGCTCAGAATAATTCAAAGACTCTGAATGAATTTGTGTCTGAATGTGACATGCTATTTGATAAAGGTTCT
The DNA here is from genome assembly GCA_038502395.1 of Dittrichia graveolens. Classification (NCBI taxonomy): domain Eukaryota; kingdom Viridiplantae; phylum Streptophyta; class Magnoliopsida; order Asterales; family Asteraceae; genus Dittrichia; species Dittrichia graveolens. Next base: position 21,778,757 of record JARJIL010000004.1, read on the forward strand.
GAGTGAACAATCCGAATGCTACAAATTACCATTTAACCTTAGCAGTGATATATTATATCATAAGATATGATTGTTTAACAAGGCAACGTGTGAAATAATGAGTATTAGGGTAAAATACTTAGTGCTTAATGATTCAGAATGTACTTTAAGGTAAAATTATTCAGGAGCGTTCTTCTGTTTCATTCAACATAGTCTTCATTCAGCGACAGTAATCAAACACGCTGAATGCTGAATTCAGTGCCGAATGGTTCAATTAAGTAACAAACAAACAACCTCTTAGTAAAATGTGATACATATTTAACTTTTATTTTTATATCTGAGTTTATTTTTAAAAATTTAGGTTTTTTTATTTGAATAATTGATATAATTATATGATACATTTAAAGGGAAATTATACATGCAGCTAACATCAACTAACTTAGGTGATATTACTCTCACATATCACTTAAACGAAGAGCATTAAGATTATTTAAGTATTTTAATTACTTAAATGGTATATGAGAACAACTTTATCTAAATTAGATAATGTTAGGTATACGTATGATTTCACCTACCTTTAATGCTATGAGTAAAAACATTAAGTCTTTCAAGAAGGAGATAGTCGAGGAGAATAGAATGACAATATTGTGTTTATAAAATTTTCAGTAAATTTAAAATAATATGATTTAAACATTTTAATTTGCATTTTGGAGACTTTCAACCCATTTTTATGTTAATTTTCCCTTTTACCCTTTGATTTGTTAGAGATAAATCATATCGTTTATCCTTCAGTTAAAAACCGTGTCAAAATGAAAAAACCAACACATGTGAAGTAGATAGTTCCATGGCTTTTCAACCATAATACATAGGAAATCTGTATACGTATTTGGATGTATAACTATGTTAATTATAAAACATATCAATTATTTATTCAAATTTCTACAGTGACTTGTGAAAGGATTTTTTAATAGCATAACATACATACATTTTAAACTTATTTCTAAATCTACATATTGTCCACAAAGATACTTTGATGATAAAAACAGATAAGTAGAAATAGCAATGTAAACGTAAGCAAACTATATTATACAAGTTGTATGTTAATATATTGTTTCACTATAGGCACAAATAGAAAAAGATTAATTTCTTAGAGCATCTGTGCTGATAACTAACATCACTGTCATTATTAACTGTCACATCAGCATCACTAACTTAGCACTAACATCCCATAGTGATAACATGCATCATTACCATTATTAACCGATACATCAACACGAATTTTAAACTAATATCGTTTAAAGGAAGATTTAAAAATGAAAAAAAGCTATAACAAGGTTCGGATTCGTTACCACTTTCACAAGCCACACAATCACGAGCTCTTCACTGACCAGCCAGCCACCTTGGTGGTCACGAGCTACGGACTGCTGGTTATTCTATCAATGGAGCTCGTGATAGAGCCCATTATAGATGCTCTTATGGCTTAAAACATTGTATGATTTGATTTGTAGAAATTTGGTTCTCCTTAGAAGAGACAGGGAAATTATACAAATCATTCGAACTCAAAATTTTGTTATAATAAAATATAAATAATACTATAAAATTCTCAAATCATTCTTGGATTCATACAATAAGTGAAGTTCGTAATTTTTAGAGCAAGCTTCATCCATTGGCTTTAATTATTTTCAGTTCTATATTGTTGTCAAAACGTTTGATGTGGTAACGTATTATTACTAAGGAGCATTTTGTTAAATAGACGAAAATGAAAATGATAAAAGGTAAAGAAATACAAAAGAAATGCAATAAACATTCTTAATTATTATCATTATCATTGATATCGTTTGGTTAATATAGTTAATCATTATATATAGGGTAAGGTCCTAGGCAGAACATCCTTCTCGCGGAGTACACAAAATACGGTTGCATAAATCAAGAAAAACCGACAAAATTACCTTTGTTTTTTATTCACAATAATATAAAATAATATAATTTTAAATTATATAAAAAACATATATAAAAGGCGATAAATATAGCAAATGAATCTAATTTTTGTTGATGCATCAAATTTTATGAGAGATAATTTGTAAACAACACATTTTTGCCACACACAACATTCATGATTCTTTTATCCTTTCAAACTCACTAACTATTTTTCTTAACCACATGTTCAAAGGTATTGTATCCAAATATACACTTTTTGTTGTGTATGGCAAAAAGACGTTGTGTACAAATCATCTCCCGTATTTTATACATGCATCATATTTTTGTAGCCCTTAAATCAAGATTTCAAAGGTCCAGATCTATTCTCCTTAAAAAGGTGTTTCCCTTAATCCCGTGTATATATATAGTATAGATTGATGGTGGTGACAAACTTGTAGTAGTCGGTAGTGATGGTGGTAGTGGAGGTCAGTGGTGGTTGTTGGTGGCATTATATAGTAAGTTGTGGTGTTGGATGATGGCAACAACGGTTGAGGGTGATGGTCGATGGTGGTGGTGACAATGTTGGTTGAAGTAACTATTAATGGAAGTTAGTGAAGGCAGGTGGTGGTTATGACAAGTTGTTGTGGTAGTCAGTAGAGGTAGCGACAGGAGGTGGAGGTGGGGGTAGTTGCGATGAGCGGTGGTGGTGTGGTGGTGGCGGCGGTCACAACTGTCTATGATGATGGTAGAATGTAGTTCTGGCGGAGGTGACGGTGGTGATCACTCGTTGACCAATACACACTTGACTCCATGGTTATGTTGGTGGTGGATGTGATTGATGGTGGTGGCGATGGTGAAGACGGTGATGATATTGGTGAAGGTGACAATCAATGACAATTGATGATGGCAAGCGATGGTTGATGATTTTAGCAATTGTGACGGTTGGTGGTGGTTAAGAGAGTTAGTGGCGGTGCTGATGAAGGCGGACTTGGCAGAAGAGGTGGTGAATGTGCAATGATTTACAATGGTGTGGTGGTTGCTGCCAGTGGTGGTGGTGGAGATGGTAGCAGTGGTAGTTGGTGGTGGTGTTGGACGGTGGTAGTAGAGATATTGTTGGTGGGCAGTGATGGTGATGCGTTGGTGGTGATCCATGGGGACACAAACATACTTAAATTCATTACCTTGAATCTGTTACCCCTAATTTAATAGGTAATGATTGATTATTATTTTCATTCTCATTCCTACCCCTAAAACCCCGAACCAATCACTCTCTAAATAATAAAAAAGTTTGTTATTGATAACCTTTTTGGCCTTGATGACATTAATTTCATCTAAAAGGGAGAGAGTGCTTTACACTATCACACTCATCTCAACTCTGAAGTAAGCTTTTGTCTCAGTCACATTTGTAATTAAATACATATCACACTGGATCTATACTCTATCACATCATTAATCCACATGAAAAAAATAATTAAAGGCAAAATGGTTTCCTATAGCGTGAGATAACCCACACTAGATATTGAGACACAAAGCATGGGTCATGGTGAGTTTTGGGAACTATTCCGGTTGTGTTTTGCGTCATCATAAACAAAAGACAACAATACCCGTACTCGCATGAGCCTTTAAGCTAGTATTTATTAATTTACAACAAAACTACATTTATTGCGATGATTAAAAATATGTACTTTTGATGAAACCAAAAGAAAAACAACAATAACAAAGATTGTAAGCATCAAGAGTTCAATAAACCCTATTCTTGATTAATTTCAAATTCATCAAGAGTGAAACAATCCATCAAAATTCAAGAGCAGTCAAATAATCCCTCAAAATTCAAGAGCACCCATGTCTCGAATCACCAATCTGCAGTAGTAACTAGTAGTATTAGAACCACCAAAGAAAAAAATAGAAATATAATAATAGGCAAAAGTTCAAACGAGAATCGCGAAAACCAATCTTAGCCGTCCAATCCCTCCTCCTTCAATTGAATTGTCCACTCATGAATTCCTTACATGCATCCTGCCACACTCAATCCCCCCACGCTCTTCATCCATGAAGTCCATTATCCAAAATGAACGGCCAAGATTTGTTCTCGCAGTTCTCGTACGAAAAACAGTTCTCGTTTGAACTCTCCCCTATAATAATAATATTAACTAGAACATAGCCACATCTTTTTCCAAGCACAAAAATAATTGACTATAAACACTATTAAATAGCAAATGTTATCAAAAAAGAAATTGGAGATTGAAGTAACCTCCATTAATTTTCTTGGTATGAGAATCTTTGATAAAAAGTAACAACCCCACATTGCACAAGAATATATTGCATACATTTACATACAAATGATGTCATGAGAGGATATCCAATAGTTTCTTGGATTAATCAAATATATGACACATTTTCTCCCAAAGCTTTCAAATCACAAAGTTCACATGTTACTTATGTTGAAAAAGAATCCCCAATGTGGACAGAAAGGTCAATGCAAGAAGTCAAGGCAATAAAGCAACTAACACATGTAATGCCTCCTTTAGAGATGTGAAGCAATCCTACACACCCACTAACACAAAGTATGATGGGGACTTAATTTGTGGTCGTTCATGTTGGACTCATAGTATAGTAGTCATAACTTCTTTTAAGGATCCACGTTCATGATATCTCTTCAGTTTGACTTATTGATTTGATGTATGACATAGGTATAACCAATGTTTTAAATCTCGGTTTTTTAGTTGATCCGGTCTCCTCACCGAATCACGAGTCAACCGGCAGGTCAATCCGGTTTTCGAAATTTGTAAATTTATATATATGTGTGTGTGTAAACATATATATAAATTGAAAAAAAGAAAAACATTGCATACAATAACAAATAAACATAAACCTACAATATTATCAATTCAAAAACATTAATTAATTTCAACATAACATACAATACCAAAAAAAGGAAATTCAAACATCAAACAACAATTCTCATAGGTTCACAATCAAATCAAATTAAAGATTTTGAGACAATGGAAAGCGAGTTAGAGATTTAGGGTTCAAAAATTTATTAAAAAAATATATGTTGAACCGGTTCAAAACGGGTCACGGGTCAACTGGTTCAACCATTAACCTGACTAGGTCACTCTGAACCATAAATTATCTAAAACCTGCTCTAATCACCTAGATCCAGGTCTTAAAACATTGACTATAACTATGTTATAGTAATTGATTCAATTTCGAAGATGGAATCCTTACAAAAAGGGTGGAATTCGTCAAGAATTTAAAATTTTCATGAATATAAATTATTACCTAATAAAATTAGATATTTTAGTCTGACTGCATTAGAGATTAACTAGTTATTAATTATTTGAATTTTTTTATTTATATGTTTAAATAATTAGTGGAATTTAAAATAGTTAAGGTCAATTTATATAGTTAACGACTCATTAATGAGTGTTCATTTGATAATCATTTTTATTACAAGTACCACGAGTACAAATATTGACATTTGATTAAAATAAATCAATGACCAATAAAAATGACCGTTCATTAATGAGTCATCTCATTAATATGCATTAATGAGAGGTATTTTGGGAAAATCAAGTCTCGCTCTTTAATGACAGTTTATTCAGACATAATTCACGGTTGGGATATATATAAAAGACTTATATACCCCTATTAATGAGCATTAATGGTAGTTACAACCATTAATAAAAAGAAATTGATGTTCCAAAAATCAATTATCCTAAAGAAAATTCAGCTCTTACAAAATGAGCTAACAGTTATTGATTCAGAAATGGATTTTGAAAGAAAATCCTCTTCTAAACAGGCAACTGTAACACCTGCGGTAGAAATACCAGAAGTTACAACTATTCCAGAGTAAACGGCTCCTGGTAAAGAAACAACAAATCCGTTGAAACCTGTGATTTGGTATAAAGTCAATCTGAGGATTCATCCTCTTCTACGTCTAGTTCTTCAGATTTAAACTTAAGACCAAACAAGGGTATTCAACACCTAAATAAATCTAAAGAGAAATCTTTAGTATATCCTCATGGATGTTTAGGCACAAAAGCCTACTATGTTGCTTTCAATGGTCCAAAGGCAGGTATTTATCTCAAGGTCCAAAGCGCAGTCATGTTTTGGGATCAAGATGAAGAACCAATACAAACATATAAATATGTTCAAATTGGTGTCGTTAAAGAAAAAATTTATGCTCCTAGTCAAGCCATGGAAGTAACACTGGAAGAAAAAGACCTTCAAGAAACTGCTGAACAAAAACTATTGATGCTCATCAATAGAATTTTTGACATCAGCAGCGAAGATAAGCTTAAGGTTAATCTTTCAACACCTTATTGCTTAATGACTTCTTTTTCACCTAAACCAATGAGTGAAGAAGATTTTATCAAAATTCAACTATTCATAAAACAGCTGGTTTCGTCCAACGTTTTTGAATACCACTATTCTTCCCTTTGTTAGAAAATAAAAAAGGAATTGGAAAAGAAAGATACTTTGTACTCTTGTGCAAAATGTTTTCCCTCCACTACCAAAGATAAAGGTCCAATAAACAAATGATTGATGGACATAAAGTAGAAAACATCGACTTAAAAAAAATGAATCGGGAAACTTTGCTACAACAAGCAATAAGTGCAACAATACGCAAGCAATGACGTATTATAATGGTACGATCCTTTTTCCTTGGTCTATAAAAGGAAGAGTTTCAATTCTTAGGACATATCTCTTTTCTCACCATTATCTATCATCCCTTGTAATAGCATATCTTAGCATGAGTGAGTAAAAACCCATATAGGGTTCTAGCAATGTAAGTAGAGTTATCTACTCTGGATTTATCCATAAAGCTCTGTATTTATCAATAAAATTTCATTTTGTTATATTTTCATCTCAAAGTATCATATGAGTTTCTGGAGGGAAGAAGTCTTCATAGAAAGTACCGCCTAGGCAGTTGGCCGTTTAGGGAACTCAAGAAGCATCATTGGATATCATTAAAGCATGGTATGAATTTAACAAGAATCTTCAAAACATACAAAAGGTACAAAAGGTTTCTATAAAAAGGTTCAGTGTTATTGCCTCGTATTACAAGAGAGGAAATTAACAAGAATCTTCAAAAGATAGACCTTAAAATCAAATCTACTCTTAGTGTAGTTCATTTAGATGCTATAAAAATTCTACTTAAATCAGAATTTCAAGGAGAAATTGATTCACCTATTAAGATGGCCTTAGTAGATAATAGGATCAATGATAAAAAAGATTGTATTCTTGGTGCTGCTAGAGGAAATTTAGCTTACCAAAAATTCATGTTTTCTGTTTATCAATAAGTTTGGGTGTATGCGGATTAATCAGTATTTAAAAAATAGGGAGCTAACAAGTAAAAGAGTACATGCTCTGTGATTAATCCGACTCTGGACTTTCAATAAAATAGATAACAAATGCAATAAATTCATACCAAGCTTTAATGGTATCCAAGGATGCTTCTTGAGTTTCCTAAACGGCCAACTGCCTAGGCGGTACTTTCTATGAAGACTTCTTCCCTCCAGAAACTCATATGATACTTTGAGATGAAAATATAACAAAATGAAATTTTATTGATAAATACAGAACTTTCTGGATAAATCCAGAATAGATAACTCTACTTACATTGCTAGAACCCTATATGGGTTTTTACTCACTCATGCTAAGATATGCTATTACAAGGGATGATAGATGATAGTGGGAAAAGAGATACGTTCTAAGAATTTAAAGTCTTCCTTTTATAGATCAAGGAAAGAGGATCGTACCATTATAATACGTCATTGCTTACGTATTGTTACACTTATTGCTTGTTGTAGCAAAGATTCCCGATTCTTTTCCTTAAGTAGCTGTTTTCTACATTATGTCCATCAATCATTCATTTATTAGATCTTTATCTTTGATAGTGGAGGGAAATCATTTTGCATAAGAGTACAAAGTATCTTTCTTTCCAATTCCTTTTTTATCTTCTGACAAAGGGAAGAATAGTGGTATTCAAAAACGTTGGGCGAAACCAGCTGTTTTCTGAATAGTTGAATTTTGATGAAATCTTCTTCACTAATTGGTTTGGGTGAAAAAGAAATCATTAAGCAATAAGGTGTTGAAAGATTAACCTTAAGCTTATCTTCGTTGCTGATGTCAAAAATTCTATTGATGAGCATCGATGGTTTTTGTTCAGCAATTTCTTGAAGGTCTTTTTCTTCAAGTGTTGCTTCCATGGCTTGACTAGAAACATAAATTTTTTCTTTAACGACACCAATCTGAACATATTTATATGTTTGTATTGGCTCTTCATCTTGATCCCAAAACATGACTACGCTTTGGACCTTGAGATAAATCTCTTTTTTTAAACTTTTAAGACATTTTTTCTTGTAGGTTTTGATTGCATCCCTGAACTCTTTGGGGAATTTGGATAATTCCAACAAATTATTAGATAGATATATCATGCTCAATAATCCATAATAATAGGCTTCAAGAATAAATTCAGGATGTGCGTTGGGGAAGAAGTTGAAATAACTAATATTCTTCTTGTTAAAGTATAATAGCGTTTTTCAACAAATGAAAGTGTGGTTGACTCCCTTCCTTTGTTGTATAAATACTTAAATCTAGAATATGTTAATTCTAGATCATAATATTCCATGTCTTCTAGTTTCACAACTGGTTGTTGGATTTTTGGGATAGAACCAAGGATGACTTTGGAACTTCTTTCTTTTGTCAAGGCTTTGGCAAAAGTTGGTTTTAAACCTTCAGAACCGTTGATTAGTTCTAAAGGAGCTTTGAACTCTTTATTAGTAAAAATATTGACAGAAATCCTAGATTCATCATTAGACTTGTACTTCCTATGTTTAACACCAAAGTATTCTTTAACCACTTGTTCTACGAGGTTCTAGGTATTATAAATACCTGCCTTTGGACCATTGAAAACAACATAGTAGGCTTTTGTGCCTAAACATCCATGAGGATATACTAAAAATTTCTCTTTAGATTTATTTAGGTGTTGAATACCCTCGTTTGGTCTTAAGTTTAAATCTGAAGAACTAGACGTAGAAGATGATGAATCCTCAGATTGACTTTTTACTAAATCACAGATTTCAACGAATTTGTTGTTTCTTTACCAGGAGCCGTTTGCTCTGGAATAGCTGTAACTTCTGGTATTTCTACCGCAGGTGTTACAGTTGCCTGTTTAGAAGAGAATTTTCTTTCAAAATCCATTTCTGAATCAATGACTGTTAGCTCATTTTGTAAGAGCTGAATTTTCTTTAGGATAATTGATTTTTGGAACATAAATTTCTCTATTTTACTATTTTTGACGAGAGGTCATTGTTGGCGTAAGGCCTTTGTTAAGAGAGGATGTAAAGAAAAAAATGGGATACTTTCTTCAAACTAAGATCATCTCCTTTTATAGACAAATGAGGACTAGATATTCCTACAAAGATGGAATCCTTACAAAAAGGGTGGAATTCGTCCAGAATTTAAAATTTTCATGAATGTTATTAGACATATATTATATATTGTATTAGTATAAGGGCTAAAGTGAAAATATATTGTCTATATATATTGTACACGTGAATTCTAATAATACAACAAAAAGTACTCTTCAGTTTATGATGGTATCAGAGCCATCTAAACCCTAATTCTGCCGCCAACCCTTGTGTGCCCTCAAAAAAAAAAAAACAAGTTTGGCAGAATCCCTTTTGCCTTTTACTACAGCTTCTGTCGCACACAGCCTACCCCACAACAGCTTCTGTCTTCTGTTATCTGTCCTATACAATGGCAGAATCTCTTTTGGCTTTTACTACACAGGAAAAGACAGCCCATAACTCACACAAGTTTGGCTTTACCCTGTCACCCACTAATTATGGGTTCTGGAAAACAATACTAGAACCATTCCTAATCACAAACGGTCTATATGGATATGTTGATGGCTCCATTCCATGTCCACCTCAATACATCGCCACTGCTGCCGCCTCTAAGAGTGATAGCGCTGCCACACCAAATCCAGCCCACAAAGTCTGGATCTCTAATGATGCACATGTTAGAATGCTTCTTATCTCCACCATCTCCGAATCATCATTCCCACATGTTCAAGGGACTTCTTCTCGCGATATCTGGCTGTCCCTTGAGCGCGCCTATGCTCCGCATACTTCCTCACGTGAATACACTCTTAAAACCCAACTGCTGAAGCTTGAGATGAAAAGTGATGAGTCAACAGCTGCTTATTTGAACCGTGCCCAGGAGTATTCTGATGCTCTTGCCAACATTGGAGAATCCATGAAAGAAAAAGATGTGATTATGCTCGTGATTTCAGGCCTTCGTGATGAATACAACAATTTCAAATCAACCTTTCTTACTCGTCCTCCACTACAATTTTCAGAATTGTATGGAATACTTGCTGATTATGACTATATGCTGAAAAAAACACAGCCAGAGGTTACAGCAGCTCAAGCGTTCAATGTCACCGCAAGTACAAACCGTGGCAATCCCACCAGTTCATCTAACGATCAGCTTTCTGCTCTGCAACAGCTGCTGTCCCAGTTCGGTCTTCAGGTTCAACCACAAAACAGCCCACCTGCTACTGCATTTTATGCCAACCGGGGACGTGGAAATCGAAGTTATCGAAGCCGTGGACGAGGGAACAACAGTGGATCAAACAACAGGTCTCAACAACAACCTGGTGGAGGTAAATTTGCATGGGCTTCTAATCAAAATACTGTTTATGGCACATGTAACAGGTGTGGTATAGGACACATTCCTTCTGAGTGTCCCAATCGTGACCCAGCAACATACAGGCGGCAACCACCACCTTCACCATCACCTTCAGCCTACTATGCTGATCATCGCTCACAAGCATCAACTAAATGGCTTCCGGATACGGGTTGCAACCATCATGTTGCCTCTGATCTTTCAAGTCTTGAATATTCTGAACCATACAATGGCACCGATCACCTCCATGTTGGTAATGGTACGGGTCTTCCTATTCTTCACATTGGCTCTTCTAAAATCTTCTCTCCCAATAAAACCTTATCTCTTTCTAGCATACTACATGTTCCTAAAATCAAACGTAACTTATTATCTGTTGCACAATTCTGTTCTGATAATAATGTTTATTTTGAATTTCACGATACCTTCTTTGCTGTGAAGGACAAGTCTACACGCAGTACCCTCCTCATGGGTCCAAGTCTTGACGGTCTCTACACCATCAATGTGCCTCGTCTTCGGCATATGCCAAAAGTCGCCTTTTCCGCTGTTCGTGCATCTCCTCAAACCTGGCATCATCGTCTTGGACACCCACACCATCAACTTTTACATTCCATGCTTTCTAGATACAGTTTACCTTTAGCAAATAAATGTTCTCCATTTTCTTGTGAATCCTGTTTTATTGGAAAATCATCCAAATTGCATTTATCTTCTTCTATTAATAAAAGTTCCAATTTTTTAGATCTTGTGGTTTGTGATGTTTGGGGACCCGCACCAGTAACCTCTTATGATGGACATCGATATTTTTTGTTGTGTGTTGATCACTTCTCTAGTTATATGTGGATATTCCCTTTAAAACAAAATCTGATGTATTTCCTATCTTTAAACAGTTTATGGCCATGGCGGAAAGGCAATTCCAAACTAAACTTAAATCTGTCCAAACCGACTGGGGGGTGAATTTCGCAATCTACATTCCTTTTTCTCCTCCATTGGTGTCATTCATCGTCTCTCCTGCCCGCACACTAGCGAACAAAATGGTACCGTTGAACGCCGCCACCGACATGTGGTTGAAACTGGTCTCACCCTTCTTGCGCATTCTCATGTCCCTACCCAGTTTTGGCACTTTGCCTATGACACTGCGGTTTACTTAATAAATCGCATGCCATCTCGTACCAACAACAATACTTCTCCGTTTGAACTCGCTTTTAAAACCCGACCAGATTTCTCTTTTCTTCGAGTTTTCGGGTGTCGCTGTTATCCCATCTTCGACCATACAACAAACACAAAATGGATTTTCGTTCCGCTCCTTGTGTCTTCTTGGGATACAGCACCTCTCATCACGGCTATCGTTGTCTTGATCCTAGCACCGATCGTGTTTATATCTGCCGCCACGTTCGGTTTGATGAGTCCTTTTTTCCCTTTGCAATCTCCCCGACTTCGTCTCCCTCGTCTTCTTCCCAACATGACCCATACACATCCTCCTATCCTAATCCACCTCCAACTGACTCCCCCACCAATCTAAACCAACCCACGTTACAACCCGACCACATTTCCATTCTTCCTCCTCTCGTTTATACATACACTCGTCGATCCAAATCCTCCACAACTTCACCACCAACTAATGACACAACTACATCTCCTGTTCCACCTTCTGTTCCACCACCGCAACCACCTACTGATCCACAACGATCATCTGCTGCTCCACCTTCCTCACGCCCTCGCCCCCCAACCTTCGTCCTAAACCAAAACCACCCGTCACATATGATCCATCTGCCTATCATACCACTATTTCCTATTTAGACACTGAACCTCCATCCTTTGCCATTGCCAACACAGTCCCACAATGGCGCCAGGCTATGTGTGATGAATATTCTGCCCTGATAAGAAACGGGACATGGTCTCTTGTTCCCCGGCCCCAGAATGCTAATGTAGTTGATTGCAAGTGGGTATATAAGCTGAAACGTGACCAAACCGGGGCTGTTACACGTTACAAGGCGCGTCTCGTAGCAAAAGGGTTCAACCAACAACCAGGTATTGATTATCACGAGACATTTAGCCCGGTTGTGAAAGCCACCACCATTCGTGTAGTGTTATCTATTGCCGCCACCCACAAGTGGTCCCTCCGTCAGTTGGATATTCAGAATGCCTTCTTACATGGGGATCTGAATGAGACAGTTTATCTTCAGCAGCCACCCGGGTTTGTCGATGCTCTTAAATCAGACCATGTGTGCCTTCTGCATAAGTCACTTTACGGCCTGAAACAAGCCCCCCGTGCTTGGTTTCATCGTCTCTCCAGTGCCTTACTAAGTATTGGCTTTCAGGGCTCCAAAACGGATCCCTCCTTATTCATCTACTCCACCCATGGCACTTTACTATATATGCTTGTGTATGTTGATGACATTATTTTGACAGGTAATAACCCACAGGCAATTGATCAGGCTGTTCATACTTTGAGTGCTCAGTTTGCTGTTAAAGACATGGGGGCACTATCATACTTTTTGGGTGTTGAGATCACTCGTCACAACGATGATCTAATTCTGTCTCAGAAAAAATATATCCAGGATATTATTGCCCGGGCTGGTTTATCTCAATCGAAACCTGTTCCATCTCCGATCTGCACCAACGCCAATCTCCATCTTGGCAACAGTTCTCCGTTTGATAATCCGGTTCGCTACCGGCAACTTGTGGGGGCTTTACAGTATGTTACCCTTTCTCGCCCTGATATCACCTTCGCAGTCAACAAAGTCTGCCAGTTCATGCACTCTCCAACAACAAATCATTGGTCTGCCGTGAAGCGCATACTGCGGTACTTACAGGGCACTTCCTCCTTGGGCTTACGCATTCAGTGTGACTCTGATACTAGACTTCATGCCTACTCTGATGCTACGTTTCCTGATATCACTGCGTACTCCGATGCCGATTGGGCTTGAATCTTGTCTCCTGGTCTGCCCGTAAACAACGAACTGTCTCTCGGTCATCTACAGAATCAGAATACAAAGCCTTGGCTGATACAGTTGCTGAACTAACCTGGCTTCAGGACCTTCTTGGTGAACTTCGGGTTCCTCTTAAGACCACTCCCACATTATGGTGTGACAACTTGGGAGCAACATACCTGTCTGCAAATCCAGTGTTCCATGCCCGAACTAAACATGTCGAGGTAGACTTTCATTTTGTCCGTGAGAGGGTAGCGCAAGGGAAGCTAGCTGTTAAATTCATCTCCACCGATGACCAGATTGCCGATGTCTTCACTAAGCCGTTATCATCACAGCGGTTCATGTTACTACGGTCCAAGCTTAGGCTCTCACCCCGGCCTTAGCTTGCGGGGGAATATTAGACATATATTATATATTGTATTAGTATAAGGGCTAAAGTGAAAATATATTGTCTATATATATTGTACACGTGAATTCTAATAATACAACAAAAAGTACTCTTCAGTTTATGAAATGTATTATTACCTAATAAAATTAGATATTTTAGTGTGACTGCATTAGAGTTTAACTAGTTATTAATTATTTGAAAATTTTTATTGATATGTTTAAATAATTAATGGAATTTATAATAGTTAAGGTCAATTTATATAGTTAACGACTCATTAATGAGTGTTCATTTGATAATCATTTTTATTACAAGTATCGCGAGAACCAATCTTTACATTTGATTAAAATAAATCAGTGTCCAATAAAAATGACTGTTCATTAATGAGAGGTATTTTGGGAAAATCAATTCTCGCTCTTTAATGACAGTTTACCCGGACACAATTCACGGTTGGAAAAATATATAAATGACCGATATAACCCTATTAATGAGCATTAATAGTGGTTACAACCGGTAGTCGCGGTACTCACAATAAGAATTGTCCTCAAATGAACTTCTCCTATATATTTAAATAGAGAAAAATTCAAATGAAAACTATTTTTCGTACGAGAACTACGAGAAGTATTTGTAACATCATTAATGAAACATTAAAAGGGACCATTTCCTCACTAGCTCTAAGCATCGGGTTGCGCTGTTGGATGCTCCGATCCCTGTTGTCAATAGCGGTAAATAGCGACGCTATCGCGAATGGCGTAGCATAGCGCCCCGAACTCGCTATCATACAAATAGCGGTAAATAGCGGTCTCTTGGATTTTTTTTTAATTTTTATTTTGAGTTTGGTAATGGTCATGGGTTTTTCCTTTTAATTGGTTTATAGTTTAAGACTATTAGGGTAATATACTTATATATATAATAGTTTAAGACTTTTAAAGTAATATACTATTATATAAATATATAATTTCTCTTTTAAAAGCCTATCGCTAAATACGAAATAGCGGCCGCTATTTATTGCTATTCGCTATATAGCATATACGTTGCCCATCGCTATTTACCGCTATTCGCAATTGACAACTATGGCTCCGATCGAAAAGAAGTCAGTGGTAATTTGGTCATTTATATATTCTTCCCAACCGTGAAGTGCGTCCGGGTGGACTGTCATTAGTTACTCGATTTGTCCAAAATACCTCTCATTAATATGTCATTAATGAGTCAATCATAACCCGTCAAAATTATTAGTCGTTGATTTATTTTAATATTGGTTCTCACAATTCTCATACGAAAAACAGTTATCGTTCGAACCCTCCCATATATATATATATGGAAAATTTTATTTGAGAACCATTGTTATTAAGAGAATGTATATTTATGTGAGAATAAGAGAGCAAATTCTTGTCATTGGTCTATTAGATCTCATGATCGTAATTCACCCGTCACAATCCTTGGTTGGGTTATGAATAAAACGAAAGACTAAATTTAGAACATCTTATCAAATCAAATGAAGGGTCAGGATTAAGTCACTCATTCTCACATAAATATCTATTCTCATTTGAAAATGGATATTTAGGTGAGAACGGGAGAACAAATCTTAGCTATTAATTAGATGTTGATCTATTAGATCTAACAGTCGCAATTCATAGATTACAATTCATGATTGAGTAATGAATAAAAAGAAGGAGCAAATGTAAACCACCCGATCAAATCAGATAAAGGGTTAAGATTAAGTCTCCTATTCTTATTTAAAAATTTATTCTCAATTGAACCTTCATACATACATATATATATATACATACATATATATATATATATGTGTGTGTGTGTTGGATTGACCTAGAGCATGTTAATGACTTGATGGTTCTTTGTAGGAACACAACTGTATTTATAATAGACTATAAGTAGAATAGAATAAATGGACATGAGACAAGTGATTTGCTGCAAGACTATGTATGATTATGAACTATCTATGATTCATGATGGATAGTGAGGAACAAGTTAGTGTTAACCATAACTTGAGGATCTTTTATTGACATGGTCTTTCTTTTGTAACAAATTAGATTAAAATGCTTTAATTTATGGTTATTTTAAAAGCTAATTATCTAAATGAGCAACATTGTAAAAGCTAAAATAAACATGAAAAATACCTATCTACCAATTTGAGCATCTATTCCGTCGGAGGATATCGTCTTTACAGTCCATCTTGCCGATCAATAAAGACGTGACACGTGTACATTTTTTTAAATTTTAAAAATCGATCTTTATGATAGGAAGCTATCTCGTCGATAAAAGTTGAAAAGTACCTAGGGATAACAAAACAACCCGAACCCGATGGGGAAAACCGAACCCGACTAGTTCTAGGGTCGGGTCGGGGATGATATTTTCGGGTTAGGTCCGGGGCCGGGGCACACTATCTCCGTCCTGCCCCGATATATGTTTATATATATATATATATATATATATTTTATACATATATGCTTTATATATTTATGTATATAATAATGTGTACGAATATATAAAGAGAACGGTTGTATATCTATTAATAGAGAAGTTTCTAAAATAATAAAGTTTTTTGTTAAATTTTGAATTTTGATCCTTTGATTTCTTTTAAGTTTTACGTTAATTAAGTTTTTTGTTCAAGTTAATGATGATACTTACGTTCTTATTAATAAAATGGTCATCTCTGGTTCATATAAAGTTTTTTGTGTATCTTCTTACTTTACTAACATAATTTTGTGGTACACCTAATTAACATAACTTTGAATATGCTTGACATTGTTTTTACATATTTTTTGTCTTTGGAGAGTGAAAAAAATGCTTCAATAACATGTAGACATGTATTTCATGTTCATATTTAGTCGGGTTGGGTTTTATCACCGGGTATCGGGGTAGGGTTTGATAGACGTCCCGACGGGATGCCCCGAACAATCCCCGACGGGAAACGGGTACGGGTTTTCATTTCGGGTTCGGGGACGGAGCGACCAAAACCCGCCCCCCAAACCAGTCCCGTTGTCATTCGTAAAAGTACCTTGGGAAGCTAATGTTGTCATGGAATGTACCAGGTAGTCATGATTTGTCTCGAGAAGTGTGTGTGCATGAAAAATTAAAAAAATTGACAATTGTCAACCTTGCATTACTCGGCGAGATAAATCGGCGGAATGGATAATCAAATTTTGTAAATGTGTATTTTTTTTCATAACTATTTTGGTTTGGGTACTCACAAATTTGACAAAGAGCCATACTTTTAATAGAATTTTAGACCTCTTGATTAAGTGTAGTACACTTATAGTTTATATAATCACAAGACATAGTAGAAGGACATCAAGTTATATACACAAAACTGCAATTCATATAAAAATTCACAACCTTTTGTATATCTGGACAGCAATTTATATATAATATATCAAACAACCAATCAAGAGTCCAAGATGCTGTAGTTTTAAGTCCTAGCAAGTAAGTGTAGATGAATATTTGAAGTGAGAAAAGCAGGATCTTTAAGCAAGCAACTTTGAAATCTAAAAAACTTAAAAGTATCATTTAATATGTGTATGTATGCATCATGAGGTTGTACCTTGTGCTGTTGTTCTTGATTTGTAGATGAGTTTTGTAAAGGAAGAGATGATTTCTTCTTATTAGACCTTGTTCTTGCAAGTATACCCTTTGAAACAGGGGACATGATCGAATCAGTAGGACTCATATACCTACAAAATAACAAAACCCCAGAAAAATTCAAGACGATAGAAATTTCAAAATAGTTGAATGAAGATTGGATTACATTTCTGGGTATTTGAAAGCCTTTGGGACTGTAATAGGAGCCGGAGCGGCGGCAGACGGTGGTTGAGAGTTTAACGCCGATGTTGTTGGTGGGGATGTTTGATCCATTGATTATTGAGTTTTGGAGATTGAGAAATGGAATAAAAATGGTGGCCGTGAGTGGGGGTTTGGGAGGTCAAAGAAGTTGCTTGGAAGGAAAGAGGCGATTTGTAAACACTGAATCTGTTTATATTCAACAAGAACAAGTGAGTGTTATATAACCTCACTTATTAGACTCGAAACCTGAACTATTAGATAAAATCCCTATATTACTGGGCTACACCACAATAGTAAGAATGATCGTCTCTGTTAGTAAAAAATAACTTAATATATTCTCTTACATACATAAGAATAAAACCTGTAAAACAAGTTATTTTTAATTTACCAGACTCTCGTATTTATAAACGGAACGGAACCGTAGAATAGTCATGTATGATGTTGACCGGTCAACAAAAGGTGAAAACAAGGGTCCAATTTATGGGCCAGGGTTGTGGTGGTTTTATGACTAGGTTGCTTTGTCTTATTATATAGAAAATACTTTTTTCTGCGTTTCGTCTGGCGAGCATTGAATATGCGTCATTGCGTTATTCTATATTTTCATTCTATTTTATTCTTAGTAATTTTATTTTTGTATTCACTTACATAAACAAGAGAATACTTGGCTTCCTTACTTATCACCAATTTCAACATACTCATCAAGAATCATCAAAGCAATGTTAGCTTTATACTTGTCTTTTAAACCCTCAAATTTTGGAAAAAAAAAGATGATGTTTTACAAAATTTACGGTAAACAAACTAATCACGTGTAATGTAATTCACTAAGACTCGTATCTTTAAACGAGACTGTAACTTCTTGTGTTGAGATTTTTGAATTTCATCGAACATGTTATACGCATTTTCTTTTTTCATAAATTTTTCATCAAACATGAGTTATATTTTCTCCTTTCTCATTCCATTGAATTGTAAAATAGGAATCTAAACATTACCCGAGTTTTTTCCAGGCTAATTTTAAAACTTCACCATCTAAGAACTATTGGTTGAGAAGAAGTCCAATAACAAAATTTTTAATAGTTATAAAATAAGTGTTTAGTTCTACCAAATATTTACTCGTTGCTACCGTTACATAATTGAATTTTCGAGATATGTTCGACTCGATTTAGGGTTTCAAATTTCCAAATAACCGATTAAAATCGTTTGTGTTGCGGAACTCGATTTAGGGTACTTGAATTTTTACACACCAAACATAGTACAACTAGTGAAGCATAATGTACTGCTTGATTTTTGTTTTATGTATATGCATGTGTTTGTTGAAAAGCATATGATCAAGTTCAACACATGAGATTTTTACTTGAATTTGTTTTTCAATCATGTGTTTTATTCAACAAGAGTTGAACATGATAAGAACACTAATAAAATTTATTGTATTTTTATATGATTTCTTCTATATAAAAATATGGCATGAATTAAACATTATTATTATTATTATTATTATGAAAATATAATGAAACAAGTTTAAAATAATCACAACCAACCAACTAATCATTGTTGTTTTTGTCTTTGGACACTTCTTTCAGAGCATAATGATGTGTTCCTCTTTTTCATTGACCTAACTTTAATAAATATATATAAAAAAACACACTCAGTTAAGCCTTGTTTTTATTAAAATAATAAGAATTAATTTAAAAAACGTTTGTAAGTAAACTTTATAAGTGATTCGAAGATTTTATCTTATTTTATTTTTTAAAGTGATTAAATATCACTTATCCTTTATAGAGATTTTAACTAAATCACGTTTTTTCATACAGACTTGAAATAAGATATAAGTATTTTTCTTATTTGAGGTTTATATGTACAAATATAAATGTTTTTTTTTCTTCACAAAAATAAAAATACTTAATATTTTTCCCATGTCACGTGAAATTGTTTATTTTTCACATTTTACTTATATTAATTAATAATATAATATTTCTGAAACGCTACAAAAACCATTTATTAGTTTGAGTTATATGTATATAATATCTTAAAAAGATAATATTACGATCACTTGTGAAAACAAAGTAACGTTGACTTTAGTCTGATGTCAACAATTTCTAGTAAAGCTAGCATATATATATAGAGATGATTTATACACAAGTTTTTACTATATATAACAATTTTGATTTTATTCTTCTGGAATCCCACTATCTTTTATTCTTTTACACATATTCAAGAGTATGATAGTCCAAACAACAACTAATTATTATGTATGATAAAAATCTATTATGTACTAATCATCTTCCGTACATCTATAGAGTAAAATCATGCGCTTTATAAGTTCAAATATACGTGTTTGCGGTGGAAAAGGTTCACGTCGGGATGTCATAAATAATTGGGCTTATTGTTAAAAAATTGAGCCCAATTAGCGAAGTAGTTGTCTAATACTTTCCCTTGAAAAATATATGTGTACGAAGATATTTGATCAGATTATTATCACTTTAATAACCACATGTGTAATTTTTTTGGGTATTCTTAATTAGTTCCTTAAATGCAGTGGGTGGAATGTATATATTTTAAAAAGAATTGGATTCTGAAGAAACAAAAATTCTTATCACGGTTAATTGTTAGAAAATGAAATAGAATTTAAATTTATTCTAATCCTGTTTTATGGATCATTCTAAATAAATTTGTTACTTACATATAGGCGTGAACAAGTGCAGCGAGTCCGACTGGTCCAAGAAAGACCACCCGAGACCAGACCGGACCGGGTCGAGCTGGTCAAACCTATGAAACGTCACTAGTCGGTTCAAAAATTGGACCAAACCGGTCAAAAAATGTAGCCGGTCCAATCTAGTCTGACTAGTTCAAGTCCAACGGCTAATTTCAAACACCCAACAGCTGTTTTTGGTTCCAACGGATATTGAAAATAGAATTCAAGCAAATTCATCGTGTAACATCACCCCAAACGAAAGCTTCCAATATGGATATATTGATGATAGCTACTATTATTGGAACTTCACTGAAGACTTTACATTTCAGTAGTTGTATCTCAATATTTTATGACATTTATTTCGAAGAACATACTAGTTATTTTCAACATATGAATAAATTGCAGATTATCTCTCTTCCTGTGGCAGACAAATCATGGAATAAGTTACCAGTCTCAAGATTAGATAAACAAATGATGGAAGTTGAAATCAAACTTGTTCATCGGAACAAAGACCTATTCATCACCAAGAGAAACGTGCAATATGTTTGACGGACACCTGGGATAACCAAATCAAACTTGTTAATCTGGAAAAGATTATATATTGAGTTACGAACCTTTTCATCTCTATATGAAAGTTCCCAACATTTCTCAAATGTATGATTTTAGGGTTTCGAGACGACTAACCATTTTGATTTATGAACCATTTTCAACATATGGTCTAGTGAAAGTATAATTTTAGGGTTTTGGAAAGTTTCGAAACATATCAGCAAACATGTTATTCCTAGGTCACTGCCACATCAACAAAATGTGTGTCAGATTAGCTAGTAACCTAATATACCACATTTAATACATTAACTGGAAACTTTTAAAAGTTCAGTAAACTAAATGGCAAGTTTCAAAATTGAATACACATAATAACAAAATATGATAAGTTAGATACATTTTTGTGAACTAAACACATTCTTGAATTTCTTTTATTTTGAATGTGTTCTTAGTTTTTTTTTGTTTTTTTATGTACTATTATCATAATTGTTATTAGAGTTAATTAAAAAAATGATCACCATGACTGTCATGAAATTTATCTTTTAGTCATTTAACTTTAGAAATTACAAAAATGGTTATTGTGTTTGTCAATTTATTTCACTTTTGGTTCTTTAGTGTAACAGCCGTTAACTTTGATTGTGTAAATAAAGGGCATTTTCCTCATTTTATCTGTTATCCTTAAGGGTGAGCATGGGTACCTGTACCGAATTAGAATTTTTGGTCTGGTACTCGGTACTTGAAATATTGCTAAATCGGTACTCGGGACATAATATTCGGGACTAATACCAAACCAACTAAATAAAATAGGTAGTCGGTACCGGTACCGTATATGAATACTTGGTATGGTATTCGGTACCGTCTTTAAATCAAATTCGGTATTCGGTAAAATCGGTACCAGTACTGATCCGATACCATGCTCACCTCTAGTTATCCTTGTTCCTAAACTTGTTTTTTAAAGATTCTCTTTTAACCTTTTTTGTAACAAACACTCCCTCTCATTCTCACTTGTCCCCCCTTTTTCTCCCCGTCTTTTTTACCAAACAAATCCCCTCTTTTTACGTCTCTCATCATCTCTCATTCTCTCTCTAAAAGTCGGACACATCATCACCTTCCCTTCCCCGTATTCGCCGGAAATCCATACGCCACCACCGCCCTACCCTCTACGCTTCGTTGGTTGACTGATTTTGCAACTTCAAGAAGGCTAACGAAGCCAACGCGGTTAGGGATTGTTGACTTGCATATCTGTACAAAATGATTAGGGTTTGTTGCTTACAGATCTGTACAAGCACGATATGGTTCATAAAGGTGCAATTAGGGTTCAAACGATTTTGGTGGGATGAATGTGTTCTGGAGTTGGTGGGATGAATGTGTTCCAGATTCTGAATCACACGAACACCATCACACCACCACAACCATCTATCCATTTTTTAGGACATCAACATCACCATCATCTCTGAATCACCGGAGATTACACACATGTATGATATAGAGCATAACAAGCTAGATCTATGAAATATCTTCTTCCCCTCTTTTGCCTCTATTTTTCCTCTCTCTCTCTCTCTCTTTCGATGATCTCTCTACAAGCCATAAACACCACTACCTCATGTTACAAAGTCGAAATTTAGGGTTTTGGCGCTGTGATTTTGTATGTTTTTAGATTCTTCATATCTTAATTGGGCTATTTGATTTCAAAGCCTGAAAAAGTTTCAAATTCTCGTACATTCATCTGTATTATTGATTTTGTGTATTTATTTGATTTTGCTTGTACATTCATCATCATATGTATTTGATTTTGCTTGTACAGTTGTACATTCAATTTGATTTAAAGGATAAATAATTTTTACTTGTTAATTTTTTTTATTATAAAACATTAAATATAATTAAAGGTAACTAACAAGTTAAATAAGAATAAAGGGTAGAAGCAAGTTTGGAAGCAGGGATAATTGATAAAATAACCAAAATGCCCTTACTTTAACAGCAAAAGTTACTGATTGTTACCCCTAAAGGACCACAAGTGAAACAAATTGATAATAACATGATTATTTGGTAATTTTTAAAGTTAAAAAATTAAAAGTAAAATTTATGACAACCACGTGAACTATTAACTTTAGTAAAACTAGCATAAGCTCACGTAAACTAGGGAAAAATTTATTCTAACTTATTTTGATTGTATGAATTTTTGTTGACTTGATTTCTTTATAAATATCTTTTTATTGTAGAAGATTTAATTATTAAGATCATATAAACATTTAAGGTAATTTCATATATGTTCTTATTTAACTTTAAGTAACCTAATTTTAAACTATAATTTATAGTTTTATACCCGTCACGATCTTTCAAATATTATACTTACCTAAATTATTATTTATTTTAATAATTTTTAAATATTTTAATGTTATTTTAAAGCCTTTATAGTTATAAAAAACAGTGAAGTGACCATTATTCCCTCCCAGGTAAATCATTATTGGTAATCACCCTTGGTTTCAATTGTAACCGCCACATCTACGTTTGTTTATATTAAGATCATGTGCATCCATCCTCTTCTTCCTCTTGTCATGTTAACGTCACATCATTTTTTTCTTACATCCCTTTTCATCCCATTAACACCCACATCCATCCTCCTCAATCATTCTCTATTTATTCTTCAAAAAGATTTAAATTAAGAAAGATGAGAGAGATAAAACGAAGAAGAAAGAGAAAAAGGGAAAGTCAACATGAGAATGGACCAACCAAAACCCTCACTTTGAATTTAAAGGGGTGGATGCGATTGCGTGAGTGTGGCTAACGCTCCATCCCGCAGGATGTATGCATTAAGCCTAACAATTGGGTGATAGAACTATTTACTAGAACTCTTTTCAACCATATATATGATTATTTTATTATGATTAAGAGGAATGTGGTAATTGTGTAATTGGGCAAATTATACGAAAATACAGCAAATTTTGTCAATGCTGACATTGTATGTAACCAATTTTATTTTGTTCCTAAAAATACATACAACATATAAATTTGGTTCATTGTATGCAAGTTATCTACTTACTGGTAACTTGGTAAAAAATAACCGGTATTTTGTACCTAAAATACAAACAACTTACAAATTTGGTTCTTATATACAAGGGGTAACGAGTAACCTGGTAATTAGGTTACCAATTGTATACAATTAACCAAATTTGTAAATTGTATGTATTTTTAGGTACAAAATAAAGTTAATTGCATATATAGCAATACTGGTAAAATTTTGTATTTTCGTGTATTATGCCCTATGTAATTTACTTGAATCATAGGTAGATTAAAATATGATAATATAGAGAGGTTCCATATCTTTTCACTTAAACTATTAAGATATTTGTTAAAATCAAAAAAGAGTATTAAAAAATATAATTATTAGATTATACATGTCATAATATAGTGCCTAAAAGGATGAAGTATGAGAATTTAGTATTCTAAAAAAACGAATAAAGTTGTTACTTTAACCCCAGAATAACTCATACCTTAATTAATCTCTCTTCCCAACCCCTATCGTTGAATTGAAGAAGAAGCAATATCTCTCTCTACTCGTATTTTTGTATACCAGAGAACAAAAAAGAAAGAAACACATTGTGATATGTGGTCATGACATTTTGGAATAATAAGAAAAGGAAGAGAGAAAAAGAAAATGTATGACCAGAATTTTAAAACTCCGATATTATGTAAAATAATAAAATTTTCATAATATAAATTATAAAAGGAAATTGTTATAGAAAACTCTAATAAATCATTACAGAAAGACTTGAATCATCTTATACTAAAATTGTTATTATATTACTATTATGTATACGCGCAATGCTGTTGCGGCAAATAGTTTGTGTTTTATAACATGTCGCTGTCGAGAATAAAATTATATTTTATTCGCACGATTCAATGTCACGAAAAGTTTTTACAGCAACATTTGAGTTTTTTTCAAATTTTCTTTTATTTGAATAAACTATTTTATTAATTTTAAAAATAAATTCTAAAAGACATTAAAATAAGAAAAGAGATTTATATTTATTAAATACGAAGAGAAAAGTTAATAAGATTTTAAAAATTATGTTAATGTGTGTTGATAATTGTTTTTGTAAGAGTGTGTTAGTGTGAGAGAGTATATTTTAAATGAATAAAAAATTAAAGTAAATTAGAAGAGTGAATAAAATAGTTAAAGATTGAGTGAATGAAATTAACTTAAATATAATGAAATGTCAGTATTTTGTGTTAATTAAATTTTAAAACTCTTAAAATTAAGAAGGAAATAGAATGTTAAATGGTTTATATAGTAGTGTGGATAATTTAAAAAAATTCAAAAGATATTAAAATTAGTAAAGAGATTTATATTTATGAAATAAGAAGAGTAAAGTTAATAAGATTTTAAAAATTATGTTGATGTGAGTGGATAATTGTCTTTATGTGAAAGAGTGTGTTAAATAGAGAGAGTATACTAAATAAATAAAAAGTTTAAGTAAATTAGGAGAGAGAATGGAATGGTTAAAGATTGAGTGGATGAGATTAGTTTAAATATAATGAAAGGTCAATATTTTGTCTTGATTGAATTTTAAGAACTCTTAAAATTAAAGTGAAGGAAGAATGTTAAACGATTTATATAGTAGTATAGATATGTGCAAATGACTAATAGTTTTAGAGAAATGATTTATTCTCCTATAATTTATTCCTACTTATCTTCTTACTCATTTGATCAATACAAGTGTCAAAAACAAGAGATGATATAAGAAAAGAGAATAAGTGTATTTCATATATCAAACATTAAAAAAAGTAAGAAAATAAAAATAAAAGTAAATAGTAGGAGTCTAGAAGGATATATAATTTCTCATAGTTTTAACTAGAGAACTTAAATGTTGGACTATGAGTAGTGGTCTTTCCAAACCAAATCTAACCTAACCCAAATGTCACATTAATTGTCACATCATTTTTTTCTTAATTTTTTCTTTTTTATCCGAAACTCAAAAAGCACCTAATTTAAACAACCCAAATATTTTATATTTTCTTATTCTCTCTTATACACTCACAAAAAAAGAGATTAGCAGGTGAGCTCAGGTGTGAAAACCAAAAAGAGTGGTAATGGTAAACCCAAATCTATCCAAAGAAAACCCGAAGCCTTCAGACTTTCCAGTAAGCGTAGCCTTAGAAGGCTAGTTTAGTCATTGACGTACTCAACCAATCTACTTGGGATTGGTGCCTCTCCTTCTAATTTCCACCCAACCCTATTTAATTACAAACGAACAAGTGAAGCCTCTTTCCTTGTTTACATAGGAGGTCAACAAAATTAGATGGCCTAGTAACGTATTATTTATAGAAAGTATAAAAGGGATGAAGTTGAACACCCTCTTTTTACCCTCTTTTGTCAAATAAATAAAAGAAATATGTATTTAAAAAGAAAGAAAAAATGATATATCCTTATATTTTTTCTTTTTACTTCATCATCCTATTAATTCTCTTTTCTCACATCTTTTATTGATTTTAATACTTGTATTGATCTTGTGATTAAAAATATGGGTAATTCTATATAACCCCCCTTGACTATCTATATAGCCCCCTTTGATTTGACATGTGTGTGTAAAAAAACTACATTGAAAATATAGCCGTCTTGATTTGACATGTTGGTTTGTGAGAAAAAAATATGATATTGTTATATATTATATAGTGTTTAAAAACATTAATTTTGATATATATGTTTTTATTTAATAAAGTTGTTGATTATCTATTTTTACTTTGCAATTATACACTTTTGTCTCATTTATTAAATTAATTGAAGTCAAAGGTTAATTTAAGATAAATCTACAGAGGACTTGAAAAATAGGTAAAAGTAAGCGACGTCATATATTTTCGTCTTAAATACATAATGATTTTTTATTATTCATAACAGAATAAAACTTAACTTGGAGACAGAAATTCGTATTAGAACTGCGAAAACCAATCTTGGTCGTTCATTTTGGATAATGGAATTCATGGATAAAGAGCATAGGGGGATTGAGTGTGGCAGGGTGCATGTAAGGAATCCATGGGTGGGCAATCCAATTGAAGGAGGGGAATTGGACAAGTAAGATTGGTTCTCGCGGTTTTCGTACGAAAAACAGTTCTCGTTTGAACTTTTGTCATCATTGATATTACTTGTTTCCTAAAGGTAAATAACATGGACATATGTGTTGGTGCGTGTGGAGGAGGGGGTGGTATCAAAAGTTGGTGGTGATAACAATATTGATAGTGGCCGATGGCGGTGAGAGTGTTTGTAGCGGTAGTGGTGCCGTTGGTGGTGGTGGTTGCAGGTGATGGTTTATGATGTCGGGGATTGTAATGGGTGGTGGTGATGGAGGTAGTCGAAGGTGTTGGCTGAATGTTATGATGCATAATTGCATATCTTGGTTATGGACTTCTTAAACACTATGGTGATGCCGAAACCGTGAAATATGTTCGAATTAAATATGCCTGAATGTTATGACGCATATCTCAATTACAGGCTTCTTAAACATTATGCACAAATTGTTCCTCACTACCTCTTCACCATTTTCGTCGTTAGATTGAATGTTATTTTCAACGAAACAACAAATCGCGTTACATTTGGCTTCTAATATCATATTGGGTAATATGATGCAAGCGTGCATTATATTTCGTATTTTATTCTAGTGCCATGATGTTGCCGAAATTTGTACTATGTGTCAACATTGTTTTAGCACACCAAAAAGGCCACTCCGCATCCTCCCTTGTTGATTCTAGTGCGAACTTAAATTTTAATTGTCTTTCATCTTGAGGGTATGAGAATGTTTTGACCAAAGAAGCACAATCGAGATATATAACACCTGACGCATTATGTACACAAATAACGCATGAACTTTCCCCTTATAGACATCGTCAAATAACGACAACTGGTTGAGTACATAATGCTACCAAATCCAAAGATAATGCGATGTCACTACCTCTAGCATCAATGCCGGATGATCATAGTTACCTCTCATCTACCGTCCGGACTATGCAACTGGGCTATTTGCCCACTCCCAATGAATACAATGTAGGATTTGAAACATGCCAGGAAAGCAATGTCTAGATGCATGCGCG
This sequence comes from Dittrichia graveolens, assembly GCA_038502395.1. Classification (NCBI taxonomy): domain Eukaryota; kingdom Viridiplantae; phylum Streptophyta; class Magnoliopsida; order Asterales; family Asteraceae; genus Dittrichia; species Dittrichia graveolens. The sequence goes on from JARJIL010000004.1 coordinate 21,806,781, forward strand.
TCGTATAAACACTAAATACCATCATACGAAGTTTTAAGTAAGTATCGTTTATCATAAAGACTAATGATACGCTTCAAGAAGCATTGTATACATTCTTGTACGTGCAGTTGAATCCACCATCTTCAAGTACCCGTCGAGAGAATCAACGGCTACCCATATGTCATTTGTCTAATTGTCAAAGTACACTTTTGCAAGGAAGACAAACTTTTATTGCCTCTAGCATCCTAGCCCTGTTCAAAATATATAAACTCTAGCTCCAAATCCTCGACTATTCGTAAAAATAGTCGTCTATTCATCCGGAATCGTCACCTAAAAGTTTTGCCTCTACTTCAAGAAAATCGCTCTTTATTTATTTATCAATATTCAACAAAATTTAAGCGTTTATATGAACGGTTAAACATTTAGGGTCCGTTTGGTTCGCGGAATTATTATGAAGGAATTGGAATTTGACCAAGGAATTGGAATTCATGGGAATTTGAATTCATATGAATTGGAATTTGTGAAAAACTATATTCTGTTTGGTTAGTAAAGACCGGAATTGGAATCTAACAAAAAATAAATTAATTCAATATGTATAAATCAAAATAAATTATACAATCAACCGTCCACCACCTCCTACCCCCACCCCATCCCACCCACTACCCCACCCCCACCCTACAGTGAGTGTGAATGATGGTCGGCGGTGAGGATCGGTGATGACGGCGGCAGTGGTGGTGGCGATGTAGGTGACGGTGGTGGCGGCGGCGGCGACGGTGGTGGTGGCGGCGGCGGCGGCGGCGGTGGTGGTGGTGGGAGGGTGTAGAGTATGGTAGGGTAGGGCACGAGTAGGGTGTGATGACATAGAGTAAGGGGTAGGGTAGGGGTGGGTAGGGTAGAGTAGGGTGGGATGAGGTAGGGTAGGGGTAGGGATAGAAGACAACAATTATGTTTTGAGAATTCTTATGAATTTGAAGAATTCCTTAGAATTCCATCCATTTAGGGAAGGAATTCCTAATTCATTGATTTAAGGAATTCATTAGAATGGTCAAATTCCATTCTATAAATTCCGTGAAACAAACACAAACAAGATTTAGGAATGCTCAATTCCAATTCCGTCCAATTCCATTCAATTCCAGCGAACCAAACGCCCTTAGATTATTTGAAGCTAAATATTTATTTTATTATTTTATTATTTAGTTGAAGGATATAAATACAATGATTTTGGTCTGATGAGACATGAGTGGGTCAACAAAAGCCGCTGAGTAAATTTTGTATATAACTTGGACGCAACGTATTCCTTCTCACTTCATTTACGAGATGAAGTCAAAATTCAAAGATATCACAAATCGAATTAAATTTTTCACGATATCTATTAAAAATGTGTATGCATTAAATTAAGGTTATTATAACTTCGATATATTTATTTATTTATCTTGAAACAGTCATGGGCGAACCCAGAATTTGGAATCAGTGGTAGCACTGGACATAATATTTGAAATGTGTAGTAGCACCGCCTTAAAAAAATCGAAATTTACACTACGAAAAATCGAAATTTACACTACGCAAACAAAATTAACTGGTGTCCCGTGCCCCCGCAGGCTATACCTTAGGTCCGCCCCTGGAAACGGCTCCAATTTGAATATAATTTTTTTGTTAGAGTTTGTACTTAATTAGTTGTCTAAAAAGTTTGAACTGAGCTGATGTTTGTTCTCTACCTACAACGAAAGAAGCATAAGACTAAGCGCATCCATCCCGCGGGATGGTACGTTAGTCACTTTCACGCTAAGTGAGACCATCGCCCACACTCCCTAGGTTTGAAAGTGAAGGGTTTGACTGGAAGATACTCACGTAGAGTGAGTATCTTTTTCTCTTCCTCTATATCTCTCTTCTCTCTCTTTCTATATATATATATATATATATATAATTTTTAAATAGAAAATAGTTAAAGGAGATGAAAATGTAAAGGTAGTGGCCTAGAGGGATGACGGGAGATAGAAGAAAAAATGATTTGACACTAATGCGATAAGAGGAAGAAGAAAGATAGATGCACATGGTCTAAATGTAATGAAGTATTCCAAATATTAATATTATGTGCAATAGCCTAGGATAACATCACAAAAATCATTCCAAATATTAATATTATGTGCAATAGCCTAGGATAACATCACAAAAATCGGTGGTTTTAGTAAATTTTTTTATAACCGTTAATTTTAGTTCGCTTTCGGATTTAGCTCCGAAACCAATCCCATGTAAGTAGAGGTGGCAATTGTGTCGTATTCGAGTTAGCGGGTCAGAGGGTCATGACACGAACACGAACCGTATAAATTTTCTTGTAAAGGTGTGTGACACGACCCGCACAACCCGTTTAAATATACAGGCTGACAGGTTTGTGGGTTATAAATGGGATGACGGGTCATAAACGGGTTGGTGGGTCATTAATGGGTTGACGAGTAGCGGGTCTAGTTTTGCTAATTTTGTCTCTTGTTTGTCAAAAAACGTAATTCAAATGCAAAATACTAAATAAAGTTTAACTCTACCTAGATAGTTTAATCAAAATACAAAAACTTAATAATTCTAAGAACAATTAAGCTACAAGTAATTAAACATTAATAATTCGATGATGTCTACTTTCAATAGTTTCAAAACGACAAAGGAACAAAATGGAAGCGATGAATTTGTTTCTGACTAGATTTACAGAGATTAAGGAATAAGATATAAGCTCAATGGCCAAATAAAAAACTAAAAAAATATAAGGATAAATAGAATAATAAAACATGAACACGTCTCGTTTATTTATACGGGTTGGCGGGTCAACCCGAAAACAACCCGAACCCGTTTATGCTCAACCAAAATGTGTTAATTTTCGTGTCAGATTTGTGTCGTGTCGTTAATTATCACCCCCTACATGTAACCAAACTGAACCATGTGTACTCTTCTACATTAGTTTTTAATTAAAACTTTAGAATATTTATATAGTTATGTAATAAAGTTTAAACTTGATTATTTGAAATTTGTTTTTTTTTTGTAGCTTATCCTATTACTTAACCTGGCTTAATCTATGACCCAATTGGCCAATTATTTTGCTACTATTTTTTTATGTTTTTGTTGGTGTCGCATATTGAATGAAACTTAAAAGGAAGCAAAAAATATATGTCAATTACAAATGTTTTTCCTCTATGGAATAGTTAAATATGTTTATTATATTATTGAAAATTTAGAAGACAAAAACATCGATCGGTCTTAACCTAGTATGTTGACTTAATTTGGTAAGGCAAAGAGCTTACGAAACTAAAATTGACCGAAACCGAACCATTTATTAGCCAATAATACAAAAACGAACTTTCATTTAACCATAACTGAATGTTTATGAAACTTCAGAAACCGGATTTTTTTATTCAGGTAAGGTTTTCAGATGAAAACCTTCCCAAACCGAAACATGCTCTCTCATAGTACAAGATGATGAGCATAATGAACATTAATAAATAATAATAATAAATAATAGTTACAATATTTGTTTGAAAATAGTCGGTTACCCTACATTCAAGGTACTCATGCAAACTTAACATTTTAAAAGTTGATTATATCAATTTAGAAAATAATTGTTATCATTATACAATAATAATTTTAAAAATTTAATTATATGTTTTAATACAATTTATCCTATCAAATATAACATAACAATAGATAATATGTACTTATTTTTTTTTATTGTGTACTATCACCCTAGCTCTCATTAAAGAGCATTAAACCTTTAGTAGGATGTAACCTCCCAAAACACTCTTATATGATGTGATATTTATTACTCTTCTTTTTATATCACTCAAACTATAATATTATTTTATCTATATAATTTTAATTCATTTATCAAAAGTTCGAAACTCCATAGATATCATGTATTACTTTAATTATAATTTATTAGTATAGTATTCACGCAATGTCGTAATAAAGAATAGTTTCTACCCGATAACCTATCGTTTTCTTTTTATCAACTCTTTTCTTCCTTTTCAAAACAAAATTTTTAAATCAAAACAAAACAATCATTCTCTATATTTATTGTGGGTGGAGAAATATGTTATTGTGAAATACTATGTTTATTGGTGAGTGTATAAAGTTAGAGAAATAAGCAGAGGTTATTTGAAGAGTATATTAATATTTTTTTTATTACTAAAACTTTAAGCAATTAAGTAAATTAAGAAATAGAATGTTAAATATATATTATAATGTAGTATAGATACGTCATACGTGCTCGTAAAACATAAACAATAATAAGAAACCATTAGTCCCATGCCGACTTATATGATCAGACCCGGTTTGTAACATCGCGATTTTGAGAACCAAATTTTTCTTTTTAAAACACAATTTAAGATTTCAAACTGCGTGGGTTTGACTGTAAATAGAACAATTAAATCTGTCTTATAATTTAAAAATGCAGCGGAAGTAAAAACACGTGGCAACTATATAAACAGTCAAAATGATGCCACAAACGACAGTTGGTGTTACGGAATACATAACCGGCTGACCATTATCTTAAACAAACATAAACATAGTTCAACAGAGTTTAAACATAAATGCAGTGTTCCTCCCAAAGCAATTAACTACCCGCAGGCTCCCGAGCTCACTAAGGATTACCTGCACATGTGGAGTGTAGCATCTGTTAGCTATAATAGCTAGTGAGTACCAAATAGCATGCAATCAATATAAGTACATCATATATCATCAATCATGCTCAGATAGTTCTATCCTAGCATCTCGCGATGAGCTGGCATAGTCAGGAGGTAACATATCTTGCAGGGGAGCTAACCCGGCTCAATGCACCAAACTGGGGTACCAGACACATCAACCGCTCCGGTGGGGGAGCTGTTAAGCGTCTACCGTTGCGTTTTAGAATCAAACGATTCCTCTGTTGTATAGCATACGCCATACCCGAAGAGGACAGCTTTGTTCTTATGTTGGACAGCTTTGCCCAAGACAGCTTTGTCCTTAAGATCCGGACCAATCATAAACAAGTAATCAGATTCAATCAATGCGCGCATATATTCATTTATCATCATAGCATACACCTAATCAAGTGCATACTACATTGTGTCAACATGGTAAGTTCTAGCATCATCATGCAATCCTACACTTAAACAAGTGCGTGTACAAATCATGATATACAATTCCGTGATCATTGTTAATATATGTTACAGGTATATTAATTGTTATGTCATTCGACACTCACCTGATAGGCTAGAATAAGCAAAGACCTTGCTTTGGCACACACGGATTGTCAATTCAACCTATAACACCAATATCTACGCATTAATCACTTGAACACGCGAGGAACGTCTAAGATACTTGAAACAATACCCTAATGGTGTTATTAAAACATTTATTAACTAACTATAGCAGTCCAAGCAACAACACGCGAACACGTGGCACAAAACAACACATTAGGCTGTGTGCAGGGGTGTCGCGCTGCTACCAGTGTGCAGAACTGCAACTGGTGTTTGTTTTGTGCATAGCAACCTCATTTTGGCTCATTTCAATTCCAAATCAATTTTGGTAAAATTCAAGTGTTTAATAGGACCATTTGACACTTGTGGAAGCTTTCTAACATCAAAAACCCCTATCCAATTAATTCATACGAAAATCACAATTAAATGGACAAAGACGTGCGCATAATGGCAAAAACTTGGTGTAGACCAATTCCAACGCTTGCAACACACCATATACACCTAATATGATGTATTGAAGGTGTTGCAACTGACCAAAACCTTTAAACTCATTTTTGGTATCATTCTCCAATTTCTTGCCTATTTATGGCCTATTTTTCACTATTTTAGCCAATTCAAAATAAACAACCATTCCAATTCAAAACCAATGTTCTAATCAATTCATACAAGTCATATGAACCTATTAGAACCTAAAAAATCAGTTCTTGATGTGCAAAAACAGATTTAGGCCATTTTGGCCATTTTGACCCATTTAGGCTAAACATTGGATTTGTGCAAAAACACCACTTCTAATGCACCAATTGAGTTCTAATCAATTCTGATAAGTTATAATATCAATTAGAACACTAAATTTCAGTTCTTGAAGGTCAAATTCAGTTTGACCCGTATTTGACCAATTTTGACCCATTTGAGCCAAAATTCAAAACTCATCAAGAACACCACTTTAATTCATAGAATTGATTCCTATACACTTATAAATGATATTAGAACCTATTTCAATCATAAATTTCAGTTCTTGATTGCTAAATCAAAGAACCCACTTGTAAACCTAGAATTTCAAGTCTTGAAAGGCATAATCAAGAACAAGGATTAATTGACACTTACAATAATCAAAGGATGATTAGAAACAACTTGTGGGACTATTTTGATCCTTCCTCAGCTGCTGGAACAAGAGTTTTATGAGTTTTCTTCAAAAACCCAAAAATTCAAGAATGAAGAACAAGCATGAATTTGGAGCTTACTAGGTTAGAGATGAAGAAGATGATGTTTGTGGACTGATTTCACCCCTAATTTGCTGCTGTAAATTGTTGTTTGATAGCCTTCTTTGATCTTCTTCTCCCAATTTACAAAAACGGGAAGAAAAACTTGAGGTGTATGTGTGTATACGTATGAGTGTAGAAGTCTGTGTTTGTGTTTGGCTATTCACGTGAGGTATCTGCCATATGCCCACTTGTGGTTTATTATTATCCACAAGTGGGTATTTTGTTCCCCTTTCCAACTTACAACCATCTCTCGTTTAACCGTTTCAACTAACGAGGATATTTTTGGAATCATCGTTTGAAACCGTTCGATATTTTATAATATTTATCTATATTTATTAATATTTTTAATAACCCTTTTATTTATTATTTTTACATATTTTATATCATTTCCTAGAATATATATATATATATATTATTCAATTGAATTAAATAATTGACGTACCATATTCGGAGACGTCTAGACCCGTTTTGAGAATGTTACACGGTTATTCTATAATAAATAAAACCATAATATAAATTGCACTAAATATCAAAATTAATGTTTTTTCTCTTAAGTTGCTTTTGAAAAATTAATAAAAAATATGAAAGGTGATATATCATCCTACTTTTTTCTTCTACTTATTCTATTATTTAATGGAGAGGGTGATGAAAGAGAATTAGTAGAGTTTATATGTTATCTTGTGATGAGTATATAGAAAAATAAAATAGAAGTAAAAAGTATAAAAATATATTATTTTTCAAAAAAATAAGATATAAACGAGGGGAAAATGACTAGAGATATTGATTCATTCATTGATAATTCATTTGTGAATTGTATATAGTAAGCAATGTTTTAAAACCCGGGTCGACCCGGACGGTCGAACCGTTGACCCGGGACCCGGCCACAAGACCGGGTCAATGTATACCGGTTTTTTGGCATTTTGCGGCCCGGAGCGACCCGGCCGGTTTAGCGGTTGAACCGGTCGAACCGGTCAATTTTAACCCGGGTTGACCCGGTTTTATATTAATTAATTTTTTAAAATTATTTATTTTAATCCTAAAATTTATTTTTATATAAAGTAATTTGGTATTATAATCTTAGTTTACTATTAGTCTTTTCAATAAGGTTATATTTTTTTGTTTTTACATAAACTTAGGAAACTTAAATGGTTATGTTCTTGTTAATGATGATGATGAAGTTGAAAATGATAGTGAATTTCATATACTAAGTGATTGTAAGCTTAATGCGTTACTTTTTTTTAATTTTTTGCACTTTATATATATGTATACACATATATATACATATATAAAAAAATAAAAAATAAAAATTAAAAACCGGGTTGACCCGCCGGTTGACCCGTGACCCGGTAAGGAGACCGGATCAACTAAAAAACCGATTTTTAAAACATTGATAGTAAGTCACTGTACAGTTAGTACTGCATTAATTCAGTCTCTCCTTAAAAATTTCTGAACATTTGCAACAACTTTTCTGTTCAATTTATGTACACCTTTATTGCGTCATTAATACTAAAATATCTATATTAATTAACAAAATACTTTCAAATGTTCAAAACTAGATGGTTGGTACCCGTGTGTTGCGATAGGAAAAATAGTTATGATTAATATTAAGGAGATTAGTTATCGTTATACATACGAGGATCTATTACCCATGCTTTGTTATATTGGTGTAAATTATATACATTTTAGTTATATTGATGGAATCATTTTATTTGTTAAATTTATTTTTTTTACTCTCTTCTTTATCAAGACAAAAACAAAAGCGATCTTATTTTAGTTATATCCATTTAGGTGCAAAATACCTGTAATTTAGATGAATACGAAAAAAAAAAGATAATTTATTAAGCGGTCTTATCTATCTATCTATCTATATATATATATATATATATATATATATATATATATATATATATTGAAAAGTTCATTTGAGAACCGTTCTTATTGCGAGAACCGCGAGAACTAATGTTAGCCATCCAATTCCCCCTCCTTCAATTGGATTGCCCACCCATGAATTCCTTACATGCACCCTGCCACACCCAATCCCCCCACGCTCTTCATCCATCAACTCCATTATCCAAAATGAAAGGCTAAGATTGGTTCTCGCGGTTCTCGTAATAAAAAAGGTTATCAAATGAACCTTCCCATATATATATATATATATATATATATATATATATATATATAGAGAGAGAGAGAGAGAGGGATGAGATCAAATAAAAAGAAAATTAAAATAAAAAGTGTAAGAGGGATGATTATTTGATCATTTTTCGGTATATACATTCACCGATAATTGTTAGTTCATCATCTTTATTGATTAAAACTAGTTCTTTATTGATTTCTTTTTTATGAATCCAACATATTCATCAGTTTTTATATGAAAGCATTTTGTTCATCAACAAATTATTCCAAAATTTTGGTTTCAAAATCTACATTTGAAAATCTCTTACTCTGTAAAAAGTGATGAATATGTTGGATTCATCAACAAGAAATTGATGAAGAACTAGTTTTAATCAATAAAGATAATGAACTAACGATTATCAGTTGATATATATACCGAAAAATGATCAAATAATCATCCCTTTTACACTTTTTACTTTAATTTTCTTTTTATTTGATCTCATCCCTATATATATATATATATATATATATATATATATATATATATATATATTGAAAAGTTCATTTGAGAACCGTTTTTATTGAAAGAACTGAACCAATCTTAGCCGTCCAATTCTCCCTCCTTCAATTGGAGTGCCCACCCATGAATTCCTTATATGCACCATGCCACACTCAATCCCCTCACGCTCTTCATCCATGAATTCCATTATCCAAAATGAACGGCTAAGATTGATTCTTACGGTTCTCGCAAATAAAAACAGTTCTCAAATAAACATTCCCCTATATATATATAGAGAGAGAGAGAGAGATCAGTTCAAACGAGAATTTTTTTCGTACGGAAACTGCGAGAACCATTTCTGATCAATCATTTAATTTCTTGTCTTTTTTATTTATTTTAAATGGGAAAGGGTAGTATAGACATTTTTATATTACCTCTCATTTTCTAAAACTAACATATCCATCAAACGAAAAGATGTTAAATTACGAAAATTATATCAAATTAACGAGAAAATTGTGCTCTTTAATTTGAGATAGATCTCGCTATATTTTTTTGGAAAAAAATTTCGCGTTTGCTGATTTATTTTTTACATAGCTCTTGACATATGCACATGTGCATATCTACATCTGTGCTTAAAAAATTAGGTGAATTTGTGCATTTGCACATATGCAAATGTCGACTGTACTAAAAAACCCAACAAATACAAAAAAAAATTATCGAAAAAATATAGTTAGATCGGTCTCAAATTAAAGAGTATAATTTTCGTAATTTAATAGATTTTCATTTGATGGATATATTAGTTCAAAAAAAGTGGGGGTAATGTGAAAATATCCAAATTGCCCTTAATTAATTAAGGATATGTTTGATTAGTTTAAGATTATATATTAACAACTCTTTAATCTGGACCCTCCATCTTTTTGATCAATGACTATAATTGTTCTCACAATTCTCGTAGAAAAAATAGTTTTTGTTTGAACCGTCCCCTATATATATATAGTGAAAAGTTCATTTGAGAACCCAGAACCGCGAGAACTAATCTTAGCCGTTCAATTCCCCCTCCTTCAATTGGATTGCCCACCCATGAATTCCTTACATGCACCATGCCACACTCAATCCCCCACGCTCTTCATCCATGAATTCCATTATCCAAAATGAACGGCTAAGATTGGTTCTCGCGGTTCTCGCAATAAAATTGGTTCTCAAATGAACCCTCCCCTGTATAATATATATATATATATATGAAGAATGTTCAATATAGACATATAGTCAATATTTAATTCATTGTCATAAGGGACTAATTTTAGCCTTTGAATCAATGCCATCAATGGTACATATTGCATTTTAAAATTTTGGACAAAGTGACATTTTTGTAATTCACATGTGATGCTTTTACAAATCACATGTGATTGTATACTGAATCACATGCGATTGAATATTAAAATTTTAAAACTATGTTTTTTACATAGTCTTTATTGAACACAACTCGTATATATATATATATATATATATATATATATATATATGACTATTTATAGAAAAGGACAAAATCTGCACTATTTATTTCCCTGACAAATGTTATATTATATAATTTCCTAGACTAACATCTTGACTTTACGAGGATTATACAAAATAGGGTTCAAATCTTGAAAGTTTCAATTAATAGATGACCACGAGGTTGTTCGGAAACACCCATGGATAACACTAGTTCAATCGACTACATTTAAGCCAAATATTCGGCCTTCCAAAAGAAGCCTAAGGAAAAAACTCCTTGAAAAAAAAAACAAAATAGAGTGTTGTGATAAACTCCTATCAGCATCCCTACTCTCTCACTAATTGACGTTGCGTAATTTCATTAATTAGGTATTGACGTAATGCTTGGTTTACCTAACTTTTGAATTTCTTTGTGATGCATGCATCACGCCAATACGCATCACGTAATGGTTCATTTTCGATCATTTTTCAGTTTTCGTTCAACTTTAACATTTAGATAAAAAAAACATCCTTAATACATTCGGTATGTAAAAATATAAAATAATATGACATCTTTATCTTATTCGTATAATTTCATATATAGATATCTCGGATGGTTACAAAATTCGATTACCTTTACATTTTCACTAAGTATTCATGTAGCATTTCGAGTTTAAAGTTCCACGAAACTTATTGCTATTATTTCAAAAACAGGGAAGAAGAAAAACGCCTTTTTTTGTGCAATATTTTATCGTTTTATCTTTTTTTTTATATATTATCGTATTAATCTTTTTACCTTTCAAATGATACCGAGCTCAAAAATTTTCATCTAAGTGTAGGCAAGAAGCCACTAACTCTAGTGATATGTCGTAAACTAAACCCACTCAGCACCCTTATTGGTTTATTTGATGATTTGAGTAATTTTAAACTTGTTTTTAGTCTTAATTTACATAGCTTATAGATAATTCGAATACATTTCTAGATACTCAAGAATCATTACTTTTATTAAGTGTTTATATAGAATTTTGAGTTGAAAACTCTATATGGTGAGTGTTTAAGATGAAGAAGATGATATGTCAAAAAGATGACTTGCCCTAACTAGTTAAAAACTACAAGATGATCATAATAGCATGTTTTTTTATAAGTTTAATAAACAAATATGTAAAAAAAACTTCAGTTACCATAACAGACATTTATAAAACATTATTTCGCAAGTTTAACACTTAATTAACAAAATGAGCTACAGAATTGAGATATTTATGATAGAATATGGCCCTATGAAACATATATGAGAGCATGAGACACTAATGTTCCAACTAATTAAACCAATACTTAGTTTTCCTAATTTGATTATGATTATGAGTATAAGTATAATATATATTGATATGATATTCCTGTTATTTACTTAAGTAAGATACGAAATAGTCACCGGTTTCAAGGTAGTTTAAATTTGGTGTTACTCATAATCTAAAGTTATGGGTTCAAGTCCGGACATGAACAACTTTGAAGTAGATTTAGGAGTCGTTAAAAAAAAACTCAATTTAGGTGTTGTCATACTCACATACCTCTTTAATAAGCAATATTGAAATAACAAAATTACCTTTTATTAAACAGATGTTGTGTGTGCTAACATCTTTTACTTATTTATTATATTGTATTTAAAAAGGGTGTTTTTTATTGTACTTTATAAGCCACTTTATAATTCTCAAAACACGTCATATTACAGTCATACACAGATAACATTATAGGGTTAACTCTGACGTATAAGTCATGAGAGTACAATTACTTTTTCCCTCGTCTAAATTATAAAACTAGCAATAATATACCTTTAAAGTATATATAGACCAACTACAAAAATCAAAGCTTTAAATGTAGAAGTAAGTTTAGTCGGTTTACGTGATCAGCTCAGCAAAGTAGACGATCCTCCAGATATCTTAATTGTGATAATCAACCAGATTTTTTTAAATAAAGATTTTATTAAGGTTTTATGAGTTTTAACTGTTAATTTATTACAAAAACATAATAATCTTATTAGGTTTCTTATTTTCAAGTTTATAATAAAAATCTTTATTTAATTACTTACTTAATTAACGCTATTGCAACTAATTATCTTTGGATAGAATAATTTTTATGTTAATTTATATTTATTAATATAAATTCCTAACGTATTAACTATATATTAAACTACTAGATAAGTGTCTCGTGTACTATACAATCAAGGAGAAATAACTGATGTTAAATAATAACTAACGTGGTACTTAAGAATTCAAACAATAAATTCAATTTATTAAAGTTAGTAATATTTGTATTGGTGTAAAAGATTCGTTACAGCAAGTAATCAAGATAGTAAATTTCTTTAATAAATATAACTATTGGTTATCTTGTAAAATGTGTAAAAGATGTAGATTTATATTAAGACAAGGATAAAATTAGTAGGATAAGATTTAAAATATATATAGTAAATAAATACGTTGAATACATATAAATTACTTTAAATGTGTTGTAAGTTGAATTTCTTTAATATATATAACTATTCCTTATCTTTTTGTAATTTAAGTTAAATACATATAATGCCCATAATTCATATTATCCACGTATATGAATTTAAATTAAATTTGTGAATAGGCATTAATATGATATTTATTTATAAATTCAATATGTTAAGATAGTTTAAATTAGTTTAAATTTGTATTCACGTGTACAAATGACAAACTATTTTTATTATTTATTTTTATTTAAGATTAACTAAAGTCATAGGATTATATGAGTTATTCAAAAGTTTACATCTGATAGTTTGACTCTAAAAAGTCAACATTAATTTTTTTAATTTTAAGTGAATAAATGATCAAGATTAAATATTTTATTAAATGAACTAGTTTAATACCCCGTGTATAAACACAGGATTATTTATGTAAATTTTAAATATTTATGGTGTGAAATCTTAAACATATAAATCCATATATCAATAACAAATCAAGAAACATTTATAAAAATTGAAAGATGAAGAAAGAAAATTGAGATACTCACAGATTTGCGTTGATAGTTGTTTTTTACTCAAAAAAGTCAAAATTAAATTTTTGATTTTAAGTGAATGAATGGTCAAGTTTAAATATTTTTTAAAGGGTTTAGTTCACTAAAATGTATCCAAGTTGTTAAGTTTTGTAATTATATTTTAGAATGATAAAACTAAGCATTTAGTTAAATATGATATTTTAAAATATTATAAAAGGTAAATATGATATTTGTAAATTAAGGTGGGCAAATACGATTTTATATGATTTAATAAGGACATACATGAAATTATCTTTAATAATTTTGACTCTGAAAATTCAAAATTAATTTTTTAATTTTAAGCGAATGATTAATATTAAATATTAATGAATGGTTAGATCGTCTAATAAGTTTTATCAAATTAGTATTTTATTTATATTAGAAGATTAGATTAGAAATTAGAAGATAAATAAATAAATTAAAAGATTGTTTGCATGTGTGTGTACATATAAAAAATATATTTAAAGCCATATTAATTTTATAATTATCAAAAAAAGTTGGTTGCTCTTAAATAGGTTATTATCTAGGAAATTTTTTATTGAAGGTGTATACTTTTTTTTATGAAGATAAGTAAGGAAACCAATTTCAAATTAAAAAGTTTGAATCCATGAATTAGTTTTTAATTTTTATTAGTTTAGTTTGATCTTTAAAAGCCAAAATTAATTTCTTAATTTTAAATAAATGGATGTTCATTCAAAGGTTTTCTTGACTCTAAAAAGTCAAAATTTATTTTTTAATTTTAAGTGAATAAATAATTAAGATTAAGTTTTATTAAATGAAGAGTGTAGATCGTTTAATAAATTTATTCTAGTTAGTCTTTTATATATATTAAAAGATAGTTTATATCATCTAATAAATTTTATCTAATTAGTCTTTTATATATATTAGTTTATTTTTATATGACTATCAATTAATCAAAATAATTTGAACTTAATTATTGTTCACATTTGTTTATTTTCTCTGGAACAATGAGATATAATTAATTTGTTTGTGGCACAAATGATTCCGTTAATTAAACAAACTAACTAATCTATACTATATTATAAAGTATTTAGACATTTTGCTTAATTTCTTAAATTTTATGTCTTTTGAAATTACTAAATTACCCCTCATATAAACTAAATGAAAACTATTATATAAATAACTATTAAATAGAGTTAATAAGAATCTTATATTCTATTTTAATAACTAAACCTTTTATATTTAAAAAAATCAAATAAATTAATTTAATTATTAAAAAATACTTTCATAATCAAACATTTTATATTAAATATTATATCATGTAATAAATATTTTAATATAATTATCAGAAAATATGTACAAGTAGAACTCATAAATCTGAATAATCTATAATAAGAATTTATAAACATATATTTTAAAAAATTTTAAATAGCTCATATAATTAATAGTTTCAAATTAGTTTATTATTTTTTTAATCTCTTTAATTTTAAATAGCTCATATAAAATATACAAAAGCTTACTATTATTTGATCCCGTTAGAATTAATGAATTTCATAAGTTAAAAAAAAACAATATTTATAGAATTAAGTTTCATATTTAGTTGTTTAATCCTTTCTATGAAGATACGAATAAAAAAATCCGAAAGTTCTTTGTGGCGATAATACCAAAATATCAAATTCAATTAAACGACATAAGAAACACAAAGCAAACACTGTAAGAAGCAACGTGTTACAAGTAACAAAACAACCATTCTTCCCTTCAATCCCCTTCATTTATTTTCCACAAATTTTCAAGTGAAACTTTGATAACAAATGTTTTGTTTTCAAGTAAAATCAATCTCTTTCTCTTTCCCTTAAAAACCCTAATTTCTACCCAAATAACCCAAGTCAAAAGGCAATCTTTTGCCTTTGACCAGATGGTACATTTAATAAAATAGTCATAACATTGACTTTTTAGTCAAGGTTTGACTTTCTCTCAAGCTTTAGGTAGCGGTTGACCTTTTAAGAAAGACACCAATAGCTGTAATGCTTCCCTTGGCTTGAAAAGTGGTACCTCATGACCAGCCCCTCTCACTGTTGCAAATGTTAATCCTTCATATACCTCTGTCCATCCTCCCACCTTCACATAAATAAATTAAAAAAACTTGGATGCTTAGGATCGCGTTAAAAGATTGATTATCTGACTATTGTGTTTTAAAATCGCAGTTAATTATCTGACAACGATTTACGCGTGCTTAGAAGCGCGGTTTTGATAATCTCATTTGGGATTGTTTTTTCAAACTACTTATCTGTTATTACCATGTATTGCTTACTCGTACATCATGCTCGATTAGCCACACGATGTACGATTAAAGCGTGACGAAGATTTGATTCTCTTTTCATTTCAAGGGTCTTTAACAATGGTTGGAATGACATGATATGCGAAAACAGTATGCATTAATAAGTTGTACATGGATAAGATGAATGCATCAATGAGTTGTACTTATGGTTAGAATGGAGTCAAATTAACTAACCTGTTTGTTGACATACCAAGGGTACCATGCCACCTTTGTTTTCAACTTGAGTTGTGCTAATGCATACCTTGTAGCTGTGACCGGAACCACTGAATCAACATCCCCACTGCCATTTTACAAAGTAAGTAAAATAAGCAAATAAATCTTGAAATGTTTTCGGGTCGGGTCCCATTTTTAATACCAAAAAGAGCCGGGTTTAGAATACCTGAAGACCCAAATCCGCAATCCACTAGCAATGAGTTCGCGATATATCGGAAGAATCGACTCCTCAGTATCATTCCAATTCCGGTTCAAAGCCTCACTGTTCAATAATATCATTTACTTAACACAAATGCAATACAATAATAAGGTTAATTAGGTGATGTCAACGTTACTGATAAAGAACCTGCAAGCTGTCCATTTGTACGGAATCCGGGTCGTATTAGCATGAAAAGCCTTTTGAACGTCTGGCCTATTGTAATAAACCTCCGCATAACTTTCGGTACAAGGGTCGTAACCCGAGAACCGGCTAACCATCTGTAAATATATAAGGAAACAAAAACCTTAGTAATTTTTTTAAAAATTAACTCAAATTTTTCAGAAAGTAAAAAAAAAAGGGAATACCCGGCGGGGTCGATGGGGCAACCGCATGGACTGACGGGTCGGGGTCGGACCCGAATGGCTACCATCAGAGTTGTTACAAGGGGGTGCATAAATATTATACTGGTCGATATTCCCAAATTCTTGGTCCAAAGCATAGCTATATAGAGACTCACATTCGTTTGAAGTCTTTTGGCGCCGGAAATCACACGTGTGAATTAGTTGGTGATACGTTTTATCAGATATCATTGCATGACTCCACCAATACGTCACCGTTCCGACGTTGTCGTAGTAGTTATCTGTCACGGCATTCCCAACCTATGATATATCATCATACAATATAATTCATAAGATTTGAGTTCTACTAACTTTTTAGGGGTTGTTTGGCTTCCCGACAATTTTTTATTTTTTTCAAAATATTTTTTAATATAATGAAAATATAAGTTTATGAAAAATAAGTCGAGCTTATAATAACCCTTTATATATAAGCTAAAACAAACACTCTCTTAGTGTGTAAACGTTAACACAAGGAAACAAAGTACCATGATTCCTTTTAAGTTGATCGACTTGGAACCGGAACGGGAATTGTGTTTTAGAATTTCTCGTGCCAACTGAGGTACATAGTGACCGGCATAACTTTCTCCGGCTAAGTAAACTTCACGATGTTTATACCGCGGAAATCTCTCCATCCATTGTATCACAAATTCAAGCGAATCCTCGGCTAAAACCAACAAATCAAACGATCAAATTCGCAGTTCTTTTTCTTGAAACGAAATAGCAACTAAATCATATATAGTCTAAAGAAAGCTTGATCGAGGCGGCATTCTAGCCAATAATGTCAAATTTCTAGCGGTTTTTTGTAATGGCTCGACAGAATTGTATATATAGACGGCTCTTCCACATTAGTTTTAATAACAAAGTTCCCCCTTTTAACATCTATTATTATAGAGGAGCCGAGGGGGTATAGTCGCTTACCAGTTCGACGATCACCGGTGTCAAGTAGGTCTGAGGAACGATTGCTATACGAAAACCCAACACCAGCCGGAGTTTCAAGAAACAAAACGTTCGCCACATTGTTCCATGAGAATTTGTTGAGGTGCAACCCAGTGGCCCCTTTGTTTATTCGAAAGGGGCCCACTTCTTCGGATGCACCGTAGGCCACTGAAGAGCAACCAGGACCTATTAAATTGAATTTGTTAGACCTAAAACCAATCAAACATGTTACAAACAGTAACTAATCACTTACATAACGTATTTAATACAATTTTAATTATTAATCATAAGTATCTGAAGATGAAATCGTACAAATTAATTAATAAATAAATTATGCGTGATCGAAAAGGTAGAAATTAACTACAAGGAACAGTAGCGGTAAATGTAGAGAAACGGATAAGAAATATGATTATAGGAATCAGAGTAAATGACTGTTCGAGGTTGCCTTGTGAATTTACAGTAATCATTTTGGTCACAGAACCAATAAACAGACACTGTTTACTCTGAAATCAAACTGTGAGCACAAATATTTAATTTTTATTATTTTTTTCTTTTTTAGTTTGAAAAATATTGTGTTTGAAATCAGACTATAATGATATATACATTAAATATTTCAATAATTTAATATTATTTTATACACAGATCACATAAATTTAAAGTACAAAATGTATGAAAATATAATTAATTTTGTCTAAATTTTCACTGTATATAACTAACTTTAAATTTTTAAAAATAGTACAACCAACTTTTATAATTTTTTCATTGTATGCAAACAACTTTTTTCTGTGTCTAATATTTAACTACCATTATATACAAGTAACACTTTTATAATTTTCAACTTATATACAATGCGAGGATTATAAAGTTAATTGTATTGTTTAAAAAAAATAAAGTTAGTTGTATACAATGATAACTAAGACAAAGTTTATTGTATTTTAATGTAATTACTCTACTTTAAAATAAGATTTTTAAATAGATTGTGTGTGTGTATATGTTGCATGTTATAATCCTCTCGTTGTATATATAATAGTATATAATGGTCGCTAAATATTAGACAAATAAAAAAGTTGTTTATATATAATGAGAGGATTATGAAAGTTAGTTTTATTATTTTTAAAAACTTAATTGTGTTTTTATACATTTTTCCCTGTATATAAATATATAAATTCTGTATTTTGCTGGTGATGTCATAGGCTTGTTTAGAAATAAAAACAGAGCTGAATTCCATTCTCAGTATTTACAGGTACCCAAACAGAGAAATTAATTTTAACCCTAAAAAGATATCCATATATTATAAAGATTCTATCTTTTTTCAAGAAAATATATTTATTGCATCTAACTACTCATTAAATATGGTAGATGCAACCATATTTCACTCTCCTTTTGCATATCATCAATTCAAGAAATATACAAAAAAACTGAAGAAACAAATACCCATTTCAAGAATTTTAAGATATATATATATATACTTAATAAAAATAAGTAATATTATATCAAAATTAAATTATAAAAAATAAAACCAATGTAAAATATGAAGATTATGATATATAGATAAATTCAGTAAAATTATAGAAAAACAAAATCCGAAGTTTGTAGTTTCAGAATCAAGCAATGTAACAGTATGCCATTAAGTTTTTCATAATTAAATTAATAAAAACAAGCTAAGAAATACTGATATAGTAATAATATACATGCATATATTTAAATATTATTTGTGTGTGGGCTAACCTCCGTTAAGCCAGATGACCAGGGGTTTGGAGAGAGGGTGGTTGGGGGTTTCAGTAAGCCAGTAAAAGAGGGCTCTGCCGGCGACATGGTCGACAGTGACATAGCCGGAAAACTGGTGGAAGGAGACGTTAGGTTGGCCGGGAAGTGATATAATCCGGTCAGCTTCTTCTTCAAGAAGATGGTGATTACTTTGAAGGGTAGTTCTGTCACTTTGGGTTACTTGAAAAGCAAGAAACATCAGAGGGAGGATAAGAAATAGGGGAGAATTATGTAATTTGGCCATGGAAAGGGGTAGCATGGCGCTGTGCTCTACAGAGGGAGTGGGGGGTGCCCTGTTTTTGTGATGTGGATGGAATAAATAGGAGAGGGTGAGGGGGGGTTTGGGGTTGGGGTGGATGGGATTTCTTATGGAAATAATGCCATTTTCTTTAACTGCTCATGTGTAATTAACATAAAATGATTCATGTAATATTATATATATATATATATATATATATATATATAAGTTTATCTGAGAACCATTATTAATTCGAGAACCAATTTTAATCGTTCATTTTGGATAATGGAATTCATGGATGAAGAGCATGAGAGGGTTGAGTGTGGCAAGGTACATGTAAGGAATTTATGGGTGGACAATCCAATTGAAAGAGGATGAGTTAGACGGCTAAGATTGGTTCTCGCAATAAAAACGGTTCATTTGATATATATATAGGGGAAGGTTTTGTTGAGAATCAATATTAGAGTGAGAACCGTCAGAGCCAATCTTAGCCGTTCATTTTGGATAATGGAATTCATGGATGAAGAGCGTAGGGGATTGAGTGTGGCAATGTGCATGTAAGGAATTTATGGGTGGGCAATCTAATTGGAGGAGGAATTGGACGGCTAAGATTGGTTCTCGCAATAAAAACGGTTCTCAAATAAACTTTTCACTATATATATAGGGGAGGGTTCAAACGAGAACTGTTTTTCGTACGAGAACTGCGAGAACCAATCTTGGCCATTCAAGTGGTAGGTGGAATTCATGGATGAAAAGCGTGGGGATTGAGTATGGCAAGGTGCATGTAAATAGTAACTCATTAATAGGGGTATTTTGGTCTTTAATATATTTATCCAACCGTGAATTGCGTCTGGGTGGACCGTCACTAATGTACGAGACTTGATTTGCCCAAAATACCCCTCATTAATGCGCTATTAATTAGCCATTAATAAGCCTATTTATTAGTCGCCAAAATTATTACCCATTGATTTATTTTAATCAAGGGTCAAGATTGGTATTTTGGTCTTTTACGCAATGACATACGCCATAAATAATATTTTTAGCTATTTAAAACCTATATTAAAGTTATCTTATAGCTAACCCGGAAATTTAGTTGACGGTTGTCACAATCTCCCCTAGTTAAGGGAATTTCGTCCCGAAATTAACAATTGACATATTGGATTTTCTGTTTAGCAAATAGGTGAGGATATTTAAGTTTCATATAATCCTCTCATTCCTATGTGTATTCAGGTCCGTGCTTTGAATTTCCAATCGAACTTTTATACTTGTAATCTTACTTTTTCTAAGTTGTTTGACCTTACGGTCAAGAATTTCAATTGGTTCCTCTACGAAATTTAACCGATCATCTATGTGAACATACTTCAGGGGTAGTAATAGAGTTTCATCGGCTAATAATTTCTTTAGATTTGACCCATGGAAGGTATCGTGTATGGCATTTAGTTCTTTTGGCAATTTAAGAATATACGTCACTCGCCTAATTCTCCTAGTTATCTCAAATGGTCTAATGAATCTGGGATATAGGTTTCCTCTTTTCCTAAAATGTACTATTCCCTTCCATGGCAATACCATTAGAAGCACTTTTATCACCCACTTGGAACTCTAAAGGCTTACGACGATTATCAGCGTAAATTTTCTAACGATCTTTGGCAGTCTTAAGCCTATCCTTCATAATTGTGATCTTGTCAGTGATCTCTTGCATGATATCAGGTCTAGTCAATTTCCTATCGCCAATTTCCAACAAATTGAGCGGGGATTTACACTTGCGCCCCTACGAGACTTCATATGGTGCACACTAGACGCTAATGTGAGACCTATTATTCTAAGAAAACTTAACTAATAGTAGATGTGAATCTCAAGTTCCACCAAAATTTAGTACGTGTGTACACAACATGTCTTCTAGTGTCTAAATCGTTCTCTCCGACTGCCCATCCATTTGAGGGTGTAGGTGTTGCTGAGGTTTATTTGCGTACCTAACGCCTTTTGAGACGATTGCCAAAATCGGGATGAGAACCGACTATCTCTATCGGATATTATTGCAATTGGTACTCCCTGTCGGGCAACAACTTCTTTAATATAAATCTGAGCCAGCTTTTCCATTTTGTAATCTTCCCGTATAGGAAGGAAATGTGCCGATTTCGTGAGTCGATCTACTATAACCCAAATGGAATCGTACCCTTTTGCAGATCGGGGTAATTTAGTTATGAAATCCATGGTTATATGTTCCCATTTCCATTCTGGAATTTCTTGCTGCTGCAACAAACCGGATGGCTTCTGCTGTTCTGCCTTAACCCTTGCGCAAGTTAAACATTTCCCACGAACAAGGTGATGGCTTTCTTTATTCCAGGCCTACCAATAATATTCCTTGAGATCCTTGTACACTTTGTCGGATCCGAGGTGGATTGAATACCTAGATTTATAAGCCTCGTCTAAAATTGTTGATTAAAGGTTATTAAACTTAGGTATCCAAATTCTGTTTTCGAAGTGGTACACTTCATCTGGCCCTGTTTGGAATCATCGCTCCAAGTGATATAGGGTCTTGTTTTTCAAATTTTCCGCATTTGATGCTTCTTTTTGAGCTTCAAGTATTCTTTCCTTTAGGCTTGTTTGAATTATTGCTCCTAAAGCTTGTACCCTAGATGACTCACTCTTTTGTTCCTACTTAGAGCATCAACCACCATGTTGGCCTTGCTAGTATGGTATTTGATTTCACAATCGTATTCACTAAGCAATTCCACTTATCTTCTCAGTCTCGTATGGAGCATCTTTTGATCAAGAATGTGTTGAAGACTCTTGTGGTGTGTATAAATAGTTCACTTAGTATTATAAAGGTAATATCCCCATTTTTTTTCTAGGGGCAAATAGTACGGCTCTTAACTCTAAGTCGTGGGTAGTAAATTTCTTCTCATGCACTTTGAACTATCTCGAATCATATTAATGACTTTCTCTTTTTGCAACAACAAACAACCCCAGCCTTGGTGTGACGCATTGCAATATACCACGAAGTTATCTGTTCGTTCGGGTAATGCCAAAATTGGTGCATAGCATAACTTATCCTTAAGCATGGAAAATGTTTCTTCTTGTTTATCTCACCAAACAAACTTCTTATCCTCTTGAGTGAATGTCGCAAATGGTTGCGCAAATTTTGAGAAATTTGCTATAAATTAACGTGCTAAACAGAGAAATTTACAATCTCAGTCGGGGTATCTGTGGTTCCTATTTCTTTATGGCTTCGATCTTTGTTGGATCAATATGAATTCCCTTCTCATAAATTACATGGCCTAGAATACGTAATTCCCATATCCAGAATTCGAATTTAGGAAATTTTGCATACAACTTCTAATCCTTAAATAACTTCATTATCAACCTTAAATGCTTTTCGTGGTCGCTCTTGTGTCGCATGTAAATAAGTATATCTTCAAGGAACACAATCACAAACTTATCTAAGTATGGTCTGTATACTCGGTTCATTAAGTCCATGAAGACAACTCGTGCGTTTGTCAATTCAAAGGGCATAACTAAGAATTCATAGTGACCATAACGTGTTCTAAATGCAATTTTGTGTACGTCCTCATTATGGAATCTCAATTGATGATACCTCGAGCAAAGATCGATTTTAGAAAACAAAAATAAGTGGATCCATGGAGTTGGTTGAACAAATCGCCGATTCGTGGAAAAGGATATCGATTTTTTTTCGTTTAACTTGTTGACTTCTCTATAGTCGATACATAATTACAGTGACTCGTCTTTCTTATTAATGAAAAAGACTCGGGCTCCCCATGGTGTTGTACTTGGTCATATATATCTTCTGTCGAGTAGTTCCTGAAGTTATGCACATAGTTCTTGGACTTCCGATGGGCTAACCGATACGGTGCCTTTGCTACGGGCGCGGCTCCGGGGTTTAGATCAATGCCAAATTTGTCTTGTCTAACGGAGGGTAATCCAAGTAATTCATTCGGAAACACCTTGGGAAAATCTCGAACGATTGGAAAATCCTGAATGTGCTTTTCCTAAACGTCCTTTTCTACAACGTGAGCGAAGAATGCGATATAGTCATTTCTCAAATATTTTCGCATTTTCATGCATGATACTACCTTGACGTTCTTCCCAGTCTTTTCTCCTTATACGACAAGCGTTTCATCTTGTGATAGTGGAATCTGAATGATCTTTTCAGAACAACGTATTTTAGCTTGATTTTTGGATAGCCAATATATACCAACGACTACATCAAAGCTCCCTAATTTGATTTGTATGGTCTACGTTAAAGTGTTTGTTGGCTAAGTTTAAGGTACAGTTAGTGATTATATCACTAGTCTTGACTTCTTGTCCATTAGCAAATTCAATGATATAGGCCTCTTTCAATATTTGAAATTTTAGATTAAGCTTTGGCCTAAATACTAGTGGTAAGAAACTTCTATCTATTCCAGAGTCAAATAACATTGATGCATTATAATTATTCAGAAGAAACATACTAGTAATCACATTCGGGTCTTTCCTTTGTACAAATTCTACTTAGCTAGGTTATGGTGATCCTAAGATATAAGGTCTAACAACTAACACTCCCGTCATATAGTTCCCAAAAGTACCAAAATGATTTCCCAAAAGACATCATGTGATTAATGTTTAACAAACAATCAAAATAAACCACCAAGTTTAATAATCAAAAGAAACTCCAATTCTTCACTAATTCAGCCTCCTTAAAAACAACCCAAGCGCACCATCATACTCAATAGCAATCTTACCATCACTATAAAACAATCCTCCGAATCATCCATATAATTACATCATCTACACGGCCCTCATTGTTGCAATGGTGGTCCCCACAGCTCTTAACGCTTCACGGTGTTGCGACTCCAAGAGCATAGAAAAAAAAAATTACATAGGACATGGTGCCGGTGGTCTAAACTAGTATGATGAATACTCAGTTCTAGTGATATGCTTTGTACCTACCTTCCCTCTTTAGGGGTCACCCTTAATGTCCTTACGATAGTTCCCGTTACTACTCAGGGTGCCTCTATGTGCTCCCTAAATCAGCAGTTATCTCCCTCCTAATGAAAAGGCCACGAGGTCACTCTCGTTGGTAAGGGGGCTCTTTTCCTAGCCGTGAGCCTAACACATGCTCCACAGGAAGTCAGTGTTGATAATACACTAGGTCGTGAAGGGACTATTATGGCTCTCTTTTTTACTATATCCAACAAATTAAAAGGAGGGATAAGTTGGTGAAGGGATATAATGCTTCTTTTTTTTTGCCTTGTTTTCACTTGAGTTAGGGAACTTAAGATCAATTAGCTTATTGAGCTATGTTTACAAGGTTATAACGAAGCTGTTAGAGAGCACACCGGTTCGGGTCATGCATAAAATCGTAAGTGTTAATAGGTTAGCTTTTATTTTGGGCCGAATCTTGGACAGTACTTTAATCACAAATACAGGGGTCATAAGATACTATAGATATAAGTCATCAAAGATTAAAATCTTTAGAGAGAGCTAGAGAGTGGTTTGTATATAATAATGTTTTATCATAAAAAACAGTTATGATCCATATAAACTCATTAATAATTATTTCTATCCACGTGTTCAAGGATATAATTGTCAAATTAAACCATTTTTATTGTTTATGGCAAATTATTGTTATCTACAAATAACCTCTTAATTACTTCCTATTAATCAAGTGAATATAAGACCACTAGAGCAACAACTACGCAAATAGTGTGCGGTTCAACAATGGACATTCGTCAATGTCTATCATCCTCTTCATTTCCGTGCATTAACCGTAAAAGCAGTTGGCCAGCATTCTTCCTAGCTTCTTGTCTTCGCTAGCAAGCCTAGCCTTTCATCCGTCTCCACAGTCATCTCTTCAAAATTTTGTGCGTCAATCACAGATGTCACTTGGTGTCAACGTATATGTATACGTCTCCTCGAAAATTGTCTAATAAAATACATATCATATTAAAAAATTTAAATTTGTAGTTCTTTAAAATAGAAATAATGTGTTATCATGACTGCCAATATGGATTTTTATAGCCAGATTGACAAAATATTTCCGAATTTAAGGACAATTGGTCAAAGATTAGGTTTTTCCAAATTAAGAAAGGGTATAGTTGTAAGTTTCTATAGGTCCAAGGTGTGAATAAGGTTAGTACTTCCAAGTTCCAACCTAGCTTAGCTATCTTTCAATTATTTGTCTATATTATATTATTATATGGGGAGGTTCAAACGAAAACTGTTTTTCGTACGAGAACTGCGAGAACCAATTTTAGCCGTTTATTTTGGATAATGAAATTCATGGATGAAGAGCGTGGGGGGATTGAGTGTAGCAGGGTGCATGTAAGGAATTCATGAGTGGGCAATACAATTGAAGGAGGGGGAATTAGACGGCTAAGATTGGTTCTCGCGATTCTCGTACGAAAAACAGTTTTCGTTTGAACTTTTGCCTTATTATGTGTTTATAATCTTACATTTATAAGGTTATTATTTCCAAATCACCATAATTATATAATTTAAATCCAATTCTCAATTGTTCTTTATGTAATTATAAAGTGGATAATATACCCTTGACCTTTTCATTTCTAGAATACATGTAAGTTAAAAGTAGAGGTTTTAATAACTTTCAACATATTAATAATGTTTTGCAAGATGAATAAGATAACGACTTTTAAAGTGAAAATTTTGGAATGGTAAATAATGATTTAAAATATTTACGCAACGTGTGCCATGTTGGACACGTGGCTCGCATTTGGCAATGTCAAAGGATGAATCTATTTTAAGGAAATCGTGTCTAACTCGAGCTGATTTGTGTTTTCAATTTTCCATTACTGTTAGTAAGTGTTCTACTACGTTCTTCAAGGCTTCGACCATTGTTACTGATTTTGTTTAATAAAACACGAAGTTTCCTAACAATCCTAAAATATATTTGTGTTTGAAAGAACTTTGAGTCATAGTTCAAACAGACTAATTTTTGGTCGAGTCCCGCTACATGGCCTTCACGTTGTTGGAGTGCGTTACGCCTTTTGTTCTATCTCAAAATTCGGATCTAAATTTTTTCGTAAAATTTTCTTAAGTTTCAGATTAACAATGGACAATGTTAACTAGTTTAGGGACCAATTTTCTAAGGCTGGCAATTTCTGGGTCGACCCGAAACCCGATACGAAAAAAGTGACACAAACCCGATACGAACCCGAAACGGGTCAAAAGCGGGTTGACACAAAATTGACACAAAAATAAATGGGTCGGGTTAGGGTCAACCCGAAAATGACATGTTTATAGGTAAAACTATAACATTTTAAAATTTTCTTTAATACTTGAAATTTAAATTTTGAAAATAAAATTATGAATTCAAATAAGAGAGTGACATTTTAGGAAAATAAAACCCGCCAAACAAAAGTACAAAACCCTTAAACATTAAAAACTCAAATTAAACAAAAAAAGATTTACAGTTAAAACAATAGTACGTTATTTAGTATTTGTTATTTTCACTATATGATTTTGATACTTTTACATTTGATTCTTTGATAGTTGATACTTTAGTATTTTGGACCGATTCATAATTCTATTTAATGATGAATAATCTTAAATTATTCGGTTGTTCAGTGACATTATTTATTGGTATATAATAGTAATACATCATAGTTTTTATTATATTCATTTGTATAAGCGAATAAAAAAGTAAAATCAAAATTTCAATCAAACTAAAATAAATTCCAAATTAAAGTTTGAATACAACGGAAACAAACATCGATTATTAAAGTTAGAATATAAATGAAAATTGTTTTTGAAATTTGTGCCGAATGTTGGAAAACAAACATGGAATTTGAAATATTGATAAAGAAAATCGTAGTTGAAACGGAAAGCCGTATTCGAAAATCATACCTGAAAACCGTATTCGAAAACCGAAAAAATTCTCGTTGATGACAGTTGGCCTAAATGGGTCGACCCGAAGGTCGACCCGAACCTGGCATGAAAAAAGCTGACACGACCCGAACCCGGCATGAAAAAAGCTGACACGACCCGAACCTGACCCGAAAATAAATGGGTCGACACGAAACTGACCCGAACCCGAACGACACGAACCCGACCGAATTGACAGCCTTACAATTTTCTATACAAAGTTTCCTTTCTAAATTCGTTAGGCAATTAGGTCCCTCGACTTTAATAAATTGTTAAAAACACCCTTGTACGTGATATCTTCTTACAATTAAGTTACTTCCGAGCTTACATATGCCATGCTATGATAAAAATAAAAGTTTAATACCCATAATAAGAAAAAATAACTAAAACGCAGGTGCTACATACTATATAAAAATCCTCTTTAAGGTAAAAATATTTTGTTTATAAAAGTTTCAAAGGTTAAGACAGAGAAACAAAGTATAAATAAATCATATAATCATTCTTAATTTAACGAAATAACTATCAACCTTACTATATTTATATACATTATAAATCAATGCCACTTTAAACTTTGAATCACTAATAAATCCAATTAATTAAAAACTTTGTGCATTTTAACTCATCGTCCATGGCGGTATCGCGAGTTTGTATGCTTAAATTTTCTTATTGGACACAATTGAGCAACCTTCTTTACCTCTTTGTCCTTTCCCCATGTTACAAACTAATGGTAGCTTTTTTTTTTTTTTTTTTTTTTTGAACGAAAAACATATACACCCATCATTATTTACATATATGTTCACAGTAAGACTTAAACCCTTGATATAGAAAAATAAGATGAATACCTTAGAATCATCTTGATACTACTAGGCTAAAGACTTTTTGTTTACAAAAAATGGTTGGACTAGAGAGAATTGTAAGAAGAAACATGTAACCTGTGGTCATGATTGGCTTTTTTCTTTTAGAAGAGCGACGAAGGAGTAGTTAACCAACAATCAAGGCATCATGTAGATTGAGAGAATTTTATTCCACATTTGGCTCTCCATCTTGCAAGGACTATCATTGTACAACTTAATTTTGAAGCCACGGTCCTATATTCTGTCTCGGTAGAGGACCTGAAAAGTGTAGTTGGTTTTTTTTTTAACTTTTCTAGGAAGCATTGAGAAACATACAAAAATCACTAATTGATATCATAGTAGAGGGACGCTTCCCTAAATCAGAATCAACAAAGACCGAGATTTAAGTCCGTGTGTTCTGGAATTTGAATGCCCTAACCTTGATATCCTTTGAGATATATTAAAACTCTAAGTGCAAGCTTAAGATTATTAGAGAATGTAGATTAAATGTGACTTGTAAAACGCCATGTTTCATCACCATTAAAGACGAATTTGAAGGTTGTTTTTGAGTTACGAAGATGATTCACCCCTAGAATTAGATACCAACTTCGAAATCGGACTCGAAACTTAAATACAAACACTAATTAAGTGCTTCATTCTAATCAGTCTCCAATATGGCAATATGGAAAGAAAATATATTCTTGTCTATGTCTTTATTCTTGAAACCGTATTAATTAGGAGATAATCACAAATGCTTATTTGAAATCCGATTTAGTTACGTTTAGTTATATCCTTTCAAGAGTTGTGTTTAATAAAGTTCATGTAAAAAACATAGTACTAAAATTTTAATATTCAATCACAGGTGATTTAGTATACAGTCATATGTGAATTACGAAAATGTCACTCCGCTCAAATTTTTAAAATGCAATCTAGACCATTAATGTCATTGATCCAAAGACTAAAATTAGTCTCTTAGAATTATGAATTAAATATAGATTATATCGAACATTGTTCATCCTTTTAAACCTTGCACGTATATTTCATATTTTTCTAGATTATATAAATTATTTTATTTAGTTAATTTTATTTTGAAGTAATTTAATATAATCTGTTTTTTTTATTTCGTTTATATTACTGATCTCAACTTTATTCTAATGACCATTTCACAATTATTTTATTTAAAGATTACGGAATATTGTATATAAGCTTTTACCAATTGCATTTATAAAAACTAAAAAGTAATTCCGCTACTAGATTTATTTAAAACTAACATAATTAATATGTAACTCTAAAACAGAAAAAAAATATTTTAGTTTAATGATACAAATGAAGCGACTCTTCCAAGAAACATTTTACTTAGAGAAGGGGAAGAGGATTTTATACATTATATATAATAATAAATATCAGGAAGAATTAGTATGAAACTTATTATAAAATGTATTTTTTGAAATTGTAATATTTAAAAGAATTGGTTACAAATACGTATTTAATAGTCTATTATCATTTTTTTTAATATTTACAAAGATAACCTATGTAATACCCATTTTAATTTGTAAATTATTATTGTTAATAATAATAAGAGTGCCATTAGCATTATTATTAAAGATCCTAGTATTATTGTGTTAGGTAAGTGGTAATTAAGCCCGACTGTGATGATTAACATTTAATTATAGTGTACATTTATTGGTAGTGGGCTAAATGCCTAATCAAGTGGTGTTGGCCCATTAAGGCCTTGGGATAATGACTAAATAAGGTAATAAGCCTATTACCCTAGGAGACCTTTTTTTAGCCGACTCAATCATCTTAGACCCTCCGCATCGGAGAGGATACCTGAGATTGGGTTTAATGGGGTATCATGGGAACACCATAATGACACTTTGGGTTTCGTTGGGTTCTCAACCCATCTAGTCCTCCAACCCGATGCATCTCTCTCACATTTAATATATATTTTATTAATATTTGATATGGGGTTGAAAAGTGTTGGATGTGTGGGTTTGTGGGGTAAGTTGGGTTGAAGGTGAAAGATGATGTAGATGCTGATGTGACAGTGGGGTAAGTTGGGTTGGATACGGTGGTCTTATTGCCTATGAGTGTGTGGGTGTTTCGTGTTCGACCGAGGGCAAAGAGGACGGGAGCAGAGGCGAATCATCAAACCAGTTAGCAATCGGCTGGATATTAGCCGGTTAGTATCTTCGATCGTTCTCCATCACATGGGATATGGTTTGATTGGGTTATTGAGATTAAATCAATTTTTAATGGGGGAGGGCTGTCGACGTGAAGTCTAGCCGAGAACAAACAGAAAGTTTTAATTATTGAAAACTTGAAAATAAATGCAACTAAACAATGAGACTTCGTTTTTGAGGAGGTTAGGTAAGCATGAAATTAAAAACCATGAACAATGAATGAGATTTGGATGAATATTTGATTGGCCGAAGGTGACACTGAAGTCGCTTGTTATTCTTGAACTTTATGGAATCGCAAACTAGGTAGGTGTAGTTGAATTGCAAATTTGCACAAAATGGCCTAATCACAAATTGAGTTTACACACCTGCAAATCATGGTCTTGTTGAATCACCAATTGCGTGTTAGGGTGAATCGCAAATTATAACTATAGCCACGATGGGATCGTAAATTGTATATATATGTCTAAACTATATCGCAAATTAGTTAGATAGAATCAATCACAAATTATGGCTTAAAGTTGAAATCACAAATTGGAAGCTTAAACTGATGCAAACTAGGCTTAAAATCAGAATTGCAAATTGGGAGTTCATGACCCCAATCGCAAATTAGGCCTGGGGAGCCCAACGGAAAATTGAATGATTTAGTATGAGATTATGAGGGTTGATGTGATATAATTGTAAATGTAGGTGTATGCCGGTAGTTGACTTAATTTCCGGATACTTGTGACGTGTATCGTAACTATCACCTAGGCTACAAATCAGGTGAGTTTCACTAACTCTTATCTTATGATGTATACGTGATGCTTATATATGTGTGTGATGTGAATTTGACATATTTACTGCTTACTTATGTGTTTGATAACCGAGGGGGTTATCTAATACCTATGGCATCAAGGTCGAGTGGACCAACTTGGTTGATATCTTTAGACATTGTGGCTGAGGGGGCCTTACGTGTAAAAACACGTGATACTGTGTGATAATCATAAGGTGGGTGATGTGTTGCTCACTAAGCTTTTACCTTACAATTTGTTAAATTCTTTTAGAACCATAGGGCAAGGACAAGGGCAAGACACCAGCGTGACAGCGAATCAGAATTTTTTTATTTAATATTTGTTTAAACATTTATTCTAAAGCCTCCGCTACTGAACTTAACACTTATTTATTTGTAAGGAATATAATAACATTACTATTTATTTGTTGACTGAATATTTAATGGTGGATTTATTTACACAAAGATTAAATTTTGGGCGTTACAACCTATTATAGTGGGTAAATCTTACAATCGATAAGATAATTAAACCCGAATATATCTAAATTCGAACAAGATTGTGTGAACACGTACATTATGAATTCTTCAACTAAATAGTTCACCACCTAGCCGGTTCTAATTAATTAATTTTTTTATATCCTTTGTTTCTACTTCTGTGTTTAGACATTCATTTTTATATTATTTATCTTTACTTTTTGTTTCCAGTCATAGTGCGCGAGACAATATGAGACACACCAATTTAGTTATAAAATCTTTCATAAAAAATGTGCAACTTAAAAACTTTCGATCAAAAACTTTTGCGGAAGCATATGATAATATAAGAAATAACCTCTAAAAAACCAAGCATACACATAATATTTAAAAAAGATATTTATTAAAGTAATTGGGAACAGCTGGCATCTAACAGTTAAACAGTTACACGGTCTTAGAGAACATCCACCGGATTATCGTCTGGACCTCCTAAGCAGGGATACTTGAAAGGCTAAATCATCTGAAATAAGCTATAAAGCTTGGTGAATAACTCAATACAAACATATACAATAAATATACACATACATTTAGTTAAGTTGTAATCTTTCAAAAGTTTACGTAACATAATATTGTGCCTACTCAACAACGATATCTGTGATTGTATTTGTACAATAACTATAGTTGTAACTATATCTGTACAATAATTGTATCTATACAATAACTGTATTATAATTGTATATGTACTATAATTGTACACTAATTGTATTTGTAACTATATATGTACAATATTTGTATATGTATAGTAACTGTATATATAACTGTATTTGTATAACATTTATACAATAACTGTATTTGTACACTATTTGTATCTGTACAATAATTATACAACAAATGTATGTATAATTGTATTTGTACCCATATCT
Source organism: Dittrichia graveolens (assembly GCA_038502395.1). Taxonomy (NCBI): domain Eukaryota; kingdom Viridiplantae; phylum Streptophyta; class Magnoliopsida; order Asterales; family Asteraceae; genus Dittrichia; species Dittrichia graveolens. The sequence continues at coordinate 21,839,483 of JARJIL010000004.1, forward strand.
ATTCTTTAACATAACAATTTATCTCTTAAGTTATTTGGGCTATCATATTATTACATTATTAAATTGTCCTTACTTAAATCTCAATATACGTAATACTTATCATTTCCTTACTTTACTTTTATGTATATAAATACGTTATGTCTACTTAGTCTTGCACATTTTACAATATGGCTCATGTTTGTAATATAACATCGATAATAAGCATGAATCATTCAATGTATTTAATATAAGTAATTATGAATTACTATTTACGAGTATTAGATCCAGGTACTCACGTGGGTCCGTAGCTTCGGGTACTTTCCAAAACATTCTCTAGCTTCCTTTATTGATAGTACATGCAAGTATTTCCAGGTAATCAACTGATTCAACTAGATGTGTAAACACTAATTTAACTAGGTTACATAAAGGGTGACAAGATATATTTTTTGTCAACAATTATTAGGACACTAATAATCAATATCATTAAGTTTCTAATTATCAAAATTGATCAAAAACCAAGAAATCTTATTAATTTGTAAAAATTTAAGTGTCTTAGGACACTAAGGATCATTTGACTTAGCAAGTTTGAATTTGATAGCTTACCCATTAACATTGATGCGCCATATCTTGTTATCAATCCAACCACACTACAAAGAGAAGATGGATTACCATCGTATTGGCTGCTCCTATTAATCATAGCTCGAATTCAACAAACCAAAGAGCTTCCATGGCAACACAAGTAATTGTTCTATGATCCAATCATGAGAAGCTTAAAAATAATAAACAATATAATAGTCTAGACAATACATAGTATGAAGCATTTTTACAATTAGATTCAATATTTTCTAAACTCTAAAATGACTTAGAGAAACATAAATATAAAACTAATAACTATTACAAAGTATTCGGTCTTTGAGGAGTAGGGTTCAAAAATTGATTCACATTGCCATTCTTAAACCAATACCTATAAGTGAATTCTTGGCTACAAACCAACCTTCACCCTATTTTTTAATTAAATATTTTCAAAATTAACTTTTGATTATTGAGATGACCTAAATCCCTGATTTCAAGTAAGGGATATATAAATCAAGATCAAGAGATTTCCCAAACACCGAACAAATGAAAGAGTTAAAGAGATGCGTAATTTAAAAAGTGTAGCAAAAATCTATAAGAAACAGAAAGGGGGAACCAATTTCATTTCAAGTTTTAAGACAAGTCCGTCTAGAAAAAAAGGTTTGGTTTTTCTTTTGAACTGAAGTGAGAACAGAGTTTGAAGATATGAACACCCTCTTATCCTTTTGGTTTGGTCCTTCGCTTGATTTCATGATATCTCTCACTTGTATTGCCTTAAGACAGTGACCATAAGATAATTGTTTAAACCTACAAACATTTGTAATATATCAATGGAAAAATGAAGAACTTGAGTATCAAAGCCGTTAATACCGGTGGGAGTCCCACATAGAGCCTAAAAAACTATACGATGTAAAGCTACAAACTTGTTTATACTTCACGGGAGTCCCACGCATAGCCTAAAAAACTATTCAGTTTTCATAATTAAGCCTCCAAAGTTGGTTTCCCCGTTCTTTCGTGTACCAACACTTTACATGCTCACAACTCTGCTTAGTAAAACCATCTTTTATCTTTAAAAGTTCTGTTTCAAGTTGTTCCGAACCGGCGGTTGAAGAACTAAAATCTGTACTTAATACTTTGTCATTAATAGTAATATAGGTAGAATCGATTTAAAAAAAAAGCTAAACCATGGTTGCAATAAACATTCAAAAGTCTGTATCCAATTCATTATGAGTTGACAAACCTAAATATGGTTAAGTCATATACTTGATTCTCAAATCTTGTAGTTTTAGAAATCATAATTGGTGTTGAAATTGATACTATCCTGAGGTAAGAAAAAATAATTTCTTTATACATATTTATAGAGTATCTAGTGACCATAATTTCACCATTTGAAACTAAGATAAGAGTTAATTTTTATAAACATTGCATTTAAACTCAATTACATAAGAAATCAAACTATTAAAAAGCACGCAACTAACAAAAATGTAACTTAGCATATATAGCAACGTCAGGTTGCATTGTAAAACTTAAGGTTCCTACTTAGGTATACACTTATTCCATTACTTAGCATATATAACAACTAAAAAATGAGTAACTTATTAGAATGTTTACAAAAAAGAAAACACAAAACTCAGAGAACTCAGACGCCACTCAATTCTTAATTTTGAAGTGCTTCCCGCAATGAATCTTCTTAGACTCGTATTGTCTTCATCTCAAGAAACTATGAATTCATTTAGGAAGTTATTACGAAATTGAAACCCTGTACAAGGTTTCGCATAATAAAAGGACAAGCATAATATACCTACAACGAAGAAGAACCTCAAATTGCCGCCTTTTTCATGTTGAAAACCAATTAATTCCACTAAATGTCCCTAACAACACTAAACCAATTAACAGATATGTTTTCAGATTGCTTAGCACATGCACTTTGAGAACTAACAATACGTAATTAGAAACAATACAATACTCATTAACACTAACGTTGGTTAGTAGACTCGATTTAAACAAACTAAATGGTGGTTGTAATAAAAATTCAAAATTTTGACTGCAATTCAAATATGAGATTAACAAACCTAAATATGATTAAATCACATACTTCATACTTGATTCCCAAATCCATGAAAAATAATGTTGGATGATGTTATTCATCTTATTCAGCTTCTTTTACGTGTGATATGATGTCATAGGATATGGTACAACATCTAGTTAGTATAAATTATCTTAAGATGATAAATGCATGAGAAGGTAGGCTGCTAAACGAAATTCAAATTAAATTTAACATATTTATCACCAGACACATAATTATGTACAACATCTACTACTAATTAAATGTCAACAGATTTATTAAGCACTAATTGTTTCATTACCTATGTGGATTTATTATATGTGTTATATTCATTTTAAGATCCTTCTTTGAAAGTGGCTTACCTACTGGGTGCTTTGGAAGAGACCCCTAGATTTGACTCAAAAACCAAGTGATTATGAGATTGAGAAAATTTGGAGCGGTGGTGGTAACTTGAAAGACGGTGTAGGTGAAGGTACTTGCCTTCTTGATGTAGTAGCCTAACTTTGTGATTGTAGTCAATTGCAACTCCATTGTAGGTTTTGAATGATTCTAGCTCTCATCCATCTTTTGGAAACCCTTGTTAATCAAACTCCTCCATTTGACTCATCTCCGGTCACCCCTTATCAATTTGTTAGTGAGATTATGGTGTAAACTGTAAAGGTAAAGTCCATAGAGAGGATTGTTGTTGGAGCAGCAAATCGGTGCTCTAATATCACAATTTTAATCATGCAGATTGGGATGGACAATAACTTGAATCGGGATCGTGGGATGATTGCTTATTGTATTCGTGGCCCCTAAAATATAGCACACCTTTTTATGGGTTCTACGGTTATTTGTTAAGTTTCTCATCCAATGATCCAAATTGATTTGTAGATAGATCTAACGGTTGTCTAAAATCATCAATTAGTACGGTCAGGATTTAGTTTCTTATAGATCCAATGGTTGAAATCAAGTATAAGCCTTACTCACCGCAAACCATATATATATATATATATAGAATTATAATTCAATATGCCATACCTTATCTTAATAAATTTATTTGTTATTGCTTCCTATAAATCATTAATTTTTATATAAACAAGTTTTAAATAAAATAATAATTTATGAATTATATTTTTTTTTACAGGAATAGCAATTTTATTAAATATGAACATCTAGCAAGATGTTAGAAATATACATTAGAAACAAAGAAATACAAATTTAAGGAGATAGTTCCAATTTAAAATCATTAAAGAAACAACATTTACCAAAATCACCGTTTATTACCCCTTTTTTTATGATTTGCAATTTATTAAACCTCCTAAACTTCTACAAATGCCATCTGGATATTCATATCATATTTGTCCACTCTTATTTACAAGTATCATATTTACATTTTATAACATTTTAAAATATCCTATTTAACAGAATTCTTAATTCTATCATTTTAACATACTTTATAGACATTAAAAAAAATAATTATAACCAACAAGACTTTACTTTATTTGTTTTTTCATAGGTGTCACAATAATGATCTATGATTTGTACAAGAAATATAACCATGTCTTATCGTACATTATACCACCTTTTTGCTATCAAGTTTGTCATCAACCTCGCGTCAACCTTTCCACCGCCGGTGTGGGTGTTGACACTTGACATTGTCCGTTGTCATTTTTTTTCAATTCTTATTTATTTCATATTTTATAATTATTCAATATATTTTTATTAATGTTTAATATTTATCACTTTTTAACCAACTTGTGTATCACACGATCATCTAATTTAGTGTGTGTGTATAGATGATGGTTTATTTGAGAACCATTCTTATTGAGAGTACCGCGAAAACCAATCTTTGGCTCTTAATTAAAATAAATCAATAGTCAGTAAAAATGACGACTCATTAACGTCTCGTTAAAGATGTATTAATGAGGTTTTTTTTACGAAAATCAAGCCTCGCTCTTTAATGCGGTCCATCAAGACGTAATTCACGGTTGATATAATATATAAAAGACCAAAATACCTCTATTAATGAGAATTAATGATTGTTACAAATGATACTCGCAACAAGAAGGGTTCTCAAATGAAGTAAAATTAACAAGGTATTTTTGGTAATGTACATATTTTACCGAACCATGAATTGTGTTCGGGTGGATAAGTGATTATACAATGAAATTTAATTTTCCCAAAATACTCCTATTAATAAATCATTAACGAATCATTAGTATTATAACCATTCAGTTAATCTAATTAAGAACCAAAATTGATTTTTGGGATTCTCAAATAATCAAAATTAATTTTCATAGTTCTCAAATAATCACTAACACTAATACTAACAATATACCATCCAGTACTCTTCGTCTTCTTCAATCAACAAACATCGTCACATACCATCCTCAAACGCTCAACTCTAAACACTAACACTTAATCTAAACACCAACATCAAATCTAAACAATATGAATTTGTAATAAAAATAAAACACAAACCTCGTGGTACCTAGTTTGAAATCTAAACACACACACAATGTAACTAAATACACACAAATCTAAACATGCGCACACACACAAACACACATGTTTTGTAACAAAACTTAAAACACGAACATGAAATCTAAACACATACAAACAAAAATGATCATAAAGAGTGGTTCAGTGGTGCAATGGCGGCGGTGACTTGGTGGTAGCAATAAGTGAGAGAAAGAGAGAGAATTATACGATGTTTTTTTAAGGTGTAAATACTAAATAGGTAAGGAACTATATTTATCTTTTGTTTATATAAACAATTTTGATTTTTATTAAATGTAATCCCAGTATAAAGTTTACGAGTTATCCTCTAAAGCGAATGAATACTTTTATTTATAACTAACGCTGATTTTATAAAACTTATTTTGACTTTAAAAAACATATGTTATTTTTATTAACAAAATTAAAGAATTATATTATTCTTTTGGATCATATACCTATAACTAGCTGCCATATTTTTTGTTTTGTAATTTTAAAGTCAAGAATACCCAAAAAAAAAAAAACCATATTTAACATGCCACTTGCTCCTACAAACACCCCATATGAAAAGATTGACTTTTTGGTCAAGAACACACTCGATAGTCGACTGCCACTAAACTTGGTACACGTAGACAACCTTACATTATTTAACCATAAACGGCTGTTTATATAACTCATCTAGAATTAGTATCGTATACTCACCTTAAATCAAGAATTTTATTTTAATTCTTTAAATAGCAAATAATTTAACTAGAGGGAGAGATTTCTATACATCACTTTTTTGTCATATATAACAAAAAGTGAATGTATAGAACATAATACCAGGGACGGACCAATGATCTAAAATGGGTGGTAGCATTGTCTCGAAAAAAAGAAATTTACACTATGGGAGATCGAAATTTATACTACGCGGACAAAATTGGCCGGTGTCCTGTGCCACCACCGACACAAGCTTGGGTCCGTCCCTAATAATACTCTTAAATATGTGATTAATATATTTAAAGAGTAAAAAAGTTATAATTATTATGCGCGATCAAAAAAAATATTAATGGGTATATTCGGTAGGAAGCTTTTTGAAGCTTATTAAAGCTGTTAGCCTTTTTGTTTTGATAGAAAAAGTTACAAGTTATGTTCGAATGAAAAAACTAGAAACTATTTTTTAAACAAAAAGACTCTAAAACAAAAGGTTTCTTGAAGTAGTTTTTAAAACTAACTGAAAGCTTTTTATATACCAAATTACCTAAATACCCTCTTTAATTGTTTTATAATTCTTTCTATTTTTATAATTTGTCTTTTTTTATTATTTTACACTATTAAGTTTTAGCTACCAACTAATCTGTCAAACACATATATAATTAAAATATACAACTTCCAATTTTCAGCTATCAGCTACCGATTACCAGCTATTTTCGTTAAAAATACCCGGTATTATCAACAAATTATCTTGGCGCTTTAAATCAAGAATTGAACTCCTGATGATCCTAAAGCTTAACGACGACATCTGAACCGGCTGCTTTCATTTTCCCCAAGACTTGACTGTTTGAAGAGTCAAACTCCCAATACGTAATTTTCCTACTTAAAATACGTGAATAAACAATTTCAAGACAGCCGGCTACAAGAATCACATCCGTCATAACCAAACACAGAATCAAGGGCGGGTATTGATAGGCTGTTGCTTGAAAGCTCCAATCTCATACAAACAAACACCCAAGTCTTAATAATTCTTCTCGCGTTCAAAAGGGTCAGTTGTTTCTCTTTCTGTCAGATTATTATACTCTTGAAGGACAATCATCAATCGCTTTTCAAGAAATCCTTGAGTTTGGGGTTGATATTTCCTTCTTTTGTTTAGCTTCTCTTTCGATTGTGGGTTGGGTTTAGGAAATACAGGAATTTGGAATCTTTTTTACTTCTATCCGTTTGATTGTCCTCGCTATCAAGTGGGGATTTAAATATGAATGGGTTTACTCAAATCGCTCGATTTCGACCTTGGAGCTCAATATACGTATATATTTTGGGATTGTGATGAAGTCATGAGTTTCGGATTGCACAGCAGGTGCTTGAAAATTTTCATCTAGCAGTTGGTGTCTTTTCTGGGTCGTAGGGTTTTGAGGTAAATCCACGATCTTTTATTCGCATACCAAGTGCTTGATGAAATTCCTCTTTTAGTTAGGAGTTTTCTGGGTCATCAGTTAAGCGGTTGCTGTGTGTGTGTTTTTTTGTCGTTCCTGTATTTTAATGGGAGGGTGTAACCCTGTGATGGATACACTGGAAGAAGAGAATTTGATTGCTGCTGCTAGACTTATTTTGAGGGCATTGGAATCCAACAAGAAAATAACTGATGAAGCAAGGATAATCTTGGCTGAATTAGGCACTCGACTGACATCCATGGCGAATATCACTGCAATTGAAGATGAAGATGCAGCAGAAGATGTAGAACTAAGTGATATCAAAGATCGGATTAATTCGATTCAGGAAAAAATCATGACGTGGGAAGGTGATGAATCTATGATATGGGATTCTGATCCTGAAGAAGGTAAGGAATATTTAAAGACTGTGGATGAAGCTCGAAGATTGGCCGAGAGTTTAGAGGGTTTGAATCCTAGTAAAGATAACAACGAGCTGTTGAGAATCGTTAATGCTGTTATTCAGACATCTATGGCTAGGCTTGAGGAGGAGTTTAGGCATATGCTTGTTCATAATAGACAAAATTTCGAGCCTGAACATTTTTCTTTTCGTTCTAGTGAAGATGATGGTTTGGATGAGAACTCGGTTGTTTCATTTGGGGATGATTCTATAGATGATTTGGTTCAAAGAGATAGTGTAAGCCGTGGATCTGAGGTTTTCATTATGGATATGGTTAACCCTCAAGTAATTTCTGATTTAAAAAGCATTGCTAACGTGATGTTTGATTCTAATTATGATCGAGAATGTTCTCAGGCTTTCATCAGTGCCGGTAAAGATGCTCTAGACGATTGTCTTTTCATTCTTGAAGTTGAAAAGTTGAGCATTGAAGATGTTTTGAAAATGGAATGGATTTCATTGAACTCAAGGATCAGGAGATGGACAAAGGCGATAAAAGTGTTTGTGCGGGTTTATCTTGCAAGCGAGAAGTTCTTGTGTGAGCAGATTTTCAGTCAAAGTCAAACCGAACCTGTGAGCTCAATCTGTTTTTCCGAGTCATCAAAATCGTCAATCTTGCAGCTTTTGAACTTTGCAGAAGCGATTGCCATCGGTCCTCACCAACCCGAAAAACTTTTAAGGATTCTTGACATGTATGAAGTATTGTCAGATCTTATTCCGGATATCGAGGGTTTGTACTCTGAGGAAAGCGGCTCTTACATTAGAATAGAGTTCCATGATGTTCTAACACGGCTGGGCGATTGTGTGAAGACAACGTTTATCGAATTTGAGAACGCTGTGGGGTCAAATACGTCAAATAGTGCGTTCCCAGGAGGCGGGAACCACCACCTGACTCGATATGTTATGAATTACATCAAAACCCTAACCGATTACAGTGATTATCTAAACATTTGTTTGAAAGACCACGACCGGTCAGGGGTGGTGAATGATCAAGATTCTTCATCTTCACCCGACACAAGTCCTGGGAACAATGATGATGACAATGGGAACTCAACTTCATCTCCAATGGCATTGCATTTTAGATCATTAATGTCAATTCTTGAATGCAACCTTGAGGAGAAATCAAAGTTATATAAAGACGATGCTTTGGGACATCTTTTCATGATGAACAACATCAATTACATGGCTGAAAAGGTGAAAAATTCAGAGCTAAGAAACGTTCTTGGAGATGATTGGATACGAAAACGTAACTGGAAGTTTCAACAACATGCGATGAACTATGAACGGGCCACATGGAGCTCGATTCTGAATTTACTTAGAGAAGACGGTCTCTCTAATTCAGGCAGCTCAGGTTCAACCTCCAGAACTCTGCTCAGGGAGAGGCTGCAGGCGTTTTACACCGCCTTTGAAGACATATACAAAAGTCAAACCGGATGGTCAATACCAAATAGTCAACTTCGTGAAGATGTGAGGATCTCAATGTCGCTTAAGGTGATTCAAGGTTATAGAACTTTTGTTGGTAGACACATGAATAATATAAGTGAGAAATATATAAAGTATACAGCTGATGATCTTGAGAACTATATCTTGGATCTGTTCGAGGGAACTCCAAAATCATTACACAGCTTCCATAGAAAGTAATACCAATACCATTGAGTGTGTTCTTTACCTTCTTAGTGAAATGTTGTCTATTAGGAGCTCTTGTAGCTGTGGTTCGGGTTAGCAGATCGATCCCGTGGGCTCATCAAACCTGCCTATGGGCCGACATGTATTCTATCACTTATAAATTGCTGGTTTGGGCATATTCGTGTTCTGGGTCCAAGCACAGTGGCCTTATTTTGTAATATAATTTTTATATCAATATAACAAATGTTATGTATGACTCTTAAGCTGTTTGCTCTGCCCAGATCCGAATCAATGGTGATGTTTACAGCTTAAAAACATGTTTATGATATGCGGTTTTGGATCCGGGATCCACAGCTTTGCATCTGGGATGCTTCTTTTAACAGAATGAAAAAGTTGAGGAATTGGGTTACCGATCATGTTTGACTTCAGTCTTGGTCTGCCTATTTACTTATTTTTTGACCTCTGAGCTAGATAAGCTCCTAAGACAATTTCTTCTGTACTTAGTAACTTAAGTAAGTTTTCGTCAAAAAAAGTAACTTAAATAAGTAATAAGTTTAAACTTATCAAAATTCTTGTAAAATAAACTAATACAAATAGATTTTGCAATTGTTAAGTTTCAACTGGGTTGAAAATTGATTCACCGGATACGTTATGTGCTCATAACAATACCTAAATTATACGTTGTTACATTTACGTATTGTTTTAATGAAACGAGTTTAGATAATTCAATATTTATATGTTATTAGCCGTATATGTCATTTCTCTTTTCATATATTAGCTTTTGCTAATAGAAAAAAAAAAAAACTAAAAATGACCTAACGGTAGGGGATTTAATTGAGGTAAGTTGAGTCGACATAATGTCAAACTCAAACTCAGCTTGATTAAAAAAATTGAAGCTTGAATCTTGACTCGAGTGATTGAACTTTTATTTTTAAGCTTGATCTCAGTGAGATAACCAATACTATCGAGTTTGACTCCACTCAATTGTCATAGTTAGCATATTAAATAATAATTTTTGTTTTACAAAAAATTAATAATATGATTAATTAATTTTTGTACTCGGCTCATTGATTTCGAGCTCGACTTGATATTTTTCTGCTCAGCGTGACTCAAGCGGGGTAGAATTTCATGACAATTTTGTAAATATACATAAAAAAGGGTAAACGTGTAAAATAATACAAGTATGATAATGCTCCCAGCGTTACGAGCTAAGTATTTTAGTACTCGAAGTCGACTTGACTTAAACAGAGCTAGTTTTAAGTATTTTTCGATTCGATTTCGATTTTCGAGTAACTTGTGAATCGGGGGGGCATGACGTAAGGTTTTATAAAGAAAAAGCGAAAAATGTAAAATACGAAAGGAGAAACCCTATTGATCGCTAAAAACCCTGATAAAATGTTTGAAGCGTACCTTGTTAAACCCTAGTTTTCTTCCCTTCCCGCGCCGAATTGTTAGAAGTTGTTGAAGAAATTACACCTGCAATTGCTGCATTGCATATAAACTGCGTGTGAAGATGAATATAGACGGAGATGTTGAAGATGATTCAAGAAGAAGAGTACAAGTTCGGTTCATTACGAAGCTTAAACCGCCGTTCAAAGCTCCGACGACCTCCATTGCTATTCCGTCCAACCTCACCAGAATGGGACTGTCCGCTATCGTTAATAACCTTCTTCAATCAGGTTATTCCTCCTTCTGTTTTTGTGTAATCATAACAAAGGCAAGAAATTGGGCTCATATTAGGATTAACATTTTCATTGTTATGAGTTGTTAATGAGCTTGTTTTTTTAGTCTTAATTGACTTAGGATTGAAGATTCACGTGTGATTCTAGTAGATATGCAAAATGTATGAGATAAGATTAGTGCAGGTTTGTATGTTTTAAAATTTTATTATAATTGTTACTATTATGGTTCTAGGAAATGATGATTGGAAGCCTGAACCTTTTGATTTTCTTATTGATGGTGAGTTGGTGAGGATGTCACTCGAAGACTTTCTTCTTGCCAAGGGCATCTCAGCGGTATGCTTTTTGTTTTTTTGCTCAGAATGCTTTCATTATCTGACTTTGAATTTTGTGTCTTTGTAAAATTGTTTAACAAGTTCTAACGGGAGAGTAAGATTTCATGTTAAGACAACACGACAATATTTAATTTTTACCACTGAGCTTCTACATTTCCTCAACTCATCAACAGGAGAAAACTCTAGAAATTGAATACATAAAAGCTGTAGCCCCACGCAAGGAAGAAGATCCATCTTTACATGATGATTGGGTCAGTGCAGTTGATGGTTCAAATCGGTAAGCTTGTTGTACAATAAGTAATAGGCTCTCCATCTTTTTTATTGCATAATTCTGGTAAATTGGGACTTTGAAAACAGTTTTCACGAAAAGGTGGGTTTTGAATCAAAATAAGTTATGCATGCTAAATTTGGTCTACATGAGAAGATTTTAGAAAGTTATTTTTTGGGGTGTGCAGAACATTCTTTCTTTTGCTGTAGCTGACCTTTGGATGTTACTTAAATTATCTTAACCGAAAGATGTGTATATTTGTTTCTTTTTGGCAGGTTTATTTTGACAGGATGTTATGATGGATTAGGAAGGTAACGCCATAAAAAGTCATCTGACTGATTCTATGCCCTGTGATTTTCTCTCTCCATGAAAAGAAATTCAGTAAAAAGTGTACGTTCTTGTGTATATGCAAATCAGGATATGGGAAGCTGCTGGGGCTTGTACTCATGTTTTGGAGGGTCACAGTGATGCAATTACATCAGTCTCTGTGGTGAAAGCAATAGGTATGAATAGGATCATTGGTTAGCAAAATATTATGATTTTGATTATCGTCTACTTGATTATGTTAACAGTTCTTTGTCTTTAATTATAAAATTCTCATCTGAATAGATTTTCTATCAATTAGACAATCTGTCTCTTTTTTCTATTTGTTTTCTGATTATTCTTTATTGAATTATGCAGATAATGAGAATGACACCAATTTGGTTGTTGCCACTGGTTCAAAAGACAGGACTGTAAAACTCTGGAAGGTAAGTTTACATAGCAGTTCCATTTATTACAGACCTGTGCAGAATTAACAACTTAAAACATAAATTCTTTCATCTTGAAGTTTGATGCAGAGCGTTTAGAGGAGAGCCAGAAGATTATAGCTTATAGAACTCTTCGTGGGCATACTGCTTCGGTGCAAAGTCTTGCAGCACAGCCTGCGGGGGATATGGTCTTTACTCTTTATCTGTTGTGGTTTATAATTGTGCCTTACATGTCTTTGCTGGCCTCTGAGGGGATTTTTACTTCCAAATTTATAGGTATGCTCTGGTTCTTGGGATTGTAGAATCAACTTGTGGCAGACAGAGTCTAATGAAGGAGATATTGTGTCAATGAAGAAAAGAAAAAAGGGTAATAAGGAAGAAGAATCTCAATCGGAGGTATTTTACTGACTATTTGGTGGCCACTAGTTGGACTTGATTTTTATTAGAACACCTTAGCAGTATGACATTGCTGAAGGGAATTCTATTACTCTTTCTTAAACATGCTAAAGAATTGTGCTTATTTCTAAATTTGTAAAAGTGCATTGCTTTGAAACATGTTAAAATCTGCTTTAATTATACCTTGAGAAAGTGCAGTAGTTGAAATATGATGCAAATTACAACGAAAACTTGAATCTTTTTCTTGTGAAAACACTCTGATTCACTTCTCAGTCCATGCTGCCAGTTCCTGCCTCTTTAATGTTTCTGGCTCTATCTTTCATCTGCTTTGAACCAGATTAAAGAATTTCAATATTGCATTTTTAGGAAGTTCGTATTCTGCTAGCTGTTCTGGTACATCCAAAAGATAATATTACCAAGGATTTTTTTTTGTTAAAAACAAAAAAGCTTACTGTTGCTTTTGATATTTGACTAGTTGGGAGAGGGTTCTAGCAGAAATCGAGAATATTTTTCATTCAAGAACATTTTTTTACTTAGACTTATATCATTTAGCAGAAACCGTCAACTGATGGCCTACCGGGCACTGGCTAGTGGCTCCCCATAAGGGAGGTCCACGGTTCTAGTCCCATGGGGTTTCAGTCTGGATGGCCAGGGTGGTAAGTAAACGGCCACAGTAATGGTTAGGACGCGTATATCTGATCAAATGCTTGACCCCTCGGGAGGAACCCTAACCTGGAAAGACTCCTTTTACAAAAAGTATTAGATCATTTTGCTATGTTTTGGGCTATTTTTTTGTCATTTTTAAAATCTCACACATGCAGGGAGAGGCTGTAACTACACTTGTGGGTCATACACAAAATGTATCTTCTGTTGTTTGGCCTGAACAAGGAACCATTTATTCTGCATCATGGGATCACTCTATTAGAAGATGGGATGTGGAGACAGGAAAAGATACATTAAACATGGTATGAAATTTTGGGTTTTATCATGTATTATTTTCAGTTACTAATTTCTATAGAATGTAAGCATGCAGTGAATTACTTGAGCACCATTTTTTGCATTTTAAGCTAACAGTATCTCTCACGCATAAAAAGAAAAGAACAATCATAAAGTACCCATATTTCAGTTGAAACCAACATTGAGAAAATCTTTAAAATATTAATTTATATGTTTACAGTTCTGTGGGAAAGTGATTAACTGCATTGATATTGGAGGTGAAAGTTCTGCTCTCATTGTTGGTGGTGGATCTGATCCTATCCTTAGAATCTGGGATCCTCGCAAACCAGGTACTCTCTTGCTCATGTGCACACACAAATGCACCTATAGCCTACACACACTGAACCCTTGAGTTGTTGTAACAAATATTTCAGGAACTCTGGCCCCAAGCTTCCAGTTTTCATCACATACGTCTTGGATAACTGCATGCAAGTGGCACAGCAGGTCATGGTTTCATTTGCTTTCTGCATCTTATGATGGGAAAGTGATGTTATGGGACTTGAGAACTGCGGTATTTACTTTGTACTTCTTGATATTTATTTTTTGAAGCGTTGTAAACTTGTAATTATCTTATAATCGCAAGTTGACTTTTTGTCCAAAATCTTTCATTTGTGGAAAAAGTCATTTTTATATTTGCACATTTTGCAAGGGAAAAACCAGCATGACACTATTAGAAAACCGAAGACAATGGTTTGAAAAGCTGTTTAAGTTTAGCTAAATTAAACTGATTTGCTTACATCTGATATTTCATCACTGTACTTGTTTTGCAGTGGCCATTGGCTATAATTGATTCACACGAGGATAAGGTATCTGATAGTTTTTATTCGATACACAATTTAGTCATTTTTTAGCCTCTATATCTGGTTAAAGTTAGTAACTATTTGGTATTTCTAAAATTCACAGGTTCTTTGTGCTGACTGGTGGAAAGGAGATAGCGTGGTAAGTGGAGGGGCAGATTCAAAGCTACGGATTTCATCTGAGCTTTCTATTCCATGATTACCAAGGTATGTAGTTTGCTAAATTTGATGAATTCTTTTGAATTTTCCAATAAAGTTAGTACTTTGCTCATTAAGTGTGCAAGTTTTTTTATTCCTTCATGCTATGTCTCTTTTGAATCATAGATTTTGTTTTTGGGTAAACTCATAAAATTACCTAGTTTTATTAAGAAGTCTGAAGTAGTCATTGCCAGGAATGTGTGATATTGAAGATTTAAGCTTTGGTTCCAAAAATTAGACTTTATGAAATTTGCAAAATTATTCCTGAACATAAGTATGTGAAACTGATTTTCCATTGAAAGTTTCAACTTTTCGTTAACGGTCTTGAATACCGAACAGCCCCTAGACTTTAAGTTTCAGAAAATGGCAAAACCACCACTGAATTTATATAAAACCTTTGTTTTTAAACTCTTTAGCATTATATATTGTTTGTATTATAGTTATTTTTAAAAACTTTAATAAGATTATTAACATCATTTTTATGATTAGTTATATAGTTATATTATGATTGTTATTACTACTACCATTTTTATTAATCCATTTTTATTGGACCAAGGCTTTTGTGTTGACCTGAATCAAACACACTATTTTATCTTAACAGACATAACCCACAAAACCTTGTTTAGACCATAGAGCTACATTTGGTGTGTAGTAGTCCTAACTTCTAAGCATAGTAGCCTCCTGGACAACCATAGTTCATCCCGTGTGTTGTGGTTCCATTGCTCTTCCACAAGTAAATATCCTCATCCCCAAGCTTTATTAGCTCAATTTTTTTTATTTTATTCATCCAAAACTCTAAGTCGTTAAACGCACGATCACGAACACATAAATCCGTTTGTTTATCCGTTCGTGTTGCTTTATTTGTTCGGCTAAAGTTAAACGAACGAACACGAACAGGCCCTGTTTGTGTTCGTTCGGTTCATTTACAGCCCGTCTTAGACTCACCAATGGTGGTTTTAGAGTTTTTGGGGGTTTCATGTTTCAATGTCAATTCCGAGAGGTAGACTTTGACAAAGTGTTGCAGAATAAAATTTGAAAGTTCAGAGAAATTTTAAGTGTCACAATACAACTTTTACTACTTTTAAACATTTCAATTATTGTAAGCATGTAACTCTGTCGACTCTTTCAGGGTGTACTGTATGATTAGTTTATAACTGATTTACATATTTCTGCTCCATACAGAATGCTAGTTACTGAAAGCGTGTCGAGCAGTGTCTATCTTCTAATCACAGAGATGAGATGGAGGCGCGGATTGATAATTTTCAACGTATTGTATGTTTGTCTCGGCTTATGTGTTTACAGGTTGTCAGCGGAGTTCTAATTTAATGACTACCAACATTTCCTTATGATCAGATGTAAAATGGGTAGGCCGACACTGTAACTTGTTTATCACACACTGCAGAAAATCGAAGATTGTGGTGCTTAGTTACTGTGAACATTTTTGATAAACTCGTTATCATTTGTTAGAGATGTATTTTTGGTCGAGTATTTTGTTCCCGTAATACAGCTAAAGTTTTTAGTTTTTGTTTTAGGGATGCGACTGATTCTTATATGAATTGTATGATCTTAAATAACGACTATTTACTATGTTGCGGTAATATACATACGGTTTTGTCTAATACCTCCAGTGACTCGTATCCCATTACACCATCACTCTCGTATAAAGAAATAGTCAAATATCAACGTGATTCTCTGAGAGATCACATTGTACACTCACATTGAAGATAATGTAGAATCACATTGTAAAAAAACAAAAATCACCCATCACATTAGCCACTCCTTCGCCCTGGTTAAAAATGGGAAGCATATGAAGTAAAATTAGCTTTGTAATTTACTCTAATAAGGAAGGGATAATATATTAAAAAGCCACCAAAGTAAGTAAAAAGTAACATTAGTGCGGCCGTAATAAAAACATTAAAAGAGGCCACCAATGTACTTAGTTTAGTGGTAGAGGGTTGAAACTAAACCTTTTTGACATTGGTGGTCAATTTTGTATATAAAGCATCAATGAGTTAAAGAATAAAATTTCCTATTGTAATTTAATCATTGTTAATTGCTAAATTAGTTTGTTCGTCATTCTTACCGTAATAAAAATGGAAATATTTTCGATAATCACACTTTTCATAACTTATCTGTAACACCGGAATATCAATGTCATTTTTTTTAAAACACGCTGCGGAAGCTTAATTAAACAAACTGCTTTACATACAATACGAATATTTACAACTTAAAACATTTGTTCACAAACTACAACATCAACTGTTTTGGTGTTACAAAAATAACAGGCTCGTTTCCATTTAAATCAAAATTTATCAGAGCGGGGTCAAGCTTTCCTTCTACTAACACCAACACTCACAAACCTGCAAAAGCAACAACTGAGGGGAATTAGCACAAAGCTAAGTGAGTAGAGGCTAAGCACAAACGCAAACATCAACAGTCAATATCAAAGCATGTAATCACACAACCAAGAAGACCGGCAGTTCGACGCAGAATCTACAACCAATGTCGGTCAAAGCAAAGGTTTACCGATAGCCCTCTACTGAGTTGACACAGTGAAAATTCCCCTCTGATGCAACGCATGCACCAGTAAGACTGTCACTGTTCAACCCACCAGTAGACGAGCCTAGCCCAATTCTATGTGTAGCTGACTTCTCAAACGCAACTCAATATCATCCAAAGAGCGTGTATTGGTAAAATAGTCATGCAACAGATATAATCAATCAACAATCAGACTCAACAGTCTATCAATCACATACACATGCATCACATCAATAACATCAACCATAATTTTTACCATCTGCGATTAACGTCCACTCACCTCGTATTCAACGCGAACTTAGATATCTAATATTACCGAGTCTTTGGATTGTCTGAAAACATGATAACAACGAAATCAGTCTCTAACATAAAATATATCTACCAATATATATTTATGTCTCAATACATATAATAATTCCACATATCACAAACACATGAAATATAAATCAAAAGATCAATCAAACAAAGTTCACTTTTCTGAAAATCATCGGACGCGTCCCCAAAATGTCGGATTTCACTATCGGATTTCAAGAATCCGCCGGATTTCAAGAATCCGCCGGATTTCAAATCCCGGATTCTAAGTGTCGAATTCTAGCTCCCGGATTTCACTTGTCGGATTCAAATAATCGGATTTTGGGCTACGGGATTGAAACCATCGGATTTTCTTGTCGGAATTCAAAGAATCCGCTAAAATGCGGGGACGCGTCGCGTCCAAAGAAATGAGGCGTCGCGTCGCGTCGTACTCTGCATAATCTTCTCCAAATTTCCAGCCGACTCAGACTTTCAAACTTCCATCTTAAGCTATGTTTTCAACCCAAAATACTTTTAAACATGTATAAACATTATATAGCATGTATACAACTATCATGAACATCTTAGAACTCATCAAAATGCCATATCATGCAAAACCCACTTATCAAGTTTGAGCTTCAAGCTCCATTAATGGTGAAACCTCATGTAGTCATGTGTTTTAACAGATAAACACATCAAAACTAATCTGTAGCATGATATAAACACTTACTAACCTTCACTTTGAATTAACAACTTCAAAATCTACACTTTTGAGAATTCAAGTTTCCAACTTTGAGAGGTTTCTTTCAACAAAGGTTTACTAACACACACAAACACCTTAACACTTTTGATAGAATGAGCAGATGATAAATTTCAAATTACCATATAAACCAACACGTACACATACGGTTTCATATTACCAAAGCAGGAGGTGGTTTTATATATGAGATCTTTTCTAAACTTCCACATGCGTACATATATATTACCATACATACATACATACCTATATAACTTTCTTTTCTTTTTAAACTTTCTAGTAAACACACACACACACACACACACATATATATATATATATAGGAAGGTTCATGCGAAAAGTGTTTTATTTACGAAAAGCGCGAGAAGCAATTACAACCATCAGATCATATTATCAAAGTCTAGGATCATATATGGCATTTTGGTAATTATGTTATGTTTTTAAGGATTATTAAATTAAATTAAAAGGGTAAAATAGACATTTATACCTAAAAAATCATTTACCTAAATTAATTCACCATTTATTATCCTCCTCCCCTACTCATGCTCACACCTCCAACCTTCTTTTGAAAAATCCAAATCGTATCTCTCTCTCTCTCTCTCCAAGACACCTCCCCTTTGAAAACCCTAATTTGTATATCCTCTCCTTAAGCTTCCAGGTGTCACCCTTTTCTGAGCAACCATGAGGTCACCGAAGGAGGTAGGTAGATGTCACAATGGAGCCACCATCGAGGTCACCATGGAGCCACCAGATCACCGCCATTCCGCCACCCTCGTTGCCGCCCAGATCGCCATCTACTAATGTCTGGCGCCGAGCACCACCACCCTTTCCCCCGCCTATTTGGTGCCTCTGTTCGTATGTCGACGCCGTTTAATCTATAACCGGTGACAAGGTATGTCCAATCGTCGCGCCTCGCCGCTGCACTGTTCTTCGATCGACCCATGAGATTTTACTGTTGAAGCATCAGATCTACTATCGCCTGAGAACCCGACGAACTCCAGAATCTTACTGTCGAAGCATCAGATTTATTGTCGAAGCATCATAGTGTTAATCTGAATTTTGCGGCAACCCATCTGATAGTGTTAATCTGATGCTTTAAAGCAAACCCGTTGCTGGAGAACCCTAAAACTCCTTAAATTTTGCGTATGTGTTAATCTGATTTTTTTTTTGTTTATTTGGGTTGGTAATTACAGTTGTGCAAAGACAAGTAAAATTCTAGGTTTTTATGTTATATGTTTTTTTGTCTTTGTTTATTGTTGAATAGTGATGATTTGAGGTGAATAACTAGAAATATTATTGATTATATATAGTTCTCTATAAACAAGCTTTTAATTCACAAATGAACAATCTGGGATTAATTGACTTAAAATAGTAATGATGGAAACTCACATATTTATATCTTTTGTTCAGTATTAAATATTATAGTTTTAATAGTTGTTTCATAATCGATAGTTGTTTGTGGGGAACAAGTTAAATTTACTGGTGAACAATATGATAGTAATTGATTTAAAATAGTAATGATGAAAAAACTCACAAAATTTTAGCTAAGTTCAGTATTGAATATTGTAAATTTTATTTTAAACTTGTATACTTTTGGCTGTGTTTATTGTTGAACACAATAGTGATAAAAAAAACTCATAAATATTTTGGGTTGTGTTCATCGGTGAATTCCGTAAAATTAAATAGTTTACTCGTAAATAATTTTTAATTTATTCTTGTTTTTATTCAAAATTTAGGAGAGAGAAATAAGTGACAAAAATAGATTGGAGAGAGAAAAGTTTTATTTTACTATAATACCATTTTAAATTAAAAAGAAATAAAAAATATGACTAATTTAGACCACTAGATCAAATACAAATGAGTGGATGAGATTGCTTCTCGCACTTTTCGCAAATAAAGTGCTTTTCGCATGAACCCTCCTCCCCTATATATATATATAGTGAAAAGTTCATTTGAGAACCGTTTTTATTGCGAGAACTGCGAGAACTAATCTTAGCCGTCCAATTCCCCCTCCTTCTATTGGATTGCCCACCCATGAATTCCTTACATGCACCCTGCCACACCCAATCCCCTCACACTCTTCATCCATCAATTCCATTATTCAAAATGAACGGCTAAGATTGGTTCTCGAAGTTCTCGTAATAAAAACAGTTATCAGAACCTTCCCCTATATACACACACACACACACACACACACACATATATATATATATATATATATATATATATTTTAAAGTTAATTACTTTAAATCAAATAAATCAATTAACCACATAATAAAATTAACGCAGTAAATCACATACCGTCAACCCGCTAATCTACTAGCCTAGATTTACGGGTGTTACATTATCACTAGCCAACATCACCCTTTCAATGTTGTAGAACTTTCTAGGTTTTGGTTAAGTAGTTAATTAGGATATAACGACTAATCCACCTAGACAGGAAATCCATGGATTGAAATATTATGGAGAAAATCTAAAATTATATGTATTACATGTTTAAAAAACTTTCTAGGTTCTAGTTAAGTGGTTAATTCATATACACCTTAAATATTTAACTTAGAAGCTTCTGGTATTGATTTTTTTAAATACAAACACGTCAAAGAAATCTTCTCGTGTGAAATTTGAAATCTTTGGAGATGTGCAAGTAATCACTACGTGAATTTGTGATTTATAACTAATCAATGCGTAAGTTAAAGTTTAAATTTCAAAATATATTTATAATCACTCTCACCGTCTCACGTCTCACTCTGACACCCAACCTCTTCATCTATATTGACCTCGACCATCATTGACGTAAAAAAACATCTTCAGACCCATCGGTGACTCCTTGACCTTGACAATCACAAGCAACCCTCTTGGCCTCGTCAATTTAGAATAATTTCGACCGATTAGTGACCTATTTTGATTTGATTATCCTTAAAGCGTCAAGGTGACTGTGCAATTCACGATTAACTGATGATTACCTAGCTACCTAGACCGAGTTTTGCAACACTGAAAATTTTAATCATAGAATTTATTTTGAATTAAATTTATACTACAATAATTCTTGATTGTTGTATTTCATTTTCACATTCCCTTTGTCAACCACTGCCACCATTGAAGATCGAAAGTAAGCTAACTCCACCGATTAGGGTCCAGTTTATAGGTTTATGATTTTCTTCAAAACCTATTGATTGAGGTTTTGATGTGTTCAAATGTAAAGTTTTTGATTTGTTCAAATCAATTGATTAGGGTGTTTTTATTAGATTTTTGATTTTTAATCCATGATATGGTTTTTAAGCAAGACATCTTAGGTTTTGAAGTGGGTGTTCTTATTTGTTTAGCTATCAAGTAGATTCAAGTGGCTGGGTATTTGTTTTGTTATTGATGTGTTTGTTTCAGGCGTGTAATGTCCTAATTTTTAAAACACAAGTAATACCTAAATAAACCTTATTTGTAATGATTTCAAACGTTTTGAAAAGCTAGCGGAAGCATAAGTTGTTTAAACCCTCAGGTTTTTACAAAAGAAGTATACACATATTTACAACAAAAATGGTTTAAATTGCACAAAAGGAGCGTTATTATTACAAAAGATGTTTTAAGCAGCCAACAGTCAAACCATGACCTTGCCCTTGGTGTTATCACAACCTGCAAAACAGAATATAGCATCTGATAAGCTATAAGAGATTAGTGAGGATGGTAAACTGTAAATCATTTAAGCACATGTATAATCATATACAGATGTTACACTGTTCTTATAGATACAATACTGCACCACCTTAGCACCGCCCCATTAGGCTAAATGCTTATCGTAACCCCTACTACACAAAGCAACATGCTACCCCACCAATATTGATCCACATGATCAAATCATACATATTATAATGCATCACACATATGAATAAGAGTTTAGTAAACTCACCTCAGCAATCAGTTATAACACAGTGCTATGCTAGAAATATCTCAAAGTATATGCCAATGATTACGCCTTACACATAATATACGAAAAATGTATCAGACACATAACATTAATTATAGATCCACTTTAATGTATAGGATTAATGGTTAAATATTAACCCCATCCCTCTCCCTCTCTCTCTCTCTCTCTCTCTCTCTCTTATATTAACTCGTGCTCACTTCTCATTTATTCATTTATACTCATTTTTCATTATTTAGTGTAAAACTAGGATACTCCACTTTAACATAAACATGTATCTCAGTCATGTATCTCATATTTATTTTAAACTCGTTTATGTTACTTATGTATTCATCTATATATATTTATTTAACGAATAATATAAGCAATCCTCTTGATATCAATAGATATTAATAATCATGCCATAAATTTCACTCTAGAATTGCGTATGTACAATTACAGATAATTAATATCTCTAAGTACAAGGTCGAGGTACTCACCTCAAGTCCAAGCTTAGTTAGCGAGCAACTACACATACCTTGTTAGGTCCCGACGAACTTGTAATAACATTAAATATCAATATATAGCTCTGGCTATGCTTAAATCACAATACATGACTAAACAACCCTTATGGCTGTAAACTCTACACCTTATGGTTGTAAGCTCTAACTCTTACGACTGTAAGCCTTTTAGCATAACTCTCGTTCGTAAATTCATACTCTATCTTTGCTAAAATCATTCCAAATCACCCAAAACTCATATTCAGATGTTTCAAAACATTTAGTATGATCACAGGGGACTTTATAACATCAAATAGCATCATTTTTCATCAAGTATAACTTCCAAATTCAAGGTTTGATTCAAAAACCCATTTGACCCATTAATACCTCAAACTTAAGAATAAGAACACTTACTTGATTTTCAAATGGTAGATGTAATCTTCCCTTCTTAAATCTCCCTTCAAAACTTTACTTAATCTCTTTGATACACAAAAGGTATGTATGTGTGTTTATTCTTGGAAGAAAGAAGAAAATGAAAGAAAGAAGAAAAGAAGTAAGGAAAAGATAAGGCAAAGAGGTGGCCACCTCTTTTGGGTGATAGTCTCTTTTAGCGGGTATCCCGCTTCCCTTTTTAACTTACAACTTATTCATACGCTATCTATAATCTCAACAGAGATATATTTGAAATCATTATTTGAACCATTTAATAATTCATAACTTTTACTCACTTTCCATAACTTATTTAAATGACTTAAATTTTGGGGTGTTACAAGGTGTGTTTGTGTGAAAGGAGGTGGTATGATTTGAGTAGCTATTAAAGGTATAAGAAAAGTGGTAGGTTTCAGCTATAGTGGTGGTGGTGTGATTTGAGCAGATCTTGAAGGTAGGAGAAAGGTGGTGGGTTTTACGGTGCTGGTAAGGTATGAGAAAGGTGGTGGGTTTAGCTTACGGAGGTGGCGGTGGTGGTAGAGAAAGATGGGGAGTATAGGTGAATGAGGGGTTTATATTACAAAAATATTAATTGTTTGGTAATAAGGTTGGTGGTTGTAACAAAAAAGTTAACCGTTAATGTGAACCACCAAATACGTAACGAAATACAAACCACAGTGACCATCAATGTAATTTTGAAAAATAAAGAACGATAAGTGAAGTTTTTGATAAACCACATGGACAAAATTTGTAATTTACTCATTTTATAATAAATATATTATTCATATGATAGACGTACTATATTTCTAATAGACGTGTCATTTTTATAGGAGTCAATTACACTGTTGGTCCTTTTACTATATGGGGTATTTCACTTTTAGTCCCTTAAGCCAAAATCTTGCAATATTAGTCATTTAAATGAGTTTTATGCACGTTATTAGTCATTTGAAGGTTAACTTTAACGGTGTTGCTGTTAACTTTTTAAAGTGATCACTTTACCCTTGGTGATAATGTTGCAAAACCCGTTGAGAACAAGCATTCAGTCGCAAAATCCGCAACCGCCTCACCATCCTCATTGTCACTGTCATACTTCTCGTTGCCATAATCATTGGAGTAGTCGTCAGTTGCCTGATTCATAATCGTAACAATGATAAATCCTCTGCTGTCCAAAACTCTTCTCCCTCCGCCCAATCCATCAATGCCGTTTGTAGCCATACCCGCTTTCCTGAATCTTGCTACAATAGCATCTATGAGCTCGATAAATCCAACACCACAGATCCTGAAGAGCCGCTGAAATTATCGTTACATGTGGTTTTTAATTCACTTTATGATGTCGCTTTGTTGCGGGAGAAATTTATGAACTCAATCGGCGATGAGACGGTGAAGAAAGTGTTGGTGGTTTGTAGGGATGTGTTAAACAACACCGTTGATTACCTCCGTGATTCAATTTCCGAAATGGATGTGAAATCGGCCTAGAAGCTGCTCACAGTTCTCAAAATTGACGATATGAAAATGTGACTGAGCACTGAGGTTACAAATCAAGAAACTTGTTTAGATGCTTTAAAAGACATGAATTCTACATTTCTTGCGAATATGAAATCTCAGATGCAGAACTCGACAGAGTATACTAGTAACATCTTAGCTATTGTTCCTAAAACCTCTGGGATTTTGGATAAATTGAATTTGCCGATTCACCGGAAGTTATTGTTGGAAACGGAATTTGGGTTTCGTGGATGGGTTATTGGATACATTGAATTTGCCGATTCACCGGAAGTTATTGTTGGAAACAGAATTTGGGTTTCCGGGATGGGTTACTCCTAGTGTTCAGAGGTTGCTTCAAGCGCGGCGGCCGACGCCCAATGTGACCGTGGCAAGTGGCAATACTGGAGATGTTAAAACGATTAAAGCAGTGATAGGTAAAGTGATCATTTTAAAAAATTTAATAACAACACCGTTAAAATTAACAACCAAAAGACTAATTACGTATACAAAACTCATTTAAATAACTAATATTACAAAAATTTGATTTAAAGAACTAAAATTAAAATACCCTTGTACTAAAAAGAAATTAACGATGTAATCGACTCTAACCCAGTTAATTTGATTTTTAAATACTCTGATCTGTTTTATCTAAAATAGATGTTACTCGAAATCCCTTGTTTAAATATATTGTTCGGTATTTCTTTTCTAAGGAAAGCGGAAAAAGATTCCCCACTCTCACACGCGCAAGAATGGTCGCGTACAGCTAATCGACGGCTCATTACCTGTCTTCATTCATGATCCAATCCCATACGACTAACGTCCACAGCTTTCATCAACAGTAACCGTTGGATTTTTTTCAAGTCTTAAACCAACGGATCAGATCGGAGGATCATTGTGCACATTTGAAATGGAAGGACACCGACACATTCCCCAGTCTGAACCTCAGCTTCGTTTTATGCAAGCCGCGATCCAGACCTCAGGTTCAACACCGAACCTAAAGGTTTGGAGCCGAAGGTAAACGATAAAATATATTATGTCTGAAAGAAAAAAAAGAGAGACCATCTTTCTCGCTCATCGATTTTGGTGAGAGAAAGAGTGTTGTAGTTAGTAAGAAAAAAGTGAGAGCTATAGCCTATACATACATATATATATGTATGTATAGAGAGAGAAAGTAGAGAGAGAGAAGAAGAAGGTGCATTCAGCTACGACTGTTTTGGAGTGAAGAATAACTGGAAGTCTCGATCTCCATCGGTTAGAAGGAAGCTCTTCGAAGTAAGAGTTTCTGTGCACTTCTCAACAACCCCCCAAATTTGAATTTGGTTTCACACGGATCACAGTTTTGAAACCCTTCGTTTTAGCCTCAATTTTAGCTGCTCTTGAGCTGATTCTTGTTTTGGTTTGTGTTGTAACGTCAATATAGCTCTTGATTCATGGAAAACTATTGAAATTCACCGTTATTGCTTTTGCATTATTGGTGTAATCGAAGTTAGGTTTCATGCAAGTGGTTGTTTTAGGGTTTGAGTCCCGAATTTGGTAGTCTTTTCTTGTCTGTTGCTGATTTAGGCTTTCGAGTTCATTTACAATGTGTATTTGTAGTTATATAGGATTTTGTTGATATTAGGGTTTAAGTATTTGATCCTGTTGGTATTTGGTGTCAGAGAAATATTTTGTGCTTATTTATGTTTCCACTCTTTAAAGCACATAATTTGATTGAAGTACATATATTTCCCCTCTTTGTAGTACAGTAGTTGTGCATATTTTGTAGATATTAGGGTTTAAGATTTGAGGCAGTCTGGTTCTTCACCTACCATGGAGACAAGTTATAGATATGGAATGAACTTCGTTGTCGTTTCAAATTTAGTGATTGACCTTTTGCTTTGCAACATATTTCTTGTGAAAATGCTAAAACAAGCACTGTTGTTTGCAAGAAGGAAGCCTATGGACCAATTATGAAAATGTAAATGCAAAAATTACCATTGTATTCTGTCCAAAATTGCAGAAGTATTATTGGTGTGTTGTGTGGTGTTTCTTTTTCACAGTTTTGCAAAAGGATGTTTCCTTGTAATGAAAAAATAAGCCACAATGGTCCAAAACATTGATAACTCTATTCAGATCAGGTATAACATATCTGAATTGAGTTGGGGGTTTGTTGTTTTGTTTCTATATTGAGGAGTAGAGTATCTTTTTCTTAAATTTCCTTGCAAGCTTAAAATTTCTGATAATTCATAAATGAGCTCTAGTAATTAGTGTTCTTAGTTTAGCTTACGAGAGAGCTAAGGCATGCGACTTTTACTGAATATTCTCACTAGGGCAATGATCATTTCTTCATCATCATTATATCATTTGGTAATAGTTTAGTACTTCATCTTTCAAGTCTTAGGAAACATAATTCTAATGTGGCCAGATTTTGCCTTTGTCTTTCTTACATATGATTATACTAGTCTGTCGTGTTTGTTTTTATTATTGAATGACTTGTAATTTTTAGGTTTCACTAGAACGAAGTTGCAGATGTTATGAACCAATTCTTATATTAAGATGTATTAATCGCTGACAACATATATATCAACATTGATCACTGTCGTAAGATAGTTTAAGAAGGGTTAAAATTATACATCAAGAGCAGTGAGTTAATAAACATCATCGTGAGTAGCATTCTCAGTTTTGTATGAAATTCAGATGTTGCAGCGGCAAATTATGTTTAAGCAGCTAGAAGAACTCCAGAGGCAAAAGAAACTCCAAGAGTTAAATGACTCCAGGCAACAAAATGTTATAAATCAACAATCTTTAATACACAATAAGCAAGCTTCTGGGGCTCAATATGCACCTTTAATTAATGGAACACCAGTTCGTGATCCGTCCCAAATGTTTATGTTTGGTAATACAAACTTGGTCCACGGGTTTCAAAATGCTCAAAACCAGCTCCTGCGTTCTATGGGTCTTGCATCTCAGCCAGTTGATGCACATAGTTTTGGTCGCATCTCTCATTTTCAAGGGGCAACTCGTGAATCCACTGGTGAGCAAGTAGACACAGTTAACAAATCTTGTATGAGTGATCAATTTAATATTTCCTATCAGGAGAGAAACATGTTTGGACCGGGTCTTAGTCAAGGCCTGGATATGGCATGTCAAACAGGAATTGATCAGCAAGAATTTGGTAGGGGTCAAGAACAAGAAATCATCAACCCTTGTCAAGATTTCTCCGGTTTGGATCCACTGGAACAAAAATTTTTATCAGATGATAACCATTTGGGAGGTTTTGGCAATATGTTTGAAGACAATGATAATTTGCAAGCTTTCCCTACTCTTCAAAGTGGGAGTTGGAGTGCTCTTATGCAGTCTGCGCTCGAAGAAACCTCAAGTACGGATACCGGGGTGCAGGAAGAGTGGAGTGGTTTAAGTTTTCAGAACCCAGAATTGTCCAATGATAACCAGCCTTCTAATTTAATGGAAAGTGGGAAACATCCAACTCCATGGCAGCATAATATTTTTCAAAATGCCCCATCTTTAAACTCAACACAGGATCATCTAAAAACATCTGATTCAAGCTCAAGGGTTCCTGGTTTTCAGCAGACCCACAAAGAAGCTCGTGAGTTTGAGGCAAGCGCAAAAGTGCAAAGAGTTTCACCTTTACAGGTCCATCAAGGACCAAGTGGGCATTTGGGAGAGTTTAGCGATGCTCCAGATAATGGCAGGGAGTTTAAGAAAGTAAGCAGCAGATGTATTTTAGTTAACTAAATGCTATCATTTATTTTAATGTCCAAAAACTTAAAATATCATTCCTGTGTTGTGTTTTCATAGGGGTTCTTGCCCGACAGATCAACTGAGTTTCCTGCTTCGGATTCAAATGCTCAAACAAGGTGTGTATTCTTTGTTAAGCAAATGTATGTTCCCTTTTGCATAGATTTTGAATGTTCGTCAAATATCTTAAATGCTATTCAATAGTAAAAATGGAAAAAAAAACCATGACTACCCAAATCAACACCATCAATTTAGCTGTGATGATTATTGTGTATATTCTAACCTATTTTGAAACAAGGAAATGTTTAAACCCTCATGGACATTCAAAAGGAACTGATGCAAATTTCAGGTTTTTATTATGCATGATATAATGAAATATCTATTGGTTTATGATCATGGCAGTCACCACATGCTTGAGCTTCTTCACAAAGTAGATAAGTTCAGAGAATATAGACATGGTGCACCGACTGCTTATACCATTTCACCTCCAACAGATGAGACGCATAAATCGGAATCATCTGATGCATTTACTCCTTCCAACAATTCTCATACCCCTCAATACTTTGGCTTAAGGTTGGCCCCACCAATTCAAAAGCCCCCAATGAGTTATTTTGACTTATCTCAGATCTCCCAACAAGTGGTATGTAGCATTCCTTCAAAAATCAATTTTTTGTGAAGATCAAATTACTAACTTTTATCATCTTTTTATCAGTGTCTTATTTTCCATGCTTAATGCGGATATCTCTCAATCTGATGTTGTGCAGGATGGTCAAAGATCATTATCAATTGAGGATCAACAGATTCCAAATTCAACAAGGCAACCTAATGTGTGGGTGGATATACCTTCACAGCAGAATCTTTCTGGTGCAGGATTTTATAAGGCTCAAAGTAGATCTCCGTCAACCTCAGATGTAGCAAATAGCAAGATAGAAACAGCTACAGAAGCTACAAAGGAATCAGACAGCCAGATATGTATCAAAGGAGGCAATGAGTTATTAGAAGGTAAAGGACTAGTGTTGAATTCCCAAGATTTTGATTACAAAAGAGGACAAGAAGGTAAAATCCCTTTTGAGGAAGAATCTTTTTCAGGACGTGCAGATGGAAATGCTTCTTCTTTGAAGCAAGCACATATTTCCCCTCTTAATCCCACAATAAAGAATGAAAGGATTGATTCTGACACAAAAGTTCCTCAACTAACACCGATCTCACAGCTTCCTTCTGTGTATGAGAATTATAAAACCCTGCTCATGCCGTCAGCTGCAACCGATCAGCTGGTTAAAAACTCATCTCCCCTCCCTCTTCGAGATACTTCTCAGATGCTTAGAAATAGTTCGTTTGTGCAAATGAATTTAGCCAGCACAAGTCAATACGGAGGTGTTCGGCCAGTAACCGGGTTGAAACCTTTTGCTGCTAATCAATTATCTTCCCCTTATTTGCAGCATTTAGAAGTGCCAAATCAAGATTTTCTTTTTTCTCAGTCAAAGAAGCGTAAGTTTCCTATATATGAGCTTCTTCCATGGCATAAAGAAACAACAAAAGGTTCTTCAAGGCCTCAAGATATGAGGTGGGTGCTACATCACAGCCATTTAGTACATTCCACATGTCTATTACATTTCCTGTTCTACATATTGCAAAAAGGCTACATGGTGGTTTGAATGTGGCCTAATTTTTGACAATCTTGTCTTGCAGCATTGCTGAACAAGAATGGGCACAGGCTGCCAATCGCATACCTGAAAAGGTGTGTTTTTTTGGCTGACAAGTTAGTGTGATGAAAAATTGACTTCCAAAAGAATTACAACTCTTTTGATATTTGTCCTAAACTCTTACAACTTGTATTAACAGTTGAAAGAAGAGGCTGAAGCATTAGGAGACTCACCTTTGGTTCATTCAAAGAAGAGAATTATTTTAACAACACAGCTTATGCAAGTGTTATTTCGACCTGCACCGGCTGCAATTCTTTCCGAGGATGCTACTGCATGCTATGATACCCTAACATACTTCGCTGCTAGATTAGCACTTGGTGATGCATGTAGCTTGGCAAATCGTTCTCACAAGCCTTGCGATATATCTGACTCGTAAGAATTGCACTTCAAGTTCATTTTCATTTTTCTGTTGCGACTTATGAATGGAAACAAAGGTGCATGCTTTAGCATTCTACTCCATTTGTTTTGATTCTTTCTCCAACTTTGCAACCCAGGTTGTCAGGGAAAGCCGTAACATCTAAGGGCAGTGGTGATCAAAATCTTTCAAAGATTGTAGAAGAATTCATAAATCGAGCAAAAAAGCTAGAAGATGAGCTTTTGAGGTACAAACACAATCCATCACTGTTAAAGCAGTTACTGTAATAAGATCATAAATTGTTTTTTATCTGTGTATAAATAAATTGTGATGAAGGTTGGAGAATGGAGGATCGGTTCTGGAAATAAGAATGGAATCACAAGATTTGGAGAGGTTTTCAGTGATCAACCGTTTCGCCAAGTTCCATACCCGGCCTCAAATGGTTACAGCAGCTGAGACGGCATCCTCTGGAGGAGGGTCCACTGTCCCTAAGTTATACCCTCAAAGATATGTCACAGCTAGTGCAATGCCTAGGATAGTACCCGAAGGGCATAATTGTCTTTCACTATGATTGTTATCGTTACAAGTCTTGGGTTTTCCTTCTTTTATTAATGGCTTATATGCTTGTCTAACTGCACTTTTGGTACATAGTTATGAACCAAAAGCCAACTGATGGATGTCGATTTTGACAAAGTATATAACGTTCTTTTGTACATGTTCATGTGACTACATAGGGAGTGTTTGGAAGGCTTGCAGCGATATTACTGTCAGGTATACATGCATTCTTACTAACCAGAACTAATTCAGATAACAATGGAAAGCTAGCATCAAACTCAATTGTTTTACATTCTACGGAATGAAAGCGTAAGGCGATACCACGTTATGCTAACGGGTCAGTTTGTTAATTTCTGACAGGCATATAATCTTTTTTTCTTCTGTAATTATAATAATCATCCCTTTTATCCATCCTTTTGTTGCATTAATATCCTTTTGAGATGCTCATAAAATTGTATCAATCAATGAAAACAATTGTGAGCAGTACAGTTGTTGAGCACTTGAGCAGGTGATTGTGATGAGAGCATCGAGTGTCACATGTGCATGTATATTAGCTTTGGATATTGAACATGTTGTGGGGATTAAAAATAAAAATTATTTATGGGTTCTTTTTGACCTTTGTTTGTATGTTTGCTATTAGAATATTAAAGTAATGGTACTAGGTTTCTGACACTACAGAGTGGACCTATACAAAGGTAAAAGTTGTTCGGTTTGTATCCAATCACATCTATCAACAACATTAAAACGAGTCTTAAAAGGCCTCTAATTTAGCGGTATTTGGTGTTGTGTAATGATGTCCCCTTTCAAGAGGTTGTAGGTTTAAATTTTGTTATGGATAATAAAGTAGATTTATACGTAGATTTAGACATTTAGTAGGTGTACTTTTACCGTTTAAAAAACAAAAAAAAACACATAATTACAAAATTTGTCCTCGTAATTTTAACCGAATATATTGTAGTTTCTATTATTTAACTTTAAAAATTACATTAATAGTCATGATTTATGCATTATATTTAGTTACACCTTTAGTTTTTTATACTAACAATTGTTATTAAAAAGGTGGTATTTTAGTCACGCACACCTTATCTCATACCAAATACGATTTGTATTACTTACCTCTCTTTCAAAACACACACGCTTACTCTCTCTTTTTCTCTCGAGACAATCTCTTGAATGTCAAGTTTGGCCGGTGTTGGCGTCCCTTTTCTTTTGGCATCTCTCATCGCCAGTGGCCCTCTACTATCAGCATTTCTCCATTGTTAGCGACCTTGTGAAACCAAACCCTCCCCAGTAGATCTTAGCTCTCTCTCTCCCTCCCTAATTCCCTCTCAATGCCTAAAAACCATTCCAAGAGCAATCATGGCATTACCGGACCAACATTGCACTAGGGCTGTCAATCGGGTAAATTGGATCGAATCTTTTAAAGATTTGATCTGACCTGTAGACCCACTTAATTAGATTTGGATGTGACCCATTAACATTAAGATCCATTTAATTGGATTTGAATCGAATTCATTACTAATAGATCTTGACCCTGAGTGACCAATTTAATATGGTTTTATTTATTATTATTTATATAATAATCTATCAAATATTTTTTCAACACATATTACCCTCTACCCTCACTCCACCTTACCCTACCTTATCTACCCCACCCTCCTCTACCCTACCCTACCCCACCCACCCTACCCTACCCACTCCTACCCCACCCACCCCTACCCTACCGCTACCCCCACATTAAGTAGGTGGTGGCGGCCGGTAGTAGGGGAAGTGGCGGCAGGCGGGTATCAGGCGTAGGGCTGTCAATGGAGCACATCAGATCGAATCTTTTAAATATTTGACCTGACCCGTCGACCCATTTAATTGGATTTGGATTAGATCTAATAACATGGAGATCTCAATTACTATTGGATCTTGACCTGGATCGACCCATTTAATATTAATTATTTATTATTATTTATATAATAAGTAAATTAAACATTTCCCCACCCCATCCACCCATCCCTAAATTATTCCCCCACCCCCACCCCACCACACCACACCACACCACACCCACCCACCCCACCCTACCCCACCCCTACCCCCACCCATCCCTACCTAACCCCACCCCACCCCACTCCCTCCCTACCCTACCCCCACCCTACCTTACCCTACTCTACCGCACCCCCACCCCACCCCACCCCTACCTTACCCTACCCTTTGTGATGGTGGCGGCGGATGTGATGACGATGGTGGCCGTGATGGTGGTGGCGGCAATGGGTGGTGAGTGAGGTAATGGGCGGTGGCGGCAGTTGGTAGGTGATGGTGACAATGACGGTCGATAGTGGGTGGTGAATAATAAATTGATGATGGTTGGTGGTTGTTAAAATAAAATTTTAATTTAATATTAAATGGATCAATCTAGACAGATCTTGGATCGACCCATTTAGTGATCCAATTAAATTGGTCGACCTATTGGATCACTTATTGGGTCAATGGATCTAGTTGTTGACCCGTTGGATCATATAAATGGAGCAAATCGGATTGAATTGAGATCAAGATCTGACCCATTGACACCCCTAATATTCAAATCAAGCGCACTGGTGAGTGATGGTCGACGGTGGCAGTGGCTGGTGGTGGGAGCGGTAACGGGCGGCGACGGCGGACGTGACGGCGGTGATAGTGGTGGCGATGGGTGGTGGTCGGCGTTGGCAGTGGGTGGTGGGAGCGGTAATGGGCGGCGGTGGGTGGTAACAGGAGGCGGCGGTTGTGACGGTGGTGGCGGCCGGTGGTGGGTGGTAAATGATAAATTGATGATAGTTGTTAAAATAAATTGCAGTTTAATATTAAATTGGTCGACCTAGACAGATCTTGGATCGATCCACGTAGTGATCCAATTAAATGGGTCGACCTATCGGATCACTTATTGGGTAAATGGATATAGATTTTTTGACCCGTCGGATCATATAAATGGAGATTGGATCTAGATCAAGATCAAGATCTGACCCATTGACACCACTATGAGTTAGTAGTGATTGCACCCCGGACCATCATCATATATCCGTAGGTCAAGCAAATTGGATTCTTAAACCCATATGTGATTTGTTTTTCTTAGTAAATGGTTTGAGTGTGTTTATCTAATAATCATAGTAGATTGATAAGCAATAGTTCTAGGGTTTTCTTCGCAAATTGTAGATAAACTTAGTAGATTCTCAAAGCAAGATGTGATTTGTGTTTAACAGAAATCAGCGAATGTGTGTGTAGTAAACAGTATTTAATTTTGTCAAGTATATAGCATTGTTGATCACATGCGGCTAAATTATATGGCAATATATATTAAACGGGGGAGGGTTATTGTGAGAATTGGAGACCAAATACTAGCCATCAATTAGATATTAATCTATTAGATCTAATGGCCGCAACTTACTCGTCGTAATTCATGACCGTCGCAATTCATAGTTGGGTAATAAATAAAATAAAGGGCCAAATGTACACCATCTGATCAAATCAAATTAAGGGTCGGAATTCAGTCTCTCATTCTCACCTAAATATATATTCTTATCTGAACCTCCCATTATATTTAACGACAATTAAAAAAGGATAAACTTAACTAGAAGGGTTGTACATATATATATATATATATATATATATATATATATATATATGGATTAATTGTTCTCTTATTCATTTCTGGTCATTGTTGATCATTTTTAGTTAAATAAACTTGATCGATCGATCCATCTCCTTTTCTTATTCTCCCATGCAAATTGATTCTTGTGTTGGGTGACCTGATATATCGATCGAACACATGTGATTGTGAGAAAATACTTATAAACAAACTTGAAGTTAGAAGATTATATATACTGGCTGATCGGGCATGCAAATGTTGGGATCCATATCTTGAACCCCTCTGCACATAGGAATGAGTAAAACGATAAATAGAAGCTTAGAAGGTCATCTCCACTTCTATGGTTATAAACTTACTTATTGTTTATACACTCTCATATATATATAGGATCACTTTACTACCCGATAGTGTATATGTACCAGACAAGGTCTAGCCGGACCTCATGATCTTCGACCAGCCAGACCTCACTACCCTCAACCAATAGGTCCGGACCATGAAAAGAATAACGTACCTATAGTCTACCAGCTACGATGCACAAGACACTATGAACAATCTTCCAAATAAGACACGTGTGTTATCTCAAGAAAGATCATAACAAAAGGTGAACAGTATTGATCACGGGGTCTCGCCCTCGTGTCGAGGCTTACAGTGCTTTGTCTTGCAGGATCACTTTCACTTTCCCGTCTCGGAACCCTCTTGTAGCAACACTACCCCTTTATTTTGTTATACTTTATTTCAACTACTCAACTTCAACATCGATATTACACAAACTTTATTTGAATACACAATATATTTTTTTCGTACGAGAACTGCGAGAACCAATCCTAGCCGTCCAATTCCCCCTCCTTCAATTGGATTGCCCACCCATAAATTCCTTACATGCACCCTACCATACTCAATCCCCCCACGCTCTTCATCCATAAATTCAATTATCCAAAAAGAACGGTCAAGATTGGTTCTCACAGTTTTCGTACGAAAAACAGTTCTCGTTTAAACCCTCCCCTATATATATATAATCAAACAAGATAAATCGTTAAATAACATATGCTTGTAGAATTAAAACTTTAAACGGTGTCTATGACTGTTGATTATACTCATGATAAGCATTTTAATATCTTGTTAAACCGGGATTATGTGTAGTTGTTGTTACTACTACAATAAAAATATGGCAATCATCCACCGATGGCGTAAGATTAATATATAACGTACGTACAGCTCAGGCATCAATAGTTGTATATTATATATTTATTTATTTATATGGACTTTGTAGAAGTCAAGAAACAGGTCTAATGTTGACTATACTTGGTCCTACATGTTTAATTAATTAAAATTTTGTGATCTTTTAGATTTCATCATTTTGGATCTCAAGATATAGATCTCAATGTGAGGAAGGAACACGAGTGCCCGTGGTACAACTGTACAAGTGTTCACTCTGTAGTTAGTAATTTTGTTTCATAATATCATAAACTACGTAATAATTACAGATTTCCCGACATATTATGTCAGGCCAACTGTTAGATCATGTGATATACTCTTTCTGTTTCTCTCTCATCTTTTTTTTATCACATCAACTTGAAATTTCTTATTTTTTATCTTTCTTTTAATCTTTCAAATCAGGAAATATCTACCTTTTTAACCTTTTATCTCATTTTTATAATATTAAAGGTGTAATGTGTGTAAGGGAGATAGAGAAAAAGACTACGAGTATTTCATCATAGGGACGAGATTTATAGAGTTGTGTTTTAACACACTTCGGACTGATCATCACCCCGTAAGATAGCGGGATATCCATACCACATGGCCTTACAGAAGGCTGTAGGGTTTATTTATCAAAATGTTTTAAACTATACCTTTAATGTTAATGTGTGTATCTATCTTTCAAAAATGATATTGTGTGTATTGAACTTTTAATTTGTTGTTATTATATGTATTTTGATTACATAAAAAATAAATAAAAAATATAAGTTTAGTACATACAATAGGAAGTTTTAACATACAATAATACATTTTTTAAGAGTTAGATACATACAATAGCATTTTTAAAAGATGGATACATGTATTAACATTTGAGGTATAATTTAATACATTTTAAAAAAGTAAACCCAAGAATCAAATATAAAATTAATAGGAGCATGCACATACCACGTTATTATTTTATACACTATACAAATTTAATATAATAATCTATATATATTTATATTTATATATGATTGTGACACCTAATTAACCACGATATGCAAATCAATTATATATATATATATATATATATAAATATATATATATAAATTTAATAGATCATTGGGTGAATTCAATACGGACACCTACCACATCAAGTTACGATCACTGGGGCACATGTCTCCTAAGATCTTCGGTATAGCTTTCCTTCTTTTCTTTTCAACCCTAATGCCACATCAGCATCATATTAGCTTTTTTTACTTTTTCCTTCCTAACCCAAATTAATCCAAACTCTAGTATAGCATCTCACTTTCAACCAAAACAACCCAAATATTTTTCTCTCTCCTCACTCTTACTAAAAAACCAAAAAAGAAAAAAGAAAAAAAAGAAAAATAAAAAAGCCTGACACCTCTTTCGGTTTGACGGACCCGATTTAATTTTTTTATGGTACCCGAAACACCCGTATGGGTGTTCCCGATGCTACCCGTTGAACCCAACACAACCCGAGGGGCTTCGGGCTAGGCCATACGGAAGGACTAATATAAATAAAGACTAATTTGATAAAATTTATTTGACGATCTAAACATTCATTTAAAATAATATTTAATTTTAATCATTTATTCACTTAAAATTATTAAAGATAATTTCATATATGCCCTTATTAAATCATATAAAATCATATTTGTCCATCTTAATTTATAAATATTATATTTACTCTTTATAATATTTCAAATTATCATATTTAACCAAATTTTTAGTTTTATCATTCTTAACATATTTTATAATCATTTTAAATTCCTTTTTGATTATAACCAATAATGTTTTAACTTTATTACTATAAACTTTAACAATAATAATTGATGACTTATATAAGAAATACAGTCACGTATCTTCGTATCATGATACCATGTTTCTGCCGTCAAGTCTGCCCTCTCACTTGCATAGATGTTTCCACCGCTGGTTAGAGTGTTGATGCCGTAAATCGTCATTTTTTTAAATTCTCATTTAATTCGTGTTTTATTATTATTTAATACGTTTTTATTAATATTTAATATTATTATCGTTTAAACCAACCCGTATATCTCACGGACATTTAGTCTAGTATATACTATTTTATAATACATACAAGTATTTAACACTCTCTTTCCTTATTAATTTAAAAGTTCTTAATTTATAATAAATACTATATCTAAATCATCTATTTTATATGGATTAATCATATCTATCCGATTATTAACCCTTTAAAATAGATTAAGATTTTTAAAATTAAAAATAATTTTATATTTACGTACTATGCACATCCTATTAAAAATAAATTAAAATTTATTTTAAATTTGCTACATGCTATTGTTATATCCATTTATTCATATTTCAATAAACTACATAAATTTTTTTTAAAATTCTATCATTTTAGAGAATCAAGATAATAAATATATAATAGGAATTAAAAAAGTTATGCTTCAAGATTATATGCACAACATCAATTTTAATGTAAATATATAACTTGATTTTTCATTTTATACTTAAAGTTACTAAATAGCTACAACATTTCGCCAAAGTAACAATATGGTACGTAATTTTTTTAATACATGTATTCCCATTAAACTTATAAAAAGTGTGTTAATATGGTCACTCTTTAGCTTGTAACTTATTTAGCATGTTAAAAAGGACATGGTATTTTGGTCAAGTAACCAATGATCATACATAAAAGCACATTGACCAAACATGTAATTACTTAAAAATTTTAGAGTAAAAGTGTATTATTTTCAAATTTCAAGATCTAAAGGTCGTATTCTTTTTAAGGCAATAGTATTTAAAGGTTGTATTATTTGTACTTTCTCGTAGTGTTTTAAGGTAAAATGTATAAATAATATTACTACAATATTAAATTTACATATTTATATAATCTAATTATGATCGAACAATACTACATATATTACTTTAAATTCATTGTTACCATTATTCCTCTTTAATTGTAGTCATATTACGCGGACACTTTATTAGTATAAATTTAATAATCAACGGGCAGTAATTTTATTTCAGGTGTTACCATATGTTCAAATACTTTATTTTACTCCTATGTCTATTGTGTTGGTTAATGTTTCGAAAACCAGACCCAGTATTGAACTGATTAACTGTCTAGAGATACTATGAAATCCGAAACTAAAAAACATAAAATCATATCAAAATTTAGGTTAAGTGAATCGAATATTTATTTAACCAAAAAAATTATTTGGAAATTGTAAAAAATAACCACAAAAAGTATAAGCGATTCTACATTAATCTTATTAAATTTCATATATAAACAAGTTAAATGTCTCACTATTAATCATCTAAACATAAAAGGAATGCACTGAAACATTTACTGTTCAAACTTTAAATAGTTAACTTAATTTTATAATTATGTCAGTTTAAAAGAACAATAAAACTCAGTTCAACTGGTTCGTCCGTCCAGTCACGTACATCTATAATAGCTCGATGCCCTCCGGGCCAACTAGTTTTTCATTTGGAGCCATCGTCTTGACCGGGTGCACCGTTTTTAAAACACTGGAGTTAATAAAGTCATTAGGTACATAGGTTTAGATAGACAAACTCATATATATGTCAAAATACAAAGTATATGTGACCCAAGATAAAGAATCATTAGGTATACGAGTTCATATACGCAAGAATCAAAAGTAGCAAAATGTTGCCGTAAACAGATAAACAAAACTAGTAAAGATAACCTAACCCTAAGATAAAGAGTGGTTACGTAACCAAGGTTTTGTAGCCTGTGGACTCGGTTGTGTCTTTGTACCCTGATCCAGATACTTGATGATTCTAAAATGTGAAAGAAATAGATACTTGTTCGTAAGAACCCTAAAACGGCAAAGAAAAACCCTAAAAGTATCTATCTCACGAAAAACACATATTTGTAAAATTCGTGCCGGTTATGTGGATACTTTGATATGTGTAACATCCTCAAAATGGGCCTAAACGTGTGCGAACGAGGTACGTCTAATATTTAATTAAATTAAATAAAGTATATATATTTTAGAAAATGTTATAAAGTATGAAAATGATAAATAAATGGGTTATTAAAAATATTAATAAAAGTAGATAAAGATTATAAAATATCGAACGGTTTCAAATGAGGATTCCAAAAATATCCTCGTTAGTTGAAACGGTTAAACGAGTGACGAGTTGTATGTTGAAAAGGGGAACAAAATACCCACTTGTGGATAATAGTTACCCACAAGTCGGTTTCCTATACACAGATGCATACACCTACACATATCAACACACACACACACTCACTACTTCTCTGTTCTTGAATTCTTTGAAGAAACCAACAAGAAGATCATCCAAGTTCTGACTCCTACTGCAAATTGAAGATAAATTCAGTCTATAAACATCATCTTCATCATCTCTATCACCTAGTAAGCTTTCTCCATACTTGTTCTTCATGTTCTTGATTTTTAGGTTTTGAAAGAAAACTCATAAACTCTTATTCCAGCAGTGAATTGAGCTTCCTAATAGTCCCACAAGTTGTTCTCCATCATCATTTCATCCTTGTAAATTCAAATTCCTTCGTGTTCTTGATTGTGTTCTTCAAGACTTGAATTTCTAGGTTTTCAAGTGGGTTCTTTGATTTAGCAATCAAGAACTGAAATTTATGATTGAAATAAGTTCCAATATCATTTCTAAGTACATAGGAATCAATTCCATGAATTAAAGTAGTAATCTTGATGAATTTTGAATTTTAGCTCAAATGGGTCAAAATTGGTGAAATACGGGTCAAACTGATTTTGACCTTCAAGAACTGAAATTTAGTGTTCTAATTGTTCTTATAACTTGTTAGGATTGATTAGAACTCATATGGTGGATTAGAAGTGGTGTTTATGCACATATTCAAGACTTGGCCTAAATGGATCAAAATGACCAAAATGAGTTTAATATGTTTTTATACATCAAGAACTGATTTTTAAGGTTTTAATAGGTTCATATGACTTGTATGAATTGATTAGAACATTGGTTTTGAATTAAAATGATAGTTTTGCTTGAAATGGCTAAAATAGTGAAAATTAAGCCATAAATAGGCAAGAAATTGGAAAATGGTACCAAACAATGACTTTAAAGGTTTTGGTCCGTTGCAACACCTTCAATACATCATATTAGGTGTATATGGTGTGTTAAAAGTGTTTGAATTGCTCTATTTCAAGTTTTGGCCAAAATACACACTTCTTTGTCCATTTAATTGTGATTTTCATATGAATTAATTGGATGAGAGTTTTTGATGTAAGAAAGCTTCCACATGTGTCAAATGGTGTTATGAAACACTAGAATTTTGCTAAAGTTGATTTGGAGTTGAAATGGGATCAAATTACACCTGCTGTGCAAAACTGAAAAAAATTGCACTGCAGCATGGAACGCGTCACATCCAACACTGGCCGCGTCGCGTCAGCCCTGTTTTTGCACAAGGTGTTGATTTGCGTTGTTCGTTCGCGTGTTGATGCTTGGACTATTATAACAAGTTAATAAATAATTAAATAGCACCATTAGGGTATTGTTTCAAGTATCCTAGATGTTCCTTGTGTGTTTAGGTGATTAACGCATAGGTATTGGTATTATAGGTCAAGTTGACAATCCGTGAGTGCCAAAGCAAGGTTTTTGCTCATTCTAGCTTATCAGGTGAGTGCCGAATAACATAACAATTAATATATCTATAACATATATTAACAAATGGATTGAAAATTGAATACCATGATTTGTACACACTTGATTAAGTGTAAGATATTATGCATGATGATGCTAGACTTAACATGTTGACACGATATAATATGCACTTGATTAGGTGTATATTATGATGATATGTTTGATTATATGCTCGCGTTGAAGATCCGATTGGATCAGCTTTGTGTTTGTGAACGATCCGGACTTAAGGACTAAGCAGTCCTACATCGGGGCCAGCGATGGCCTGGGATTGCTTGAGGTCTGCGGACCATTGATAGCATCAGCGGTACCTGTATAGGTATTTAGGTCCTTGCAAGCCCAATGCTCCCCGAACGGATGGGTACAGTCTCCAACTGTACTTAGAGGAATCGATAGATTCCAGAACGCAATGGTGGACCGCTTCACAGCTCACCCACCGGAGCGGTTGATGTGTTTGGTACCCTAGTTTGGTGCATTGAGCCGGGTTAGCTCCCCTGCGAGATATGTCGTCTTCTGACTACGCCAGCTTATCGCGAGATGCTAGGGTAGCACTGTTTGAGCATGATTTATGATATGTGATATATTTATGTTGATTATTATGTTGTTCTGTACTCACTAGCTATTATAGCTAGCAGATACTACCTCTTACATGTGCAGGTGATCCTTATTGAGCTCGGGAGCCTGCAGGTAGTTATATGCTTTGGGAGGAACACTGTTATGTTTAAAACTCTGTTTATGTTATGTTTGTATTTGTTTTTAGATAATGGTGGGCCGGTTAAGTATCCGTAACACCAAACGATATATGTGGCAACATTTTGACTGTATATATAATTTGGCACGTGTTTTTACTTCCGCTGCATTTTTAAATTATAAGATAGGTGTAAATGTTCTATTTACAGTCAAATCCACGCGGTTCGAAAACTTAAATTGTATTTTAAAAAGAAAATTTTGGTTCTTAAAATCACGATGTTACAATATATTTCTTTGACTAGGGTTAAAAGTAAAGAATTATTACTTATTTGGGTAATACAATAGTAAATTACCTACATTATATTCTTAGAAAAGTAATATGTTATATAATAGTTTTTATGCTTGTAAATACTAAAAGTTTCTTAAGTCACACAATGTACATAAGGTAGATTCATTTTTTCAATTAAGGTGTAAATGAATTAACCTTGAAATACATAAGTTTATCGTTGTTGGAGAGCGATTCAAAATGCACTCCTAATCCGACTAAATCTTGTTGCTAGAGGAGTCACTCTACAATCAGTGTCTTGCCTACTTTGCCAAGTGCAAGATGAATCGCTTTCTCACATGTTCTTTTCATGCCAAAAAGTCTCTTCAGCTTGTAAGAATTTTTTTGCTTGGTTGAATCTTCCCCCGTTGCAAGTTGCTTCCTTTCCCAACACTTTTGTCATAGTTCAATCTCTTGTTTTGAAAGTTGTGATTGCGAGAATTTTTTTTGAAGCTATCGCTTTTGGTCCTAATTTGGGCCATATGAAAGTGGAGACACAAAATATTACACGTATAGGAATCGGCAAAGGAATTGATTCTTAGAGAAGATGTATTCTCGCTGGTTCAACACCACTCATTGTTTTGGATGCAAAGTAGTAGCAAAAATCCGAACTTTTTGCAAAGAATTTGGTTAACAAACCCTTGTTGTTGTGGGGTGTGGTGCAAGTCTGCTGTCAGGTTAATTTTTCTTCGGGTTTTGATGTATTATTGCTCCAACTCAGAGCTTCTCCCTGCCCAAAATGGATGGGATTTGTAAATCTCTCTTAACTTAATAATGAGTTAAGTGCACCCAAATGTAATAAAGTATATTCATTTTAATATTGTGTACAACGAACTATACTTTGTTGAGATAAATACAATAAACTAACTGAAAATTTCAGTTAATGTAATATGACCTGCAATATCAGGTTTGCAAGTCACCCTGATTTTTAAAATATTGTATCTTCTTTTTCTATATTTCATTGTTATTTTACTATACTTCGTTTTATTATTGTTATTTTATCTTCTTTTAAAAATATTTTTTTATTATAATTAGTATAAACACACCCTTGATTCATCAAATGCTATTAAACTCATTCAACAGCAAACTCATTCAACAACAATATAAATAGGTAAAACTAAACCCCCATCCACACTTGGATTCAACGTCCTTAAAGCAAATCGATTGCCATCGAACATAAGTGTAAGAACCCATTCAAGAAGTGCAAGATCTGGAAATTTCATAATCAAACCCATATTAAGTACCCATTTTCTGATTTT
This sequence comes from Dittrichia graveolens, assembly GCA_038502395.1. Lineage (NCBI taxonomy): Eukaryota > Viridiplantae > Streptophyta > Magnoliopsida > Asterales > Asteraceae > Dittrichia > Dittrichia graveolens. Next base: position 21,883,193 of record JARJIL010000004.1, read on the forward strand.
CCCTTTCAATTCTGTAAATGGGTTTCTTTCAGTCTGTCCGTTTGGTTTAGGGTTCATAAATAGATCAATGAATGGGTTCGACTGCCCTTTTGATTGCGTTTGGGTTTTCATGTAGGTTTAGGTTTGAAGAACATGATTGATTTTGTTAATGGGTTTCCATCAAACAACATATAACATGTTGGTGATTTTAGTGTCATCAAGCCATTTAGTATAATTAGGATTGACATGAGACTAGCCGTTTCTAGACTTAGTTATAATTTCAGGTTTGGAGCTGCGGAGTGCACACTTGAATAAACTAAGTCGGTATCAAGAATACGGTACGGGGGTCCGGAGGCTGGCCCTTGGTGGGGTTCCAAGGGGCAGCGCCCCTGGCGCGGTCCAAATTCGTGATACCCTAGGCAAATAAAACTTGTAATTCAAATCAAGTTTCTTGGATTATCCTATATCGGAATTCGTGATACCCCAGTCAAAAGGGTCGAATTACTATTGAACACGATCTACGAAATTATCCAAGATAATATTGTTATTCTTTACCATGTCTCAAACCCTTTCCTCCAACATAACATATCTAAGTTAGGTTTTCAAAATTGATTGCCATTGTGTGAACTCCAAATGCGATTCTTAGTTCTTGATTTTCTTCCAAATGGGTTTAAAATAGCATATGAACAATCACATAATCGCGTTTTGTTCCTTTAAAGATAAATAGGAATATGCAAATCGATGATCAAGAATCTACCTACATGAAGAACATGTTCCCCATTATGATTGTGATTTAGTTAGGGTTCCCAAATTGCATGTTCAAAAATTTTGGATTTTTTGTGATTGATTTCTAGTTCGAATATGAGAATCGGTTTCTAATTCGAATTTGTTAATCTATTAGGGTTCTCTGTATCAATAGGGTTTCTGCGTTGTAGGTTTTACTTATAACTAGGGGCTTTGTGTAACACCGCCGTTTCGAGAACCAGATTTTTCTTTTTAAAACATTTATTTATCTTATTCATTTGAAAACACGCAGCGGAAATAGAAAACACTTGGCAAATATATTACAAACCAAAAGATGCCACATACAAGTTCGGTGTTACAGTTACCTATCCAGTCGACCATTACTAAATTCAAACAAACATTATATCAGAGTTATTACAGACAAAGTGTTCCTCCTATGAAAACAAACTACCCGCAGGGTCCCAAGCTCACTGAGGATCACCTGCACATGTAGGGTGTAGCATCTGTTAGCTATAATAGCTAGTGAGTACTCAAATAGCATATGATTAACATAAATACATCACATATCATCAATCAAGCTCAGATAATTCTAATCCGGCTCAATGCACCAAACTGGGGTACCAAACACATCAACCGCCCCGGTGGGGGAGCTATACAGCGTCCACCGTTGCGTTTTGGAATCCGCAGATTCCACTGTTGTACAGCCGCGGCTATACCCGAAGAGGACAGCTTTGTCCTTAAGTAGAACAACTTTGTTCTTGTAGGACAGCTTTGTCCAGGACAGCTTTGTCCATAGGATCTGGATCAACCACAAACAAACAATTGATTCAATCGAATCATCAGTCAATGCGCGTATATATATTCAATACTCATCATAGCATACACCTATTCAAGTGCATACTATACTGTGTCAACATGGTATATTCTAGCATCATCATGCAATCCTACACTTGAACAAGTGCGTGTACAAATCATGGTTTACAATTCTGTAATCATTGTTAATATATGTTATAGATATATTAATCGTTATGTTATCAGGCACTCACCTGTCGAGTTAGAATACTTCTTTCTACGATACTCTAGCTTCTGGATCAATCGGAATACCTAAACAAGGTTTACAGCTATTAAAAACCTTGTAAAACAGATTCTGCCAGGGGCAGGGCACGCCCGTACCTTGCCAAGGCACGCCCGTGCTTGGCATGGCACGCCCCGGGTACGCCCCGTACCTGGGTCTTAGGTACACCCCGTGACTTCAGGGTACCCCCGGGCTCGCTAGGGTTAGGCACGCCCCGTACCCTTGGGAGGTACGTCCGTGCCTCCTAGGTACGCCCTAAGGTACGGTCTGTTCTTGAGAGGCACGCCCGTGCCCTTCAATATACAGCAGCAGGTTCGTGCAGAACCTGTTGTTTTCCCTTCTAAAATTACCAAAACTTCACCAGAGCTTTACCAATCGGTTTCTAATGTTCACACGTGAAATAACTCATCCAAAACAACTTCAAGGTACCATTTTTACACATCAAAACATCTAAAATCAGAATTTGGGAAAAAATCATCATTTTGACCCATTTGGTACTTTAATTCTCAAAATCCATTCAAACCTTCAATTTAATTACAGAATTTGATTCCTAAACACCTAGAAATCATTTAGAAACAGATTGGCAATCTTAGAAACACAGATTGTGATCAAAATCATTGAAACCCAATTTAGAACTTAAACTTGAAAATAAAGAACAAATAACTCACCACAAGAATGGAGAAGATCAAGGAATGATTTACAGCAGATTGAACTTGGATTATCACTTGAATTCAGTGGATATCATATTCCTTGGAAGATCTTTAATTGTTCTCTTCTTCAATGGCAAACACAAGAACACAAAGAACAATAAGTCAAACAAAACAATTGTCTGTGTTTTGTTGAAATGGTGAAGAGGTGGTCACGTGAGATGCCCACTTGTGGGTCATGCATATCCACAAGTGGGTATCTTGTTCCCTTTTTCAACTTACAACTTTACGCTCGAGTACCCGTTTTAACCAACGGGGATATTTTTGGAAACCTCGTTCTAAACCATTTAATAATTCATTATTATTATCTATTTTCAATAATATTTTTAATATTATCATTTCTTTATTATTTTCCTTTATTTTTTCCCATTTAATTAAATATATATATTTAATCTCTTTTATTCAATATTTAATTAGAAATTCTAGACGTACCAGATTCAAACACGACTCTGCCCATTATGAGGTTGTTACAAATCTACCCCCCTTAAAAAGATTCCGTCCTCGAAATCTACTTTAAGTGAACAGATGGGGATAGCGGGCCCTCATATCCTCCTCAGTCTCCCATGTCATGTTAGACCCGAGGTTGTGCTTCCACTTGACCAAGACCAGCTGAATAGTCTTCTTTCTCAGCCGCTTAGTCTTCGTGTTCAAAATCTCGATGAGTTCTTCCACAAGCCGTGTAGAAGAATCAACTTTCAGATCATGCAAAGGTTGAATTTGATCTTCATCCACCTTGCACTTACGAAGATAGCAGACATTGAAGGTATTGTGAATACCTGATAGCTCTGGAGGTAACTCCAAAGATACTGTCTGCTCGTTGACTTTCTGAATAATTCTGAAAGGACCAATATATCTTGGACTCAGCTTTCCCTTCTTGCCGAATCTGATAACACCCTTCCAGGGAGAAACCTTCAAGAATACCCGATCACCAATTTCAAAGGTAACCGGCCTGCGTTTAGGATCAGCATACATCTTTTGCCTGTCTTTGGCTGCCTTAAGCTTCTCACATGCAAGCTTAAATTTATCTGCTGTAATCTGGACCAGATCAGGTCCAGCATACTGCTTCTCCCCTGGTTCAAGCCAACAGGTAGGTGTGCGACAACGCCTACCATAAAGCATCTCATACGGTGGCATACCGATACTTGAAAGATATGAGTTGTTATAAGCAAAATCAATCAAGGGCAAATGAGAATCCCACGAGCCACCGTATTCAAGTAACAATTTCATTTATATAGATCTGAGCAAGTCTGGGCATAGAAGAAGATTCATTCACAGCTAGAAAGTGTGCACACTTGGTGAGTCTATCAACAATCACCCAGATCATGTCATGCCCTTTAGAAGTCCTGGGCAATTTAGTAACAAAATCCATGGTGATGTTGTCCCATTTCCATTTAGCAATTGGTAATTGTTGCAAATTACCATAGGGTCGTTGGTGCTCAGTCTTCACATGTACACAGATCTGACATTTCTCCACATAAGAGGCAATGTCACGTGTCAGAGTAGGCCACCAATAAAGTGCCTTAAGGTTATGGTACATCTTCGTGCACCCAGGATGAACAGATAGACGAGAACTGTGCGCCTCCTTCAAGATAAGATCACGGTTCCCTCCGATGCTAGGTACCCAGATTCGGGACCTGTATGTCTTCAATCCCCTGCTGTCATCTTGTAGCTGCTCCTTCAATTTAACCATAACTTCCGCCTTTAGATTAGCTTCTAATAAGGCTTCCTCCTGAGCCTCCTTTAAACGAGTGATAAGATCAGAAACAATAGTAATTTTCATGAATTTAACGGTTTCTGAGGAGCCCTTTCGGCTTAAAGCATCAGCCACCACGTTAGCCTTGCCCGGGTGGTATTTGATTTCACAATCATAATCATTAATTAACTCGATCCACCTGCGTTGCCTCATATTGAGCTCCTTCTGTGTAGAAACATACTGGAGACTCTTATGATCAGTGAATACCATACATTTGGTGCCATACAAGTAGTGGCGCCATAGTTTCAGAGCAAAGACAACAGCTGCCAACTCCAGATCATGAGTCGGATAGCTTTTCTCATGTGGCTTCAGTTGGCGGGAAGCATAAGATATAACCTTGTCCTTCTGCATAAGGACACTTCCCAAACCTGCGTAAGAAGCATCACAGTAAACAATAAAATCTTCTGACCCATCAGGCAGAGTCAGAATTGGAGCTTGACATAAGAGTTGTTTGAATGTCTGGAATGCATTATCCTGTTCATCGGACCACGAATAGGGAACATCCTTTCGTGTAAGTTTCGTCAAAGGGCCTGCGATCTTAGAAAAATTCTGAATGAATCGCCGATAGTACCCGGCAAGTCCTAAGAAGCTACGAATCTCATATGGGGTTTTGGGAATTCCCCAATTCATCACTGCCTCAACCTTGGCTGGATCAACCATTACACCATCCTTGCTTATCACATGCCCAAGGAAGTGTATCTTTTCGAGCCAGAACTCGCATTTAGAAAATTTAGCATATAATTGTTCTCGCATCAACGTGTCAAGAACTATGCGAAGATGTGTCTCGTGTTCTGCTTCAGATCTGGAATAGATAAGAATACAATCAATGAGTACAATGACAAATTTGTCAAGAAAGGCACGACAGACACGGTTCATAAGATCCATAAATATGGCTGGAGCATTTGTCAATCCGAAAGGCATCACAAGAAACTCATAATGCCCATATCTCGTCCTGAAAGCCGTCTTTGGAATATCTTCATCGCGTACACGGACTTGATGATAACCAGAACGAAGATCTATCTTTGAAAAGCAAGTGGCACCCTTAAGTTGATCAAACAGATCATCAATACGAGGAAGAGGGTACTTGTTCTTTACAGTGCGCTTATTCAGCTCCCTGTAGTCAATGCACATCAGCATCGTCCCATCTTTCTTTTTAACAAACAAAACTGGAGCTCCCCAAGGCGAAGAGCTAGGACGAATGAAACCTCTATCAAGAAGTTTCTATATCTGTGTCATCATCTCGCGGACCTCAGATGGTGCAAGACGTTAAGGAGATCTTCTTATAGGCGTAGCACCTGATACAAGATCTATCTGATATTCAACATCTCTTACCGGGTTTGCCACCCGGTAATTCATCCGGGAAAACACCCGGGTATTCAAAAACTACCCGAATGTCATTTACAGCTTTCTTCACTATATGTGTATCAATAATATAAGCCAAATAGGACTCACATCCCTTGGCTACAAACTTGCGAGCTTTCATCAGAGAAATCAATGGAGTTTCAGAAGTTCTTCCTTCACCACGAGCCACAGCATATGACCCGTCAGAGAAAGGAATCTTAATAATCTTTTTCGAACAAATAATCTCAGCATTGTGTTTGCTGAGCCAATCCATCCCGATTACTACATCAAACCCAGCAATCGGCATAACCAGAAAAGAAACAAGGAAACTAGTCCCGTCAATATCAATCAGTGCAATAGGAACTCTATGAACAACAGAGACTATCCTACCACTAGCAACTTCAACACTTAAGGGATCAGTCAGTGTACAGATAGGCAATTGTAGTTTAGCACATAAGAATGCAGAGATGAACGAATATGTTGCTCCTGAATCAAATAAAACACAGGCAGGAGAATTATTAATAAGAAAGGTGCCAATGATAACATCACCTGCAGCCTTAGCCTTATCGGCTGTCATCTGGAATACCCTGCCTGGAGCAACATTCTTTCCCCGACCCGAGGAAGATCCACCAGCTCCTCCCGATCCGGTGTTGGAACTCGACCTACAATCAGCCGATCGGTGTCCCGGCTTGAAGCACTTGAAGCATACATTATCTTTATGTTTACAGCTTTCAGCTGTATGCCCCTTTTGACCACATTTAAGACACCTTGCAGTATTCTTGGTACAATGCCCAGTATGCCTAGATCGACACGAAGCACACCATAGATCATCAGACGGATTATACCTAGAACCCCCTTGTTGCTGCTGGTATTGCTGAGGCTGCCTCCGCCATGATCCTCCACCTGAAGCCTTCGACCCCGAAGACTGTTCAAACTTCCTTTTGGAAGTTCCCCCAACTTGTGTAGCATGATCGGTCTCATACCGGCGTGCAATATCGAATGCTCTATCCAGAGTAGTGGCAAACCGGACGGATGATCGATACTCCGGTGGCAAAGCAAGTGCAAAACGGTTAATCTTTGCTTCTTCGTCCGGTAAGGAACCCTGCACGAAACGAACCAATTCGGTATACCTGGTGATGAGTTCCTCAACAGATCGATTGCCTTTAGACAAGGCTCGGAACTCATTATCCACAGCTTCTACCGCCTGGGCTGAACAGTATTTAGCCCTCATAATCCTCAGAAAATCAGACCACGTCATAGAGTTGAGGACAACAGCCGGTGTAGAAGCTATCACCGTATCATACCAAGACACCGCTCTACCTCGCAGCATCTTTCGTGCATATGCCACCTTCTTGGATTCATCAGCCTCACATGTCTCGAAGGCCAATTCAGTATCGCGGATCCACCGCTCCGCGATCACCATATCCATATTACCTTCAAAGGTCGGTGGTGAACACATCATGAAGGCCTTTAATCCCATGGCCATCTTCTTTTCGGGAACACGCTCCTCAGAGGCTTTAAGACGAGCCTCCAAGTCGCGAATATACGCCTCCCGATCATCACTCCCAGACATAGTCAATCTCTAAGTTCTGTTAGATCATTAAAGTCAAACATACTTAGTATACTTTTCCATACTTGATTAATCATGTTAATCAATAAACAAATAATCAACAACTGTGTTAGTCATGTAAATCATATCAGTCTCTCTCACACCCCAACACCTCCCGAGGAACACTTTAAATAATGGTCGATAACCTGAATTTGAGACTGAATACTCTTTCAAGTAGCCAATTCACTCAAACTTAGGCTCTGATACCAGCTTGTAACACCGCCGTTTCGAGAACCAGATTTTTCTTTTTAAAACATTTATTTATCTTATTCATTTGAAAACACGCAGCGGAAATAGAAAACACGTGGCAAATATATTACAAACCAAAAGATGCCACATACAAGTTCGGTGTTACTGTTACCTATCCGGTCGACCATTACTAAATTCAAACAAACATTATATCAGAGTTATTACAGACAAAGTGTTCCTCCTATGAAAACAAACTACCGGCAGGGTCCCAAGCTCACTGAGGATCACCTGCACATGTAGGGTGTAGCATCTGTTAGCTCTAATAGCTAGTGAGTACTCAAATAGCATATGATTAACATAAATACATCACATATCATCAATCATGCTCAGATAATTCTATCCTAGCATCTCGCGATAAGTTGGCGTAGTCAGGAGGTAACATATCTTGCAGAGGAGCTAACCCGGCTCAATGCACCAAACTGGGGTACCAAACACATCAACCGCCCCGGTGGGGGAGCTATACAGCGTCCACCGTTGCGTTTTGGAATCCGCAGATTCCTCTGTTGTACAGCCGCAGCTATACCCGAAGAGGACAGCTTTGTCCTTAAGTAGAACAGTTTTGTTCTTGTAGGACAGCTTTGTCCAGGACAGCTTTGTCCATAGGATCCGGATCAACCACAAACAAACAATTGATTCAATCGAATCATCAGTCAATGCGTGCATATATATTCAATACTCATCATAGCATACACCTAATCAAGTGCATACTATACTGTGTCAACATGGTATATTCTAGCATCATCATGCAATCCTACATTTGAACAAGTGCGTGTACAAATCATGGTTTACAATTCTGTAATCATTGTTAATATATGTTATAGATATATTAATCGTTATGTTATCAGGCACTCACCTGTCGAGTTAGAATACTTCTCTCTACGATACTGTAGCTTCTGGATCAATCGGAATACCTAAACAAGGTTTACAGCTATTAAAAACCTTGTAAAACAGATTCTGCCAGGGGCAGGGCACGCCCATACCTTGCCAAGGCACGCCCGTGCCTGGCATGGCACGCCCCGGGTACGCCCCGTACCTGGGTCTCAGGTACATCCCGTGACTTCAGGGTACCCCCGGGCTCGCTAGGGTTAGGCACGCCCCGTACCCTTGGGAGGTACGTCCGTGCCTCCTAGGTACGCCCTAAGGTACGGTCTGTTCTTGAGAGGCACGCCCGTGCCCTTCAATATACAGCAGCAGGTTCGTGCAGAACCTGTTGTTTTCCCTTCTAAAATTACCAAAACTTCACCAGAGCTTTACCAATCGGTTTCTAATGTTCACACGTGAAATAACTCATCCAAAACAACTTCAAGGTACCATTTTTACACATCAAAACATCTAAAATCAGAATTTGGGAAAAAATCATCATTTTGACCCATTTGGTACTTTAATTCTCAAAATCCATTCAAACCTTCAATTTAATTACAGAATTTGATTCCTAAACACCTAGAAATCATTTAGAAACAGATTGGCAATCTTAGAAACACAGATTGTGATCAAAATCATTGAAACCCAATTTAGAACTTAAACTTGAAAATAAAGAACAAATAACTCACCACAAGAATGGAGAAGATCAAGGAATGATTTACAGCAGATTGAACTTGGATTATCACTTGAATTCAGTGGATATCATATTCCTTGGAAGATCTTTAATTGTTCTCTTCTTCAATGGCAAACACAAGAACACAAAGAACAATAAGTCAAACAAAACAATTGTCTGTGTTTTGTTGAAATGGTGAAGAGGTGGTCACGTGAGATGCCCACTTGTGGGTCATGCATATCCACAAGTGGGTATCTTGTTCCCTTTTTCAACTTACAACTTTACGCTCGAGTACCCGTTTTAACCAACGGGGATATTTTTGGAAACCTCGTTCTAAACCATTTAATAATTCATTATTATTATCTATTTTCAATAATATTTTTAATATTATCATTTCTTTATTATTTTCCTTTATTTTTTTCCCATTTTATCAAATATATATATTTAATCCCTTTTATTCAATATTTAATTAGAAATTCTAGACGTTCCAGATTCGAACACGACTAGGCCCATTCTGAGGTTGTTACACTTTGATGATGAATTGATGATCATGAGCTATTGTTTCATCATCTTAAACCTAAATTAATGAAAAACAAGAACATATTCATCATAAAGTGAGATCTTATCGTCTTCGTAGTAGTAATAGTAGTAGTAGTAGTAGTAGTAGTAGTAGTCTTCGTAGTAGTAGTAGTAGTAGTAGTAGTAGTAGTAGTCGTCGTCGTCGTAGTAGTAGTAGTAGTAGTAGCTCAGGTCTCGGGACTAACCCACTAACTTAACATCACTATTCAAAAAGAGTTAATTTCATAAATGGTCCTTTAACTAACCGCAGATTGCAAGTTTGGTCCTTTTTTTGAAAAAGTTGCAAACTTCATCCTTAAACTACCATTTTGTTGCATGGGTAGTCCTTTTTAATGACTTCCGTTAACTTGGTCCTTTAAATTAAGAGTATTTATGTCTTTTTACTATTTTTCTAATTATTAATTGGTTTTAAATATTTTTTTTAAATACATCTTTATTATCTGCACACATACTCGTCCACTTATCAAGCACACATTATATTACATATATTACCACCGCCAAACTCCACCGCCCCTATTACCACCGCTACCATCACCACCACCGCCTACCACAACCACTTACCACCACCACCACTAAGAACACATACACACACACACACACTCTCTCTCTAAAATTCCAACCACCAAGAAAACCACCATCACCGACCACCTCCACCTCTGCCATCACCACCGCCACATTGGCAGCGTCCTACTCCCTCTCTCTCTCTCTCTAAAATTCCAACCACCAAGAAAACCACCACCACCGACCACCTCCACCTCTGCCATCACCACCGCCACATTCACCGCTGCCATCGCCACCGACACCTTGTTAAACCACTGCCACCGCTACCATCACTACAAAATCAAAACCCACCACCAAAAAGGAAACCCCAAATGGTTAAAACACTCCCATTTTCGAAATCCATAAAACCCTAAATCGATGTTAGGTCGAAACACACACACATACTCGAAATCAGAAAACCCAAACTGTTAAAAAAGTGCCCAAAAACGAACCCCATAGAAACCCTAAAATTAAAACACAGACACAAACAAATGGTGGAGCACGATGGTGACGGCGATGATGGTGGTGATGAGACTCACAAACAAATGGTAGCGCCAATCGCCGGTTACGATAGCGGTGGTGGTCCTTCGCTGGTCATAGACTCATAGGTGGTGTACGATAGAAGTGCCGGTCTCCGGTTGAACTGTTGAAGTGATGCTCTGTCGCCAATGCTGGTATCGCCGGTTAAATTCTAGCAGACAATCTTCAAAGCCTCCCTTCGTTTGTTTAAATTCCAAATTGTAAACTATGAAGGAAGCTTTTTTGGTTTTTATGGGTTCTTGCTGTTCAAAAGAAACCAAATAAGAGAGAGAGAGAGAGAGAGAGAGAGACGAAGGGATTGAAACGAGGGAGGGAGGGAGGGAGGAAGGTTTTGCCGTTTTGGTGATATTAAATTTTAATATGTAATTGATAATTGATTATAATAGTAATATTTATAATAATATTAAGAAAAAATAAAAAAGAACAACAAGGGTATAATAGTCTTTTTATAAAAACTAACAGAGTTAATTAACAGAAATCGTTAAAAAGGACCATCCATGCAATAAAATGGTAGTTTAAGGATGAAGTTTGAAACTTTTTCAAAAAAAAGACCAAACTTGCAATTTGCGGTTAGTTAAAGGACCATTTATGAAATTAACTCATACAAAAAAACATGAGCATATTTCATTACATTTCGATGCACTTAACCCTTTAATAATACTACCTTCCATTCTTTTAAAAAATATATATATAAAAGCTTATCGTTGTTTTGCTTATTATGTGTGACGTGATAATCTTTATTAGATTATATACTAACGGGAGAGTTCAAACGAGAACTGTTTTGTACGAGACCTGCGAGAACCAATTTTGGCCGTTAATTTTGGATAATGGAATTCATGAATGAAGAGCGTGGAAGGATTGGGTGTGGCAGAGTACATGTAAGGAATTCATGAGTGGACAATCCAATTGAAGGAGGAGGAATTAGACGTTTAAAATTGATTCTCACGATTATCGTACGAAAAACAGTTCTTATTTGAACTTTTTGCCTATATACCGATAATTAACCAAGTAACCAAACAATAACTTAAACCCAACTCATCAATAATTGTGTACGGAATATTAATTATATCGAATATTATAAAACTCCTAAGTAGGAGGGACCCTACAGTCAGCAAAGAGAGTTGACTCCTTCCGGTTATTGTAACTAGGGTGTTACTCGGGTTTACTATCATTACTAAAATTTAGTGTTATATTATATAAACCTTTATTAGATGGCATAACTTCTGAAAATTCAAAAAAATAATAGCAAAAACTATTTTATAGCCTAGTAAACTTGACTTGAAGAATATTAACCCGTATTTAGATATTATTTTTGACCAAAAACATTTTAACTCGCCATCTAACTACTTGCTTTTTTCTTGTTCACATGTACGACAATATTTCAAGAAAATAACAATTGAAAATCTGTCCAAAAAACCTTGATACTCTTACTCTTATAAATGACTCATCTTTTTTTCCTCAAACTATTATTTGGAGAATAGAAAACAAATAACTATAAGTATAGTTACCAACAATATATTAAAAGCAAAGGTGGAAAGGGGTTTGGTATGGAAGTTGATATAATCCTCAACTTTGTATTTTATTTTAGTATAATTTTTTAACTTTTTTTAATGATTTAATTGCAAAGTTTTATTTACTTTAGAACATATATTGAGTAGATTTGTTTTTTTTAAAGGGTGGATAGTGACTGGGGGTGGCGGTGCCCTGTGATGTCGATAATAATGTGGTCTATATATGTAACGAATAGGGTAAAAACATGGATAAAATCATAAAATTGTCTTTTGACAACATTCGATAAGGAATAGAATTAAATTCAATCAACTCGGCTTAAGAATTAGACATTTATATTTTTCACCGGAAAAAGAATGTAATCAATCATAGGAAAAAAATTCATTTCTAAAAAAGTTTACCAAACACCATAATAGAATGGAACATGATTACAATTTCATTTTATTCATTCAAATTTTGCGAACTAAACGATACCTAGTCTTTTCAAATTCATCATATCCGGTGTGTTACATTTAGGTTACTAATTTTAAAAACAACAAATTTTATGTATAAAAAGGTGGTCATGTGAGTATGTATTGTGCGGTCTAATCTTTTACGACCTGCTTTTCTTCCTTTATTTATAAAACTATATATTATAAAAAAGTTTTAATTAGTTTATAGTTTACAATAATACTATTACTTATATTTGGTTTCATATTTAGTCTTGTTTAGCTATATTAAATTATTTGTTTCGTTTATCTATTTTCAGGTAGTGTTTAATATTCTTATTACTTTAAAGTTACCGTATCGACAATTATGTAAACTTAGAACTTATATAGTTATATACATACCACATATATATATATTCGAATAAAACACCTCAGAAATGCTAATGATTGGAAGTTTGTAAGTTTTAAATTAATGTATATGATCTAAAATAAATTTTATATTTTTCTTACATTAAATCCTCCTACCCACTAAATAATAACATATGGATCCTACTACTTTTATATCTTCTATTGATTTTAACAAATGTCTTAATCTGATGAGTAGAAGAATCAATATGAACAAAGGAGAATATGAACCTCTTGATTTAAATAAATATTTCTAATATGTTAATATAGTAATGTTTCAAAAAAGGAACCGTAACACATCTTTTTAAGTAAACATATATAAATCCTCTCTTAAGAGGTTGTGGGTTCAAGTTCTAGTGTGTATAATGAAGTAGATTTATGAGTAACAGTTTAAAATAACACTAAATCAATTACACAATACACGTGTGAAGATTTTAATACTAAGGTCCGCATATTTTTAGACGATTTAAATGGGAAATTCAAATTATGCTCTCAGGCCCTAGTTATTAATTTTTGTCTCACGTTTTTTAAATGGATAACTACTTGGACGATTTTCTGGGGATTGAATTGTCTAATTTATACGGTTTAGATTTATCATAGTTAAGATCTAACGGTTAGTGTTAAATAAAGCCTAACTCACCGTCGGTTAATATAGATATATAATTAGTAATTGTGTTTTATAAAAAAAAAACTTTTATTAAAATGTAAAATATAATCGAAAACTATCAATGTACAAACTAAGACAACTTTCCTTCAACTCATTTGCAAGTCGCATACTATGAATAACCCACAACGTCTAAACCTCTAACTACCTCTTGAAAAACAACCTTAAGACAACAACCTCACGAAGCTCGACTCCAAACCAACTGAACATCCGAAAACCTCTTAACAAATGTGTTTCATACTTTCGTATCATAATTATATTTCCTTTTATATCATAATCAAGCGTTATCAGTCGTATTCTCTTACCCATATAATTAAGAGTAAAACTTTTATATTAATAAAATCAAGAGTGGGTCCTACATGTCATACTCTCACGTTTACACTATAATATTATTGGTTATATTTAACCACGTCTCAATCATATATATTCAACTTTATAAATAATATGCGTCACCCATAATTAATTGGCCAATTTGTAAATGTGGTCAATGTCACAAGATTTGCAGCTCACCAATCCTTAGAGACGAATCTATTATGAACCCTACCACATCATTTTGACAGGAAACAAATCGATAAAACTATAAGGTAAACACCTAATCAATCAATTATGAATATATATATATATATATATATATATGGAAAAGTTTGTACGAGAACTGTTTTTCGTACGAGAACTACGAGAATCAATCTTAGCAGTTCAATTTCCCCTCCTTCAATTGGATTGTCCACCCATGAATACAATACATGCACCTTGCCACACTCAATCCTCTCACTCTCTTCATCCATGAATTCCACTTACCACTTGAATAACCAAGATTGATTCTCACAGTTCTCGTACGAAAAACAGTTATCGTTTGAACTCTCCCCTATATATATATATATATATATATATATATATATATATATATATATATATATATATATATTCAAATAAAAATGAATATTTAGGTGAGAATGAAAGACTTAATCATGGCCCTTCATTTGATTTGAGCAGATGATCTACATTTGGTGACGGTCATGAATTACAACGGGTAAATTGTGATGGTAATGAATTACAATTGGTGAATTGCGACCGTTGATCTAATATACCGACATCTAATGATTGACTAGGATTTGTTCTTTCATTCTCATCTAAATATATATTTTAACATTAACCTTTCCATATAATATATATATATAGGGGAAGGTTCAAATGAGAATGAGAGACTCAATCTCAGCAGTTTGTTTTGTAAGTAGAATTCATGGATGGAGAGCGTGGGGGGATAAAGTGTGGCAAGGTGCATGTGATGAATTCAATGGTGGGCGATAGAATTGATGGAGGGGGAATTGGACGGCTGAGATTGAGTCTCCCATTATCATTTAATTTCTCATTCTCATTTGAACCCCTCTCTCTCTCTCTATATATATATATATATAAAATTTTGAGACCGGTTTTCCTATAATATTTTGAAGAATTTTTTTTGTTTTTCTTGGGTTTCTTCAAGCAAAGTTTCGGTTTTGTATACATGTGCAAATAACATATGTTTTTTTTCAAAGGTGTACCTTTGCATATGTACATACACAACTCAAAATTAGTTGGATAAGGATCTCGGTAGCAGCGGAACCGGGGAAAGTATACAGAAAAGACAGTTCTTTTCTATTAAAGAAAGTTCTTTTCTATTATATTAGTATTAATATTAATTCATATTAGATTAGTCTTAGTTAGTGATCCCGGCTTAGTGAGTCCTTTCTTCCGTGATGAACTGTTGGCCACTTCGTTTCTTCCGTGAATCAATTTTCTATTTAAAATTAAACGTTTACGACTCAAGTAATGAACAATATGTATTCTTTATATATATTTCTCTTGTAAAAACTCATATACTAGTATTAATCGATTAACTACTAACAATTCCCAAATTTCATAATTCATAAATTGCACATGTAAATAAAATAACAATAATAACAAATCAAATAAAAAACATTTAATGTTATAATCAGACCGTGGTTTCCGCATAGATTTGGTTCATAATCAGACCATGTACGAACCAACATCGTCAAATCTATCTGTAAATAGATTTAATTTAAATTATCCTTTGAATAGTAAGGTTTATTCTAACGTCTTATCTTCATGCGATTGGTTGATTTATTTGTGATTTAACTTGAATTTACAAATGAAGCCTCGAGATAGGTTCGGTGGTTCACGTGTGCATTTGCAGAAGTGCACCTATCTGCACCTTTGATAGAAAAAACCAATATATGCACATGTGCACAAAACAGAAGTTGTGCTAGAAAAAAAAACCAGCAAAAATAAAAAAAATTCTTCGAAAAAATATAGCAAGATCAATCTAAAATTAAATAGCATAATTTTCTCGCTATTTTGGTATAATTTTCGTATTCTAAAACCTTAACGTTTGGTAAATATATTAGTTTAAAAATGTGGGGTAAATGTAATAATGTTCAAATTACCCCTCATTAGTTACCTTAAACATAAGATACGTTTGATTTAATTAAGGTTATCCATTACCAACAATTTAATCTAGATGTAACACCCTGAATTAAGATATCACGAGACGAAATTTTACCATTACTTGGAAGTTACAGCTGATATAAGTGCAGTGATGTTATATTAACTGTAAGAGAAGACATGTGTGATTGACTTGGTCAATGAGAGATATATTGAATGGCTAACTAGAAGAAGTTATCCGAACGATTGAGACGGTGATCGGACTGAATCAGAGAAAGTGATTATGGAATTTGATGTTACCTTGAAAGACGACGTGATGACAGATATGTTGATCTGTGAAGGAGTTAATGATGATAACATCTTGTATATGTGAATTGGAAGTATCTCTGACTTAGTAGATGAATCAAGATTTTCTTTGCCAGAACGTCTTGAAGAATGAAAAGGTTGAAACTTTTGAGATAGAGAAAGAGAGAAAGGGATTGCAATGGCCTAAACTCATGGAGTGACAACTTGTGGATCTTGTGTGTGAAGATGCCTTTGCTTGGATATGCCTATGCTTGGAGATTGCCTTTGCCAGGAAGTGCCTTTGCTAAAACTTTGGAGTTGAATTTTACTTGGATTTATGAAATTAATTGCCAATACTATATTGAGGAGTAATAACCTGAGGGTTGAGTACTGATGGTATACTATGTGAATAGAGATAGTATGTAATATGAGATATGACATATGGAGTGTAAATTGAAGTGGTATGCCGAAAACTTACTAGTGAGACGGTATTTGTTGAACAGATGAACTTGATTGAATATTTAATCAGATGATTTAAAGATATGATGATTCATATTTGATGACTTGTGATGGAAAGTGAAGATTTGTTTAAACTTATGAAGAGTTTACAAACGAAGATTGAAATGAGAGTTGGACGATGTAACAGAATTTTCCTGATGGATAATGGAGTGTGTGATTGAAACACGACGATTTGTGGAACTCATATCTATTATGCTTGTGAGGGTGAACTAATTTTTGACAGTGGAATCTCCGAATACCTTGTGTATAGTTGTGAGATTGTAATGATAATATTTCAACCTGTTGACTTGAAGTAAGTAATAAAGTATATGTGAATACTTTGGCATGGCAGATGATAAATGATTGAAAGTTATTGGGATTTATGACTGAATTAGACATAAAATTCAGGAAATGCTTGAAGACGAGATTTATGAACTAACCGTTGGTATGAAATGCGTTCAGAAGGATAAGCTGTAAGGCTTGTGTGGATATAGAGTGACAATTGAAAGTGCGATGGAGTTTATCTGGTTAGACTTTCGGAAGAAGACATGAAAAGTTGGCATCGTGATTGATGTGTGTGCAGTGAGATTCCAAGAACGGAATCCTTTTAAGGAGGGAGGATTTGTAACATCCTGATTTTGGGCCTAATTGTTATGTAGGCCAAGGTATGTTTAAACACGTGATTAGTATTTAATTATATGTTTAATTATTTACTAATGGATTTAATTGAATTAATTGTTAAGTTAATTAATTAAAGATAGATATTTACGGATATATATATATATGGATTTAAATATATATATATATATATATATATATATGTATGTTTGTGAATAAGCATGCATGTATGTGAGTATGTTATCTAAGCATGTGTGTGCATGACACACCTCATGCTTAGTTTGAAGTGCAAGTGTATACGTGTATATATATTCATGTGAAGTTCTACATACTCTTTGTTCAAATTTCAAAGTGTGAAGTGTGTGTTAGCAAAACCATCTTTGAAGAAAGCTAGAAGTTGAACACTTGAATTTGTAGAATTGAAGATTGTTGATTGTTAAATCAAAACAAAGGTAAGATGATGTTTATATCATGCTTAGTATTGATTTGGTATACTTTTCTGATGATATACATGGTTATATGGTGAATCACCATGGATGGATATGAAGAAAACCTTGTTTGGTGGGTTTTGTTAGATTTTATGGTTTTGATGTTTAAACATGTTCTTGATGTTTTTTTGACATGCTAAATGATGTTTATAAGTGTTTGAATATATTAGAAATTGATTTCCAGAGTTATATATAAACTGCATATTGTGGCTATGAAGTTTTTGATGGTTATACGAGGAAGAAGAAGATGGAATAATATGGAAATCGGGACGTCGCTGCGCGACGCCTATATGTCGCGGCGCGACGCCTATATGTCGCGGCGCGACGCCTATATGTCGCGGCGCGACCGGGTGTTTCGAGTTCAAAGGTTCCGTTCGAAGAAAGGTGACTTCGCATTCGAAGGTTGTCCGCTCGAAGGCTTGTCGCGGCGCGACGGGTTCAGGGTCACGGCGCAACGCGTTGGTTCCGAATTCGAAGTGCCGCTCGAAGTGTGTTGCATGCGAAGTGGGTGCTCGAAAAGGCATCGCGGCGCAACGTGGAGTGGTCGCGGCGTGACGCGTCGGGATTTGTCCATAAGCTTTTAATTGTTAAATCTTTTGGATTGCAGGGTTATGTGTTTGGGTGTTTCTAACTTTTGTGCATAAGTTGGATTGTATATAAATATATGTTTTGATATATATTTATAAACTGGTTACTGATTTCGGTTTATTCTGATCTCAGGAACGGACAAGGCTCAGTAATATTAGACCACTGAGTGGGAGTTCGAGAACTCGAGGTGAGTGGATGTTTACTCACGGGTGTTATTAGTTGTAACTGGCTTGGGTTGCAAATGTTATCGAATTAATACATAGATAGACTGTTGTCTATTAATTGATTAACTGTGATATGTTAATTGATTGTTGATCCTATTGTGAAGTCAGCTATCGGCTGGGCATATTGGGTTGGGTTTGTTTGCTATCGGCTAATCAGTATTGTGGTCTTTTGATGCATATGTTGCAACTTAAGATAATACTGTGTGAGAATAACAAATAGACTATCGGTAAACCTTTGCTTGGCCGGCATTAGTTGTAGGTTCCTGTAGAACCGCCGGTCTTCTCGTGAGGCATAGGGTGATTATGTGTTTACTATTGTGGATATCATGCGGTTATTTGCTAGTATACCTGTGGTATTTTACTTCCATTCACTTAGCTTTGTGCTAATCCCCCACCTCTCACTACTTTTACAGGTGGCTGGTGAGTTCTGCGGTTTAGTTGTGAGGGGGTGTAGCCTGGGGAATAATTGACGGGCACTCTGATTGGAATTGTGACGAGCCGTAGTTTTGTAATTTTGTGTTTTAAACTGATTGGTTTTGTTAAACAGTGGTTTAACTTCAGTTGTAAATACTTTTATGTTTTGGTAAACGCTTCCGCAGTGTAATTAAAAATTGAAAATTTTTGGGTTAAAAATACGGTGTTACAAATGGTTAGGAACCATATGGTACAAAACACTAAGTCACAAGCATAGGTCCGGACCACTAAAGCACAACGCAAGTAAGTTATACACATATGGTCACTAACTTGCAAGAAACAACACATAGCATATCACGTCTCCAAAACTTGTAAAACATATACTTAAGCATATCTTATTATCATAAACATGATAATAAACAATAACAAATCACATTGATGCCACATACTTGTAAAACATAAAGCACAAGAAACATTTGATGACTTATAAGTTTGTAAACCATTTATGTATCTGTAGGGTACAACTCGCCTGATTTAAGTGACGAGCATCACTTCCAATCCAAATCAAAGTTATATCACTTGTACAAGAGTCCTATGATCACAATCATAATGTTAACTTAGTTAAGTTAACCAAAACTGAGGTTTTACAAGAGCATAGACTCAAAACCAAGCTTAAACACTCATTTCTCGTCTTTAAGACTCCAATTTAACTTCCTATAACCACTAGAATCAATCCTCAATCCAATACAAGGTCAAATGGGGTCAAAACAGTCAATTTAGAGGTTTCAGGGTGTCTCGCGCCGCGAAGCAGGGTAGTTCGTGCCGGGAGAAAATCCCTGGAAAAGTGACCTTCGCCAAACTGAGGCCTCGCGCCGCGAGCATGCGTATATAGTAACCGTGCTGTTTGTTTTGAACACAAATCCAACCAAAATCCAATTCTTTCCAAATCAATCTTACTTACAACATACCAAAGACTCAAATACACTTCAAGACACCATAACATCAACATTTATCACCATTTTGATAAACCGAACCCTAATTTCACCATCTTTCCCCATTTTGACTCATTTACTAACAATAACCACATTTTTCAACCATAAATCACCAAAACAACATGTATAACTAAAATTAAACTCAAATACAAGTTAGAACTTACTTGATTTACATCAAACTTGTGTAGTTAACTTTCTATGCTCAAATCAAACCCAAGGATGAAGAAGATGAAGTCCAAACACCAAATTTCTTGAATTTAATCACATAAACTATCAATCTCCCTTGATTTTTCCTTCTTCTCCTTGCATGACTCTCTAGAACTCTCTCTTTCTCTCTTTCCACGATTTTCACCAGCCAAGAATGGGGCTTTGACCCCCATTTGACTCATATATCACTTTACACACACATGTTACACTTCTAATCCCTCATGTATTATCCATCTTTCATTTGCTTACCAATTTCTATAGTATTACACACATACACAATATGTAACAATTAAATATTAACAAAACACATGATTTTACTAAATTCTCAATTAAACTTGCACTTTTATATATTTTCTAATTTTACAAAATTACGGATATTACACTAAACCCTCTATCTTGTTGATCAATTGTTATAACTGATTATCGTAGTTTTGTATAAAAAACAATTCTTATTTAAACATTCCCATATATATATATATGTGTGTGTGTGTGTGTGTGTGGAGAGAGGTTTAATTTAGAACCTAAATATTTATGAGAATGGGAAACCAATTCTAGACCATTGATTAAATAAATCTAACGATTGAGATTGAAAAAAACAGATAGCGCATCAATTTTAACTATTAAGGGTAGATCCCTAATTGCAAATTGAAAATTTCAAATGTCGACGCCTTTATTGTTGTTCCATCCATAGTTATGAAAATCTCGATCTTGATCGTAGAATCGTACGATCCTACGATCCCACCATTTAAAAACGCGCCGAATCATACTTAGGATCGTAAATAGGTAGGATCATACTCAGGATCGTAAGATCGTAGGATCGTATAGCGATCTTACGATCCCACGATCCCAATTTTTTTTGTTTTTTTATATTTTTTAATTATTACTATTATTTTACATTTTTATTTTTTTACATTTTTTGGTTATTACTATTATTTTATTTTATTATTTTTAAATTTCTAAGTGGTCAACCTTGTGTTAAAAACAATTGTTTGCAATTTTCTACTTTATACACGTCACTTTTTTCATTTTTTTTTGTTATAAAAGATAAAGGTTTACGAGAATAAGATTTTTTATGATATAAAGAATTAATGTTGTGCACAATATGCTCTAGATTTATTGACTGTGTTTAATAGTCACATTTTAAAATTTATCTATGCTTTTAAAATTTAAAATTTGGACGATTTAATTTTTGTTATTTTATTTAATGTTTCATTCTCTCATAAAATTATTATAGAATTAGTTTTTGGTAAAAATTATAGCATATAAAAAACCTAAAAAAACTTTAGTGACTTGTGGTAGGATCTTAAGATCCCGATCTCGATCTTATGATCCGATCTTGCCAAGACGAAAACGATCCTAAGTAAGATCTCGATCTTGATAACCTTGGACTTCCATCGGCACACTTTCTTTCCTTTTTATTTTAATTTTGTTTACTTTTTAAACCAAATGATCTTTCACCACGTTTTTATAACTAAAATATTTTAAAAATTAACAAGTATTAATTCAAATAAATTACACCATATTAATAAAGATTTTTTTCTATTTAATTATAGACCAAATTCATTGTGTTTTGAAATGATTTCTTTAACTTTTCTTAATTTTTAAATATAAGTTCACATCTAAAACAATCTTAAATCAATATCTTACTCCTTTATAATATATTTACAAACTAAAAAAATCTTAATTTTAAGTAACTTGAATGTATTAAAATACCTCCTCTTAACCATTTCATTCTCTCTCCTAATTTACTTTAACTTTTAAAATACCCCTTTTAACCATTCAATTCTCTCTCCTAATTTACTTTAACTTTTTATTTATTTAAAATATCTCTATAACACTAACATAATTATCTACTCACATTAACATAATTTTTAAAATCTTATTAACTCCTCCATCCTTATTT
Organism: Dittrichia graveolens; assembly: GCA_038502395.1. Classification (NCBI taxonomy): domain Eukaryota; kingdom Viridiplantae; phylum Streptophyta; class Magnoliopsida; order Asterales; family Asteraceae; genus Dittrichia; species Dittrichia graveolens. Next base: position 21,905,508 of record JARJIL010000004.1, read on the forward strand.
TATAAATATAAATCTTTTTCTTATTTTAATATCTTTTAGAAATTATTTTTAAAATTAATAAAATAGTTGATACAAATAAAAAAAATAAAGAACTGACATTATACAATATTTTTTGTGACATTGAAATGCGCGAATAACATATTATTACATTTTTAAAAGTGATATGAGGTAAAATAGAAACTATTTATCATCGCAACATTGCGCATGTAACTTGCTAGTTTAAATTAAACTAGCATCATACCCGCGCAATGTTGCGACGGCAAATAATTTTTGGTTTACAATATGTCGCTTTCAAGAATGCAATGATATGTTATTCGCGTGATTCAATATCACGAAAAAGTTTTCTACAACAACATGTTCATTTTTTTTTTTCAAAATTTCTTTTATTTACTTCTAACAATTTTATTAATTTTAAAAATAAATTCTAAAAGACAATAAAATAAGAAAAAATATTTATATTGATGAAATAAAGAGAAGAGTTAATAAGATTTTAAAAATTATGTTGATGTGGATGAATACTTGGGTTAGTATGAGAGAATATCTTTTGAATGGATGAGATTAATTTAGATTAAATGAAGGGTCAAGATTTTATATTGATTGAATTTTAAGAAGTTTTAAAATTTAAAAGAAGAGAGAATGTTAAATGATTTATATGTAGTATAGATTAGATTTAGTGAATGATACAATTCCATATTTAAACCACTAAAACATCAAAAAGACAAAATCAAATGCTTAAAATGCGACTACAACAAAACTTGAAGATTTGGTTGTGTCGTGACAAAACGGATGATATGCCTGTGGCTACATCTAGAGACGGAGGCGGTCTTGACAAACCAACAAATTCCGGTGGAGTTTACACAAATTCCGATGGAGTTGCAATTGTGTACGTACTTGAAAATATCGAGATCCAGTGGTGGTAAACAAAAAGATCAAGTTTCCAGCGAGAGATGTGAAGCTATTCTAAGAACCAGAGGTAGAAATGAGCTATACACAAGCACGGAGGTCTACTTTACCAGATCTGGCGTCACATGGAGGGTGGTCTGCAAAAATGGCGTTGCATGAAGGAAGAAATGGCGAAGCAGGGACCATTGATAGCTGGCATAATTAAGGTTTACTTTACGAGATCCGGGAACGGCGTTGTATGGTGGCGGTGGTTGCGAGAGCGATTGTGAGACAGTGTGAGGGTGACGGTGGAAGCGAGGGTGGTTGTGAGGGTTGCGAGGGTAGAGGGTGGTGGCAGTCTCAATTTACCGGTAGCAAATCATAGCCATCAATTAGATGTTATTGTGAGAATAAATATTTAATTGAGAATAGGAGAACAAATCGTAGTCATCATTTAGATGTTGATCTATTAGATTTAACGATTGTGATTCACATGTTGCAATTCATGGTTTAATAATAATAAAACAAAGGTTCAAATTTAAACCATTCGATCAAATCAAATGAAGGGTCATTATTAATCTCTCATTCTCACCTAAATATCAATTCTTATTTGAACCTCTTACTATATATATATATATATATATGTGTGTGTGTGTATATAAATGAAATATATGAATTTAAATAAGTGATTATTAGGTATTAGGTATACTTAATATATATGAACTGTAACACCGCCGTTTCGAAAACCAGATTTTTCTTTTTAAAACATTAACTTATCATTTTTCATTTAAAATCACGCAGCGGAAATAGAAAACACGTGGCAAATATATTACAAAAAAAAAGTTGCCACATACAAGTTTGGTGTTACTGTTACTTATCCGGTCGACCATCATTAGTTACAAACAACATAATATCAGAGTTATTACAAACACAGTGTTCCTCCTAAGAAATCAACTACCCGCAGGGTCCCGAGCTCACTAAGGATCACCTGCACATGTAGGGTGTAGCATCTGTTAGCTATAAAAGCTAGTGAGTACTCAAATAGCATGCGATCAACATAAATCATCACATATCATCAATCATGCTCAGATAGTTCTATCCTATCATCTCGCGATGAGCTGGCGTAGTCAGGAGGTAACATATCTTACAGGGGAGCTAACCCGGCTCAATGCACCAAACTGGGGTACCAGACACATCAACCGCGCCGGTGGGGGAGCTATACAGCGTCCACCGTTGCGTTTTGGAATCAACCGATTCCTCTGTTGTACAGCCGTAGCTATACCCGAAAAGGACAAACCTTTTTCCGGGGCAAACCTTGCCCAATAAGTAGGACAACATGGTCCGGAGCAAACCTTGCCCAATAGATCCGTACCGATCACAAACAGATAATATGATTCAATCGAATCATCAACCAATCAATCAATGCGCGCACATATTCAATTATCATCATAGCATACACCTAATCAAGTGCATACTACATTGTGTCAACATGGTATATTCTAGCATCATCATGCAATCCTACACTTAAACAAGTGCGTGTACAAATCATGGTATACAATTCCGTAATCATTGTTAACATATGTTATAGATATATTAATCGTTATGTTATCAGGCACTCACCTGTCGAGCTAGAATACTTTACTATTCGATACTGAAGCTTCTGAATCAACTGGAAAACCTAAACAAGGTTTACAGCTATTAAAACCTTGTAAAACAGATTCTGCCAGGGGCAGGACACGCCCGTACCTTTCCAAGGCACGCCCGTGCCTGGCGTGGCACGCCCTGGGTACGCCCCGTACCTGGGTCTCAGGTACACCCCGTGACTTCAGGGTACCCCCGGGCTCGCTAGGGTTAGGCACGCCCCGTACCTGTGGGAGGTACGGTCGTGCCTCCCAGGTACACCCTGAGGTACGGTCTGTTCTTGAGAGGCACGCCCATGCCCTTCAATGTACAGCAGCAAGTTCGTGCATAACCTGCTGTTTTCCATTCTAAAATTACCAAAACTTCACCAGAACTTTACCAATCAGTTTCTATGGTTCATATGTGAAATAACACATCTAAAACAACTCAAAGGTACCATTTTTACACATTAAAACATCCAAATTCAGAACTTGGGACCAAAATCATCATTTTGACCCATTAGCCACTTTAATTCTCAAAATCAATCCAAACCTTCAATTTAATTACAGAATTTGATTCCTATTAGCTTAGAAACCACTTAGAAACAGATTGGCAATCTTAGAAACACAGATTGGGATCAAAATCATTGAAACCCAATTTAGAACCTAAACTTGAAAATGAAGAACAAGACTTACTTGAACAAGGAGATGAGAAAGGATTATCAGCAGATTGGGGTCTTGAATCAGCACTTGAATTTAACAAATATCAAATTGCTTGAGTGATCTTGTGAATTCTCCTTCAATTTAGCAAGAAAGCAAAGTCAAGAGAGAAAGAAGAGAATTGCTTAATCTGTGTTTGTTGCAAGGGGGTGGCTCATGTGAGTCAAGAGGTGCCTACTTGTGGGTTGAGAATATCCACAAGTGGTATCTTGTTCCCCTTTCCAACTTACAACTTAACGCACGAGTACACGTTTTAACTAACGGGGATATTATTGGAAACCTCGTTCTAAATCATTCAATAATTTATTATTCTTATCTATTTATCATAATATTTTAATATTATCATTTCTTTATTATTTTCTTATATTTTTCCCAAATAATCAATTATATACATATAATTCCTTTTATTCCATATTTAATAAGAATTTTAGACGTACCAGATTTGAACACGACTAGGCCCATTTTGAGGTTGTTACATGAACACCTACCATATCAAATTACGATCATTTGATCAATATAGAGAAAAGGTTGTGTGCACTTCAATGTTTTTACACTTATAAATATTTATATAAGTAAATAATGAAATGACTAAAATGTCTATTTTAGTTGTTTAAGTGTATAAAAACACCTAAGATAGGTATCGCTAAAAACATGTTTTATTTTTCTATCATTAAATCTATGACAAAAGGGACTACGTGTAATTTCACATGTTACCATTTCCTGCAAAAAGTAATAGCATACGAAACACATTGATAGACTATTTTATTTTACTTAGAACTAGAATTGATTAATGCTATGAAGTAGGTACATAATTATAATTTGTAAAGTCAATACTTGCATAATGCGTATATATATATATATATATATATATATATATATATATATATATATATATATATATATATATATATATGTAAAAGTTCAAACGAAAACTGTTTTTCATACAAGAATCGGGAGAACTAATCTTAGCCATCTAATTCCCCCTCCCACACTCAATCCCCCACGCTTTTCAAACAAGAACTGTTTTCAAGGGTAAGTGGAATTCATGGATGAAGAGTGTAGGGAGATTGGGTGTGGCAAGGTGCATGTAAGGAATTCATGTGTGGGCAATCCAATTGAAGGAGGGGGAATTAGACGGCTAAGATTGGTTCTCGTACGAAAAACAGTTCTCGTTTGAAACGATAACTGCTTTTCGTACAAGAACTGCGAGAATCAATCTTGATGAGATAATGGTGGCCTAAGACGGAGGTGGTAGATAAAGAGAATGAGATAGAAAGTTATTGGGAAAACGAATTTAGGGTGGGGTGGGGTGACTTTGTTTCCAAATTAAAGGGTTGCAAAATAATTGAAAATAAATAAAATAATAAAAATCAAAAGGTGTCCTATTAACTTATAATTTCAAGTCACATTATACACAATCTTTTTATTCAGAGACTTTGTTATATTAATATCAAAAAAATTAATCTTAATATATTAATTTCAACATAACTTAATTATTTACATATAATATTAAAATACGATTACTCTATTACATTTTGATGCACGTAACATTTTATTTATGTAAGAAGATATTATCTATCTATTTATTCGGGTAGTTTTAAACGCATTGAATGCTTTTATACATACATATATATATATATATTATATTACTCCATTAATTAATACCGGCCGGTGATGGCCATACTTCAAACCCCAACCATTTATATCTTCTATATATATTCATACGAAGGAGAAAAACCTTCCAAATTAAAGAACTTTAAGAGTAACAAAAATGAAAAATATTCATGTTCTCTTAATACCTTATCCGGCACAAGGCCATGTTATTCCTCTTATGGAGGCCGCCCGGTGCTTCACTAGCAACGGTCTCAAGGTCACATTTGTGAACACAGACTTCATTCACAAACGGGTTATGTGTGCCTCTTCACAGATGAATATTGGCCCCAACGATTTGATGCAAATGGTTTCGATCCCAGATGGGATGGAACCATGTGACGACAGGAATGATCTTGGAAAGTTGACAGAGTCACTGTTCCGGGTCTCGCCTGGCAAACTAGAAGAGTTAATTCAAAGTATTAACGAAAAAGACGGTGACGAAATTACCTGCATCGTTGCAGATTTTTGCATGGGTTGGGTCTCAAGAGTTGCAAAGAAGTTGGGTATTAGACAGGCAACCTTTTGCCCCAGTTCAGCTGCAGTTTTGGCCTTGACCATGAGCGTTCAAAAGCTGATGGATAATGAAGTGATAGATAGCAATGGTGAGATGAGTTCAAATTAAGTTTTTACTTAATTACTTACATAACTGAACTTATATATTTGAACTTATGCAATGAACCTTTATATCTCTTTCAGGTGTACCTTTGAAGGATCAAATGGTTCAGCTCTCAACATCCATGCCATTAATGAACCCTTCAAATTTCGTATGGGCATGTGTAGGCGACTCGGTCACAAACAAAATTATCTTTGATTACTTAATTCTTAGTGGTAAGGAAGCCGCTGAAGCCGCAGACAAAATAATCTGCAACTCAACCATTGAGCTGGAACCCGGGGTGTTCAACCTGTTTCCAAAGATGTTGCCAATAGGTCCACTTTTGGCAACCAACAGATCCAAAAAACAAGCAGGCCATTTCTGGAAAGAAGACTTCACGTGTCTGGCTTGGCTCGATCAACAGCCGGTTGGCTCTGTCATCTACGTGGCGTTTGGGAGCTTCACAATCTTTAACCAGCCTCAGTTTGAAGAGCTGGCGCTTGGGCTCGAACTCACTAACAAGCCATTCTTGTGGGTTGTACGACCAGGTACAAATGGTAGTAACGAGTATGACTACCCGAGTGGATACATAGACAGAGTAGGCAGTCGTGGAAAGATGGTTAGCTGGGCACCTCAGCAGGAGGTCTTAAACCATCCATCAGTTGGTTGCTTCATGAGTCATTGCGGTTGGAATTCTACCATGGAAGGAGTCAGCAATGGCATCCCTTTCTTGTGCTGGCCGTATTTTGCTGATCAGTTTTTCAACACAACTTACATATGTGATAGCTGGAAAACGGGATTGGGTTTGAACAAAGATGATACGGGTATTGTCACACGAGAAGAAATCAAGAGTAAAGTAGAGCAGCTGCTCGACAACAACAACATAATCACAGAAAATGTGTTAAATTTGCAGGAAAAAGTGATGGAGTGTGTGCGAGAAGGAAATTCGTCCAACAAAAATCTCATTAATTTCGTAGATTGGATAAAGGAAGGAAATTAATGGTGATCCAGCGGCCTGTAAGAGACACCTGCAACTGATGATGATAATGGCAACCTTCCACTTCCAGTTAGCTCTTGAGTAAACCCAAAGTGATTCCGATCCATTGTTTTCATGTATGCTTTCAGTTCATTTCTCTTGTAACGCCCCCAAAAACCCCAAGCTTATTCAATCTCGTTTTGTATGTTAAAGATTTGTTTCTGATTAGTATTGATGTGTGAAATTATTTTGTTAAGTATGAACATTAATTTAGTCATACATATGTAATGGTCTAATGGATGTGATTAATTACTACTGATCAAACCATGTAATCTAAACATGTAATCGATGTGATTAGTGATCAAACCAAGTGTTAGAAAACTCTAATCTTTGGAATAACGTGATCGAGAGCAGAGGATGTCATGAGACCAATTATTATATGTACGAATCTGGAAGCTCCATCACTTGGTATCAAGTATAAACACAACGTGCTTTTTCAGTCGTGTTTGTGTAGGGATGGCAACGGGGTCGGGTGTAACAAGGATCGCTCTCCCCATTCTCATCCTTGTTTTCCACCCTGAGTCCCATCCTCGCCGGAGAATTGACTTGAATCCCCATCTCTGTCTCTATCGGGTATCGGGCATCCCGTGGGGAATCCGGGATTTTTCTTCGCCTACAAAATCGAGTTTTCTTAAGACGCTTATAATACGTTTATACTTGATTCTATAAAAAATATATTAGTTATTTCATCATATTAGTTTTTTCATTCTCTTTGTTTAATAAATAACATGAGACGATTATGTATGTACAAACAAAAAACACTCTTGTTGATATGTATATTAATGTAAGAAAGTTAAGTTGCATACAAATGCATATTTATATAAGAAATTTGACTTTAAAAATTATATATGTAAACATGTATATATATATGTGTGTGTGTGTGTGCGCGGGTTAGGGGTCGAGGATGGGTTCAGAGAACCCTTGGTTCTCCCCATCCCTGCCTCCATCCCCGTTTCTAAGTTCGGGGAATCCCCGTCCCCATCCCCATCCCCAGTCAACTCGGGGATTCCCCGGTCAAATCGGGGTCGGAGATTGGGTTCCCAATCGGATGCGGGGGTTTTTGTCGTCCCTATGTTTGTGCTAAATATTTCATATTTTTGTGTCGAGTCATTTTTAACCTAATTTAATTTTTTGTCATGTTTGGCTTGGATAGCTTAATTCGGGTCATGTTTGTATTTAATCTTCGAAGGCTTCAAAAACAAAATAGTACTGCTACTTGATCTCACCATGAAAATTATTGCGTGCTGATACAAACCAAATTGACATATTTATAAATGAGACTGAATACAACAATCGATGTGTTTTCGAGTCTCTCCTTGATCTACTTTCAAGAGGAACTCTACGTCTCTACTAAACCTTTTCTAAAACCAATTTTGTCCCCTTAATAAGATGCCTTCTAATTCCTATTTATACTACAATAATTAACTTGCTCCTAAGCTTATCTATAATGAAAATTCAATAGCTTCCATAATTAAAAGATATATAGAATAAGGATCATGCCATTACTTCCGCCCCAAAAAAATATATTGTCCTCCAAGTGTGGCTTTTTAACTTTACCTAAAGCAATTTCAGGATCCCAAACTTTTCTGGCCGAGACAAATAATAAGACCCATTTTCAGTCTCATATCAAGTCCGTATAATGCCACTTGAGGTTTGAAGTGAAAAATATTAGATCCATTCACAAACCCAACTAGAGCCTCTTTTCCACGACCTCTTTCATTTATACCCCTAAGCTCGCACCAAAGACTGCATCGGGCTTGCTTTCAGGCATCACATTATTTGCATCATCTTTCTTGAAAGGCATCTTGGTGTTTTAGCTAGGGGTGAGCAGCAAAAACCGAAACCGAACCAAAAACCAAAAAACACCGAACCAATGGTTTTGGTTTTCAAATGTTTTAAAAACCGAAAATTTCGGTTTTAGGTTTTAAAACCGAACAAATATGTAAAATTGTGGTTGCTTCCCTTCTCTACTTCCCTGTTTCCCCCAATTTTTTTAGGTTTTTCCCATTTACTTCACTTCTGCCGTTCCGCACATCATCGGCCTAACCCCTACAACTTCGTCGCTCTCCATTCGATGCCATTCACTAGCCCTTCGTCGAGTTTTGTGACCATCAAGACTAGCAGCAGCAACGCGTATGCTGATGCAGACCATTGTTCTCCCATTGTCGAGTGTTGTAACCATCGAGACTAGGAGCGGGTGCGCTTATGCTGATGAAGACCACCACCACCCATCAAGAATCACCGCCATCATGTATCAAGACAATAGTGGTAGCGCCCATTGAGAGTCACCACTACCACGGTAGCTACTGAAGACTACTATCACCCATTGACAAGTTTGTTTTCTTCTTCATCTTTAACATATACTTCACCAGTATCGATTTAGTTGTTATTTTGCTTCGATTTGCTTGTTATTCTGCTTCAGTTTAGTTGTTATTTTGATAAGGGTTTTAACGGTACTTCAAGTCTATTTGTGCTTTTGATTTGTTTAACAAGTGAAACAAAAAAATCTAAAAAACCGAACTTAAAACCAAAAACCGAATGGTTTTTTTGGTTTTGGTTTTTCAAAAACCGAAAATTTTGGTTTGATTTCGGCTTTACCACAAAACAGAACCGTGCACACCCCTAGTTCTGGCTTCAGAAGACACCAATTTAGACGTGTTCAAGGTTCAATAAGAATCTTATATGTAGCACATGAAGGTAGCATTGACGAAACAAGGGCAATTTTTGGTGGTTGGGTGAAGGCCGTAAGAAGCCTTAAAATCTCGTTATGTGTTTTTCCGCTTAAGATCTCATAGAGGATCATGTACAAGTTTCCCTAAACAGCCATTAGTTCTGGTTAGGTATTGCTTTCCAAATCAGCAAGATTGCTCATGGTTGATCGGATTGGTCTAAGATCAATCTCCAAACAATAACTTCGCTTTTTTCCTTGTTTTTCTTTTTTCCCTACTTAGAATCGTGGCTCTGGTGCCAGTTTGATATGATCCATATTGATAAATTAATAAAGTAGAGACATAACATACTTTCGAGAGGTAAAAAAAAGCTCATAAAACCCTTTTCTAAAACGAATTATTTCCCTGATTAAGATACCCTTTGAACCCAATTTATACTAAATAATTAACTTGGTAATTAAAAGATTTATAAAATAAGGATGGATCATACATACACATACATACTGACATACATACGTGCATGCTCACATACATACATTCATACATGCACGTACACATGCACGCACGCACAGATGTATATATGCATGTATTTTTATAACTAAATAAAAAATTATGTTAATTTTAATACTTGTAACGAGACTTTATATAAATTTGACACTTCTCTTGTGGTCTCGTTTTTGCCGGAGGTCTTTCTGTCTACATCTAATCTCCCCCGTCTCCTATTTTTTAGGGGATTCGTCATCGTTGTTGTTGATAAAATAAGGGTGATGGATCTTATCATGTGCTATGCCGCTATGGGTTGCAAATAGACAAGTAACGAAAACGATGAATGTGTACTTGCTATGGGTTGCGGATAGAGGAGCAGAACGGCACGTCATTAAAACACCACGTACACATTACGTGTGGGTAAGGGAGCCTTCATCACTTTACTTCACTCGATGAAGATATACATCATTGAGCTTGTCAATTATAATGCCATTTTTATCTCAATCTTCTTCCTATATGCAGAAACAAGTTCAGATTAATTACACACATATACATATATATATATATATAGGTAAAAGTTTAAACGAGAACTGGTTTTCGTACGAGAACTGTGATAACTGTTTTCAACGTCATCAACCACTCATTAATAGGGGTATCTTGGTAATTTATAGATTTACCTAACCGTAAATTACGTCCGGACGATCTATTATTAATTTGCGAGTCTTGATTTTCTCGAAATAACCCTCGTTAATATGCCATTAATGATCCACCAATGAGTCATTAATGAAGCATTAATGAGCCACCAAAAAATATTAGTCATTGAGTTTAATCAAGGGCTAAGATTGGTTCTTGTACGAAAAACAGTTTTCGTTTTAATCCTCCCATATTATATATATATATATATATATATACACACACACACACACACACTAGTTAAGCCTTTAGGCTGTGCTACACATAGCACAAGACGTTCTATGTGATTTTCTTTAGCATAGATGTGGAATTCAAAAACAACCGTAAAGGTTTGACATTAATTTTATAAAATTACTAATCCAATATTCTCTTTAACATTAACTACTAATGCGCGTGATAGACAAACTGGAAAGGTTATATGCAACACTTGGACGACTATCGGTCTATACCAGCAGATCATTTTTTTAGCTTTTGCGTTAATATACAAATAAGTTCTTGATCATGTGATATACCACAAGCCTTTTCTTTTGTTTGTAAACCTATAGAAACTCAAATTTTAAATAAGTCGATATCTATAAATAAGACCAAAACAATAAATTAATTATAGTGAGTATGTCGTCCAAATAACCTGTAGTGAAATATAATGTCAACAAATGAAACTATTATAGAAACAAACAAAAACGTAGCAAAAATAGCAATAGGTTTCTATAAACTTATTAAGTTTTTTTATTTCTATCTTACTCTAACAAACAAACAAAACAAATGAAATTTAGCAAATTTAAGAAAAAAAGAAATAGTCTAGACAAATTGACTATAACAAGCGTTTAATCGCCCTTGCTATTGCAAGGGATAAAATTAAAACAAACAGAATTATTATTATATAATTGTAAATTTTAATAAGAATTAATTCTAAATAAACATGTTTCTATTTAGTAAAGTAAATTTGGATAAAAAGTTGGTGATATAGTTTTCATCTAAAATATAAAAATGAATAACTACTTACATTAAAGTTTTAACAATGAAATATAGATATCAAAGTTTTTAATTCAATAGCATATAGATATATAAATAGGATTTACTCTGGAGATCAAGATATTTATATTAATGCAAAGCCAATAATTGAATAATCAAAATATCATGAGAAAAATAAATATCTCATGAGATGACATGATCTCGTGTGAAAATAAATATCATGATATAAAAACAAGATTACAAAATTACCACTTAATATCTCATGAGAATTTGATGTTTTAGTTGGCAAAATTGATAGATAGGGTAATGCTCCCATTAAATTTTATGTCAATATTGGAGAGAGAGAGAGAGAGAAATAACAATGTGTTAGTGGGTTATGGAGATGTAAAGGAAGTTAAAAAGGGAAAAATAAAAAGAGAATAGTTTGTTACTATTTAAAAAACATGTGGCAGCCAATGAAGGTATAGTACCTTTTTATTATATAAGTAGATATATATAGGGTGGGGTTCAAACAAGATTTGTTTTTCATACGAGAACTGTGAGAACCAATTTTGGTCATTCAAGTGGTAAGTGAAATTCATGGATGAAGAGCGTGAGGAGATTGATTGTGGCAAGGTGCATGTAAGAAATTCATGGGTGAACAATCCAATTGAAGAAGAGGGAATTGAACGGCTAAGATTGATTCTCGCAATTCTCGTACGAAAAGCAGTTCTCGTTTGAACATTTCTCTAAGATTATATATATAATTCAGTTATCAAGTTACCATAAGATCGAGTGTGAGATTCACAGGTGAAACTCAATGCTGTTTTGTTTAGACATTTAGTTGAGTATGCTTTGCCACCTCAGGTTAATTAATATTGGGTGTTCGAGGAGCTGATCGAATCTATCACTATGATCAAAATCTTTTTTTTCTTTTATTAAAAAATAAAAATAAAAATGTTTATGATTGTAGATGTAAAAGTGACATATATATATATATATAACTTGAAAATTCAATTGAGGGTGATATTATAGGTACACATCAACTTCATATTGACTTCCAAATCTATAATTTTTCCATTCTCTGTTTGTCTTTCTATAATTAGTTGATATTTTTTATCACTTGATGAAGATGGAAAGTGACATATATAACTTGAAAATTCAATTGTGGGTGATATTATAACTTGAATCCATTCTCTTTCAGTCTTTCTATAATTACTTGATATTTTTGATTGCATGTGGTCCTCTTCACTTCTGGCTCTACATATATGTTTGTGGTGGAATTTTACTTTTAGCTTGTAAGTTTGTTGTTATACTTAGCTGTGGAAATGGGTGGTAGCTCTCTCTATATATAGGAAGGAGAAGAGAGTTATTTTTAGTGCAAAAGATATAAAACTAGCTCTTTCTAAGACTCCAAGATTAACAAAAAATGAAGAATATTCATATTTTGTTAATACCTTACCCAGCACAAGGTCATGTGATTCCTCTTATGGAGGCCGCACGGTGCTTCACTAGCAATGGTCTCAAGGTCACGTTTGTAAACACAGAGTTCGTTCACAAACGGGTTATGAGTAGTGCCTCTTCAGAGATGGATGGTGGAAGTGATTTGATGCAAATGGTTTCGATCCCGGATGGGATGGAACCATGTGACGATAGGGATGATGTAGCAAAGCTGACAGAAACAATGTTCAGACTCATGCCCAGCAAACTAGAAGAGCTGATCAAAAGTATTAATGAAACAGATGATGAGAAAATTACTTGCATTGTTGCAGATTATTGCATGGGTTGGGTCTCAAGAGTTGCACAGAAGTTGGGTATTAGACAAGCAGCTTTTTGTCCCAGTTCAGCTGCAGTTCTGGCCTTGACCATGAGCATTCAGAAGCTGTTGGATATTGAAGTTATAGACAGCAATGGTTAGATAAGTTTAACTTTCTTACAAAACTACATATTTGGTCTTATGCAAGAACCTTTTCTTTTAGGAATACCTTTGAAGGATGAAATGGTCCAGCTCTCAACATCCATGCCATTCATGGACCCTGCAAAGTTTTTATGGGCATGCATAGGCGACTCAACCGCGACCAAGATCTTCTTTGGTATGTTTCTTGATGGTAAGGAAGCCGCAGAAGCCGCAGACAAAATAATTTGCAACTCAACCATTGTGCTGGAACCCGGGGCGTTCACCCTATTTCCAAAGATGTTGCCGATAGGTCCGCTTTTGGCTGCCAACAGATCCAAAAAACAAGCAGGCCATTTCTGGAAAGAAGACTTCACTTGCCTAAATTGGCTTGATCAACAGCCGGTCTGCTCGGTCATCTATGTGGCGTTTGGGAGCTTCACAATCTTTAACCAGGCTCAGTTTGAAGAGCTGGCGCTAGGTCTTGAACTCACCAACAAGCCATTCTTGTGGGTTGTAAGACCTGGTACAAGTGGCAGTACCGAGTATGTCTACCCAAGTGGATACATAGACAGAGTAGACAGTCGTGGAAAGATAGTCAGCTGGGCCCCTCAACAGGAGGTCCTAAACCATCCCTCTGTTGCTTGCTTCATGAGTCATTGCGGTTGGAATTCTATCATGGAAGGAGTCAGCAATAGCGTCCCTTTCTTGTGCTGGCCGTACTTTGCTGATCAGTATTTCAACACAACTTACATATGTGATATCTGGAAAACGGGTGTGGGTTTGAACAAAGATGATACGGGTATTGTCACACGAGGAGAAATAAAGAGTAAAGTGGAGTATCTGCTCAGCAACAAGATTGTTAAAGATAATGCCTTGAATTTGCAAGAAAAGGTGATGGACTGTCTGAAAGCTGGAAATTCCTCCAACAAAAATCTCCACAATTTTATTGACTGGGTAAAGGAAGGAAATGATAAGGCACAAGTTGAATAAAACTCCAAATAATAAAGCACAACCTTCTACTTAGGTGGTGGATAGTATACTTTCTGCTGTTTCCTTGTGTGTTGTCCTTTTTTCTTGTCATTTTAATGGAAGATATGTGCATTATTTCACTCTAGTATTTCTAAGTATTAAGGTTATAAATTCAACATATATCACTTAATTTTGGAAAGCTATATATTTGACATATGTGATCACATGATTGCCTGGTTGGGACATTATCTGTAATCGCAACAATACTCACAACTTCTTCAAATTCCACATCTTTCTGTTACATAAAGGTAGATATAGTAATACACACACATCCCTCAATTAATTAAAGAAGCAGTGATACAAGAAGACAGAGACAAGAACAACAGGACGGTTGATAAAAAATGAATAAAGATGATACAAACAAAGTAGTCCAGCTATGTGAATCCAAGAATTATGCAGTAGGACAAAACTAAGGTACAAGAGCCTAGCTAAAGAATGAGACTAGGTAAAACTAAGAAAACGATACGAACGAAGTAGGCCTGCTATAAGAATCTAAAAGGAGTTAGGAAGGACAAACGAGCTTAATTAGCTATAAATATGATGCTAGATATTAATATGAACAGATAATAAGATTAGAGAGGGGAAAGCCACATGCTTTACTTATACCTTATCCAGCGCAAGGTCATGTAATTCCGATGATGGAGCTTATGCAACGCCTAGTCGAGCATGGTGTCAAAGTGACATTTGTTAATACGGATTTCACTCACCACTTGGTCACCAATGCGTCACCCAAGGATGAGAAGATGAATGATTTAGTAAGTCTTGTATCACTTCCAGATGGCGTTGAATCTGCAGAAGACAGGAATGATTTGGGTAAGCTATCAGCTGCAATATTTCAAGTCATGCCTGCAAAGCTTGAAGAGCTTGTTAAAAATATTAATGGAAATGATGGGGATAAAGTTACTTGCATTGTTGCTGACCAGTGTATGGGTTGGGCCTTTGGAGTTGCAGAGAAGATGAAAATAAGAACCGCAGCCTTCTGGCCGGCAGCAGCTACAGTCTTGGCCTCGCTATTCAGTATCCCCAAGTTGCTAGAAGATGGAATCATAAACAACAAAGGTCAGCTTCACTTAGGAACCGGCCGCCCAACCATATTTAGGGCCCTGGAAAAAGATTTAAAAGGGTTTCTAAAGTAATTAAATTATAGTCGAATATGCAAGATTCCTGAAATATAAACCGTAAATGAAGAAGAAAAAACTTACAATTAGACGACTTTGAAATAAAAAGCTTTGGAGCGCCATTATTAATCTTGAGTCTTCAACTTGTAACTAATACTTAGGAAGAAAATAACTCAAGAATGTAAAAGATTAACTAAATTTTACTGTAATAATTATTCTTTTTTTCTTTGTCAACCTTTAAATTTCAGGGACTCCTATGAAGAAGCAGATGGTGCAACTATCACCAACCATGCCTGCTATAAACTCCACAGACTTTACGTGGGTTTGCATTGGCGACTTAAAGACACAAAACGATCTTTTTGACTTGATGGTAAAAGCCAATGAGTTTGCGAAACTGGCAGACTCCATAATTTGCAATTCGGCTTATCAGCTGGAGACTGCAACATTTACTTTATTTCCAGATATATTGCCAATAGGCCCGCTATTGGCAAGCAATAGACTCGCCAAGCAAAACGGCTACTTTTGGAAAGAGGACTCAACATGCCTTGCATGGCTTGATCAACAGCCACCAAAATCAGTCATCTATGTTGCGTTTGGCAGTTCTACGTTTTTGGACTGTAGACAGTTTCATGAACTGGCACTAGGACTTGAACTGACCAAAAGACCATTTCTATGGGTTGTGCGCCCTGGAATGAATGGGGATATGGACCACGATTACCTGATAGGATATATGAACAGAATATCCAATCGAGGCTCAACAGCAGGTTTTGAACCATCCTTCAGTGGCTTGCTTCATGAGCCACTGTGGTTGGAACTCTGTATTAGAGGGCATGAGCAGTGGCATACCAGTCATATGCTGGCCTTACTTTGCAGATCAATTATCAACCAGAAATACATTTCAGATATCTGGAAGACTGGACTGGAGCTAAGTAAAGATGAAAGTGGTGTCATCTCAAGAGAAGAAATCAAGAATAAAATTGAACAACTTCTGAAAGACGATGTATGTAAAGTTAGCACTATTGATCTTAAAGAAAAGCTCAGAGTTGCTGTCGGCAAAGAGGGCGACTCTGATAAGAACTTCAACAAGTTAATTGACTGGATACAAGATAAAGATAGTTGGTCCAAGGATCACTGTGATAATCCGCGGAGTTAATATGACACAAGCACTTATACAGTTACGATGCGTAAGCTTTGTAACCACTAAGGTAGTAAGGTGTCTGATGTGGGACTGGATACTGCAACTCAACCAGTGAGCTAGAAACTACAACTTTCATAGTATTTACTACAAGATGATGTCTATAGATAGAATGTATATTTTTGACAGTATCATTGTATTATGAAAAAAATATTACGAAACTATTGCGGTCTTAAACATATTTTTCAAACACACATTCCACATTTATACATACAAAGTGAATAAGAGATGTTTGTTAACAACAAAATCCTTCATTAAAGAAAAACGCAAATGTTCAATGGAGAGGTAAACACACTGGCACATGGAAAATTCCTTACAAAAAACTAAGTCAAAAAAGTATTCAACTATTATATATAGAAGAGTTGATGAATAAAAGTGAGTCGAGTAACAAAAAATAAAGAAAACCAAAATCGCAACAACTAAAACAACAGACTCGTTCAGCGACTTACAGATGAAACAAAGATCAGAACCAACGGGGAAATAAGATAAGCAACCTAATCGGCGACTAGTAAATGACACAAACTTGGTCAACAACTTTTTACTACAGTGATTGTCTGGTTACTGAGGCTGTCAAAGAAGGAGAAGTGGTGATCGGCGATGTTTTGTGATGGCGTCATGACGGGACACTTATCGTTTTCTATTTCTATTTCTATCTTTCTTTTTCACCGTTAGGGATTTAATTGTTTCTCATGAATTTGTAAAAAATAACCAGGAAAATTCACAAATACAATAGTTTAGTTAATATTTTTAACATCATAATTGTTTGGTTGGTTAACTGACTAAATACCAATGGTTTAGTCAAAAACAACCAATGCTATAAACGTTAACGGCTAAGAACGGTCGTCTTAACTCTTGCGACGGCCGACGGCGTACACCTTCTCTTTCCTTGTTATTTATTAATTAATAATTAATAATTAATTAGTTTATCGCGAAGAATTCATTTGTCACAATTTTACTTTTTGGCGTTTTCGATATCAACTCTCCGTCATCTTCAATTCGTCGAAGGCTTCTTTTTCTTTCTACCAAATCAACGGCGTCTCAATCGCATCCTTCTTCAATCTCATTTCCTTCCTATCATGAAATTAACCTTTCAGGTACGCCTCGACTTTTGATAAATGTTACACTCATAACAATTCTAGGGTTTCGTGTGTGCGCGCGATATGGTCTTGTAGAGTGATCTTTCGTTTAATATATACCCAATTGAATGACTGTTTATTTGTAATTTTCTTTTTACTGGAATCGCTTCTTTTTTTTATGCGAATCATGATCTTGCTTGTAATTTTGCATGTTCTTAGTTGTGCTGATCGAAGAAAGATAACTTATTGTTTTGGGAAATATATGCCTTTTATCTGAGGTCACTAATTTGATCAAAATTTGACGAGTCTGCTTCGATTTAATTATGAAAAGTTGCACGATTGATCCTTAGAGACTTGTTGATCGATGATTGTAGTCAATCATTTCACCTGATTCTGTAATCTGTGCTGCCTGTATAATTTGGAGCATCATTTTACGAGATAAAGATCATAAGTTGTATTGCATGAACAATTTGAATCTGTTGAATGGGGGAAGAAGTCAGGGATTTTTAATTTGTCACTTGTTTTGAGTGGCATTTGTTTCTTAGGACTACAGACTACTGGTGGTGATCATGTAGCCCTAGCTGGATCTTGTTTGTTTACTGAGTAATTGCTATTAAGCATGTTTCCATGTATGATGGATGTCCTTTATAACTTATGGACTTCAACTAAAATTGGATTGGTACAATTAAGCATGATTTTAGCTTATAAAATGGCTTTCACAGACAGATTTTTCACCAATGACATCTGTCTGTCCCAGGAAGATTCTGGCGTCAGTTTTTCTCACTTCTGAATTAACCTCACTAATGTTAAATATTATATGATCTTTGTGATAATTTGTATATAATCAAGTGTAAAATTGCTTGAAAATGTTGTTTAAGTTATTTCTAATATCTTACATCAAACCCTTTTGTGCTTGATCTTTATAGTGTTTCTATGCATTTGATTCCATCCTAAGATGATTTTCCTTTGTCTATTCGCATTTGCAGTGCCAGACCTATTGTTTGTAATATAACTTCTTTAAATCCATGCACCTACTAACAAAATTCATGTGCAATTAGCATCTAGTAGCATCTATTTTGCAAGGATTTAGGCATTGTTACATGTGGATGCCATCACTTAATGGTTTGAAAAGCTTGATACAGTGACACACTTTTCTTTGTGTTTGTATTGTAGTATGAACTGTAGTACAAAAAGTAATAATTTTCATCTTGTTTTTACTCTTTCACAGGTCTCTTGTGTGTTTTAGCCTCAGCTTCAACACTCTGCAAAATTTAAAATTCTCTCTTTTTATGGTAGAAGAGTAAAAGTGTTTCTGTGCATCTTGCTGTCCTCATACCCATATCTGCATGAATTTGTTGTAAATATAGTGATTTCCTTCTGGGAGAAATTTCTGATTGAATTGTATATATTAGCAGGAACAACCGTCGAGTCCATGATTTTTCACAAGTTCTGATAAGATGTTGTCTGATGAGATACTTAAGACCGTTTTCCCACTACTTGAAGGAACCGATTTAGCTGCTTGTATGGCAGTATGTAAGCAATGGCAAAACATAGCTAAAGATGATTACTTCTGGAAATGTATATGTGCAAAGAAATGGCCATCAACATGCAAGAATCCGTCCCCTCCTGTAACTTATTACAAGCTATTCAAAACGTTTTACAAACGTGAAAACAATCGAACCCTACTTCCTCCAAGAATCTCCTTAAGTGACCTTGAGTTCTATATCGACTTCTGGGCAGACGGGACCTTACTCTTTTCACAAGTCGTCCCAGGTCCTGTCCTTAAGAAGGGCAATTGGACCCCACCAGCTGGGATTAGTTCAGTAATGAGGTATCATTTAGATGGCCCTGAATACAAGCTAACTTTGCCTGTAAAACCTCAGTTTGCAGTTCCTTATACACAAACTGTTAGTGTTTCTGTGCTTGTAGCACGAAAAGACACCAATAAAGTTGCTTGTGTAATCCATGAGGCATTGTTTGAGTATATTGACCGGTCAACATGTAGAGCACTTGCATTTGATTACCTTGTGTTTTCCCCTGCTTACCCTTTTGTGTCTGGAATTCGTGCTTGGATTGCTTTGTTGTTCATGGAGGATGGTAATGATGGAGACCTTGATGTGTTTGGGATTGAAATGGATTTCTGTGATGCTGCAAATTCTGAGGAAGAGGTGCTCTGGCTTTTGGACATGCTTGATTGGAAGTAAGGTAGAGGTTTCCATATTGAATCAGTATTTGTATATTGTCTGTCTGGTGTATTTATTAGAAACGTGTTACTGTTGTTGTGGGTCTTCAATGACGTTTCTGTTCCGAATGTTCATGTTTTATGCAAAACCTTTCGATAAATCGAATATACTATGAAGTTTAAAACTTTTTTCGTTTTAACAGGTTTTTTAATTTCAATTATATATTTTTATTTCATCATGGTTACTGTTAAATTTTGATCTGATTCAAGATTCATAAGGTTATTCCGTTGATTGCTTAGTAAAAAAAATCTTCTTATTAGTATTGATATTTTATGCTTTTGTTGGATTCGAGTTGTTAGTACCATCCATGATTGTAATTATAGTTATTTTACTTATTTTTTAATAACTCGTTACAACAAGTACATATATAAATAAGTGAACCATTAACCATCATTTTGATGGTTCACTAGATAGTTCACTTGCTCCCTTAAAGGGGTCAATGGATCAGATCTTGAAGATTTTAATCAAAGGTTGGCCAATGGGTTGTTTTGAATTAAACCGTATACATCAGAGACAGTAACCGGCATCACTGAAAATTTCCTTCTTACAAACAAATAAAAAAAATAAATGCACAATTAAAGAATATAATCAAACATGTATCAAAGATTGATGAAAACTAAGCATAGAGGATAAAAGATCATTAATGAGTTTGAAATGATACCCCTTTTTGAAAATTAATTTAAAGGAGTCGCCAAATTGTATATTTAAAAATATAACACATTTTAATCTTGGTATATTTGATAAATTCTTGCAAGACAAGTTGGTGGAATCTTCGAAATTAGGTAAAATCCTAACATAATTATGAAAAAAAAAACTTAGCCTGCTATTTGAAGAAAAAGTAAATTCATGAGAGGAAAATGTATTCTATGCATTTCTCCTAGATAGATCAAATTTCTAAACTTTACAGGAAAATTTGTTAAGAAATGTAACTTAAATATCAAAAATTATCAATAAAGGTAATATCTAATTTTTTTATTAAAAAAGGATTATAAATTTCAATTTGTTAAAATATATATATATATATATATAATAACCTTTTAGACCTAATAAAAAAAGATTATAAATTTCAATTTGTAATAAAAAAATATATAAATTTCACATATTATATCATTTTTTGTTACAAATTAAAATTTATAATCATTTCTTAACCAAAAATATTGAACGTTACCTTTTATTAACAAATTTTGATATTTAGATTAGCTTTTTCGATAATTTGACAAACTTTATAATATGTACCAAGCATTAGATGGTGTGTGTAAGGATTCTTTTTAATGGGAATGGGATGGGTCTCCCACCGACTGGGATGGACATAGACCGAAGAAAGATGGGAGAGCCTGACCCTCTCCTCTTATTTCCTTTTCATAAAAAATAGTTAATTGGGCGCTAGGATAGATTTTTTTCAATCTACCACAAATTGGTCTACTGTGAGATAAATTTGAGAGAGGTGGTCACAAAAGACTTAAATGTAGATATTGCAGGTGTTAGCGTTGAGGGATGGCCACACTCGATCCTTGTAAAGTCAAAAGACATGTTTTATGTATAATAAAAAGGTTGAGTAATGTTTCTAACAATTCACATTGACTGTACTTGAAAACTTAAAATGGTAGCTTCACGATCACCATTGGATCGACTGTCCTTAAACCATGAAGCCTGTGGACAATTTTGCAGTTTTGCGTCAACAGTTTGCTCAAACAAGCAGCAATTTAACAGTTTACCCCTTGTTTACTACTCCTTAAGAATAAGATCGAGATTACTGATATCAATATTTCAAACCCATGTCAGATCCAAAAATTCGCAGAAATACCAACGAAACACAAACGACTCGAAATGAAAAACAACCAAAATTTGTTCATTCAAATTCTTAAACTACATAACATCAAAACTATCACCGGAATTATATCATTGAAAAGACCTTCAAGGTGCAACTACGATCCGTCCAGCAACCTGGTCAAGATCTCTTCGGCCATTGGAAGTGATCCTTCTCCCTCTGTAACACATCAAGTCATAAATTTAAGGCATAAAATGGATACCCACAAAACAATGCAATAATGAAAAGACAAGGATGACTATCTCACCCCTTGGGATCCATATCAATGATTTTCATTGTTTCCAATTGTTGTAGAATATGACGAACAATACCGCCACTGCTTTTGCAGAAATGTGGTGGACAACTACCATTCCTCTTACGTCCACCATAAATCCTCTGGAATGCACCAACACCAAGACCACCCCTCAAATATATTTTCCTAGCAACGGAAGCTGCAAAATAGCAATGCAATATATGTGTTCGGTTTTTCTTTCCAGTAATTGTGTAGGTATGGATGTGTGTATAAAGATCGAAAATGATTCTAGTAACTTATAGATACTAGCTTACCAGCTCTGATATAATACCAGTCAGGATCGTAGGGAGCAAGTTCCTTAAAGGTACCAGTCTTCACTATATCAGTCCATTCAGGAAGCTCCATCTATGCAAGATACATTTATCAGGATGATCAATTCTAAATTCATAACATGTAATATAGTATTTGAAAGCAGTTCTTTAGAAAGCTTAGACAATAGAAAGAAACTGATATTATTAAAACAAAGTGTTCACCCAGAGTCAAATACATGCCTATTATAAGCCATTGGAATACTGACATATTGTGCTCAAGTACAAAAAAGTGTTCCCATTGTCAAATACGAAAAGAAAGCAACGCAATGTCAAGCACGTAGCTCACTACTATGAATGTTTATATCTCCACATCTCAATCTTTTTAAGTTATGTCCTACAATAAAAGTCATATACTATAACTAGCTTTGACATGTGAACAGAAAAGATGCAGTAATCCAAATTTTTTTTAAAAAAAAAACTTGAGAATATCAATCTCTATAACCATTACAAGCATTTCAAATGAACTAGTTATATCGTTTCTGTTAAGAATACTGCTCTAAATTTGTTAATTTTTATATAAAATGACAGATTGCAAAATGTAGCTTCCATTTTTTCTAAAAAACAGACCTCAAACTTGTGTGACAAATAACTGTTTTCATTGGAATATGGTTATCGATCTGACCAAGCAACAATCGTCTATGTTATGGGACTTGTTGAACCCCCAAATAAAATTCATAAATATAGACTGCATACCCATTTCGATATATAAATAGCAAAACTCTGAATATATCGCAGTGAGGTCGCCATAAAACGATAAAAAATTAAGGCTAGAGTTCACCCCAACACAATCCCAATTGATTCACAACTATAGAAGACACCGCTGAACCCAATAAACGCTTTAATTACTTCGTCTAGGCGTCACTGACGCATTCAAAAATCATCCTCCGTCACACTAAACTTAAAACACCCTAAACTCCAAATTTAAATAAAACGGAAAACAGAGCTAAAGTTCGCCAAATAGAAGATCGAAATTCATTAACAAAGGCATTACGCAACAAGGAAACGAGAAATCTCATACGTATTAGAAGAGTATATTCCACAATAGTGCATTCAACAGAAACTTGCTAAATCACATTAAATTAACAAACTTTGAAATCGAACCCGTAAATGATTTACCTTTCCAGATCTTTTGAGATGAGCGGCGTAACCCTTAACGAATTCATGAGGGGAAACATCCTTCACAGTTCTCGCCGTCGCCATTGTAGTTGAGTTGAGACGCTTTAGACCTGTACGAAGATAAATTGGCTAGGGTTACTTCATTTCCGTATTTGTAAGGGCCACATCTGGGCCGAGATGAGCCTGTGGCGTAATGGGCCTTAATTAAACCCATGAGGCCATGACGGATAGCAAAAATCATTTCTGCCACAAATTCTATAATTAAAACCCGACCGAAATTAGACACCCAATACTCAGAGCATGTACACAAAGCATCGGCTCGGCATGCAGAGGTGGCCCTCGGTACCGAGAGGGTACACAACCCCCACCTATCAGTACCAAATTTTTTGAATGAGGATCGTATGACGGTATTCAAATGCTGATAGAGAGATAAGGAAAAAATAAAGAGAGAGATGCATTGGTGATGCCGTGATGGTGCCAAGTTTCCAACGGTCATGACCGTTTGAGTTCTTTTTTGTATTCTTTATTTTACATATAAATCATGGTCAGGGGCGGACCCAGGATTTGAGATGAGTGGTAGCACCGGACATATGATTTGAAATGAGTGATAGCACCGTCTCGAAAAAATCAGAATTTACACTACGAAATGGTAAAAACATCTCAAAAAAATCAAAATTTACACTACGCAAACAAAATTGACTGGTGTCCCGTGCCACCGCTCGGCTATGCCTAGGTCCGCCCCTGATCATGGTCTTCGTATAAACACACAAACTATTCTCTATTATGTAAACCATTCTACAATCTATCCTCCACTATATACAAAACTCAAAAAAATGTCATGTAACTTCATTTCATCTTCTTCGTCATCTCCTCACGAGGAACCAAACATGTTGTATAAAATTATATATGAAACGTTTGCATGAGCGGCTTTATATATTAAAACCCAAATGGTTGAAGCAAGAACGTCAAGTGTGTAACGACCCAAATTTCGTTCCATCGACTTGATTAGTTCCCTTTTGATACTTTTCTTTTCGTTTGGATTTTTTAGGCTTTAAAGTGGAAGTTTAGTGTCCAATATGATAATTAAAAGACTTGGAACGTATTTACATAGTCAGGTTACAATTTTCGCTAAATTAGGGGACCAAAAGTGAAAGATTGAAACCCTAAATATATACCTAAGAGGGGAGGCCAAATTTCGGTTCTTCTTTAGCCTCTTTATACCTTTTCTCTCAAAAGAACAACTAGGGTTTTGATTCTATAAAAGAATTAGAGTCTTAGGGTGTTGGTTGAGCATTGAGAGCATGAAGATTGAAGGTGGTGTTCTCATTGATATTGATTTCAAGTCTTCCAAAGTAAACTTACTAACCCTAAGCTCAGTTTAGATTTTCATAAACATTAAGAAAGAATAATGTTAGGTTCACGGATAAACTTTAGGTTTTGATGATAGATTGATAAGAAAATGATATTCTATGATAGAGTTATGTTAAATGGTGTTTGTGTGACTTGCATTTGTGCATAGAAGGTGTAGATGGGGTCTGGATTGGTTGTGCTTTGAGTTCTTAGGGTTTCTTTTCTCACATGTGACACGATATATCGTGACGCATCCATCAGCCTTTCCCCGATCACCATTGTGTGTTGCATTGAAGACGCGACAGCAACAACCATTGATGACGCATCGTGATATCCCTTGTGACAGTTTGGTAATTGATTTCAAAAACCCGAACTGACATCGTTTCATTTGCTTGTATTTAAGGAGTTACATGGTAGTTACAGGAGCATTCTTTCCGTGTTGGGACTCGAGTGAGTCCGATAGACTTTTCAACATAAAGTACATAGAAAAAGTAGGTTTTTTAGGAATAGGAATAAATGATTTTAAACGGTGTGCAATTACTTGTACTTAATGATATATGTGATATGTAAATCTAGAATTTGTTATATGTTATATGATTGATTTTTTTTAATGTTACTAATAATAATATTCTCAGTATTCCATTAAAACTTAGTATAATAAAATGTTCACTAACGCTTCTCAATATTCACCGGCCCAACACACGAGACTTACGGTTTGAATAAATTTCATTGTTTAAATCAGTATATCATAGTTGTAAATGATTACGGAAAAATTGTTGTCACGTCGATGCCTTGCCCTTATTTGCACAAGACGGTCCTGAAACATTGAACACACATGAGTAAGCATAAAGCACAGTGAGCTAACATAGTTGTTGTACATTATACCATATTCATATATTCGGGTAACAAGTACATATTCATCACAAGTAACACCATACAGGCAGTTAAGTGCCCAACTGCACATAAGTTGCCAAAGCTGCAATAACGAGCGCGTAGTTGTGCTTAATTTGTCACATCAACAAACACATCATAGTACAAATTACACATGAACAGTTATCACAATATAATAAGTAAGCTAGTAAAAACTCACCTAATCATCACTACTAGGTGATTACGACAACAACAGTATCTCAGTAGTCAGTACGTCTATCAATCAAAACCTACAAACATAGTTCCACTATATTAACACCAAGTTGCAACTCATCAACTAGTCATTAAATGGTTTGCGATTGAGGTTTATCCCGATTTGATATTTAGTCAAGGAGTGATTTGCGATTCAAGTAACGCATGTGTTTTGCGATTTTGCTTAAGCCCCCAAATTGCGATTGTGACATTAACACATCATCTAATTTGAAATTCACATACAAAGACTAATTTGTGATTTGACCTACACAACTTTTTTTCTATTTATGGCTATCAGCCACTTTGCGTGCAATGTGTACATATAGTTTGCGACTGGGGAATCCTTCGAGGACTCAACCCACTAGTTTTCAATTTGTGATCCATCTCATATGCTAATTTGTGATTCTAGCCAATTCGCATATAAAATTTGCGACATCCACTTTGTAATTCCAATTTTCAATTCTACATTATCAATGATTCACGATTGGGAAACCTAAGTACCCCCACCAATTTATGATTGTAATTATGTTACACTTTAACAATTGAGTTCAATTCATAAACTACGATTGCAACTATATATATATGTGTGTGTGTGTGTGTGTCAATTTGTTATTCATTTTACCGATTCCCCTCCCTGATTTAGCTCCTGATTTAGCTCCAATCAGCTGTACATTATTGTATATATATTCCTTTGTGTTTAGTGAAAAAGGGAAAAGCATATTTTGATACTTTACATGGTATCAGAGCTAAATTAGCTCTCTCCTTGGCTTACATTTCGATACCTGCTGCTGTTCTTCTCTCCCCATCACGATGGCCGACAAAGAAACAGCCACTGGAAAAGCCACCTCTCTTCATCCCGTTTATACGGTGACAAACATTCAAAACAAAGTCAGGGTTCTCGACGGCACCAAGGTCTCGTACTCGTCATGGGTAAAACTTTTTCAACTCCATGCTAAAGGATATAAAGTTCTGCCACACATCGATGGTACTCAACCTCCTGCAAAAACAGATCCAACTTACGAGTCTTGGGTCGAAATTTATGCCATTGTTCTTCAATGGATCTATGGAACTCTCTCTGACGATCTATTGGTTCGGGTTCTCGAACCAGAATCGACGGCATTTGAAGCATGGACTCGCATCAAAAATATCTTCCTCAATAACAAAGGGTCCCGGGCAGCTGCGTTGGAACATGAGTTTACGAACTTGACTCTCAAAGCTATGCCCTCCCTCGAGGCCTACTGTCAGCGAATTAAAGAACTTGCTGATCAACTGAACGATGTGGACAGCCCAATCAACGAAAAACGTCAGGTACTTCAATTGGTTCGAGGATTACCGGCTGAGTTTGACACCGTGGCTTCATTTCTGAACCAAAGCCTGCCCTCGTGGGACACAGCGTGCAGTATGTTGCAACTCGAGCAGCACCGTCAATCTGCTCGTGATTCCATCTCTTCTTCTCCGGGTGTTGCTGCCGTCGCACAAGAACAAACCGCCTCTTCAACTCGCCGTGACCCTGCTCCTGGTCGTGGTATGCCTCGAAACTCCTCACAGCGCCGCAATCAAAACCCTTCTTCTAATCGTCCAGTACGTGGCCCAGCAACTACTCAAAAACGAAGGCCTCCTTGGACTAACTCTAATCCACAGTACTGGGCCCCTTGGTGGATCATGCCCCCACCTTGTCCATATCCAACCCAATCCGGCTGGGCAAACCCCTGGATGTCTCAAAACAGGCCTCCAGCCCAACAACAACAAACCAACAGGCCCAATGCTCAACATTCCTCCTCTGGTACAGCCCAGCAGGCCCAACAGGCATACATGGCAGAATATAATGCTTTGGAACCTACTGAACTTGGCGAGGGCTTTCAAGCTATGACAATGGATGTTGGAGACAATCAATGGTATATGGACACAGGTGCCTCCTCGCATCTTACCGCCGACCAAGGTAATTTCACTACACATTCCAAGTTTAATCCTATTAACTCTATATTAGTTGGTAATGGCAATCGTGTACCAATCCTTGGATCAGGAAATACCACACTTACCACACCATCTAAACCTTTCCAACTTAAAAATGTTCTTTACACACCTCATATAATCAAAAATCTCATCTCTGTCCGCCAATTCACAAAAGATAACAATGTTTCCTTAGAATTTGACCAATTTGGCTTTTCTGTGAAGGATTTCAAGAGTGGGAAGATTCTGACCCGGCACGATAGCTCCAGCACCCTCTATCCGTTCACCACCGACGCTTCCGCACCTATTCTTTTTGCTTCTTCTTCAGACTTATGGCATGACAGACTTGGTCACCCGGGTCTTCCCGTTCTGGATTATCTTAGTTTAAATAAATTCATTCCCTGTAATAAACGTAGTCATTCTTTGGTTTGTAACTCTTGTCAACTTGCAAAACATAAACGATTACCTTTTAATCTTTCGTCATCATCTACTCTTTTACCTTTTGACATTATGCATGGTGACTTATGGACATCCCCTATACCAAGTAAAACCGGATACAAATATTATATGGTTTTAATTGATGATTATACTCATTATACATGGGTGTTTCCTCTAAAGTTCAAATCCGAAACCATCACCAAATTTTCCGCCTTTCATAATTTCATTAAAACTCAATTTCAAATGTCCATTAAGTCTTTCCAATGCGACATGGGTGGTGAGTTTGACAATCACACGTTTAAAACCTTTGCCTCCAACAACGGCCTTCAATTCCGTTTCTCATGTCCTCATACTTCCCAACAAAACGGGAAAGCCGAACGAATGATTCGTCGGCTCAATGAAATCATGCTCTCTCTTCTCACTCACGCATCCCTTCCACCTTGTTTTTGGGTGGAGGCTCTCCACACCGCTGTCTACCTCCACAACATCCTACCCACCAAACTTCTTCGTTTCCACACACCTACCGTTGCTCTCTACCTTCGCAACCCTACCTATGATCATCTCCGCACCTTCGGATGTGCGTGCTACCCAAACTCCTCTGCCACCCGTCCTCACAAACTAGCTCCTCGGTCCTCCCTTTGCGTGTTCCTTGGCTATCATAACAACTATCACGGATACCGTTGCCTTGACTTATCTACGGGTAAAGTCATTCTTTCTCGTCATGTCACATTCAACGAGTCCGTGTTCCCTTACTCCTCAAGGGGTATACCTTCCTCTCATGATTACTCCTTTCTTGACTCTGACCCCTCCCCTCTCATCTTTGATAATCACTCTTCGATATCGCCACCTTCCTCACCTCCCAACACTCCACCTACCCCACCCTCGCCGCCACAATCACCACCACCACCCGATCCTACACCACCCTCACCTAACCCACCCCCTTCACACCCTATGGTCACACGCGCCCGGGCCGGGATAACCAAACCTCGGATTCCCCTCAACCTCTTTACCGATTCGACTATCTCCCCTTTACCCAAATCCCATTTAACCGCCCTCTCCGATCCAAATTGGCACGCCGCCATGACTGACGAATATCGGGCTCTAATAGGAAACAACACTTGGGAACTAGTGCCCAGGCCTACTAATGCTCCTGTCATTAGATGTATGTGGTTATTCAGGCATAAGTTCAATGCTAATGGCCAACTTCAACGTTATAAAGCTCGCTTGGTGGTTAATGGAAAATGTCAACAAATTGGTGTGGATTGCGATGAAACATTTAGCCCTGTGGTCAAGCCTACCACGATTCGAACTGTTCTCAGCCTAGCAGTTTCACGATCTTGGCCTATCCATCAGTTAGATGTCAAAAATGCTTTCCTGCACGGCGATCTGCGCGAAACGGTGTATATGTTTCAGCCGCCTAGTTTTGTTGATACTAAATTGTCTAAATATGTATGCAGATTGCGCAAATCTCTCTATGGCCTCAAACAGGCGCCTCGTGCCTGGTATCAACGGTTTGCCACTTATATCACTCGGTGTGGTTTTTGTAGTAGCGTCTGTGACACTTCGTTATTTGTTTACAAGAATGGGACTCACATGGCCTACTTACTTCTATATGTGGACGACATCATCTTAACAACATCAGATGATATTCTACTACGCAAAATAATAAAATCATTGTCAGATGAGTTTGCAATGTCTGACCTGGGTCCGCTACATCACTTTCTCGGGATCAAAGTTAGTCGCCACCAAGACGGTTTATTTCTTTCGCAGGAACACTATGCTGCCGACATTCTCGCCCGGGCAAACATGTCCAATTGTAAACCGTCTGCCACACCTGTTGACACGGGCTCAAAACTCAGCGCTACAGCCGGTGATCCTTTGCCCGATGGGACTCTCTATCGTAGTCTTGCCGGTGCCCTTCAGTATCTTACTTTTACGCAGCCGGATATCGCATATGCAGTCCAACAAGTATGTTTATTTATGCATGATCCCCGAGAGTCTCATTTTCAATTTTTAAAACGCATACTCCGGTATCTTAAGGGCACTATGAACCATGGGCTACATATCACACCATCTAGGTCAACCACTCTCACTGCCTATTCTGACGCCGATTGGGGGGGCTGCCCTGACACACATCGCTCAACATCGGGCTATTGTGTGTACTTAGGCGACAATCTTGTTTCCTGGTCCTCAAAACGCCAACCTACGATATCACGATCAAGTGCAGAGGCTGAATATAGGGGCGTCGCAAACACGGTTGCCGAAACGAGCTGGCTACGCAATCTTTTGCTAGAACTTTTTGTTCCGACTCGTCAAGCCACCATCATATACTGTGATAACATCTCGGCGGTATACCTCTCTGAAAATCCGGTCCAACATCAGCGCACCAAGCATGTTGAAATGGACATACATTTCATACGGGAAAAAGTACGGGTCGTCTCTGTTCGTGTCCTTCATGTTCCTGCTGACTATCAATATGCGGATATTGTTACAAAAGGCCTACCTCGACAACTATTCACGAAATTCAAATCCAGTCTGCGCATTCGTCCCACTGCTGCTCAGACTGAGGGGGGCTATTAGATAATACATTTATTTGTAAATATTGTGTGTATATTGTTATTCATTTTACCGATTCCCCTCCCTGATTTAGCTCCTGATTTAGCTCTAATCAGCTGTACATTATTGTATATATATTCCTTTGTGTTTAGTGAAAAAGGGAAAAGCATATTTTGATACTTTACATTTACAACCATAGTAATACAAACATAAAATTAATCAACATTTAAGCCACACAGGCTTTCACACATAAATCAATATTACCACACAAGCTTTTGTTCACATCTTCATTGTCACATCAGCTACTAATCACGTCTCTAATACCACATCGGATATTACTCACATCTCTAATGTCACATCGACTAACATTCAAATCACTACTACCACGTTGGTTTACCACATCTTGATTTGATATGAAGTCTTGGATTATTTACTTTTTATTGTATAAGTATTTTTAAAAATTTACTTATCATCATCATCTTTGAAAGCTCACCCTCAACCATACATACATACTCTTCAAACCATCTTTCCATCTTATAATACATCATCCTAGTATTATACATCATTTTTTATGTATACATACACAATACATTCTCTTATTATTCGTCTCGACTACTATATAATTTTTACACATCTTTTTATAATTATGTGTGTACGTATACTTTCATCATAAGTTATTTTCACCACGGTCATTGCCGACTTCATGATATTTTTCATCATTAATTATATACACCACAATCATTAATTCATACTCAAGTTCCACTTTATTTCTGATTCTACTCATCATAAACCACCGAATTTATTGTTACAAATAATTCCACACACACACACACACACATATATATATATATATATATATATATATAGAGGGATGAGATCAAATAAAAAGAAAATTAAAGTAAAAAGTGTAAAAAGGATGATTATTTGATCATTTTTTGGTATATATATCAACTGATAATCGTTAGTTCATCATCTTTATTGATTAAAACTAGTTTTTTATCAATTTCTTTTTGATTTCAAATACAGATTTTGAAAACAAAATTTTGGAATAATTTGTTGATGAACAAAATGCTTTCATCTAAAAGTGATGAATATGTTGGATTCATCAAAAAGAAATTGATGAAGAACTAGCTTTAATCAATAAAGATGATGAACTAACGATTATCAGTTGATATATATACCGAAAAATAATTAAATAATCATCATTTTTACCTTTTTTACTTTAATTTTCTTTTTACTTTATATATAATTATCGCCCTCAACCATTTTATTTTAGTCACGTGACTTTTACTCTCTTCTAATAAAAATTTAATTATATAAGTGTATGTATAAATGTATAACCAAAGGAATATCTAGTTTATTTCTTAGTAATCCTAAACATTATCATAATGGTATCACATCATGTTTTAAGTATAAAACACAATATCTGCCAGTTAAACATCTCCTAAGTATTAATTTAAGGTACTCGCTTGTTGTCCAATGCTTCTCAACCTCCTCTTTAATGCCACATTTGGACTCCCAACCACCTAAATAATAATAATTTAATAAATATTATCATTGTTACAGCGCAATGTAGCGGTTATGAATATATTTTTGTCAATAACTTGTTCGTTTTTAAAACAATGGTGATTTGTTTTTTCTAAATTATAATGTATCAATGAAATTTTACATGGATGATAAAATCCAACAAGAATGTTGTCCTTATTACTCTATTCTATTTAAATTATATTACCCATTTAAAAAATCTAACAATTTTTTTAAATTAAGGTTGTATGTATTTAGATTTAATATTTATAGTTATACACAATTTTTAATAGTTAAGTTAAAATATTTACTATATAATAGAATATTTAATATGAAAAGTTTAGTTATTAATATTTTTAATTATTAAGTTAATTTGTATTTATTTATTTTTTAAATGATTTTTATTTTAGAAGGTTTAGTTATTAAAATGCTATATAAGATTGTCATTAACACCATCAAATAGTTGCTTTATTTAATAGTTTTCATTAATTGTAATATTAAGGGTAAATTTGTAATTTCAAATTATTTAAAATTAAGAAATTAAGAATACCTAAATGTTTTCTAAGATAGTATAGATTAATCTCAAATATGACAAGCACATATCTAAAGTGTTGCTTAGAGAGCAGCACGGTGTCGAACATGGGATCGACATAGCCGTGTACAACAAGATGGATTAAACTAATCAAGGCACACACTATGTCATCTTAAGGCATGTCAAGGTCCATGCCATCGCACACCCCATAAGCTCTTAGGGTAAACACGTCAGCCGACATGGCTTGTTCTTGAGGGACACACTTGTGTCGACTTTGATGTTCTATATGAACATCTACAAAGTACAAACAACATATAATTTACTAAAAGAACTCATTTTTAAACACTAAATTTGACATTCAATGAGGAATAATTGTTCTGTCATTTTAGTAATCACCAAACTAACCATCAAACATTACATGCATGCTTAATCAAGGCTTTAATATACCTTTCTCTCACTACAAACCCAGGAACATAAAGAACAGTAATTTGAAAGAGGGACTAACCTTCAATCCGTAAATTACAAGTTGTAAATCTGAAATTGCCTTGTTGTAATGTTGCTTAATCACCTTGTATAAGCTTAATCCTCCTTTAATCTTGTTTAATCCCTCTTTATTCTTGTTTAATTCTTCTTTAACCTTTTTCTCTCTAGACTCTTTCTCTCACACACAAACAACATATCTTCAGCACACACTTACACCTTAGTAGACCTTACTATTTTAAAGAAACTTTATTACCCGGATTATTTTTTAATCAAACTTTTAATTTAACCAAAAGGGTAAACCCTTGATGTTTCAAGATTTAAAATCATCTTAGAACTTAACTAGTACCTTTCCAAACTTGAGGTGCTATAAGTTATTTGATATAAGTGAAGGATTTGTTAAACCCTACAAACGAGGAATCTGTTGAATGAGTCAAATTCCATAGCAACCATGACTATTGTGTAAGGAGTTATTTGTTTTTTCAGAGATAAAATGTCTGGTGTTTGTTTCCATCTGTTTTCATGTCTACAAAAAAAGATATGGACCAAATGTCTGCAGTCTGTACCAAGAAGACGGTTTGTTTTTTTGAACTTAAGAAATTGTTTGAAAGAATGTCATGTTACAATGTAATTTTTTTGATAAACACATAAGGAAAATCCATACATCCTAATACAGTTATCAAAACCAATTTGATTTTAAACACCCGGTTGTAAGATTCTTTAATTTTTTTTGTCTTTTATATGATAATTAAGTTAATAAAAGCATAAGACAGATATGAGATATTAATATTATATCGACAAAACGAACAAAAGCCATAACTTGATATGTATGTGTGTATGCATGTATGTGTGTATGTATGTATGTGTGTGTATGTACGTAGGTGAGGGACTGAATCGGAAAAAAGAGCGATTCTAGTAGTAAGATATCTAATGAAACTGTCACTAGAATTGACTAATTGAGATACTATTCAAAAAACGCATACATACATACATTCATATATGTATGTATGTCTATATGTACGTGTGTATATAACCGGATTGACCCGGTGGTTGAACGGGTCGAACAATGATCCACTTGTCACACCGGTCAACTAAATACATAAATTTTAGAACACTAGGGTTATGAAGTTAGAATCAAAGACGAGAGTGAGTTACAGATATACACATGTGACAATGTATGTTTTTAAAAAGAGGATGTTGCAACTCCGCTGAAAATAGATGTAAAAAGATTTGAAAAACTATTTTCTGAGTGCATTAACAAACAACCTATTCTTTAAATGTCTGTGCATTTACAGACGTAAGAGATAAAGATATCTGTTTTTAAAAAACAAAGAGCACCTAATTCACAATTCTAATAATGCAACAAAAAAAGCCTAAATAAACGAAATGAAAATAAATTATTTTTATTTGTTCACTTTAATCAAACAAACAAATATACACAAATAACAAAATCAAATGAAAATTTGTGTTGATGTTTGTTTACCGTCTTATCCTTACTTCTCTTCTCATCCATGTTCCACTTCTTATTCAAAAATTGATTGCATCTCATCTCGATCTCTATAAAATATCATAGGATTTCACGTGTGAAATCAAATATATATTTTTTTTGTCTACAAAACTTTGTCCTTTTTAAATATGTTAAGGTAGTTTCGGTATAAAACTAGAGAGATACAAAGTCAATCAAGTTCTTAAAAATTTTCATATCAAACTTAATCAACAAAGTACGTATTTGTTTATTACATTTGCACAATGATATTACTCCACTTATATAAAAGTAACTTAATACACCAACATAAAACAATTAAAAGCTTGAACCAAATATACTTGTTGTAAAACACTTTCAAGATTTGAACTAAAAAGGTAAGAAAATAAAATCTTGGTTACTTTCAACAAAATCATACTACTAAATAATCACACTCTTATGAGATTACAACTGTGGGTATAATTTTTTACTAGACTCTGTTGGGAAAAATAGGCTTACAAATATATCCTCTTTTGTTGACACAAAAATATGTAAGTTGTTTATATAATTGTATGTACTAACATTAACATATGTGCACATATACATATATATATTCAATCAAATATATTCTCATCTATGATCTACAAAATAAGCTTCATCAAATGGCCAAGCTTCAATCGTCAAGATCCGAGTTCAAGTAGAAGCCGATGTTGAAGTCTCCTACAAATAAACGTTCAAAGTTTATGAGCTTACAAAATAAATAATTAAATGAGTTTAAGTTTTTATAAAATAATTTTTATAAAAACTTTTATAAAAATTGAGAAACTTTTTATAAAATCACAAGCTTGGTAGTCAAAGCAAATGAATTTCTATTTTGGCAAATACTAAACATAATCTTCTATTGAAATGAGCCAAAACCATATTTAGCAAAAGGAATCTCTCAAAGAGGTAAACTTCCAACATGCTTTGTGCATTTGGTTTCTAAACTACCATTTTTATGATTAAATTCAAACTTAAGAAGTATGACACTAACCCAACTTTTCTAAAGCTTCTTTTCAGTGCATTTTTATGGTAAAAATGGGTTGTGTGTGGTTTTGGTAAAAGGCCAACGTCTATATTGACAAGTCTCAAAAAGTTCCAGCAGGCCGACGGTCGATGCCACGGTCGACCGTGGATCGTCTGGACACTTTTTGAGCATCAAACTTTTTTCTTATTTAAAGCAACTCAAGTCTTGTGTTTTACTAACCTCTTGCAATCTGAAAAAACACAGAATACATAAAAATCTTGTGAGCTCATATTCCTTGATAATTCAATCTTTCAAGATCAAGAATCAAGCAAGAGTGAAAGTCTTCAAGTTTATATACTTCATTACATTCATATACATTTGTAATAATGTGAGGATAATCTCTAGCCTATAGAATTAGAGAGAAGTGAGGATCAACTCTAGCCTTTCCAATTAGAGTGAAGTGAGGTTTATCTTAACCTTGTTTGCAAGAGTGAAGTGTAATTCTTGTAAGCTAAAGAGAGAAGTTGTAAAAGGTTTATCTCTACCTTCAAAGAGAGAA
Source organism: Dittrichia graveolens (assembly GCA_038502395.1). NCBI lineage: Eukaryota > Viridiplantae > Streptophyta > Magnoliopsida > Asterales > Asteraceae > Dittrichia > Dittrichia graveolens. The sequence continues at coordinate 21,941,893 of JARJIL010000004.1, forward strand.
GATAGTGGAGCAACTCTTGGTGGGTGAGGCCAAGGAGTGGATGTAGAGCAAGGTTGTTAACCCTTGCTTGAACCACTATAAATCATTGTGTCCAAACTACTTCATTGGTGATATCTTCCTTCCCTAAACTCTTTAATTATTTGCAAATATTGTTAAAAACTTTAGAAAGTGGGCATATAACCTATTCACCCCCTCTAGGTTCTAACAGACTCGATGGAATAAATTTTAACATATTATAGTAAAATCCGTATAATGCTATAATAAAAATTTACCATGTTTTCAATCTTGTTTTTTTTAATAAGATTTTTTATACGTGAATTTTTATTTAGTTCAATAATCTTTTATTTTACGGGGCTTTTTAAATTTTTTACCTCGGGCTCTATAAATGATTGGACTGGCCATGACGCATTCGCAACAAGTCTATTGATTTCGAGGTATACGAGGTTAATTAAAAGTTTTTATCACACTTTTTAACGAATTTTGACTTCTATTTGATCTCTTCTCTTGTTGTTCCGACTAAATATTATGATACATGTTTAGTAATCCTGAAATAAATTCATTACTTAGGCAAGTTTCAATTTTTCTAAGAAGAAAAAGTTTGATTTTGAGTTCACTCAAAAGGTTTTAGATGAATCCTAACTAGACAGAAGCAGTTTTCTTATGAGACTATTTGGATTGCATTTTAAAATTGATTTTTAACTTTTATAATTTGTAAGCAAAAAAATGTTTGATATTACATTTTCAAAACATGATTATATGTTTTTTTTTCTAGTAAACGTGATTTGAAGAAGAGAGATGATATTTTTACTTATGAAATTGATTCATCTATATAAGATATAATACATTTAAAACTATCTTACAAGTTAGTAAAACATATATGTTCTTTAAACGAATAAATTTCATAAATGAAAGAATCAGAAAATAAATATCTATACCTACCCAACAGTGGATCCACGGATTTTCTTCACGAGGGGCACATGCCAAGTGGACTAAGGTAAAATTCAATTTTGATTTTATTTGATTAAAATTGGATTCAATTTTAATTTAAATTCTTAAAGATAATGTCATATATGTCTTCTTAAACATCAAATATCTTTTTTTTCACCTTAATTTATAAATATCATATTTACCATTTGTATAATTTCAAAATATCATATTTAATCAAATTGTTAGTTTTATTATTCTAAAATATTTTATAATCGTTTTAATTTTTTTAACTATAACCAATAAACAATTTACCTTACTTCCCCAAATTAAAATAATGATCGATGACTTATACAAGAAATACAATAACGTTTATTCGTATCATGATACCCTCTTGCGTCGATGTTTCCACCGTGATTTAAGTGTTGGCGATGTTTGACGTCATTTTTTTAAATCCTCATTTCATTTATGTTTTACAAATATCTAATATTTTTTTATGTTTTACAAATATCTAATATTTTTTTTATTAATTTTTAGTATTAATTTTTAGTATTTATTATTTTTAAACAAAACTCTTATATATAATCACGTAATTTATTTACTATCCGTCATGGGTTTAATTAATGCCCATTACGCCACAGGCCCAATAAGTTCAGCTCGGCCCAGATTTGGCACATACAATGATACAAATAGGGAAGATATAATCAGTGAAGTAACCCTAGCCAATATATCTTCGTCCAGGTCTAAATCGCCTCAGGCCCTCAACGCAGCTACAATGGCGACGGCAAGAACTGTGAAGGATGTTTCCCCTCATGAATTCGTTAAGGGTTACGCCGCTCATCTCAAAAGATCTGGAAAGGTAAATCAATCACAGTTTCGATTTCAAAGTTTGTTAATTTAATGTGATTTAGCAAGTTTCTGTTGAATGCACTAACGTGGAATATACTCTTTGAAGTACGAGATTTCTCGTTTCCTTGTTGCTTAATGCGTTTGTTAATGAGTTTTGATCTTCTATTTGGCGAACTTTAGCTCTATTTTCTGTTTTATATATATTTGGAGTTTAGGATTTTTTAAGTTTAGTGTGATGGAGGATGATTTTTAAATGCGTCAGTGACGCCTAGAGGATGTACTCAAAGCGTTTGTTGGGTTCAACGGTGGTCTTTTATATTTGTGAATCAAACGGGATTGTGCTGGGTGAACTCTAGCCCTAATTGCTATCATTTTATGGCGACCTCACTGCGGTATATTCAGATTTCTGCCACTTATATACCGAAATGGATATGCAGTCTATATTTTTGAAGTTTGTTTGGGGGTTCAACAAATCCCATTCGACTGTGGCTTGGTTAGATCGATAATCATTTTTTTATCGGAAACCCTTATGTATTTCAATGACAATAGTTATTAGTCACACAATTTTGAGGTCTGTTTTCTGAGAAAAAATGGTGGCTACATTTTTCTATTTGGCATTTTATATAAATTCAGCAAATTTAGAGTAGTATTCTTAACCAAAACGACATAACGAGTTCATTTTGAATGTTTGTGATGGTTAAAGAGATTGATATATCTCAAGTTTTATTAAAAAATCGGATTACTGTATCTTTTTTGTTTACATATCTAAACTAGTTAGTATATGACCATTATTGTATGACGTAACTGAATAAGATTGAAATGTGGAGATATAAACAATCATAGTAGAGATCCGTGAGCTCGAAATTGCTTTTCTTTCTTTTCGTATTTGACAGTGGGAACACTTCTTTGCTCTTAAGCACGATATTTTAGTATTACAATGGCTTATAATAGGCATGTATTTGACTCTGGGTGAACACATTGTTTTAATAATATCATTTTTTATCTGTTGTATAAGCATTCTAAACAACTGCTGTCAAATACTATATTACATGTTATAAATTTAGTATTGATCATCTTGATAATTGTATCTTGCATAGATGGAGCTTCCTGAATGGACTGATATAGTGAAGACTGGTACCTTTAAGGAACTTGCTCCCTACGATCCTGACTGGTATTATATCAGAGCTGGTAAGTTTGTATCTATATGTTACTAGAATCATTATCGATCTTTATACACACATGCATACCTACACAATTACTGCAAAGTAAAATCAAGCACATATATTGCATTGCTATCATGCAGCTTCCGTTGCTAGGAAAATATATTTGAGGGGGGGTCTTGGTGTTGGTGCATTCCAGAGGATTTATGGTGGACGTAAGAGGAACGGTAGTTGTCCACCACATTTCTGCAAAAGCAGTGGCGGTATCGTTCGTCATATTCTACAACAATTGGAAACAATGAAAATCATTGATATGGATCCCAAGGGGTGAGATAGTCATCCTTGTCTTTTCATTATTGCATTGTTTTTTGGGTATCCATTTTATGTCTTAAATTTATGACTTGATGTGTTACAGAGGGAGAAGGATCACTTCCAATGGCCGAAGAGATCTTGACCAGGTTGCTGGGCGGATCGTAGTTGCACCTTGAAGGACTCTTCAATCATATAATTCCGGTCATAGTTTTGATGTTATCTAGTTTATGAATTCGAAGGAACAAATTTTGGTTGTTTTTCATTTCGAGTCGTTTGTGTTTCGTTGGTATTTCTGCGAATTTGTGGATCTGACATGGGTTTGAAATATTGGTATTAGTAATCTCAATCTTATTTCTAACAAGTAGTAAACAAGGGGTACACTGTTAAATTGCTGCTTGTTTGTGCTTATTGCAGACAAGGGGCAAAGTGCTTATTCCGGGCCATAGAGTGATTATATCCGGTGACCACCCCTCAACTACTATCCGACGACCACTCAACTGTTCTCCATTGACCATTGTTCACCATACCTGATTCACTAATTTTTTTTGAATAAATCATTGTCGACCATGTTCACAAAGAAATCGAAATCAAGAAAAACACAAACCGCTATTTTTGTCTATCGATTAATCTCCGGCTGTTCTAGATTTTAATCACCAAAATCTGAAGTTCTTCGGATCTAGTTTGATTTTAATCACCGTCTGTTCACAAATCCATCGCCGTTCTTGGTTTATGGTTTTCAATTTTCTGCTTTATTTTCTATTACCATCATCTTCGTCTTCAGCGAGTTTTCCGTCTCCGGCAAGATCGATTTGTTTGATTTTGTACATTTAGGTTTCATCGACGAGTATGATAGATAAATTCACTAGCAAGTTGTTTCCACGGTGGAATTTTTCTTGGCTCACTGTTCGACGCAGAACAGGTAGATCTTTTTGGGTAAAGATCCTCTCATGGATTTCTTTATAGGTTTTAAATTTCATATTTGTAAGAGAAGATGACAAATCATGGTAAAGATCCTCTCATGGGTTCCTTTATAGGTTTTAAATTTCGTATTTGTAAGAGAAGATTTATAGGTTTTAAATTTCATATTTGTAAGAGAAGATGATGAATTATGTTTGACCAAACATGAGGAGATCTTAACCAAATTTTTTATGTTTATCCTTTCAATGAATTTCATTAATTGTTTACAAATACAATTGTTAATTAGATAATATGTGAAATCCATTGTTTTTTCTTGCATCAGGTGATTTCATTTTAATCAATTCTTGTTCTAACTAATTTCAATTCTTGGTCAATTCAAATTCTTTCAATTTCATTTCACGAACTAAACGAGATCTAAAATAACGGAAATGGAACTTGTGATCTTCAGTACCCACATTGTTCACAATAAGAAAAAAAATTGTATGTATCAACCCCTAACTTAGGTGCTATAATAAAACTAGTGATATACATCATTTGACTCTACTGATTTATTGGTTTGTGAATAGGCTTCGCTCTAAGTGATATATATAAGCCGGTTCAAACTCATGCTTAATTTTTTTTCTCTCTTTTTTTTATATATATATTTTTTTAAAAATAAAAAATAATTAAGGCGGATGAATTCGATGTGAGTGAGATGATAAAGAAAAATAATGTAATGGATTAAAAAAAATGCAAATTAACTTCACCCATCACGCGAAGAAAGTATAACAGAAACCCTAAACCCCTCATCTTCTACCAAAACCCTAGCCACCCTTGCCAAGCAGTCACCTTTCCAACCCCAGTGAGGCGCCATGTCCGAACTCGAGCTCAATCATTCAGATAAGAAGAAAAAGAAGACCAAATCCAAAGACCAAGACAACATGAACAAAAATTCCGACGACGCAACCGACGCCGTCGATTACCTGATTAAACCACAGAGTTTCACTCCGACAATTGATACCTCTGAATGGCCGATTCTTCTCAAGAACTACGATCGTCTTAACGTCAGAACCGGACACTACACACCACTTCCCTCCGGTTACTCTCCTCTCAAACGCCCTCTCGCCGAGTACATCAGGTATGGCGTTATTAATCTGGATAAACCTGCTAATCCTAGCTCACACGAGGTTGTAGCTTGGATCAAACGCATCCTCCGTGTCGAGAAAACCGGTCATAGTGGTACACTCGACCCAAAAGTCACGGGAAACTTAATCGTTTGCATCGATAGAGCCACTCGGCTTGTTAAATCGCAACAAGGTGCCGGAAAAGAGTACGTGTGTGTTGCGCGACTCCATTCCGCCGTGCCTGATGTCGCGAAAGTGGCTCGTGCATTGGAGACTTTAACCGGTGCGGTTTTCCAAAGGCCGCCGTTGATTTCAGCTGTTAAAAGGCAGCTTAGGATTAGAACTATTTACGAGAGTAAGCTTTTGGAGTATGATGCTGATAAACATCTCGTTGTGTTTTGGATTTCATGTGAAGCTGGCACTTATGTGAGAACTCTGTGTGTTCATTTGGGGTTGATTTTGGGTGTTGGTGGGCATATGCAGGAGCTGAGGAGGGTTAGGTCTGGGATCATGGGTGAGAAAGATAACATGATAACTATGCATGATGTTATGGATGCACAATGGATGTATGATAATTACAGGGACGAAGCGTACTTGAGGCGTGTAATCATGCCATTAGAAGTCCTGTTAACTAGTTACAAGAGATTAGTGGTAAAAGATTCTGCTGTCAATGCTATCTGTTATGGTGCTAAATTGATGATACCGGGCTTGTTAAGATTTGAAAACGACATTGAGAATGGAGAGGAAGTGGTGTTAATGACTACAAAAGGGGAGGCCATAGCTCTTGGTATAGCAGAGATGACTACTGCAGTAATGGCTACTTGTGATCATGGGGTTGTGGCAAAGATCAAGAGAGTGGTAATGGATAGAGATACTTACCCGAGGAAATGGGGTTTAGGGCCCACAGCATCGACGAAAAAGAAACTGATTTCCGAGGGAAAACTGAGCAAACATGGAAAGCCAAATGAGAAAACCCCAGCTGAGTGGTTGAGGAATGTTGTTCTGCCTACAGGTGGGGATTCAGTGGTTGCGAGTCTTGCAGCTGCACCTGTGACTGAACAAACTGTTGAAGTTGCAGAGACTGTGAAAGGTGATGGTGAGATTAAAAAGAAGAAGAAGAAGGAAAAGGGTGTTGAAGATGGAGATGAAGGGCAAAAAAGGAAATTAGAAGAGATTGATGTTATGGATACACCAGTAGCTTCCAAGAAACTGAAGGTTGAAGAAGAAGAAAAGGTAGAAGGTGAGACTACTGAAAAGAAAAAGAAGAAGAAGAAGAAAGAGGGTGATGAAATTGTTGTATCAGATGGTGATAAATCTGAAAAGAAGAAGAAGAAAATAAAGAAAGACCAAGAAACTGATGGCGCCCCTGTTACTCCTTCAGCTGCTGTGAGTGATGATGAAGCAAGAAAAAGCTCTAAGAAAAAAGAGAAGAAGAAAAAGAAGAAGGATGCTGAAGAAGAGTAGATTGAAGAATCTCAATCATCTCTCACATGCTGTGTAAGCTCTTGGTCTGCACATTTCTAGAGAGCCAATTTTGGCTTTTTTGTTTTTGTTTTTGTTTTTGTTTTTGTTCTTTAGTTTTATTAGTTTGATTTTTAGGTCTCTGTAATTTTTACCAAATTTTATGTATTTGTTAACAAGTTTGAAAATTTTTGGTACTTTTTGAGATTGAGATTGTCTTGAATTGTACTATAATGTTGATATGTTATTTCATCTTCATGCTGCAACATGCATTTGCTTCATATAATATTGGGTTATTGGTACCTTACAACATTAAGGCCATCTTAATGACATACCATTCAGGTTCCTCAACCTAGTTTCCACATCACTCTCTTCTACCTTTTTCTTTCTCAACCCAAAAGTTAGTATACCTTTTATTTTATTTTATTATATTTAGGACAAATTGTCGAGAAAGATAACATAAATATTAAAATTTGTCAATAAAGATAATGTCAAATTTTTTGAGCCAACAAAGGATTCTAAATTTTAATTTCTAACAAAAAAGGGTATGATGACCTGAATGACCTGCTGAGCGCTTAGTCAGTAGGTTAAGATTGTCTAAATTTACCAATAAAGGTAATGTCTAATTTTTTAAGTCAAAAAAAGGATTATAAATTTCAATCTGTAGTAAAAAAAGGTATGCTAACTAATACTGACAATTTGCGATGAGTTCTTGTTACTGTGTTCGTGTCAATTACATGTCAACCCATTTTGACCATTTATATTATCGGTCATGTTTTGGGTCGACCCATTTTGGCCAAATGTATTCGAAGAGTATTTTTTCGATTTTCCAATGCTGGTATTATTTCTTTGTTTTGATACGAACTTCAAATATGATATTTTTCGATTCAAACTTTAAAACTCAATACTCATTTTGATTTGATTCGAACTTCAAATTTGGTGTTTGTTTCAATTTGAATCGAATTTTGAACTTCAAACTTTGTTTACGCTAATTTAATACAATTATAAAGCCAATATAAGATATTAAAGTATCAAAATACCAACTGCAAGTAGTTAAATGTCAAAGTATCAACATAATATATTCCAAATATCATATATAAAAATGATGTAATATTATTTTAATTTTAAATATTTTATTATTATATAAAGGAAAGAGAAAACACATACAAGAACACGAACACTAACCTAGATCCAAACATGATGTTTTGTTTCAAATTGGAGTTCATCATCCTTTATTGGTCTAGAAAAAATGAACATTACCTTTATTGACAAATTTTTATATTTATGTTACATTTTTTTTGTCAATTTGTATAATATAAAAATTAGCCACGTCATCAATTTAACCTGTTACCTGCTACGACAGTAACCGGTTACCTTTAATGATAGAAATTGAAATTTAGAAGCCTTTCTTGGCCCAAAAAAATTGACATTACCTTTATTGGCAAATTTCAATATTTATGTTACCTTTCTCGACAATTTGCCCTTATATTTATTAAGAGAGACAAAGAGAGGAGAAGGTATCTCGGGTTGGTGAACCTGAATGGAGGAAAGAGAATGTCAACCCAAAACATGCTTATGGTGTTCCCCACCAATCTGATAAACCCAAAGTGGTACCCGAGCCCTTTGGGTTGTGTTGGGTCTAATACATGATTTATGAATGCATTGGTACTTTTCACCGTATACTACAATTCTCTAACGTTTGAAAATATATTATTAATTTGCACCATTTACTACAATTCAACTGTTTTGGATAAAGCTAGAGTTTTTAATAACCGCTGGCTAAAAACAATTTTTCTTGTAAACGACTTTCAAGTATAAAACATTTGTTGCAGATCTCATGATTGCATGTTAAGTATGTCAAACTTATCATAGGTTCTTTAACCTCAGATCCACATAAGGGCTATCCAATAAAGTCCGTTTGCAAAAACATCCTTTCATTTTATATCCGGTACGGCGGACATCTTAATGACCACACTTAATATGTATAAAACTTGTATGTATCATATGTTTATATGCATGATAACATTATGTTATAAGACGTACTTTTGCTACATACTTTAATCATAACATAACTTTATGCAAATAAAACATAGTAATATATCATTATAAAACTTGCTTCATTTCTTAAAACATTTATATTGCGCACACACACACACACACATATATATATATATATATATATATATATATATATATATATATATCATTAAAGCACATAATATACTTATCTTGTTTTGCGTTTTCTTAAGTTTCTTAATCTCCTTACTAATCTTTCTTTTGAGATGTTTTAGAATTTAGGGATGAAAAGAATGATTTACCTTTGACATCTATTTATAGTGTAAGTGCCTTGTTTTAGGGTAATTGTTCTTTAAGCTCTTTAACTTGTGACGGATAAGACACATATGTACTTGCTTTACCACCTCAGTCTTGAATTGTATTCTTCTAGCTTTGCCTTATCATTTCTTAGTTATCTAGGCTGGATTTATCATGTTTGTAGCTTTGATTTATTATAGAAAATAGTCTTGTCTTATATAAAATGTGTGGTCCATGTTATACATTTGCAAGGAGCTTTATATGATACCTGCAAGCTTACTTACTAAATTTTCATTTCTTATATAGAGGTTTTATCTATCTTGCTTTAGTCCCTATAGTTTGCATATTAAGCATTTTTATCTTTATAGTAAATTTGGATGTTTACCCAAACACTTTACCTCGTACCACACTTGGGCGAGAATGGGAGATATTTACTGTTAGATCATGCTTTTGCAGATTTCATTCTATGCACTTTGGTGCTGCGTTTGGTGATACAACATCTTGTTGACGAGAGGGTAGCAATAGTTATCTTTTGTATTGGTTTGTGATGCCTGAGTTTTAAAGGATGATTATTTTGTACTACTTTAGAACATTGAAATATTTTGTACTTCTTTAGATTTCAGTATAACAGACTATTGATAAGCACTTGTCGAGGCATCAAGCGTCAAGAAGTTCAAGCCACTAAGCTTGAGTTTGGCTTAAAATGGTCACATGAACTGGCACGTAAATCGGCTGCCTGTGAGGTACTCAATTTTTCACATCAGATGAACCAATAAACAGTTATGATCCAAACAGAATTTTCACATCAGATGAACTGATAAAACAGTTATGATCCATACAGAATTGAAATACTCTGAACAATCATTGGCTCTCAAGGAAAATAACTTATTAACAAAGAAACAGCCACTACTCAAACAGGGGAACTCATTAAAGAAATATAACAGCTATGTACCACCATGTGTAACCAAAATCAACATTGCTCACCCAAAACTGCAACCAATTTAATTGCATCATTTACACACGTTGAAAAGCAAAGAATATTGTTTTGGTCCCTTATTCGCTAGCAGTTACCAAAAATTCCCGAAAAGATACAAGAGAAAAGAATAAGGCAGGAACAGCCTGTATGTCACTGCTGCTGCTGCTGGCATTGAGCATATATGTCACTCCAAGACATGCAGCACTTGATCTTCTTATGCTGAGGGTTGTGAAACCTTGGTTCTTTTGGTATGGTAGGTTGCTTTTCTGACCTAACAAAAACATATTAATAACACATAATAAAAACAAACTATAAGTTCTTCCCTCTGTCATTTAAGAAATATAACAACAATGACAATCACTGTACCCAATCTCAACTGAGCGGGGATATAAGGGAGGTAAGATGTAAACAATATTTATACCTCTACTAAAAAATAGAGAGAGAAGCAGTCTCTATTTGTATTGTGTAGAGACATTTTTAGTATGTATTCTTTACCTTCTGGGGATGAAAGGTCTGTCGAAGTAAGGCATAGGTTGAGCCTTTGGTACAAGCTCTTTTCTTAACCTCTTTAATTCTTCCTCTTCTTCCAACTATACAACAGCAGCAAAGTTGCATCAATAAGTTTGAAAGAATTCAAGCACAAATACCATCGTATGGACATCAAACCATGCCATTTTACTATACCTTCTGCAGCCTCTCTCTTTCCAATTTGTATTGTTCTATATATGAAAGCTTGTCTTGCACCTGGTGTTAAAAACACAAAAGATAATTATATAAAGCCTAGTTTTATATTTGTTTAATTTGTACTTAATCAAGGGTGTAGAGATGGACTTGTAGTTTTTGAGGGAAAATAATATACCTGTTGGTCGAACTCAGCTCGCTCCACAGCCCTCACATCACTGTGCAACACGAGATCAACCGGTTTTGTGCTTTCTTTAACAGGTGGTTTCACCAGGCACTGAGAAAGACACAACCATGAAAGCAAACTAATTTATAAGTAAAAATGCTTTGATTCCATGGTGGCTGTAAAAGAATTTCTCACCTCTGGTTCATCGGTAGTCAATGGTAGGGCTTGGGCAACGGGTATACGTTGCTTTTCTTGCTCAATCATCATCTCCTGGACCTTCTTCATGAATTCTTCTTGTTTTGACTTTCCTCTTTGCTGCCGACGAATAGCAAAACAGTTTAATAAGTTAACAGGGCAAATATACAAACACCATCTTCTTGTTTAGTGTATTGTATTTACATTGTTTGCCTAGTGTGAAAATCATAAGCCAAAAACGATCATAGTGATTTTTCACATAGAGCACCAACTGTGTCCGGCCATTTTACTCATCATTCTTGTTTCAATGGTGGTAATAAAAAGAATAGCATATTTTCCATGTTCACATAGAGCACCAACGTTTGTGACATCAATTCTTCATCTTCCCCTACACATTTTCCCTCTTTGCGTTTCTTTCTAGAATAGAACTTTCCATTTCCTAGCCCCATTGGGCTGTTGGTCCAAAACATCTCCATAATATTTTTATGTTGACACGATTAGTTAGTAATCGTATTCATTGTATTGCTTATTTAGTTAACTTCCGTTAGTTATAATTCTGTAGTGCATAGTTATAATTCCATTAGTTCCATTAGGTACCATTCTACTTTGTAAGGGACACAAGTGTAGAAGGGAGAAACTTAGTGAAAGAGTAAAAAGTAATTTTCCCTCAATAGCTTCCTTCTTCCTTTATTCTCCCTTGACATTTTAAATTTCATCTTCTTATCAGACAGGCTTTTATTCAATAAATATTGGAGATTGACCCCATGAAGCTGCAGATTTCCCATGGTAGTGATAAAGATCATATCTTTTTAACCCTTACTTATATGGAGATGGGTAATTTGTTACACTAGGCAGGTACATGTTTTTTTTTACCCCAAAACACTAAATTTAGCGTTGCTGCATACATGAGAACTGTTCTATTACGGTACTACATTTACCTTTTTTAAACAACATATCTAAGACATTAACTAAACAGAATGTTGTTACCTGTCGGTTGTATCATCACAAGACAGATAGATACAAACACATGTCCTCATAAAGATGCCAAAAGATACAATAGTTAGCAAGAATGTGTGTGCTTTTCAACAAATTTTGGAAGTATAGATGTTTATGAATTATGAGAGCATCGTTTACTAATCACCAAATGAAGTTTGGGCTTTCTTTATCAACTCAAGAGATTACATGATACCAAATCATAAGCGACTGTAAATGCTAACCTCTGTTCTGAGCTTGAAGGGTTGCTGGGAAGTAGCCCTAACCGTCCTCCTCTTCCATCTGCTAACACCACCAAAACTTGAAGATGATTCTGAGCTCTGCATTGTCAAAATTAGAAAGTCATTTCCAAATCAACACAAGTCCAAAGAAACAATCTCATTCTAAAGAAACTTTAATGAATATCGACATACATTTCGCCTGCTTTGTCTCCCACCACCTGAATTACTGTTCATAATGCTAAAACATACAAACAAACAGAAGAAAACCCCATTTTAGAATCAAAATTAAGCAAATTGAACAAAAATTTAAGCTATTCCTATCAATCAATGATAAACAAACCTCCCATGGCTGCTATCCAGAGAAGAAGAAACACGTGAATGCAACCCTAAATTCTCTGCAGTGAGTAAAAGATCTGATTCGCAGAAAGATGAAGAAGGAAATACCCATTTTGAATCCCCTTTGGTCTGGTCTTCAAGTTCCCCACCCTCTTGCTCTTTCTCAGTATCATCATTTGGCTTTGGTAAAGTAAGAATATTCTCGAAGGCCTTGATCAAATGCATCACTCTTCCAGATCTAGGTTCAGGAATACTCTGTCTTGCAATCTCCAATAAATCATCCCTTCTTCTCTTTTCACCAGATGTCACTAAACCTTCACCTTCTTCAGATTTCCCCACAATCCCTATCTGTAAATTCGGGTTTCCAATTTTAGTTTTCTTCTCTTCCTCTTCTTGTACTGCAACTTCACTCAGATTCTTGAAAAATCCGTCCTGAGAAGCCCTGAGCGTCTCATAAGCAACGCACAAACACCTACTCGAATTACCACCAGCCTTACACTTACAATCGACTGAAGTTAGGGTTTTATCATTCTCTCTCTTCGAATTTTTCTTTGCCACCACGAACTTCCTCTCCCGAATCTTGTTCTTTGGAGAAGGCGAACAGATCTGGTTAGGTTTTTTGGTCACCGATTTCTGGATTTTGCTGGCGGATTTAACTGCTGGAGAATTCGAAGCATTTAGATTAGGGCTTGTAATGTTGGGGTTTGCATTTTCCGGCAATTTGGACTTACCGGAAAGCTTTGACTTTGATGGTGTCAGTGTCACTGCTCCGACGTTCTTAACTCTCGATTCCATAGAAAAATTGGCCGGAAAGGAGCAAAAAAATTGGGGGTTTTGTGAGATGCTGTTTATTGTATGATCATCGACGGTGGCGAACGAGTGGAAGAAAAAGAAGAACGTTTGAGAGATATGGACGCTCTCTGTAACGGCTACTTTTCGGCTCTTATACGGAACTTCACTAAACGTTGTCGTATTCGTGAATCGTGTTTAATTTAGATTAGGCTTTGATTCCGGGTCGGGTCTCTCGTCTACAGGAGCATCCGTATAACAAGGAGGATTTTTTTTCATTTTCTGGGTTAAAAAGAGAGGTTTTATGCTTATAAAAAATATTCTTAATTATCCCATACTAAATTAACATGTGCTGAAAATTAAAATCAAGTGAGAGGAATAGAAAAGTGAATAAATGAATTTAATATGTCATTAGAAAAATGAAGTAAGAAGATAAATTACGAGAAAATATAATTGGTGCTACTAATTAAACTTATTTTTTCTCATATTTCAGACATGTCATATCAATCAATTACAATTTATAATAAAGTTTGGTTCCTATAAATGTCTCCACTTTATCACCTTTGTTATTGTATGTATCGAACTATAAAAGTTATTATTTAATGTATCAGACTTTCAAAAATAAACATTTAATGTATCAGTTTACCTGCTAAGCAGGTAACCGGTAATTTACTCATTTATTTAATTTTATGTTACTCATTTACCACATCACATTTACCCCTATTTTCTTATTAATTCTAAAGAACAATCATGTGTTCCAAGATCTGGAAGAACACATAAGACACAAGAACGCAATCAAGAACTTAAATCAAGATGAAGCCATCAACGAAGCAAGTTGATTAACTTAGAACAATCATGTGTTTTCAGATCTAGAAGAACACATAGAACACAAGAACACAAACAATAACTTAAATCAAGATGAAGCCATCAATGAAGCAAGTTGATTAAATCAAAACATAGATCAGATACAAGTTGATTAAACCCGTATCCTAGGGTTTGGTTAACACTTGAAGCCATCAACGAAGCAATCGCATCTGAAACTCATCTATGAACCCTAAAACCGTACTTAGATCTGGAATCAATTTAGGGTTTTCGAATCTCATTTTTGTGGAACGATTGCAGATTGTGAACTTAATCTATTCAAAACCACAAGAAATCCCACAAGAAATTCATACTTGTTCGAAACATAATTTGTTCAAACCCATAATTTGTTCTCGAACTGAAACATAACCCTAAAGCAGATCTTGAAATCGACAACGAAAACGATAACTAAAACCCTAAACCGCAAAACCATTTTGTTCAACCCTAACCCAAGAACGCAAACCCCTTCTGTTGGGAAAAATATGCTTATAAATATATCCTCTTTTGTTTATATAATTGTATGTATTAACATTAACATATGTGCACATATACATATATATATATATATTCAATCAAATATATTCTCATCTATAATCTACAAAACAAGCTTCATCAAATGGCCAAGCTCCAATCGTCAAGATCCGAGTTCAAGTAGAAGCCGATGTTGAAGCCTCCTACAAATAAACGTTCAAAGTTTATGAGCTTACAAAATAAATAATTAAATGAGTTCAAGTTTTTATAAAATAATTTCTATAAAAACTTTTATAAAAATTGAGAAATTTTTATAACATCACAAGCTTGGTAGTCAAAGCAAATGAATTCCTATTTTGGCAAATACTAAACATAATCTTCTATTGAAATAATCCAAAACCATATTTAGCAAAAGGAATCTCTCAAAGAGGTAAACTTCCAACATGCTTTGTGCAGTTGGTTTCTAAACTACCATTTTTATGATTAAATTCAAACTTAAGAAGTATGACACTAACCCAACTTTTCTTAAGCTTCTTTTCAGTGCATTTTTATGGTAAAAATGGGTTGTGTGTGGTTTTGGTAAAAGCCCAACGTCTATATGCACAAAGCTCAAAAATCTCCAGCAGGCCGACGACCGTGGATCGTCTGGACACTTTTTGAGCATCAAACTTTTTTCTTATTTAAAGCAACTCAAGTCTTGTGTTTTACTAACCTCTTGCAATCTGAAAAAACACAGAATACATAAAAATCTTGTGAGCTCATATTCCTTGATAATTCAATCTTTCAAGATCAAGAATCAAGCAAGAGTGAAAGTCTTCAAGTTTATATACTTCATTACATTCATATACATTTGTAATAATGTGAGGATAATCTCTAGCCTATAGAATTAGAGAGAAGTGAGGATCAACTCTAGCCTTTCCAATTAGAGTGAAGTGAGGTTTATCTTAACCTTGTTTGCAAGAGTGAAGTGTAATTCTTGTAAGCTAAAGAGAGAAGTTGTAAAAGGTTTATCTCTACCTTCAAAGAGAGAAGATAGTGGAGCAACTCTTGGTGGGTGAGGCCAAGGAGTGGATGTAGAGCAAGGTTGTTAACCCTTGCTTGAACCACTATAAATCATTGTGTCCAAACTACTTCATTGGTGATATCTTCCTTCCCTAAACTCTTTAATTATTTGCAAATATTGTTAAAAACTTTAGAAAGTGGGCATATAACCTATTCACCCCCCTCTAGGTTCTAACACCTTCGATTTGAACCTTAAACCTTAAACCCAGTCGATTGTAACTCGCATGAACCCTAATCAGATGACCATTGATGGTTTGAATGTTCTACCGCTTCGTTCTTGTGAGATCTATATCGTAGATGAACCGAAGCATAGGAAACCCATGGAGAAGAAGATGTATCGTATGAAGATAACAAAATCGTAGATGAAGAAGTTTTAAGGATTTTATTTTTTATTTAATTTAAATAATAAAATATCCAAGTCACATGCCATGTCTCATAGCCACGTCAGTAAAACCGATGTCATATGAGCTTGTAACTTGCTATAGCAGGTTAGATACATAAAATGGTAAGTTTGGAAAGTCCAGTACATTAAATGGTAAGTTTGGAAGTTCAGTACATACAATAGCAAAAGGTAACAAGTTGGATACATTTTCGAAAACTAAATCCTTTATAATACATGTTATACACTTACATATATCACATTACATTTACAACTGGTTCAAACATAATCACTCAAATATCACATTACTCTTTTTTTCTTTAAATATCTCAAATTCAACCAATAATAGTAATCTTTAATGGCTTTTGAGGCAAAATTGGCCCTTAACTTTGACTTTTACCCTTACTCACGATTTTCATTACTTGAATTTAAATTTGATTATGAGGCGCTATATGTATATACATATTGGTTGTTTGTATAAATTATATATTTATATTTAATTGTATATGTTTATAAATTTTATTTTATAACTTTTAATGTATAATTATTGTAATGACCTGATTTTATGAACAATATTATAGATTATTTAAACGAGAAAAGAATAATATTTATGGATTTTATTTATTAATAATAATACTTATGGAATATTATTATTATTTAAACAAAAGAATTAAAGTTGAAAAAGCAAAGAAAAATTGGAAAAAGGACGTGACGTGACACGTCAGGGAAAGCGACGCGATGCGTTGGTTGGCTAGCGTGTGTCAGACATTGCGTGTGGCAAGAAAGCGACCCGTTCTGTGCTTAGACGCGACGCGTCGACTAGATTTCAGCCTCTATAAATAGTTTTGCATTTCAATCATTTCTCACGAGTTTTTTCACATTAATACCGTTACTCTAACCATTTTAGAGCGATTCTAAGGCTAGAGAGTGTGTATTAGTGTTGGGGCTTGGTAGGTGCATGTATTCAAGGTTCGGAAGGTGTGGTGATACCTTTTCGAGCTAAGTTTTGACTTCGGCTTCATTTGTGGAGATCTCGAGAAGTGTTTCGGAACGTGTAGGGCCAGGATTCGACAATCTGTGTGTGAAACTCGTCAAATCTAGATCTAAGTTGATCTATTTGTCCGATTTGAGGTGACTTCAGTTATTTTATAAAAATGATCACGAAGACAAAATCTATTTCGAAAGTATTAGCGGTTTTTAAGATGACATGTCTATATATGAATGTTTATGCTTGACTAACGATTGTTGTAAATGCATGCTACATATTTAGTGTTGAAATGCGATTGACTTACATGACGTTTGTGATGCATGCATATATACGTATAGATATATAAAATGATGATCATGTTGGATTGATATGATGATATGTGGTGGGGGTAGACATACTCCTAGATGAAAGATGATGCCTAGTAGGAAAAGTGTGTCTTCTAGGATATGCTAGCAAAGCGATGATTAGTTGTCGGATTTCTAGATAAACATGACAACACATGGTGTACTTGTGCTTTATGTGCGGGTTTACCGAAGTGCTGTTTGACTAACGAAGGAGGTCAAAATGCATAACACCATGATGGTGAAAGGAGGGCCTAATGATGGGGGCACCGGTGAACCACCTGTACGACTTATGTCGAGTAGCTACAACGGACGGATTATGGGAGTGTGTGTACAAGTGGGAGTCGCGCCCTGCTTTGTACCGTACTTATTGGATATGCTTAGTGAACTTGTGTGTAACATCCTCAAAACGGGCCTAAACGTGTCCGAATATGATACGTCGAGTATTTAATTAAATTAAATAAAATAAATATATTTTAGAAAATGATATAAAATATGAAAATAATATATAAATGGGTTATTAAAAATATTAATAAAAATAGATAAAGGTTATAAAATATCGAACGGTTTCAAACGAGGATTCCAGAAATATCCTCGTTAGTTGAAACGGTTAAACGAGAGATGAGTTTTAAGTTGAAAAAGGGGAACAAAATACCCACTTGTGGATAATAATACCCACAAGTCGGTTTTGGGCCTTTATCAAAACACAGACACACACACACATACGTATGTATACACACACAACCTCTTGTTCTTGAAGCTTTGAAGAAATCATCAAGGAGATCATTTGAAGTTCTGATTTCCAGCCACAAATTGAAGGATTATCAGCCCTAGATCATCCTATTCTCCATGGTAAGCTCCATCTTCATCTTCTCCATGGCTTGTTCTTCATATATTGAATTTGGGTTTTTGAAAGAAAACTCACAAACCTTTGTTCCAGCAGAGAATTAAGCTTCTAATTGGTCTTACAAGTAGTTCCTAA
This sequence comes from Dittrichia graveolens, assembly GCA_038502395.1. NCBI lineage: Eukaryota > Viridiplantae > Streptophyta > Magnoliopsida > Asterales > Asteraceae > Dittrichia > Dittrichia graveolens. The sequence continues at coordinate 21,960,374 of JARJIL010000004.1, forward strand.
TCATCCTTTGATTATTGTAAGTTTCAATTCATCCTTGTTCTTAATTTTGATCTTTCAAGACTTGAAATTTTAGGTTTCAAGTGGGTTCTTTGATTTAGCAATCAAGAACTGAAATTTATGATTGAAATAGGTTCTAATATTATTTATAAGTGTATAGGAATCTAATTCCATGAATTAAAGTAGTGTTCTTGATGAGTTTTGAATTTTGGCTCAAATGGGTCAAAATTGGTCAAATACGGGTCAAACTGATTTTGTCCTTCAAGAACTAAAATTTAGTGTTCTAAATGATCCTATAACTTGTTAGGATTGATTAGAACTCAATTGGTGCATTAGAAGTGGTGTTTTTGCACAAATCCAATATTTAGCCTAAATGGGTCAAGTTTAGGGTCAAAATGGCCAAAATGGCCTAAATCTGTTTTTACACATCAAGAACTGATTTTTAAGGTTGTAATAGGTTCATATGACTTGTATGAATCGATTAGAACATTGGTTTTGAATTGGAATGGTTGTTTTGCTTGAATTGGCTAAAATAGTGAAAAATAGACCTTAAATAGGCAAGAAATTGGAAAATGATACCAAACAAGGAGTTTAAAGGTTTTGGTCAGTTGCAACACCTTCAATACATCATATTAGGTGTATATGGTGTGTTTCAAGTGTTGGAATTGATCTACACCAAGTTTTAGCCATTATGCGCACGTCTTTGTCCATTTAAATGGGATTTTCGTATGAATTAATTGGATAGGAGTTTTTGATGTTAGAAAGATTCCACAAGTGTCAAATGGTCCTATGAAACACTAGATTTTTACCAAAATTGATTTGGAATTGAAATGAGCTAAATTGGGCTTGCTGTGCACAAAACAACACTTGCTGCAGCTGCTACACACTGGTCGCGGCGCGACACCCCTGCACACAGCCAAATGTGTTGTTTTGTGCTATGTGTTCGCGTGTTGTTGCTTGGGCTGCTATAGTTAGTTAATAAATGGTTAAAAACACCATTAGGTTATTGTTTCAAGTATCCTAGACGTTCTTCGCGTGTTCAAATGATTGATGCGTACGTCATGGTATTATAGGTTGAATTGACAATCCGTGAGCGCCAAAGCAAGGTCTTTGCTTATTCTAGCTTAACAGGTGAGTGCCTGATAACATAACGATTAATATATCTATAACATATATTAACAATGAATTGAATTGAATACCCGGAATTGTAAACAATTGATTAAGCGTTTGAATATGTTGTTGAAAGGTTGTATACCTTGTAGTATTTATAATAAATGATTATCAGGATATTATACGCACTTGATTAAGTGTAGTTTGTAAAGCATGATGATGCTAGACTTAACATGTTGACACAGTATGATACGCACTTGTTTAAGTGTAGATTGTATAGCATGATGATGCTAGGCTTAACTTATTGATATACAATAGCATGCACTTGATTATGTGTATGTTATGATGATAGATATATATTATTGCGTGCGCGCAATGAGGTAAAGAATGAATGGCATGATAATGCTAGATATTTGATTAGTATAAATAATATGCATTTGTTTAGGTGTATGTTATATGGACATGATTATTGATTGATTGATATTCGGTTAAATCAGATTATGTGTTTGTGATTGGGCAAGGTTTGCCCGGACAAAGCTGTCCTACCTGTTGGGCAAGGTTTGCCCCGGACAAAGCTGTCCTACTTATTGGGCAAGGTTTGCCCCGGACAAAGCTGTCCTTTTCGGGTATAGCTGCGGCTGTACAACAGAGGAATCGGTTGATTCCAAAACGCAACGGTGGACGCTTAACAGCTCCCCCACCGGAGCGATTGATGTGTCCGGTACCCCAGTTTGGTGCATTGATCCGGGTTCGCTACCCTGCGAGATATGCTACCTCCAGACTACGCCAGCTCGTCGCGAGATGCTAGGATAGAACTATTTGGGCATGATTGATGATATGTGATATGTTTATATTGATTGCATGCTATCGTGTACTCACTAGCTATTATAGCTAACATATACTACTCTCCACATGTGCAGGTGTTCCTTAGGCTGTGAGCTCGGGTGCCTGCGGGTAGTTGCATGTCTTTAGGAGGAATACTGGATTTTGTTTAACCCTGTTATAATATGTTTAATTTTGTTTAAAGATAATGGTCGGCCGGTTATGTGTCCGTAACACCAAATGTCGTATGTGGCAACGTTTTGACTGTTTATACAGTTTGCCACGTGTTTTTAATTCCGCTGCATTTTTAAATTATAAGACAGGTTTAAATATTCTATTTACAGTCAAACCCACGCGGTTTGAATACTTAAATAGTATTTTAAAAAGAAAAATTTGGTTCTCAAAAGCACGGTGTTACATTGTGCCAGTACGGATGGACCATGGAACTTAGTAGTTTCTAGGATCGCATGTGATGCCAATGCGGACGAACCTTGTAACTGAAGGAATTCGTTTGGAAAAAACAAGTAGCAACGAAAGCAATATGTATAAAAAAAATCAATGCCAAACTAGTGAATACACTCCCATGGACCAAAATCTAACAATAACATTGCAACTAATATGAACAAGATAAGAAGAAATGTTATACCTTACTTGATCAAATCACAAGTTAACCTTCCTTGTCAAGTAGCTTAGAATCCAACAAAGAACCCCTCCAATGAAGTCCACCCCAAGCTTGTTTGATTCCCAAGTGCTAGCAAGTTGATGTGTAATCACCAAAGCAACAACCAAGTGTGTGTATATCTTGCTTCTTGTGCTCAAGAACACCAAGAACAAGAGAGAGAGTTCTAATGTCAACCAAGGGACAAAGTGATAGCCAAAAGCCTCTACTAGAGCAGATAACTCGTGGTCTCTTTGTCTACCATCATTATGAGAAGTTAACCCCATTAAACCAAGTGTTTAAGGCTGTTAATTATGCTGTTACAGCGAACGTAGACGGCCCGTGTAGGTCTACATGGCCGTGTAGGCCCAAAGTCCACGGCCCCAATTGGGCTAAGACGGCCCGTGTCTAACAGGCACTACACGACCTTGAATTGGGCCAATACGCCTCGTGGATGTTGGACTGGACACGGCCCGTGTACCATCCTGCCAAAACCCATTTTGGCCTTTTCCTCTCTATTGCTTGATCGTGTTGCCGGAATCAATACTTGGTGTGTGACCCAATAGGCCTATACCTCATCGGTAGTGCCATTAACTCGTTCGTGTCAGCGGGCATATTCCAACAGACTCCCACTTGCACGTGACACGACTACGAAAAATAACACAAACATAGAGCGGCCTCTAGCAAGACATCTATGCTCCCACGTCAGTATAGGGTATGCCACTCTTGACAAGATCCCCAATCATAAAATGATTGTCCTAAAGATAAATGAACATGTACATACCTTTGTTCGCGATATCCAATGTGAACACAAGGCATGGAATATAGTCAACCTACAGATCGTTCACGATTATGTTTCTCGATTCTAGATTAGTGGTGACCAACAAACCAAGTTAACATTGATCCATCATCAATGTAACTTGAGCACGGCCATGCATATGAACGTCAGCACTCAATCATTTAGGGGCCCATGGATATTCTCTCTACACATAGAGGAACAAATACCTTTTGACTACATAGTCCCGCCACACAGATAATACTCTACCCAATCATCTCCCTTATAACGACCAGTTACGGACCGCGTTAGAAAACGATCAAAGCAAAGCAGACCTATGCTTTGAGATCACATGTATCTCTAGTTTAAGGATGAAATGTCATTACCATCCCGAGTTACTTGTGGCTAAAACAATGAAGTAAACTCGGGTGCTGGTCCTCCAATCACTTGAAACCCCTTTCAAGTATAGGCAAGAATCACGTTTTATCAAAACCAATTCTTTACCTCAATCTTAATTCATACTTCTTTCCCATAAAGTATGACCGATTGTGGAGACTTAAAGATTGTAAAACAATCTAGGGAATAAATTAAACATGCAAAGATAGAACACAGTAAAGACTAAATGTAAGTAACCGCAACACGCGTATATATAGATCTCTACTATATAAATCGAAACAAACATTAGTAACATTATTGCCTAATGTTCCCAAATACATAATGGTCCAAACATCAATTAAAACTAAATCTAAACCAAGTCATGAGCAAATCTAACACCTATCACCGTAGTGTGAGAATCATGAGAAGCTTGTGACAATGGCTTAGTAAACGGGTCGGCTAAATTGCCTTCCGAGGTTACTCTACTAATAGCGACTTCACCACTTTCAACCATCTCTCTTATCAAGTGGTACTTACGAGGTATATGCCTCGTTCTCTTGTGAGCTCTCGGTTCCTTCGCTAAGGCTACCGCACCCTCATTGTCACAAAAGACCTCAATAGGTCGGATATGCTAGGAACCACTCCAAGGTCTCGGATGAACTTCCTTATCCACACAGCTTCTTTAGCAGCTTCACTTGCCGCAATATATTCTGACTCTATAGTAGAATCAGCCACTGTGTCTTGCTTTGAACTTCTCCAAGTAATAGCCCCACCATTCAATAGGAACACAAACCCCGATTGTGATCGGCAGTCATCCCTATCAGTTTGGAAGCTAGCATCAGAGTAACCCTTTACTTTGAGCTCTTCCTCACCACCAAAGATCAAGAACATCTCTTTTGTCCTCCTAAGATACTTAAGAATGTTCTTTACCGTAACCTAATGGGCTTGCCCTGGGTTTCCCTGATATCTACTAGTCAAGCTTAAAGCGCATGACACATCAGGACGAGTACATAACATGGCGTACATGATCGAGCCCACAGCCGAAGCATATGGTACTCGCTTCATTACTTCTAGTTCCTCTTGAGAACTAGGACACTGAGTTTTACTCAATATCACTCCATGCGACATAGGAAGATTTCCTTTCTTGGAGTCCTCCATCTTGAACTGCTTCAAGACTTTGTCAATGTATGTACTTTGACTCAACCCAAGAAGTTTTCTAGATCTATATCTATAGATCTTGATACCCAGAATGTATGCCGCTTCTCCTAAGTCTTTCATTGAAAAGCATTTTCCAAGCCAACTTTTGACACTTTGCAAAGTTGGAATATCTTTACCAATGAGTAGGATATCATCCACATACAAGACTAAGAAAACAACGGCGCTCCCACTAGCCCTAACGTATACACATGGCTCGTCTACACTCTTCGAAAAACCAAACTCTTTGATTTTCTCATCAAAGCATAGATTCCAACTACGAGATGCTTGTTTAAGTCCATAAATGGACTTCTTTAATCTACACACTCTATTAGGATGCTTCGGATGTACAAAACCCTCAGGCTGCATCATATACACCTCTTCGGAGAGCTTCCCATTAAGGAAGGCGGTTTTGACATCCATTTGCCATATTTCGTAATCATGAAATGCGGCGATTGCCAAAAGTATCCTAATAGATTTCAACATGGCCACTAGGGAGAAAGTTTCATCATAGTCGACACCATGTGTCTGAGTGAAACCTTTAGCCACTAGTCGGGCTTTGAAAGTGTTTACTTTTCCATCCATGTCAGTCTTCTTCTTGAAGACCCACTTACACCCTATAGGTTTACAACCCGGTGTGGGATCAACCATTTCCCAAACCTGGTTATCCTCCATGGATTGCATCTCGTTATCCATTGCCTCCTTCCACTTAGCAGACTCGTGGCCCGCTGCCGCTTTCCGATAGTTGGTGGGCTCATTAAGATCCACCAATAACTCGTCACCCTCATATATGTGAAACCCATATCTCTCTGGCTCATGGCGAGTTCTACCGGATCTACGGGGAGGTAACGGATTGACGTTAGTCTCCGCATTGTCATGCACAGACTCAACCTCACTAGGTTGCTGACTAGTGCCAACGTCAGGCCTTTCATCCGTTGACTCTTGAATTTCTTCAAGATCAATCTTAGTCCCGCCATGCTGATTGGATACTAATTCTCTTTCTAAAAAGACCGCCCTCCGAGCAACAAATACCTTGTTCTCGGAAGGTTTATAGAATATATATCCAATACCCGCAGCTGGATATCCTATGAAATAACACTTTTCGGATCGGGGCTCCAACTTGTCATCTACCTTACGTCGTACGTAGGCTTGACAACCCCAAACCTTAAGATAGGCAAGAACGGGAGGTTTCCCCTGCCACATCTCGGAAGGTGTTTTATCGACCTTCTTCGTTGGAACGAAATTAAGGATTCTTGTTGCCGTTTCAAGAGCATAACCCCAAAGGCTTATAGGCACTTGGGTGTGACTCATCATAGACCGAACCATATCTAACAATGTTCGGTTCTTCCTCTCGGCGACACCATTTAATTGTGGCGTCCTAGGAGGTGTAAGTTGTGAAATAATTCCACAACCCTTGAGATGATCACGAAACTCTTGACTAAGATACTCACCACCCTATCGGATCTAAGTATCTTAATCTTTTTGCCCAATTGATTCTCTACTTCGTTTTGGAAAGTCTTAAAGACCTCAAAGGTCTCGGACTTTTGTCTAACCAAGTAGACATACCCATACCTACTATAATCATCTATAAAGGTAACGAAGTATCTAGAATTGTCTCTTGTGATGTGCTTAAACGGACCACTCACATCGGAATGTATAATGTCCAACAAGTCTTTTCCCCTCTCATTCATGCCGGAAAAGGGTGCTTTAGTCATCTTGCCTAATAAACAAGATTCGCATACTTCATTTGACTCGTGGTCAAATGATTCCAAGATCCCATCCGCTTGGAGCTTGGCGATACGAGTCTTGTTTATATGGCCAAGTCGACCATGCCACAAAGACAATTTGTCTAAACCATTTTTAGACATAGAATCAATATTCATGATTGAACGATTATCACTAACGTATGCATCCACTTCATAAATACCACGACAAGGATAAGCTTTAAAATAACAAATACCATTTTTAAAACAAACAATAACCCCATTGTCAAAAGAAATACCAAAACCATTGTCGTGTAATGCATGAAAAGATATAATGTTTCGTGCCACAAGCGGCGAATAGCATACGTTCAATAATAATATGGAAAAACCAGAATTAAAAGATAATTCAACTTCTCCTCGAGCCTTGACCGGGACAATCTCCTTGTTTCCCATTATCAAGTCAAGCTCGCCACTCTCCATCCTTCTACTTGTCCTTAGCACCTGCACAATATTACAAACATGAGTGCCATAGCCGGTATCTAATACCCAACTACCAGATGTAGAAGTATGATGGAGTTCAATCATGTACGTACCTGAGTTGGAAGTTCCTGTGATGCTCAACCCCTTGAGCTTCTTTAGACCTTCTAGGTACCCCGGGCAGTTACGGCGCCAATGGCCCTTCTTCCCGCAGAAGAAGCATTCCGCTTCGTTCGGAGTCTTAGCTTGGGGAACCATCTTCCCCTTGCCTTTACCTTCCGAAGCGGGGATAGACTTGGCAGCGCCAATCTTCCCCTTCCCCTGCCCCTTAGGGGTATAAGCGGATCTCTTCTTCTTCTGGATTCGCCCCTCCCTTATAGCAAGAACGGGATTTGGAACGGCGGGCTTATTTTTGGTCATGCTAGACTCGGTTGTCTTAAGCATACCATGAAACTCCATAATGGACTTATCCATACTATGTATATGATAACTCATAACAAATTGATCATACGCAGTGGGCAGGGACCATAGGATCAAATCCACGGCTAGCTCCCTCCCTATGGTAAATCCGAGCCGTTCCATGCGCTCCATGTTTGCTTTCATGCGCAACACGTGAGCACATTCAAACCTCTCTTGTCTCGCTTGCTGCTGGAACATTTCCTTAAGCTGAGCGATCAAATTAAAAGCACTCAAATGATCCATTTGCTTTTGGAGCTCGGGGATCATAGTACTTAGGATGAGGCAAGTAATGTCCTCGGTATCCTTGACACGCTTCTCATAAGCGTCTCGGATAGCCCGAGTGGCATTGGCAGCAGGAGCCTCGGGTAGGGCCTCCTCTATGGTAACCATCATCCCTTCTTGGTGTAGGAAAAGTTTAAGTTGCCTAAACCAATCCAAGAAGTTGTTACCATTGAGTTTCTCCTTCTCAAGGAAAACTCTAAGCGAAAAATGGTTGGTGGTGTTGGTGTTGCTTGAAGACGCCATCTAAAATAGCAAAGTAGTTTAATTAGTTTGGAAATCCTTGTTAAAATAAGTACCCATAGTTTTAAACAAAACAATTTATTTGTAACAAGGGCTAAGAACCTTATTTCACCTCGCACCGTGACGGGTTTACCGCGGATCACGTGGCGAAGCTATTTAGGCCGGCAACCATTTTACCAATTGTAATCTCTATTACAACTCTTAGACACTTGCGGGACCCGTTGACATCCATTATGTTGGTTGGCATGTTTGATCCCTATCTTACACCAATCTTAATATATAATTTTTGTTTAGCTCGTGCTTAGCTCGACAACTAACCAAGAATTATATACTAAAATTGTAAATCGTCCGACAAGACACACGGGTGGCACTCTCGACCATTAATTGGCTCGTGCTTAGCTCGACAACCAATCATGTGAGTTACTCCACTCACCTTCCACACAACTACACAAGGAATGACTCGTGCTTAGCTCGACAATCATCCTTGCTTCGTTAGATTTGAGTGGTGTCATCTTATGAATGGTGCGTGATTTACATTTTGAAAAATGGGATTTTGTTTCCGGTTTATAAAACCCTTTTGTGAATTAACAAAGTAAGCGTCAAAACGATTTTAAGCACTTTTAATATAATACCATTTTTATATTTTCTTTGTCAATTCTATTCGCGCGCAGTTGTTAACCATTTTAACAAACATTGTATTTTATTTAATTTTATAGAAAAATTATCTAGCATGCGAATCCTAGTCCATGCATAGAATAATAAAATACAACCACACAAATATATATACATATGATTCGGTAACATGCCCAAAATTCCTATGCGTTTTCCCCGTGAGCCACAACGGGGAAAACGAGGCCAAAAATCTAAGGACAAGATATGGTCTCATTGGATGAGCTCCCACCGAACCCAACACCTCCAATAGCATGTTGATTCCTTCTCGCCAAGACGTCATCACCATGACTCCCGTTGACTATTTTGGTTTTAAATCTATACTATATACAAATACATAGAATATATATAAACGACACGCAGGTCGCAATCCTATACTATTTATACAAATACATAGAATAAAAGAAACGGCGTGCAAGCCGCACCAATAAGTAAATAAACAAATATTGTTACAACAATACAGCACACAGGCCGCCAAAAACCAAAAATAATCAATCATCACAACACATAGGTCTAGGGGCATATCTTGTTACCAAATCAAACCAAACATATCACATAGAAACATGGTGTGCCACACATAACCATGATATAAAAATATATATATCTATACTTTAGTAAAGATTGTCAAAACATCAAAGGCACTAAAAGGACAATCCTTGTACATATGCATTAGTGTATCAAACTATTTTTGAGACACATATTCATATATACATTTATAAGTATATATTTGTGTACACTTCATGCCAAGTTACAACAAATATATAAATATAAAAACTAAAATATATTAACACGTCTACGAATAAATCTATTCTAGCACAACAAGAGTCTCAATGGAAAAACCAATTTTAAGAAAACACTTTTCTTATCCAAAAACACTTTTATGGTTTTTCTAGACTCAATAGTGCAAAGCCATGTTAGATATGGCTCTGATACCACTGAAGGTATTCGTTTGGCAAAAACAAGTAGCAACGGAAGCAATATGTATAACAAAAATCAATGCCAAACAAGTGAATACACTCCTATGGACCAAAATCTAACAATAACATTGCAACTAATATGAACAAGATAAGAAGAAAGGTTATACCTTACTTGATCAAATCACAAGTTAACCTTCCTTGTCAAGTAGCTTAGAATCCAACAAAGAACCCCTCCAATGAAGTCCACCCCAAGCTTGTTTGATTCCTAAGTGCTAGCAAGTTGATGTGTAATCACCAAAGCAACAACCAAGTGTGTGTATATCTTGCTTCTTGTGCTCAAGAACACCAAGAACACCAAGAACAAGAGAGAGAGAGAGTTCTAATGTCAACCAAGGGACAAAGTAATAGCCAAAAGCCTCTACTAGAGTAGATAACTCGTGGTCTCTTTGTCTACCATCATTATGAGAAGTTAACCCCATTAAACCAAGTGTTTAAGGCTGTTAATTCTGCTGTTACAGCGAACGTACACGGCCCGTGTAGGCCCAAAGTCCACGGCCCCAATTGGGCTAAGACGGACCGTGTCTAACAGGCACTACACGACCTTGAATTGGGCCAATACGCCTCATGTATGTTGGACTGGACACGACCCGTGTTCAGGAACACGGCCCGTGTACCATCCTGCCAAAACCCATTTTGGCCTTTTCCTCTCTATTGCTTGATCGTGTTGCCGGAATCAATACTTGGTGTGTGACCCAATAGGCCTATACCTCATCGGTAGTGCCATTAACTCGTTCGTGTCAGCGGGCATATTCCAACAGTAACCCTAGTGGTTGCCGGGCACGGATGTGGTATTTGGGGTGGCGACGATAGTGATGTATAATGATAAGAAGGATGTATAAAATAATGTATTTATTGATGCTTGCGCCGATACTTGACCATGCAAGGATTTATGATATTATGCGGGTGGGTCAAGTTATGGGTTGGGATTTACTACCATAAACCTAAGCATGTTTTACAAATGTTTTAATATGATGATTTTGTGGCGGTAACCAAGCTGACTCACGAAGTGTAAGCTGACAATTGTTTATTTGAAATGTGTCTTGTGCTCGTGCATGTTGTTTAGGTGCGAGGCTTTGTGAGTATGAGTGCTAATGGGTAGTTTATTTATGTTTGCGCTTTTATGAAACTGACTTGTGATTGTGTACTCAATAGGGTTATTTATGTTTGCACGTTTATGTGTATTTCTTACTGTTATCTAGTACCCATTTTTATCGACAATGGGCCGTTAAATCTTTTCTCCAGGAAAACAATTTCACTAATTACAAAGAAGAATCACTTCATAGTTAGTGCTACACATGTTTGTAATTTCAAATCCTTTTTCCCCTTACCAACAATTAGGCTACTTTCTCATAGATATTAGTTTGTGGATCGGTCAATATAAGTTGATTTTATAAATGAATCCTACATATCGGTAATGAAATCAAATTCATTCGGTACTATTTGAAAACATCAAATACGATCAAATGAATTAGAAAAAGAATCAACACAGGTGAGATAAACACACACGGTACATGCTACTATGCACACCAAGTGTTTGATAAAATGTCTGAACCAAAAATATATGTTTTAATATACTCATAACATGGTGATTTTTTTATCTACCTACCTGTAGGTTTCCTTTTTCCCTTTTAACAAAACAAGTTAGATTATAGGGTGTACATATTTAGAGTTTGAAGAACCGTTGTAATTCACTTTAAACATTTAAAATGTTCCAAACTTACTTCAAATGGTTTGACAATAGGCTTGAACAAAAGCTATTAGGTGATCCAAAACCAAAGTTGAAACACGAACGTAGAGGTTTGTATCTTCTAATTTGGCATGCTTTAAACTAGTTGTCCATATTTTGGGTCTTAGTTTTGATATTCTTGACATATTTGTCTTGTTCGTGACAACTTCGTTACGTTGTGTTAAAAGGTTTTACCTGCCTACCACCCATTCAATGAATTGCCATAGAGAAAATTTATAGTCGGTCAAGTTTTATGATCTTTCAATCTTTCATATGAAACCAGTTCTTATGACCCTTACACCCAAGTTGGAAGGAAGGTAATAATAATGCTATCACTCCATCGTTTTAGATATATTTGTTCACTGTTCATATATGTTTAGCCTTGAATGGTGTGTTAGATAATAAATATTTCATAAAATAAAGAATACTTTAGTTATACGTGTTAATCCATATAAGATGTTTGTGTACATGATATGAGACCAACAAACACTTTTATTATACGTGTTAATCCATGATTGGTATTTGCTATCATTGCATTACCTTCTTTCAAGATCTTGTTATCAATTTTAGTAAACATCTCTCACAACCTTTATATGCAAAATCCTTGTTGTCATGCACCGATTGATCAAATATAGGTTTCTGTACAATGGAATGACTTAACAATTTGGGTTACCAACTAGCTTTACTAAATTTCACTTAATGACATCTTATTATAAATCTAATTATACAACTTTATCGTTCTGGTGTTACACGCTATAACCACCGTGAATAGCGTCATGAAAATGTTAAATTGTTACTTGGTAGTTTAGGTCCTTGTATGTTAGGCCTATCATTTGTCCAATGAATTACCATAAAGAAAATTGTTCTGTAACTATTTAATTATAAGCTACATTTCGCTTAAATAGAAAAAAGAGTAAACAATATAATTAACTTAAAAAATAAGATAAAGGAGAGTGAATTAACCGAAGGATTTATACCACTAATAGAGTATATAGCATTGCACATGATATGAATTTACCTAGGGCTGTGAGCCATAAACCTCCCTAGTATTTGACACAAAAAAATGGGGTCGTTTTCATGGTAGGTAACACTACCTAATTTTCTGGTAGGCAACACCAAATCACCGACACATATTTATCTCTTTTAAAGAAAATTATTTTATACATAATTAATATGTTGTTTGGAATTAATTTATAATAATCATACATAAAGCAAGAAAACGCAAAACTTGAAGTTAAAGTATAATCAGCCTTGGCATGTATTTAATTTATAGATGATAAATAACACCGTTTTAAGTAAATAATATAGAAGAATATTCAATATAGTTTATACTTAATTCATAGTTTTAAGAGACTAATTTTAGTTTTTGGATCAATGACATCAATGGTCTAGATTGTATTTTAAAATTTTTGGGAGAGTGACATTTTCGTAATTCACATGTGAATGTATACCGAATCACCTGTGATTGAATATTAAAATTTTAGGACTATGTTTTTTACATAGACTTTATTGAACACAACTCAAGTAATATATTACAAATTTACATATATATGTATGTATGTATGTATGTATGTATCAAACTTGTCACGTTTTACTATTATATATACTGAACTTTCATATTATAATTTAGTGTATCCAACTCTCTAAAATTACCATTTAGTAAACCCGATTACCTACACAACAACTAACCGGTAATTATTTTTATTTTTTATTTGTTTTTAATATCTCAACGTTTCCACCTCACTAATTGTTGCTACCTCATTTATTTTTATTTCCTAAAGAACTTTCTTCATCTTCATCTTCAAGATTGAAACATTGAAACACAAACTACATACATCCATCATCAAATTTTTGGAAACATAAACCACAAAAAGAGAATCGTAAACGCCAAAAAACAAAATTAATATTGATGTGCGTTTTACGTACTAGTTTTATATTTACAAATTCCAATTATTTTGTACCAAAAACGACACGAATAGGCAAGAGGACCTAATCGGTTTTCGAGTATAGTAAATAAGTCGGATATCGATCTCAAGAGGAACGAGAGTTATTCTGATTTTTATTTTATTAATTTAGAATTAAACTATTAAAAACAAATAACAGGCAAATAAAGCAAATAAAAGGGAAATTTGGAATTTTGTACTAAAAGTCAAATCTTTAACCATTAAATATACTACTAATCACTAGAAAACACCAAAAGCAATACAATGGAAGCAAAAAACACTAAACTTGGTTGGTTTTAACTATGGAATGAAGACCGATTCTACTTTTTCGAGTTGATTAATCTCAATTAATTTTGTGCAATGGACATCTAACTCATCATATACCGATTCCTATAGTGGTTAGACTTTTGGTCAAATTATCTAGCCCTATAATTATGTAATTAATTAACTTTTATGGTCATGAGATCAATTTAAAGCACAATTAGTTGTTTTAAGTTCGAATCAAACAAGATTTTACCTTTATTGATTATTTAAGTTAACATATCATTAAATTGACACACAAAGGTCATCATGCATCAATCACACACATTAAAGTTTCCATCTTTGACTGTTTAATCCTAGGATTTGGTCATTCACTAGTCAAAATCACCTATTGGTCCTAGATAGTTGAGATTAAAGCTATAAAAATAGATTGGTCTTCTAACTTTTATAAACTCAGATTATAAACATGAAAAAACAGTAACTAGAACATATATGGATCTTTGGTAAAACTTGTATGACAAATATACGATGAATTATATCCTAAAACATTAAAATTAAACAACTTTACAAGGTATCATCTCCTCTAGGGAGGAAAAAAGAATATCTAGCCTAGGAGCATCATTCTAACATTCTGGAAATTGTAAATAAACATGAAGAACAAAGTTAGAAAAATGAACCCGTGAAAAAGCAATGCTTTCAAGCCTTTATCTTCAATCTTCAATCCTTCAAGAATAGCTCCAATCTTCCTTGAACAGCCTCTGGAACGTATGTAGAGAGAGAATGGTGGAAAAAGGCGGGTGATTAACCCTTAAACCGATATGGGGTTATGTTTAAATAGTTTTCCAAAAGCAGAGATTTTGTGCCGTGACGAGACCTTGATAGTTATCGCATTATCCACTTCTTTTCAAATTTGAACCGGCCTTATCTTGAACGTCATAACGCGATCTACATTGGATCGCGCCACGATCGCTAGCTGTCAACACCAAATATGCTTCAACTTTGAAAACGTTGACCGGCCCTTATCTTCACCGGTCGCACCGCGATCAATAATAGATCGCGATGCGATCTCTTAATCAGCCCCAATTCTTTGTTTTTTTCTTCTCTATCTTTATCTTTTCTTTTATATTTCTCTTATCTTTATTTCTTTTATTTTTCACTTGATTCAACTTTTATTTCTTTCGATTCTCTCCTTGTTTAGTCTGCAAAATAAAAACAAAAGTAAAACGTATCTTTTTAAACAAATACACACACTTTTTCAGCTAAAATTAAATAGATATCGCGTGAGATTTATAACTAATAAATGAATATCAACACATATGAAATCCTCTTCACAAACGCCTAAAAGTAGATAACTCAATCGGAAGTTACAAAACCACTGGCCTGAAATGAAAAACATAAAGTCATAAATCAAAGATGAAGATGAACACAAAGTTGATGATAGTGATAAATCCTAAGATGTTAAGAACCCTAAATGGCAACAATCAAGAAGCCTAAGTCAAAACTCAAATCTAGAAATCAAAACACATAAGCTAAAATCGCAACAACTAAGAACCCTAAATTAAAACTTACCAGGAGATCTATGAAACGTAAGTCATAGGTCAACTATTAAGAAACCTAACAAAAATCCTAAAGATCTTCTATCGAACCAATCTAAATCCACACAATTTGAAACCATCGAACCTTCAAAAACCTTTGAAACTTTAAATGTCGAAAGAATGACGAAGAGGATGAAGAAGACATGTGATAGTTTGCGTAAAGTTTGTAATAGAAATGGAGAAGAATATATGGCAGGATCAAATGAGAATACCTTTTAACGTAAGAACTCGGAGAACAGTTTACACTTTATAGCCCTTGGATGATTTTTATTTAATGGCTAATATTAAACTTGGTTTAATTAAGGTATGTTGAATTTTTAATTATTTGGTTTAATTAAGGTATGTTGAGTTTATAGTCTTATTTATATAAATAAATGATTGGCCTACAGGTGTTTTCATCATTCTCTATTTAAATGTGTTTTAACCGGATCCCTCCTCTCTCTCTCTATATATATACACACACACACACACACACACTCACACTATCTTATAAAACATTTAGGTGTTTTTAATCTCTTAATTTTGAGTAATTTAAAATTACCAAATTACCCTTAATATTACAATTAATAGAAACTATTAAATAAAAAAACTATTTGGAGCTAATGACAATCTTATATACCATTTTAATAACTAAACCTTGTAAAATAAAAATTATTTAAAAAACCAAATCAATACAAATTAACTTAATAATTGAAAATATTAACAATTAAACTTTAAAATATCCTATCATATAATAAATATTTTAACTTAACTATTAAAAATTACGTATAAATAGAAATATTAAATCTAAACAACATACAACCTTAATTTAAAAAAAAATTGTTGGATTTTCTAAATAGGTAATATAATTAAAATAGAATAGAGTTATAAGACCAACATTCTTGTTGGATTTTACCATCCATGTAAAATTTTATTGACACATTATAACTAGAAAATAAACAAATCACTGTTATTTTAAGAACGGACAAGTTATCGAGAAAAAAATATTTATAATCGCTGCATTATGTGAGTACAATGCTAGTGTGTGTGCGTGTATGTATATATATATATATATATATATATATATATATATTTGTGTGTGTGTTTGTGTGTGTGTGGGGGAAAGTTCAAATGAGAACTGTTTTTCGTACGAGAACTGCGAGAACTAATCTTAGCTCTTGGTTAAAATTAATCAATGGCTAATATTTTGGCGGCTATGATGACCTCATTAATGACTAATGATTGACTCATTAATGACGCATTAATAAGGGGTATTTTGGGCAATTTAAGTCACGCATTAATAACGGTCCACCAGGACGTAATTCACTGTTGGAAAAAATATATAAATAACCAACATAACCTTATTAATGAGTCATTAATGATATATTGATATTACAAACAATTTTTCTACGAAAAACAGTTCTCGTTTGGACGAATATGAGAAAGGAATATGGAACATCGATCACACAAGACTCGTGCTACTTTGTTATATTTTCAAAAGAATTTAAAATTGTAAGAGTAAACATGAGAAATATTAATCACATAAATAAAAAAGGATGTTGGATATGGAAATCATTAATCAATAAAATTATGTTATATGTACTTTTTCACGCAAAACATCCGTTTGAGTTGCAGCTTCTACCGACCCTTGCATTGGTGCAATACATGTGGAAATTAACCAAACTGTTGACTTCCTCTCTTTCATTCGGTTCGAATGCATACTTACATTCGGGATGGAAAAGGTAATAATAAAATAGAAATAAAAATGATTTTTAGTTTTATTATTTGTTTTTAAACCTGGACCAACGTTAATTAGTGTATACTTTTTATTTTTGAAGTAAAAAAATGGAAAAATAATGTGTGTTGCTGTAACATCTAAGTCAGGTGCTGTCATACTCACATACTTGTTTAATCAAGGATAATTACGTTATTTTAGTATTTACTTATTAAAAATGTATTTAAGTATGACAACACCTAACTTAATTTATGTTATACAAGATGTTTTAACGTGGGCCACCACGGATCAAAATTATGTTGACTATTGGACATTTTCCCACTAGCATAATTCCACACGTATATGTAAAGGTGTATGTATACACAACTGTATATGGTTTTCAATCTTTTTGTCACATATGTTATTCAAATACTATTGGAATATCTCATTAAATCTTGGTTCATGTTCATGGGCATAAATCTTTTTGTTTTCAAGTTCAAGTAGAGAAACCATAATTAAAGCTCACTTTGAAGCATCTAAAGCTCACTCTTAAGTGTTGATTTCTGATATATATTTGACAGCGTTTTACTTTTACTCGTTTGACATATGCATTTTGAAGCATCTAATTTTGACTTTTAATAGTCAAATTGAAAACTCAATTTTTAAAATTTAATTCTAGAGAAGATAAGATAGTTAATAAAAAATTATTTAAATTTCAAAAGAACGTAAACATATTTGTTAGACAATATATGTAAATTAAGATTAAATATAATAAGATTAAAAAAACATACATACTAATTTAATATAATAATATTATTTAGAGTAACCGTATATAATATTTAAGACCCAAAGTTCATACAAATCAATTTTTCAACTTAGTTTTGATTTAAAATAAATTTAATTTGTGCTACAATATTTATCTAATTCAAACTTTTTATTCACTACATTAATTTAGAAATAAATGTTTAAATTCTTTATTACCATTATCTATGATTATAATACAAATCTTATCGTATTATAAATTGCATTAATGCATTATTTTAAAGTTTTAAACCGTGTGCTTTTTATCTGTAGATAAATATTTTGAGAAACAATGAGTATTATCCTATACTTATTGAAGAGTTGACAACATCTTGTTATAATCTCGTTTATTGCAATATAGATTCTTTATTATTTTTTTATAGATAGATTATCTCAATATACTATTGATTTTAGATAATTTGTACTAGTTTTTTTTATCTTCTAATCTTCTAATAATAATAATAATAATAATAATAATATATAATAATAATAATAATAATAATAATAAAAGACTAATTTGATCAAATTTATTAGACGATCTGAATCATTTATTTAAAAAAAATTTTAATCTTGACCGTTCATTCAGTTAAAATCAAAAAATCAATTTTGACTTTTTAAGGTTAAAATTATTAGAGATAATTTCATATGTGCCCTTATTAAATTATATAAAATCATATTTGTCCATATTAATTTACAAATATCATATTTACCCTTTACAAATATCTTCTGGTTAGAGTGTTGATGCCGTACGTCGTCATTTTTTAAATTTTCATTTAATTCGCATTTTGTTATTATTTAATACGTTTTTATTAATGTTTAATATTATCGTTTAAACCAACCCGTGTATCATACGGATATTTAGTCTAGTAAGCTATCATAGGGGTGTTAATCTACCTATTTGGAGTATGGTCAAGTAACTTAAAACAAAAATAATACTATAGGGTAGCTAAGTGTCATTTTTATGATATTTCAGGGGTAGACAACAGACCTTTGACAAGTATATAAACATGTCCCCAGATCTCCGATTCATCTTACGCTGAGTTACGCATTACTTGACAGACCTTTGAGAAGCAAACACTCTCGCACGTCTGATCCAGGATCAACCGATCTTAAGGTTAACAATTCTGTTCATGATCTCCTAGTTAATTGAATTTTCTTATTTCCCTTTTGTTTTATTAATTCGAATTGAGTACTTGATCTCGGTGAACGGATTTACTATTATAAGTGGTTTATTGTTGTTGTATTTTCTCAATTGGATCCATTTCTCGTAATGTTAATTGATTGTTTGTGTAAGATCTTTTGATTTGGTGTTGTTTGTGACTTATGAACTGAATTTAGGTCCTCTGTTGTAAATCGGAAGTGTTCGCGTTAGATCTGTGACTTTTACTTCAAATCGAATTAGAGAGTTTATAGTTTGCGTTAGATCTGTGACTTTTACTTAAATGAAATTAGAGATATAGTTTGTTTGAATTTTTAGAGTTTCTTCTGATTTTTCTAGTTGTCTGTATTGCTGCAGATCTGAGTGTTCTCTTAAAGCGTCCAATATTGTATATATTCTGCTATGATCCAAGTGGTTTTAGACAAGAATAGCAACTCTCTCAATTTTAGCTTGTAATGCAATTGTCTTGTGCAGGTTAATTACATGTTGTTTATGTTCATAAAATATCACATCTTTGTTTCATTCTTTTCCTTTTTTTGGGGGGAGGGGGGTGTGGTAAACCCTGCCTGGGTTGATCAGTGAAATGGGAGGGGGATCAGACGGATAATACTATTGCTAGATTGTTAGCAGTGATATTTGTGAATACAGATCTGATGAGATCACTTACCATAAACTAGGTCACTATAATTTCTATAGTTTGACTTGTGGGCTGTAACATAAGGTTGTGTAATCATGTGGTCCGTCATGGAGAACGTTAAACTGACATGTCCCTAATCTCTTGTGAATTTGTAACTCAAGCGCAGTTAAATTTTTATAGACATAAGATTGAAAATAGACTTCTTTTTGATGTCGATCTTACATACATATGACTTGATGCTTATTCAGATTCCTGGTCTATTGTAACAGACAGAGATGGTGAAGATCTGCTGCATTGGAGCTGGATATGTGGGAGGTCCCACCATGGCTGTGATAGCACTCAAGTGCCCCGACGTTCAAGTGGCCGTGGTTGATATTTCTGTACCTCGTATCACTGCCTGGAATAGTGAACAGCTCCCTATCTACGAGCCAGGCCTTGACGATGTTGTGAAGCAATGCCGAGGCAAGAACCTCTTTTTTAGCACTGATGTAGAGAAGCATGTCTTTGAGGCCGACATTGTATTTGTGTCGGTCAACACCCCCACCAAGACTCGAGGTCTTGGTGCTGGCAAAGCTGCAGATCTGACATACTGGGAAAGTGCAGCCCGTATGATTGCTGATGTTTCGAAATCAGATAAAATTGTAGTTGAGAAATCAACTGTCCCTGTCAAAACAGCTGAAGCAATTGAAAAAATCCTGACCCATAACAGCAAGGGAATTAACTTCCAAATTCTCTCCAACCCCGAATTCCTTGCTGAGGGAACTGCTATCGAAGATCTGTTTAAACCCGACAGGGTTCTCATCGGTGGACGGGAAACCCCAGGAGGTCAGAAAGCGATCCAAGCATTAAAAGACGTTTATGCTCATTGGGTTCCTGAAGAAAACATCATCACAACCAATCTATGGTCTGCAGAACTCTCAAAGCTTGCTGCCAATGCCTTCTTGGCACAAAGAATCTCTTCTGTTAATGCCATGTCAGCACTCTGTGAAGCTACTGGTGCAAACGTTAGCCAGGTGGCTTATGCTGTTGGAAAAGATACAAGAATTGGTCCAAAGTTCTTGAATGCGAGTGTTGGATTTGGTGGTTCTTGCTTCCAAAAGGACATCTTGAATTTGGTCTACATCTGTGAATGCAACGGTCTCCCTGAAGTGGCAGAATACTGGAAACAAGTCATCAAGATCAACGACTACCAAAAATCCCGTTTTGTGAACCGTGTTGTAGCCTCTATGTTTAACACGGTTTCCAACAAGAAAATCGCCATCCTCGGATTTGCCTTCAAGAAGGACACAGGTGACACCCGCGAAACGCCAGCCATTGATGTTTGCAAGGGTTTGTTGGGTGATAAGGCTTGTGTGAGCATCTATGACCCACAAGTCACTGAAGATCAGATCCAAAGAGATCTGACCTTGAAAAAGTTTGACTGGGACCACCCACTTCACCTGCAGCCAATGAGCCCAACCGCCGTAAAACAAGTAACTGTTGTTTGGGATGCTTATGAAGCCACAAAGGATGCACATGCTGTTTGCATTTTGACCGAGTGGGATGAGTTCAAAACTCTAGACTACAAGAAGATATATGACAACATGCAGAAACCCGCTTTCATATTTGATGGAAGGAATGTTGTGGACGCTGAGAAATTGAGAGAGATTGGGTTCATTGTTTACTCGATTGGTAAGCCGCTGGATGCCTGGCTCAAGGACATGCCTGCTGTTGCCTAAACATTTGGGGTTAGTCTGTTGAATTCTTTACTACTTACTATTAAATTTTGGATTATCAGTTTTACTTTTGTAGTTAAAAGAGTGTTGCCATATCTGTTTAAGAAGCTTGTATGTTTATCTTTACTTCACATTGTGTAATTGATGATTCTCGGATTCTTGATCTTTATACACCCTTCTCTTTACCGTTTTTCTTTAAGCAAATTCTAAAGATGATATACGATCCATCACCTTGATCGTTTTTGTTACTTGTGAGTAGTGGTGACAATAATGACCCAAAACTCCAAAAAAGGTTCTATTAGGGAAACAATAGAGTAATGTAGTGACTTGTTTATCTTATTTAAGTCTTTTGAGTTGTGATTTTGCTATGGGAATATGAATAGAAAACTGATCCAGACTTCTTTCTTGATTTTCTTGGTAACGGTTACCTGTAATGGTTAAAAGAATCATGAAGAAAAAAGCAACCTCATGATCTTGAAGGATAGAATGAATTTTGAATAGATTATGAATCTTCTAATTTCAGGGGTTCTTTTGTTTTGTATTTAGGCTTTGTTTGAACCATAAATGTCTAGATGATGGAAGAGTTGTTCGATTCCGTATGTCCACTGTTTTAGTTGTTTGAAATTGCAGTAGTTACGGGAACCGGTTCAATTCTGTGTTTTTAGTTCGATTATGTGGAGAGAAGATGACGAGAGGGAAGAAGCTCTGTTTGATTCGCTTCGATTCTTTGTTGTTACAGATGTTAGCCAAGGTATTGCAGAAAAGTGGTTTAGAAGGGATTTGAGGGTGGGTGCCCTTTTCAATTCTGTTGTTGGGTTTTGTTTTGTTTTGTTTCTTTTTCATGTTGGCTGC
This sequence comes from Dittrichia graveolens, assembly GCA_038502395.1. NCBI lineage: Eukaryota > Viridiplantae > Streptophyta > Magnoliopsida > Asterales > Asteraceae > Dittrichia > Dittrichia graveolens. The sequence continues at coordinate 21,982,494 of JARJIL010000004.1, forward strand.
CTTTTTAGTCAGGTACGCCATAAACTTTTTGCTACTGTTAATCAATTTGTAAATAGTGATTCTTAGGTTATACATCTGCTTAGTTGAAAATCTAAAAGCGACCCGTTTTGACCCCAATCCGACCTGACCCGCCCGTTTTGCCACCACTATATGTGAGTGATAATCTAGAATAACCAAAGTTGGATAATCGGTTACTTGTAACTTGTGAATACAGAATTAATTGTTTGACCTTTGACAATTGTGTAATTTAATGATTTACTTATAACATGACTTGTTAATATTAGACGAGCATAATATTATAGATCGATGTCAGATACTTAGTAAGCAATGTTAACTTGCTGCAAGTGAAGCCCAAAAATTCAAATTATATGGAGAAAGAGAAAGAGAAAGAGAAAGAGAAAGACATGAGGAAGAGAGGTATAGGATAGAGAATAATTAGTTTAATTATATATATATATATATATATATATATATATATATATATATATATATATATATATAGGGTTATGTTAGATATAGAACCACCCATAAATATAGAACCCAAAGAATAAATCTCAGCCACTCATTTAAAAAGGCAAAAAAGGAATTGAAAATTTGATTACATCTCACACGCCTCCCAGGATCATCAAAGTAATAAAAAAAACCCCATTAATCATTCTAACGATCATAACTATGTCATATTTATGATTTTTAATAAAAAAATTATATCATTAGCTTCAGTTTTTCTTGCTCTTTAATTCAAGACTACTCTTCCCATATTTCTAAAACTTTTATTTTCAAAATGCAAATATTTTCATCACAGCTGAAATGCAAAAAAATTACTTTGATTTTCATTACAGCTGAAAATGCAAATTTCAAACCTGAACATGCAATTGTGGATTAAGATGATAATCAAATCTGAACATGCAATCCTCTTTAGTCTAAGACTAGTCCTGATATATTTTGGATGGTTTTTTCAAAAATGCATGTTTATATATTTGCATTTTCATATACCTGCATATACATATATTTGCATTTCATATACCTGCATGTACATATATTTACATTTTCAGCTGTGATGAAAATCAATGGTATAAATTTTTTGCATTTTCAGTTGCATATACATATATTTGCATTTTCAGTTGTGATGAAAATCAATGGTATATTTGCATTTTCAGCTTCATGTACATATATTTGCATTTGCATGTACATATATTTGCATTTTCAGCTGTGATGAAAATCAATAGTATAAATTTTTTGCATTTTCAGCTGCATATACATATATTTGCATTTTCAGCTGTGATGAAAATCAATGGTATATTTGCATTTTCAGCTTCATGTACGTATATTTGTATTTGCATGTACATATTTTTCCATTTTCAGCTGTGATGAAAATCAATGGTATAAATTTTTTGCATTTTCAGCTACATATACATATATTTGCATTTTCAGCTATGATGAAAATCAATGGTATATTTGCATTTTCAGCTTCATGTACATATATTTACATTTGCATGTACATATATTTGCATTTTCAGCTGTGATGAAATCAATGATATATTTGCATTTTCAGCTTCATGTATATATATTTGCATTTGCATGTACATATATTTCCATTTTCAGTTGTGATGAAAATCAATGATATAAATTTTTTGCATTTTCAACTGCATATACATATATTTGTATTTTCAGCTGTGATGAAAATCAATAGTATATTTGCATTTGCAGGTGCATGTACATATATTTGCATTTGCATGTTCATATATTTGCATTTTCAGCTGTGATAAAAATCAATGGTATAAATTTTTTGCTCACCTGCATATACATATATTTGCATTTTCAGCTGTGATGAAAATAAATGGTATATTTGCATTTTCAGCTCCATGTACATATATTTCCATTTTCAGCTGTGATGAAAATCAATGGTATAGTTTTTTTGCATTTTCAGCTACATATACATATATTTGCATTTTCAGGTGTGATGATAATCAATGGTATATTTGCATTTTCAACTACATGTACATATATTTGCATTTACATGTACATATATTTCCATTTTCAGCTGTGATGAAAATCAATGGTATAAATTTTTTGCATTTTCAGCTGCATATACATATATTTGTATTTTCAGCTGTGATGAAAATCAATGGTATATTTGCATTTTCAGCTGCATGTATATATATTTGCATTTTCAGCTGTGATGAAAATCAATGGTATAAATTTTTTGCATTTTCAGCTGCATATACATATATTTGCATTTTCAGCTGAGATGAAAATCAATGGTATATTTGCATTTTTAGCTGTATGTACATATATTTGCATTTGCATGTACATATATTTGTATTTGTACCTAAAATTCAAATACAAAAAGCAAACAGTAGCACTTTCAAATGTGAAATGCAAACAGCAGCATGTAATTGCAAATGCAAAAAGCAGCGTGTAATTGCAAATGCAAAAAGCAGCATGTAATTGCAAATGTAAACAGCAGCATGTAATTGCAAATGCAAACAGCAGACATGTTCAAACCTAAAATGTGAAATGCAAACAGCAGACATGTTCAAACCTAAAATGTGAAATGCAAACAACATGTAATTGCAAATACAAAATGCAAACATCAACACTTTCAAGAGCAGCACTTTCAAGGGCTGATATTACATGTTCAAACCTAAAATGCAAATTCCATATACAACACTACAATGCAAATTTCATACACAAAACACTACATCAGTTAAAAAATCATTGAATTATTAACCAATTTTATGGAGTATGAAGAATTGCATTTTGATTATCATATTCATCAACATATGCATGTTCAGATATGAAATTTGCATTTTCGTAATTTGCATTTTCAAAAAACAAATTAGAAATATGGGAAGAGTGGTCTTGAATTAAAGAGCAAGAAAAACTGAATTTAATGGTATAATTTTTTTGTTAAAAATCTTAAACATGAGATAGTTATGATCATTAGAATGATTAATGGGTTTTTTTTAAATAAATGTGATAGTGATTAGGTGAGGAGGCGTGAGGAGCTGATGATATTTTTTCAATTCCTTTTTTGCTCTTCTTTTTAATTGTAGCATCATAATTATGTATGATAATTATAATTTTGCCACAACTTAATATCAGCCCTTGATCAAGTTAATCTAAAGGCCCAAAATAGTTTTTTAGGTTCTATGTTTAAGAGCGGTTCTATATTGATGCAATGTATATATAGAGAGAGAGAGAGAGAGAGGATGGTTCATGCAAAAAGGGGTTTATTTGGGAAAAGTGCGAGAAGCGATCTTGACCATTAGATTGTTAAATCAATGGTTATGAGTGATTATGACATTTTTTAAAATATTTAGACTTCAAATGGTATTAAATAATATTAAAAAAGGGTTTTTTTTTTTGTAAAATAACACACCTCTCTCCTATCTCCTCTCTCTATCTCTCTCCTCTCCTCACTCACGTGAATGTATATATATATATATATATATATATATATATATATATATCAAATCCTTTCTTCTTCTTCTTTCTACACACAAAAAAAAAACCTAAGATGCCCCGCCGCCTCCACACGTATCGTTGATCCGATTTAAGTCTACCCCGCCACACCACCGACGAGAGCCCGACGGCTCATGTTGTTTCGATTAAGGGCTGCCCTACAGCACCACCGAGCATCTGCAGATAAAGATCCACCTATCGACCACCGACCAGACCTCTCAACCCCCATCACCTTGCCGCCACCCACTGCCATCAATCACCTCTCCTCTCTCCTCCACCCTCGCATCTCTCATTCGCCCTCGTCGATGACTCAAGAACAACCATCACAGGCCTCGCTGCCATCACAGCCCTCGCCGCCCTCAAGCACCGCTGATGACAATAGGTAAAAATCCAAGGGTTCCAAATCTGTTACCGCCCTCCGCCGCCTTCAACAGTTCCGATCTATTGCCATGAACAAAACAAGTGTAAAAATCCAATCTTTTGCTCATCTGAATCCAATAACAATCGATGTTACGTGGTCTATCTTTTGCAGATCTGAATCCAATAATAATCGCCTTCAACAGTTCTGATCTATTGCCATGATTTTGTTTTTTTTTTCACTTTATGGGTTTTTGATATATGTTAAATTGAGTTTGAATCTCTAAGTTGTAGTTCTGTATCTACTGTTGAACGTTGAACACCATTTAGTTTTGTTAGATATAAATGGGTTTTTGAATCTAAGTTGATTGAATATCCGGAAGAATTTTGCCGTGTTTAGTATTGAATATTATAAAATTCATCATCAAACTAGTATATCGTTGGATGTATTCAGTATTGAATGTTTTAAATTTATCTTAAAACTAGTATAATTTTGACCGTGTTCATTATCGAACACATAATTAAACAAGAAGCAGTAAAAAAATTCAATAGGGAAAATTTTGCAAATCGTTGTATTCATTAATGAACACAGTACACTCAACGAATTTTTTTGTAAATCGTACGTTGTGTTCAGTAATGAACACTATATTTATTTAATAATAAAATAGATGTAAATTCTATAAATCTAGAGAAAAGTTAATTGGAAATAGAAAAAAATTAATTTGAGGAGAGAGAAATTTATGTTTACTAATTTATCCTTTTGAATTAAATAAAAATATTAATTATGATTAATGTGAACCACACGATCAAAAACAAATCAATGGCTGTGATTGCTTCTCGCACTTTTCGCAAATAAGACCCTTTTCGCATGAACCCTCCCCTATATATATAGGGGATGGTTCAAACGAGAACTATTTTTCGTACGAGAACTGCAATAACCAATCTTGGCCGTTCATTTTAGATAATGGAATTCATGGATGAAGAGCGTGGAGAAATTGAGTGTGGCAGGGTGCATGTAAGGAATTCATGGTGGGCAATCTAATTGAAGGAGGGGAATTGGATGACTAAGATTGGTTCTCGTACGAAAAACAGTTTTCGTTTGAACTGTTGCCTATATAGATATATAATTAAATCTTGTTATTTAATAAGAGTAAAACTGTCATATTATCTTGATAACAACCAACACTAGAAAGAACCAAAATCACAACAAAATGGATCTTAAAGGATCGTCTTTACCACTTTTGAAGTTAAAAGAACTAAAGTAACAGAAATAACAAAGTTAAATGATCATTTGAACAATTAAGTCCAAAATATTCTTAATTATTACCCTACTTACTAGATTAATACACGTGTCAAAAATCAAAATTAAGTAAGAGGATTAGAAAAGAGAATAAATGGATTCCATATATAATTATTTAATAAGTAGAAGAATGATATAAGAATATAAAGTAGGAGAAAATATAATGGAGCTGCTATTTAGACCCTTTACTGTTATATTAGACATATCTAATACATGGTATGCACTCACATATAGCATATTACATTTACAAAGGGTCCAAACATAATCACCCAATTATCACATTACTCTTTACTTTTTCTTCCAAAAATATCTCAAACAACAAATGGTAATCTTTAATTTCATCTGATTATGACTTTTGAGGCAAAATTGGCCTTTAATTTGTCTTTTACCCTTACTCTTGATTTCCCTTACTTGAATTTAAATTTGATTATGAGAGGCTATATGTATATGTAGGAATATGTGCAAAATTGCTTTATTTACAATATTGTAAATAAAACCAACCTACATGGTATTAATTTAAATAGAAAAAGAGTATATTAGAATAGGGTTTAGTATTTAAAAGTGTACCGAACTTATCACTTTTTGCTATTGTATATACCAACTTTCAAAACTCCCATTTAGTGTATCGAAGTCTAAAAAACTAACGTTTAATGTATTGTTACCTTTGATAGTAGGTTATGGGTGATGTGGCACGGTTATGGGTGATGTGTCCGATGACATGGCTTTTTCTGTTTAAAAAGAATAATAATAATAATAATAATAATAATAATAATAATAATAATAATAATAATCTTCTAATATAAATAAAAGACTAATTTGATAAATCTTATTAGACGATCTAAACCGTTTATTTAAAAAATATTTAATTTTAATCATTCATTCACTTAAAAACAAAAAAATCATGTTTGACTTTTTAGAGTCAAAATTATTATAGATAATTTCAAATATGCCCTTATTAGATCATATAAAATCTTATTTGTCTACCTTAATTTACAAATATCATATTTACCCTTTATAATATTTCAAAATATCACAATTAACCAAATTCTTAGTTTTATCATTCTAAATTATTTTATAATCAATTCAAATTCCTTTTTAATTATAACCAATAACGTTTAACTTTATTACCCTTAATTGTAACAATAATGATTGATGACTTATATAATAAATACAATCACCTATCTTCATATCATGATACCACGTTTCTGCCGTCAAGTCTGCCCTCTCACTCGCGTTGATGTTTCCACCACTGGTTAGAGTGTTGATGCCGTACGTCGTCATTTTTTAAATTCTCATTTAATTCGCGTTTTATTATTATTTAATATGTTTTTATTAATATTTAATATTTATTATGTTTAAACCAACACGTGTATCACACGGGCATTTAGCCTAGTAATAATAATAAGAATAAGAATAATAAGAATAAGAAGAAGATGATGATGATGATGATGATGATGATGATGAAGAATGCACTCAAGAACTTACACCACCATGTCATTTCTCACTCTGGTCGACACCACCACCGACTTCAACAGAACAATTCGATTGGGTTGCTTCATCGTCATCTTGGGTTTCGATTTGGTGTTCATCTTCACAAGTCTGCTTGAGGCTCGATTTGGGGTAAGTTCGATCGGAGTTTCACACAGATCTGTTTGTGAAACCTCATAAACAATATTCTGGTTCCGATTTTGCTTCTTGGTTCTTAGGGTTTCGATTTCGCTTAGGGTTTCGATTTTTCATCTTTGTTCATCTTAGGGTTTCAATTTGCGTTTCGGTTTTGCTTAGGGTTTCAATTTTTCATCTTTGTTCATCTTAGGGTTTCAATTTGCATTTCAAGTTTGCTTCTGGAACGATTGAAACCTCAAAAACTGATGTGTGATTTTAGGGTTTTCACTTTTAGGGTATCGATCGATACCTCACAAAAAAATTATGGTTCCGATTTTGCTTCTACAACAATTGATATCTCACAAACAAATCTGTGATATTAAGGTTTTCGTTTTTAGGTTTCGATTTTGTGAGTTCTTGTTCATCTTGTTGATTACAGATTTTAGGTGTTCTTGTTTATGAGTTATGTTCTTGTTTGTTAGTTCATGAACCCAGATCTTTGTTGAGGTATCAATAGTTCCAGACAACAGATTTTAGGTGTTCTTCGTAGGTTTTGATTTTGAGTCTAGATCTTGAATTTCATATTTTGTTAAATTAATTTGAGTATTAGAATGAATTTTGAAGATGAAGATGTTCTTGAAGGAAGAACACATCTTCATGTTCATCTTGTTGAAGATGAAGATGATGTTGAATATTATGCGGTGGCAAATAATTAATGAGGTGGAAAATGTTAGCATTAAAAAAAGTAAAAACAAAAGAAATTACCGGTTACCTGTCTGCAGGTAACCGGGTACATTAAACGTTAGTTTTGGAGACTTTGATATAGTAAATGGTAGTTTTGAAAGTTGGGTATATACAATAGCAAAAAGTGACAAGTTTGGTACACTTTTGGATACTAAACCCATTAGAATATAAATAATTATGATGTTATCATTTTACTTTTAGAAAATTTTTCATCAATCATTCTCTTTATTTTTTAAACGGCTTACGAATGAGTTATTTTCTCAAATGTCATTTTTAGGTAATTAGTTTTTTAAAATTTAAATATCTTAACAAAAATATTTATTCAAATCATTTAGTATATCTTATTCCTTTATAATGCATTTATAACTTTAAAAACACTTAATTTTAAGTAACTTGAATGTACTAAAATATCCTTTTTTAACCATTTCATTCTCTCTCCAAATTACTTTAACTTTTTATCTATTTAAAATATCTCTCTAACACTAAAACACCCTCTCATACAAACACAATTATCCACTCACATCAACATAATTTTTAAAATCTTATTAACTTCTCTCTCTTTATTTCATAATTATAAATCTTTTTCTTATATAATGTCTTTTAGAATTTATTTTTAAAATTAATAAAATAGTTTATGCAAATAAAAAATAAAAAAAACTTACATTGTACGATACTTTTTCATGACATTGAATTGAGTGAATAACATATTATTACATTTTTAAAAGCAAAATGCTGTAAAATAGAAACTACTTGCCGTCGCAGCATTACGCGAGTACCTTGCTATATATATTCCTTTTTTGTGGTTATTTATATAAACGCATATACCAATTGGATTAATTAAAACAATTTCAAATTTTATTATAAGAAGGTTTTATAAAAAATTTGATGATGACGTTATGTATAAATTTTTGAATTCTGATAAATTTATCTTTCTTTTAAGAGATTTTATATTCTTATGTATGATTTATAATTGTTTTACTATATATATTAATATTCTTTAACACCAAAAATATTTAAAATTACTTAATCATCCACTTATTTATATATAAGGTGTTAAGTTAGTTGGTTATTATATCTTAAATTAAATTAAATATCCCTCGTAATTTTTATTTTTCTAAAAACTTCTAACGTATATTTGAAGCAAAAAATGGGGTCGTTTTCACGATGGGTACTACCTAATTTTCTGATAGACAACAACCAAATCACCGACACATATTTATCTTTTTAAAATTTTTTTTTTTATAAATAGTTAATATGTTGTTTGAATTAATTTATAATAACCATACAAGCAAGAAACTGCAAAACTTGAAGTTTAAGTATAATCAGCCTTGACATGTATTTCATTTATAGATGATAATATGTTACAATTTTACACATATCTTACATATAATTGCATGAATCCATTTAATTTATTTATTATTTTAATAATGAATTACATAAGATTGAAAGGTATGATTTCATGTCCCATTTATTTCATTTTATTTTATAGAGTTAGTTTATAAAAATATATTTAACTTTTCATGTTTTTGTTATTATATACTACAGGAATTATTATTTAGACCGATTAAAATGGTTATACAGTCTTGATAACGCGTGGTCTAAATACTGAAGCAAATAAAGACCGATTTGAAACCGGTCTTTAAAACCATATATAGACTGGTTTCACATGCGTGACCCTAGGGAAGCAAATACAGACCGGTTTAAAACTGGTCTTTAAAACTATATGTAGACCGATTCCACATGCGTGACCCCCTTCTTTACACTTTCAAGACCGGTTTAAGTACTTCAAGACCGGTTTAAGTACCATTGAGACCTGTTATGTCACTTATTTCTTGTTTCAAACCCCTTTTTGTGCCATCTAGACCGATTTTTAATGATCTATTTTTTTATAACGCTATGGATCGTGGTTGTGTAAACCAACTTTTATACGTCTTTTTTTTATTTTTTGCATCCCGGGACCAATATCATTTTCTATTCATAATACAATACTATAAATCACACAAAATACCATTATCTATTATAATATAACCTCAAAACTTAAACATAATTTTACGCATCAAAAATTGTAAGTGAGACCTGATATCAATTATATTGTCGGTCAAACTTAGCCAGATTAAACAAAAGTATTTTCTATATCAACAAATTAACGTCGTATCACAGCAAATACATTTCATGGCCTAAGATATCTACTCAATTTACAATTGATAAGAATAATAACTAAGTAATATTTTATGCATTTACTTGGTGTTAGCGGGTTGGACCAGAACTTCATTCTATCATCTTCACGTTTGCATAACATTAAAAGAAGATACTTCCCTAAATACTCTACATCCATCTTTCGGTTCCTACTCAGTATCCTCAATCTTCCTTGCCATTAGCTTTACAACCTCTGAAAAATGTAGATTCAATTAACATTAAGTTAGCCGGCTTATAATTATTAATTATGACAAAATACATGTGAATGATTCTAGTATAAACTACTAAAAAAACCACTACAAAAGACATTAAAAAACACTAGGCATGGCTGTAGCAAGTAAATCAAATAAGTAAACATACCTGGTTAATATCAAATATGGTATGCCATAGATTAACAATATCATTCAACTCTTTCTTAGTAAAAGCTCTAATACCGGTCCAAGGATTCTAATATAGAATAAAATATTACAATATATATATACACGCTTTAACTAATGATATTTTTGTATATAACATTTAAAAATTCAAAAAGGACAATACTTACTTTAGTAGGAAATTCATACATGTGTTTCGTAACAAAATCATATAAAAATCTCATCGTGTAAAATCCACATTCCCAGCCATCGTTTTGTTTATTGCACTGCTTGTTAGTGGAATAGATAAATACATTTAAACACTTATCTAAATCAGTGAGATTATACATAATACTAATTTACCTTAAGTAGTTTCCACTTCACACCACTACCAAGCATCCTAAAAATACGCAAGGTTAGTGAAAACTCTAACTTAAAATATGCTAACAGTTATAGAAAATACCTACTCTATCAAACAATTTGTGAGTTTTTATTGTTTCTCTGATTTTGTACCAGTTTAGTTAAGGGAGTCGAAAATATATACAGTTCCTTGTTTTTTGTGTATGACATACAAAACCCAATGTTGGCTGATAATTTGTAAAAAACAATTAGTAATTACAATAATCATGGTTTATATAAAGTAAAAAACTAGTACCTTTGAAAATATGCACCGAGAAAAAACTCAATATTAGCGTTCTTCTCATCATATAAGACATTCCTCAAATAAGCTAACACTCCTTCTCGATGTTTCGTGATATATACATCACAAATAGTGTTAGGCATCAAGAAAAACATCCTCTCCTTAGTTACCAAATCCATTTTCTGGTAAAACGCCCTAGAACCATAACACAACAACATATATATAGTAAAATGTTTATTAGTAAAACAACAAGAAAGACAAGTAAACCATAACAATATCTATTTAAACTTACCACTCGAACCAAGTTATGACTCCCATATCTAGCCAATTATTTGTCCACAAGTCATAAACATCACGGTTGTCAACAATGATATTAACCTGTTGATCCTTTATCCCAAAGATCTCATTATTTGGAGTAACTAATATCATATAAGGTGAAGTAGGATTATATCGAAGCATCCATTTTCTATAACCATCAAATAAAGACCGTCATCTTTCAACTAAATTATCTTGCAATCTTAGCAATTTATAAGACATTGCTCTTTTTCTCTCTTTTTCATCTTCATTGCTTTTATTTTTCTTCTAGTTTTCTCTTCTTCCTTTTTTCTTGTCTCTTCCTTTTTTCTTTCCTCGTCTTTGTCCTAAACAATAAAAACTATTAATATATTTTCAGGTAATTACCACAAACACAATTCTAACAGCCAAAGTGTTAAGACAATATCACGTTGTCATTCATCTAAGACCTCAGGATTAATCACCTTTGAATGAATCACATTAAAAAACAAGCAGAGCTTTGTGATTGTGTATCGGATACGATCGGGTAATATTCCACGAATTGCAATTAGGATCATTTGTGTTATTAATACATGACAATCATGTAACTTCATACCAAATAATTTCAAGTCTTTCAATGATACCAACTTTCTAATGTTAAATGAATAGCCAGATGGAACCTTAACATCATACAGACATTGACAAAATTTAGTTTTCTCACACTTTGACAATGTAACGCCCCAATTTCATAAAAAATATTGAAATACAACATTTTTATTAAAAGCACGCATATAGTTTGAAAATCATACACGGAAGCATTTTCATAACAAAACCGTGCTAGTATCAAAAGATACACCCATAAGTACAAACTTAGTGTACTGTCAAAGTTAAATATTTACACAAAAGGGCGTTAAGTGTTTCATAGTTAAATCCGAAAAGTAGTCAAACAGGAGCTTTGTTCTTGTCCTTGCTGCGTCCTGCAAAACATTTAAAAAACAGTATCTGATAAGCTACGAGAGCTTAGTGACTATTCCAATCTAAACATCATATAAACACACGTATAAAATCATATGAAGATAATACACGTATGTCTGGCAATCAATGCTAGCCTTTGGTTCTAGACCCAGGAGAGCAACATAGGTCACAGTACTGTACCACATCTGAGTTTTACTGCACATAGCAGTACACTTACATATACATATGAATAACATTACATGTTAGTAATCCGATATGATATCATACATGTTGCAGATATGAAGTGTAGTCTAGAAGACTCACCTTATGATTAATATAATCTGAATTGATCCACATGTGATAATGATTCAGTGAATAGGTCCATAACTAGTTTCTACAACATAATATCAATTTTATATATATATTAACACATGCTGTGACGGATCAAAATAAACTAAACAAGGCTAGGGCACGGCCGTACCTAGCAAAGCCACGCCTGTGCCTGCAACTAAGGCACGACTATACTAATCTCAGGCATGGGCGTACCTATCCTGCAGTCACGCCCGTACCTTGCTAAGGTACGCCCGTGCCTATGCCTCTAAGCACGGGGGTACCTTATGAACTAGGGTTTGTCACGGGGAGAAAGGCACGCCCGTACCCTCCTTGGGTACGCCCGTGCCCTCCCCTGGTCTGCACAGCTCTGGCCGACAGAAGCTGTAATTCCGGCCAAAATCACACAAACTCAATTCTAAACATTTCTAAAACATGTATAGGGTGTTTTCCTACACCCATAACATCTAAACAACATAACTAACTACTATAAAACATACTTTGATCCTTGTGATCACCATATGACCCATTTGATGTTGACAAACTTAAACCAATATAAACTACACATAACTTAGTTAAGCAAGGATGTTTTGAAGCTATTCAAATGCTAATTTGGCTGAGTTTAATCTCCAGAAGTTGCAAAGAAAGTATAGTTTGTTGCTGTGTTTTGTCTAGTTTGTGTAGTAATAGAAAACACTATATTACACCATATATATCTATAGGTATCAACTAATTGCACATTTGGTCCCCGCACTATTTTAACTTATACTTAGACAATTTAAGCCCCCAGTTTTATAAACACGTCTAATTTCATAAAGACAACTTGTATAAAAATATAACACTTCCTATTAAATTATTACTTAAGGAATTTCGAACCTTGGGTGTTACAAACAAGGTATAACAAGTGGGCGGTAGATATGTACCTCGCCGACCTTCAATGTCAAGTGGAACAAGCTCTGTCTTATTCCTATCTGAATCATGTCCTTTCTAACATTGGCTCCATCTTTTGATTTTCTAGGAATGTTTAACAACAAGCCTATCAAGCTTTCACAAACATTCTTCTCAATATGCATAACATCAAGACAATGTCGAACTTTTAAGTGCTTCCAATAAGGTAATTCCAAAATATTGACTTTTTTTCCCAAATACCTTTAGGTGGAGCGATGCCATCTTTTCCTAACACGACTTTCAATTCGGCAACTCGTGAGAGTGTAGATTCTCCACTTAATGGTTGTCTTAGCACTCCAAGCTCTATGTTACCATCAAACAACTTTTTTACGGTACAGGTGTGTTTTTGGAAGCGATCTTTAATGTCCCATGTATACCATTTTTTGCAATTCTCTAACCAAATCGAGTGAGTTTCATCCTCACAAACCGAACATGCTTTTTTTTTTCCTTTAGTACTATATCCAGACAAATTTCCATATGCCGGGAAATCACTAATGGTGTAGAAAATCATGACCCGTAGTTGGAAATATTCTTTCTTATAAGCGTCATATACTTCTTCACCCGCGTTTCATAATTTTTTCAAGTCATCAATAAGTTGATCTAAATACACATCAATGTCATTTCCTGGTTGTTTCGGACCTTGAATCAATAACGATATCATTATATATTTCCTTTTCATACATAACCAAGGTGGAAAATTGTAGATGCATAACAGGACTCGCCAAGTGCTATGACGGCTGCTCATGTTCCCAAAAGGATTAATTTCATGTGAACTAAGTCTGAATCGTATATTTCCAATATCCTCTCCAAATTCTTCAACTTGGTAATCGATATTCCTCCATTGTAGAGAATCAGCTATATGTCTTATTTTCCCATCTTTCTTGCGTTCTTCAGCAAGCCAACGTAACAATTTTGCATCCTCTGCATTTGCAAATAATCGTTTAAGTCTTGGTACGATATGAAAATACCACAATAATTTTGTAGGAGGGCCATTTTTTGCCACATCATTGTTAATCGTTTGGTTTTTTCTTTTGTACCTTGATATACCACATATTCTATATTCATGTCGGTTTTCATCTTCATTTCTATACAACATACAATCATTTGGACATGCATGTATTCTTTTAATTTCCAAACCTATCAGACACATCAATTTCTTGGCTTGGTATGTTGAAACAGGCAACTCATTGTCATTGGGAAGCATTTTGTGTAAAAACTCTAACAAACTTGTTAAACCTTTTATCGCTCCATCCATTGTCTGCCTCTAAGTTAAACAATTTTAACACCGCAGAAAGTCGTGTAAAATTGGTACAACCATTATATAATGGTTTTTCTGAGTCGACAAAGAGTTGTTGAAATTTATCATGATATTTTTCATCAATATCATCCTCTAAATCATGTAACATTTCATCTAAATTGTCATTATCGTTAATATGCAAATGATCGTTACCATCTTCATTATATTCGGGAACAGATTCATTACTACCATCTAGTGATTCGCCATGCCAACACCAACGCATATACCCTTGCACAAACCCGTCTACTGTTAAATAATATATGATTTTATCACTATCTCCTAAGCACTCGATATTTTTACACTTTTGACAAAGACAATTAATTATAGATCTTCTCCTTTTCACTCAATCATCTTCAGCAACTTTTATGAATTCGGATAACCTTGTCATAAACTCATTGGTACAACGCGGTATCTCATACATCCATTTACTATGATCCATCTATATTTAAAAAATACCCAAGTTTAAATTAATGCATGAATGCATAAGTATAGATGTAGTTGCATGTGACCATCCTAACATACTTTTTGAATACTTTGTCTCACACATGAATATGTGCTAACAAATCGATGAGTATTATCCATAAAAAAGCCGCCAACGTTTCCTCTTGCCTCCCTAAGTAGGTGTATAAAACACAAATTTGGAAGAGTAAGAAAAAATTAGTGCCAATTTTCTTATTTAAATAATACTCGGTTAACCTGAAAATACTCATTCATATCTTAAGGAAGACAATATTTATAAAGCAATTTTAAATCGGGGACAATCTCGAAAAAAGCAGATATATCCTAGATACATAGTTTTGAAAAAACATTACATATCGATTTCAAGAGAACAAAAATGCCACAATTTATAAAATAAATAGTTGCAAAATTAAGAATTATAATTGTTTCCAGAATTACATGACCAAATTGAATGACATATCTAGATACCTAAGTTATCACTTCAAAGAAAATACTATACTTGATTGAAATCTCAATTAAAAAGAATCACACAAGTAATAGATATGAAACAATTTTACGATAGATAAAAATGATGTAAGAAATATCTACCTTAATAGCCGAAATTCGTAATTTTCCTTTGGCTAATCGTGAAAATGGTTTTTATTGTCGAACTTCGTTCTCCTTCTACAAGAACTACGTGCTGATAATGTGTTGTAAATATAGAACAAAAGAAAAAGAATAAAGAGGAAGAAGTCAATATTATGCATTAGGTAATCATATATTTATAGTTATACAATTGACGAGTTCTTAAGAAACAAAACTCTGAAAAGAATTTAAAAGAACTAATAAATACTAATATATGAATAAAACTTATACCTTAAGCTTTGTTGGATACTCAAGAAATGAAGTGTGTGCAAATATAAAATAAAAGGAGGTAGGTAGGTTTTAGGTAGAGATATGGAGATATATATAGTGCTTATATAGATAATGGATATATATGGATATAAATCTAGGATAATTTTGATAATGGATATATATATGGATATGAATCTATCACAAATTTGAAAATCAGTTACGTTCGAGAGTATAAAAATTGGTTTTACAAGTCTAAAAAGTTGGGTTCATATCTAATCTACGATAATTTTGAAAATCAGTTACGTTGAGATGAGTTTGGGAGTATACAAACTGGTTTTTACCGGTCTAGAAAGTTAGGTTTAAATTCGCAGCCCTGATCACGTACAGACCGGTGTACAACCGGTATAGAAGCTTGTGACAGCCGGTCTAGAAGCTTGTGATAGCTGGTCTAGAAGCTTGGGTTTTAAGACTGGTTTACAACCGGTCTTAAAGCTTGTGATAATAGGTATAGAAGTTTGGGTTTTAAGAGTCACAACTAGGATGACTTACATACCGGTTTTAAACCGGTCTAGAATGCTAAGACGCCTAATTTATTGGTTTTTTTAGACCGACTTCTTAAAACCGGTCTTAAAGATGGGTTATAGACCGGTTTATTACTGGTCTAAAAAGATGCTAATGTCTAGGAGTCAAATTTGTTGGTTTTTTAAGACCCAATACCGAAAACCAGTCTTAAAGATTACCTTTTATAGCTGGTTTCATAAAATGGGTCTTAAAGCTTTATCATGTATATGAACCGAACTTTTCAAATTGTAATTTAATGTATCAAACTCTTTAAAATTACCATTTAGTAAACCTAGTTACCTATACAACAACTAACCGGTAATTATTTTTATTTTTTATTTGTTTTAATCTCACAACTTTTCCACGTCATTAAGGCCAAGAGTTATGGGTTTCCTTTTTCTTACCCAATACAACATTAGCGTCACATCATTTCCTCTTCCATTTCCTTCTCCCTACCCAAATTAAGTGTTATACCTTCTATTTTCTTATCCAAACTTTCCCCACTTTTTTTTATTTTTATATTAATATAATTCATTAATTAATTACGTTGGAGAGTGCGGTGGGTGGGGGCATCGGCTTCTCCATCGAGTGAATACACCCAAAATGGCTACCCAATATTCAACCCAAAATAGGCGTAATGATGTTCCCCTCCCTTACTCAATGGTACCCGATGCAATCGGGTAGGGTATAACACAAGGTCTAATTGTTGCCATCTCATTTATTTTTATTTACTACAAACACTCATCATCTTCATCTTCAAGATTGAAACATTCAAACACAAACTACACACATCCATTATCAGATTTTCACAAATAGAAACCACAAAAAGAGAATCGTAAACACTAAAAAACAAAATCAATAGTTATGAAATCCTCATCACAAATGCCTAAAAGTAGATAGCTTAATCGGAAGTTACAAAACCACTAATCTGAAACGAAGAACATAGAGTCATAAATCAAAGATGAAGATGAACACGAAATTGAAGATAATGTGGTAAATCTTAAGATGTTAAGAACCCTAAATGGCAACAATCATGAACCTTAAATCAAAACTCAAATCAAGAAATCAAAACACATGAGCTAAAATCGCAACAACCAAGAAACCTAAATTAAAACTTACTAGGAGATCTATGAAACGTAAGTCATAGCTTGATTTTTAAGAAACCTAACAAAAATTCTAAAGATCTACGATCAAACCAATCTAAATCCATACAATCAGAAACTATCGAACCTTCAAAAACTCTTTGAACCTTTAAAGATGAAAGATGAACAAATGAAACCTAGCGATTCTCGAGGCGGATTAGTGCCTCATGAAGTCTATTGACAACCTTCCTTTTTTTGACCACTCGAAGTCTCAGATTCATCAATCTGTTTTTTCAATAGTGAAGTTGCTCGTGCATATTTTTGATAAATAAACCGGTAATTTTTGGATCATGAATGTCGAAAGAATGATGAAGGGTAGTAGAAGACATGTTATGGTTTGCGCAAAGTTTTGTAATAGCAACGGAGAACAATATACGAAGAAGATTGTTGTTTGTTTGGTACTATATATAAATATATATATATATATATTGCGGTACCAATGAGTCGGTTGTGATGTTTATGGGTTGTACCACAAGCCACTTTAGCAGTACCATCCCAATACCCGGACTATTGCTCTAATGCCTTGAAAGTATTGCATGGTGTGAGTTTTTAGGCCCTGTTTGTTTCGTAGTATTTCTTGGGATTGGGATTTCAAAGCCTGAGAAATCTTGTATTTGTTTAGAAAAAAGGCAAATGATTTCAAATAATAGGATTTCTTTAAAATCCTACCAAATGTTTTAGACATGAGATTTTATAAATCCTCCCACCCCCTAGTATTTTCAAATCTTATAAACAAGAGAATCTTCAAATTACCATATTACCCCCACCCCCTACTACCCCACCCCAATCTAGGGATGTTCAAAATAATCCAAATCTGGAGTATCCGATTTTAATATCCAAAAATCCGACTCGAAATTATCCGAAATTCGGATATCCGAATTTTCGGATTCGGATAATGATTTTCTAATGTTTTGGATATCTGATATCCGAAATTTATTTTTTATTATTTTTATGTTTCTTATTTATTTGATTTTTTAACATATATAGTTTTATATACAAGTATTTTTCATTTTGAAGCATATTTTAGCTATTTTTTAGTGATTAAAGTTTAAAATATGGTTATTTAATAATTATATTTTCATTTTGAAGCATATTTCAGATATTCAAATTATATTTTGAAGCATAATTTGAATATCTGAAATTCGGATATCCAGTTTTGAACACCCCTACACCCTACCTACCCTTACCACATCCCTACCGTACCCCCACCTTACCCATATCCTCACCCTACCCCCACCCCTACCCCAATCCTACCCTACCCACCCCACCCTACCTATATACCAATCTCATCCCCACCCTACCCCCATGCTACCTACCCACCCCATTCTTACCCTACCCTACCTACCTACCCACTACACTACCCTACCCCTACTGTAACCCACCTTACCCTTACCCTACCCCTACCCACCCCTACCCTACTCTTTTTCCCACCCCACCTTACCCTACCCACATCCATATCCTACCCTACCCTTACCTTACCCCCAACCTACCCTACTCCCCCTACTCTCTATCCTACCCTACCTACCCCGTACACTACACTATACTACACTACCCCTACTGCACCCCACCCCACCCTTACCCTACCCTACCCCACCCCTACCCTACCTACCCCCATACCTACCCTACCCAACCTAACCCAAATATAACTGAAGGGCAATTTTGTCATTTGTCACAAAAACAATCTAAATCCTTTGATTGATTTACGAAACAAACAGGATTTCAGGAATACAAATCGTCACAGATTTTGTCAACCAAACATAGGACTGGATTCAAAATCTTGTGAAATACAAATTCTTTGACAGAATGTAAATCCCATAAAAAAATCTGTGAACCAAACGCCCCCTTAGTGTTTAATTAGGAAATCTTTAAAAAAAAGTAACAAAAATAATTATCAAGACTAAATATAACCAAACTAGCGAACCTATAAGTCAGTGACAGGTGAGATATCTTCATTTCTCTCTTGATCTTTTCTTTTACATGTAGCTACATTTTGTTTGCAACTATATGTTTTATTAAATATGATAAATCACGTAAACCATAACTAATAATTAAGCACGTACGTGTTAGAGTTAAAACGATATTCACCACATCCTAATTTCGGATTCATTCAAAATTGAGCACTCGAGTAAAACTTTGTTTATCTAAGATAGATTTCGAAGTGGATGAATATGAGTCTCGATCATGCTACTTTGTTATATTTTCAAAAGAATTTAAAATTGTAAGAGTTAACATGAGAAATATTAATCACATAAATAAAAAAGGATGTTGGATCTGGAAATTATGGAAATGAACCAAACTATTGACTTCCTCTCTTTTATTCGGTTCGAATGCATACTTACTTACATTCGGGATGGAAAAAGTAGTAATAGAATAGAAATACAACTTTAATTTGTTAGAAAATTGATTTTTATATATTATTTGTTTTTAAACCAGCTGGACCAACATTAATTAGTTTAGATTTTTTATTTTTAAGTAAAAAGAATGGGAAAATGATATGTGTTGTTGTAACACCTAAGTTAGGTGCTGTCACACTTACATACTTGTTTCGGTATTTATTCATTCAAAATGTATGTAAGTACGATAACACCCAACTTAATTTATGTTATGTTTTAATTTGGGCCACCACGGATCAAAATTATGTTGACTATTGGACATTTTCCCACTAGCATAATTCCACACGTATATGTAAAGGTGTATATACAGCTGTATATGATTTTCAATCTTTTTGTCACATATGTTATTCAAATACTATTGGAATATCTCACTAATTAGCACCCTGTTTTTGACATCTCATACTAGAATTGTTCAAATAAGCAAGTTTCAGATTATACATAGTTGAAGTAAATATAATTAAAACTCACTCTAAAGACCAGCCATATCGGTAGGGAGACCAGCGTTGGCTTGCTCCTCTACCCGCCTGGAACACCATCGCTGGAGGGAGAGTGGGCTTGGGTTGGGTGGTTGGCTAGCTGCTGAACCCGTAGTGGGTAACCC
Organism: Dittrichia graveolens; assembly: GCA_038502395.1. Lineage (NCBI taxonomy): Eukaryota > Viridiplantae > Streptophyta > Magnoliopsida > Asterales > Asteraceae > Dittrichia > Dittrichia graveolens. The sequence continues at coordinate 22,002,946 of JARJIL010000004.1, forward strand.
ATTTTCTCTTTCTTTTTTTATTTTCTTCTCTCTTTCTCTTTTTTAATTAATATATATTTTTTATTAATATTTGATGTGAGTTAAAAAAAGTTGGATGTGGGGACTTGTGGGTTAAAGAGGGTTAGAGGTGTGAGATGATGTGACAGTGGATTAGAGAGAGTAAGTAAGGATTGAATGCTGATGGTCTTAAATGTTGATTCCTAGTATACACTTAATAGTCTATCACTTTTACTTGCTTGTACAATAGGAATTAACATGTGTGTTTTAGAGACGAAGGTAGAGCCGTAGAGGCTTAGGTTGATGAAACATTTTCACTATTTAATATTACCTCGGTACTAATATTATTGTCTATCACATTATTTTATTCTATTCCAAAATAATTACCACTTCTAAAAAAAGATTATAATTAATTGTTTCTTATCTAGTTTTACCCTTAATTAGTTAACATTATTATTTTTTTTACAAGTTAACGATATATTAAATATAAAACTAAAAAAATAGCATTTTCACTAATTAAACATTGTATTAATGCATTATCTTAAAGGTTTAAACGGTGTGATTATCTATTGATAAGAATTCTGAGAAAGAGTAAGCATTATTATTATATACTTATTGATGAAAAGTTAACATCATCTTGTTGTAATATCGTTCTATTGCAATACAGATGCTTTAATATTTTTTATAGATAGATTATCACAACTTATTATTGATTTTAGATAATTTGTACTAGTTTTTAATATGCTAGTGTTACCTCTGAAGCTCTAAGACCATCGGTTGTACAAGAAGTATGCAATTGGCATGTTGATTTGGCTGCTTGGTAACGACCGGAACACCACCCCTATTGGGCAGTACCGAAGAAAATACAAAAGCATAGGCATTTCATTGCCGAGGAGAGAGGAGAGAGAGATGGGAGAGAAAGAGATAAAAGAGGAGAGAGGGTATTTTTTAATAAATTTTTTTTGAAGCATGTGAAGCATGAGTAGTACGAGGATTCAAGCATGACTGAAACATATAGTGGATTATGATGATGTGATGCTGATTTGTCATAAAACATGAGATGTCCAAACATAGATAGACCCACATACTCTAAGTAAAGTTGTACCTATTTGGAGTATGGTCTTAGGGAGTTTAGTGCAACATGTTACCAGCTTAAAACAAAAATACTAATATAGGGTAGCTATCATTTTTATGATATTTGAGGGGTGAACAACAGACCTTTGACAAGTATATAAACACTAGTGGTTATCTTACCCGTGTTTCCCGTCTGGAGATTAATTACTTTTAATCAAGTTTAATTATATTATTCATCTACTATTATTTACTAAAAAACCAAAAAATAAAATTAAACCACTTACACAAAAATGGTAAATTGAATTTAAATATGAAACTTAAAACAATTGAATCGCTTGAATTATTTAAATGTAATTTAGGATTTGTGTATCTTGAAATTATGTAAAATATTTAAACAATGAGAGCCTATTCACTACTAACAATTGTGAGTTGGATTCTATCTAAGGCAAGTACTCGTACAATAAAAGAATTACATAAACTTAACATAAAAAATAAAATACACACCCTAAGGCCTTGTTATAGCTAACATCTAAGACCCTCATTTTATTCAAAAACTTTTATGAAAAGACTCAAAAACTTATTTGGATAATTGGATTATTGAAAAATGAAAGTTGACAAAGATAAAAAGTAGATCTAGATGATGGAGAATAATATTTTGAAGATAAAAAGGTGTCATGTATATTTTGGTTATATAAATTTGTTTATTTCATTGGAAGAATTTATGTAATACATTATATTAGCTTAACAAATAATTATGTAACTTTTTCTATGTTTGCTGATGTGTATTTTTTTCTCATTTACATATTTAATTATAACACTTGTGTTAACATAATGAGTTAGAAGATGAGTAAAAAATATATATACAACCTCTTTTTGACTTATGATCTAAAAGTTGTCAACAAAACCTACTTCATATATAGATTTTGTTGGTATTAGTTGATCAAAAAGATGTTAGTATAAAATGTTAAAAAGGTAAGATTTTTTATCCATGTGTTATGACGGAGCTTATAAATATAAATTTTTGTTACTAATATAAATGTTCATAATAATAAGGAAAACATTTTTAAAAGCTACAAATTAACAAAACAAAAAAGAGCTATAAAATTAATTACAGATTTTAAATTGATTGTAAAAAATAAAAAAATAACATATAATTAACTATATATTTTGAATTATGAAACAAATAGAACAAAATAAAGCATAATAATAACAAAAAAATATTCAAAGAGGAAAAAGACTCATTTTAGGGGTATATATATATATATATATGAAACCTAGATCAAAACTTATAATAAAGAGAAGAAATAGAAACAAATAGAACAAACAAAAACACAAATAACAACCTGAATTAAAAAAAATAAACTCATTTTAAACACACATAAATCTAACTTCAAGATCTAAACTTAGAAATAATCAACATTTTAAGGTTACATAGGTTTGAATCCAAAACGTAAACATAAAAACCCAAAACCTAAACTTTCTAACCTTAAAAACTTATCTTGTAGATTGTAATTATTTATTGCCATGTTTTAGATATGAAAATTGATTTTACAAGACAAAAAAAGAAAAAAAAAACCATGAGTAATAACCTATATTATATTACTACACCTTAATAGCATGTGTCGTATATTTTTTAAAGAAAAAAAACCGGTAAAATCATAGCAATAAAAAAGAAAACTAAATCTTCATGGAGCAAGAGTCAAACCTACAACCTCTATGAAAGGCCTTCACCGGTCACCACCCCACTAAGTCATGTTTGTGTAAAATGTGTAGTTTAAAATACTTATTTGTTAATATTTTTTTTCTTGCAAATTGTATGGTTATATAATTGACTCTGTAATTATATAAACTTTACTAATTTAATTTTATATGTACAACTATATGCTTTTACATTAAAGAATCGATTAAAAAGTATTATATTATAAAGTCATTCTAATTTCATCATTTTCAGTTTTTATAGATACATCTATATTAAACAATAGTATTATAAAAATAATACTAAATAAATAATTTAGTTGATAATATACAACTATAACAATATAACAAAATATAATAGTCCATGCTAATATTAAATAATAGAACATAATTTGGAAGTATAGATATATAAGGGAGGATTCAAACGAGAACTGTTTTTCGTACGAGAATTGCGGAAACCAATATTGGTCGTTCATTTTGGATAATAAAATTCATGGATGAAGAGCGTGAGGGGATTAAATGTGACAGAGTGCATATAAGAAATTCATAGATGAACAATCCAATTAAAAAAGAAATAATTAAACGGCTAAATATATAACAGATCTTATTTAAACTTCTTTCTAGATATATAATTGCAATGCACATATCAACCCTTTTGGGCCGTCTTTTATAACTTTTTTAAGAAGTATAGATATATAACCATTTTACTTTTTGATATGGAAAAGGACACAATTTTTTCCCGGTGTATATATTGTCCCTCGTTCTCCGATTTCTTACACATTACTTCCCAGATCTCTGTAAGAGAAAAGCAAACACACTCGCAAGTCTAATCCAGGATCAACCGATTTAAGGTTAACAATTCCGTTCATGATCTTCTTGTTATTTGAATTTTCTTATTTCCCTTTTCTTTTATTAATTCGAATTGAGTTCTTCTTGATCTCGGCGAACAGATAAAAGCAAACACACTCGCAAGTCTGATCCAGGATCAACCGATTTAAGGTTAACAATTCTGTTCATGATCTTCTTGTTATTTGAATTTTTTTATTTCTTTTTTCTTTTATTAATTCGAATTGAGTTCTTCTTGATCTCGGTGAACAGATCCACTGATTTACTGTTATAAGTGGTTAAATGTTGTTGTATTTTCTCTATTGGATCCATTTCTCGTAATGTTAATTGATTGTTTGTGTAAGATCTTTTGATTTGGTGTTGATTGTGACTTGTGAACTGAATTTAGGTCGTCTGTTGTAAATCAGAATTTAGATCTGTCACTTTTACATTGAATCGAATTAGAGAGTTTATAGTTTGCGTTAGATCTGTGACTTTTACTTAAAATGAAATTAGAGATATAGTTTGTTTGATTTTTACAGTTTCTTCTGATTTTTCTAGTTGTCCGTATTGATGTAGATCTGAGTGTTCTCTTTATCAACTCTCTCAATTTTAGCTTGTAATGCAATTGTCTTGTATTCCTGTGCAGTTTTATTTACATGTGGTTTATGTTCATAAAATATCACATCATTGTTTCATTCTTTTCCTTTTTTCTTTCTTTTTCTTTGGAAGGGGGGGGGGGGGGGGGGGGGGACCCTGCCTGGGTTGATCAGTAAATTGGGAGGGGGATCAGCCGGTGAATACTATTGCTAGATTGTTAGCAGTGATATTTGTGAATACAGATCTGATGGGATCATTTACCATAAACTAGATCATTATACTTTCTATATTTTGACTTGTGCGCTGTAACATGAGGTTGTGTAATCATGCGGTCTGTCATGGAGAACGTTTAACTGACCATGTCTTTAATCTCTTGTGGATTTGTAACTCAAGCGCAGTTTAACTTTTATAAAGATAAGATTGAAAATAGACTTCTTTTTTATGTAGATCTTACATACATATGACTTGATGCTTATTCAGATTCCTGGTCTATTGTAACAGACAGATATGGTGAAGATCTGCTGCATTGGAGCTGGATATGTGGGAGGTCCCACCATGGCTGTGATAGCACTCAAGTGCCCCGACGTTCAAGTGGCCGTGGTTGATATTTCTGTACCTCGTATCACTGCCTGGAATAGTGAACAGCTCCCTATCTACGAGCCAGGCCTTGAGGATGTTGTGAAGAAATGCAGAGGCAAGAACCTCTTTTTTAGCACTGATGTAGAGAAGCATGTCTTTGAGGCCGACATTGTATTTGTGTCGGTCAACACCCCCACCAAGACTCGAGGTCTTGGTGCTGGCAAAGCTGCAGATCTGACATACTGGGAAAGTGCAGCCCGTATGATAGCTGATGTTTCGAAATCAGATAAAATAGTAGTTGAGAAATCAACTGTCCCTGTCAAAACAGCTGAAGCAATTGAAAAAATCCTGACCCATAACAGCAAGGGAATTAACTTCCAAATTCTCTCCAACCCGGAGTTCCTTGCTGAGGGAACTGCTATCGAAGATCTGTTTAAACCCGACAGGGTTCTCATTGGTGGACGGGAAACCCCAGGAGGTCAGAAAGCAATCCAAGCATTAAAAGACGTTTATGCTCATTGGGTTCCTGAAGAAAACATCATCACAACCAATCTATGGTCTGCAGAACTCTCAAAGCTTGCTGCCAATGCCTTCTTGGCACAAAGAATCTCTTCTGTTAATGCCATGTCAGCACTCTGTGAAGCTACTGGTGCAAACATTAGCCAGGTGGCGTATGCTGTTGGAAAAGATACAAGAATTGGTCCAAAGTTCTTGAACGCGAGTGTTGGATTTGGTGGTTCTTGCTTCCAAAAGGACATCTTGAATTTGGTCTACATCTGTGAATGCAACGGTCTCCCTGAAGTGGCAGAATACTGGAAACAAGTCATCAAGATCAACGACTACCAAAAATCCCGTTTTGTGAACCGTGTTGTAGCCTCTATGTTTAACACGGTTTCCAACAAGAAAATCGCCATCCTCGGATTTGCCTTCAAGAAGGACACAGGTGACACCCGCGAAACGCCAGCCATTGATGTTTGCAAGGGTTTGTTGGGTGATAAGGCTTGTGTGAGCATCTATGACCCACAAGTCACTGAAGATCAGATCCAAAGAGATCTGACCTTGAAAAAGTTTGACTGGGACCACCCACTTCACCTGCAGCCAATGAGCCCATCCGCCGTGAAACAAGTAACTGTTGTTTGGGATGCTTATGAAGCGACAAAGGATGCACATGCTGTTTGCATTTTGACCGAGTGGGATGAGTTCAAAACTCTAGACTACAAGAAGATATATGACAGCATGCAGAAACCCGCTTTCATATTTGATGGAAGGAATGTTGTGGACGCTGAGAAATTGAGAGAGATTGGGTTCATTGTTTACTCGATTGGTAAGCCGCTGGATGCCTGGCTCAAGGACATGCCTGCTGTTGCCTAAACATTTGGGGTTAGTCTGTTGAATTCTTTACTACTTACTATTAAATTTTGGATTATCAGTTTTACTTTTGTAGTTAAAAAGAGTGTTGCCATATCTGTTTAAGAAGCTTGTATGTTTATCTTTACTTCACATTGTGTAACCGATGATTCTTGGATTCTTGATCTTTATATACCCTTCTCTTTACCGTTTTTCTTTAGGCAAATTCTAAAGATGATATACGATCCATCACCTTGATCGTTTTTGTTACTTGTGAGTAGTGGTGACAATAATGACCCAAAACTCCAAAAAAGGTTCTATTAGGGAAACAATAGAGTAATGTAGTGACTTGTTTATCTTATTTAAGTCTTTTGAGTTGTGATTTTGCTATGGGAATATGAATAGAAAACTGATCCAGACTTCTTTCTTGATTTTCTTGGTAACGGTTACCTGTAATGGTTAAAAGAATCATGAAGAAAAAAGCAACCTCATGATCTTGAAGGATAGAATGAATTTTGAATAGATTATGAATCTTCTAATTTCAGGGGTTCTTTTGTTTTGTATTTAGGCTTTGTTTGAACCATAAATGTCTAGATGATGGAAGAGTTGTTCGATTCCGTATGTCCACTGTTTTAGTTGTTTGAAATTGCAGTAGTTGTGTAACCACAGGTTCCCGTATGATCGGTTCAATTCTGTGTTTTTAGTTCAATTATGTGGAGAGAAGATGACGAGAGGGAAGAAGCTCTGTTTGATTCGCTTCGATTCTTTGTTGTTACAGATGTTAGCCAAGGTATTGCAGAAAAAAGGCTTAGAAGGATTTGAGGGTGGGTGCCCTTTTCAATTCTGTTGTTGGGTTTTTGTTTTGTGGTTGAATGCTTAGTTTTGTTTCTTTTTCATGTTGGCTGCCTTTTGGTCAGGTACGCCATAAACTTTTTGCTACTGTTAATCAATTTGTAAATAGTGATTCTTAGGTTATACATCTGATTAGTTGAAATTTTGAATATAAGCATGCATGATTCGGAGGTTGTACATCTGGTTAGTTGAAAATCTAAAAGCGACCAGTTTTGACCTGCTACTCAACCCGTCCCGACCCGCCCGTTTTGCCACCACTACTTGCGAGTGATAATCAAGAATAACCAAAGTTGGATTGGTTACTTGTAACTTGTGAATACAGTAATTAATTGTTTGACCGTTGACAATTGTGTAATTTAATGATTTACATATAACATGACTTGTTAATATCAGACGAGCATAATATTATGGATCGATGTCAGATACTTAGTAGTTAGTAAGCAATGTTAACTTGCTGCAAGTGGAGCCCCAAAATTCAAATGTATCTGAACCCTATCTTATTACAAATTTTGGGAGTTTAATGAAATGAATTGTGCCATTTTACTGTTTGACATGAAGAGTAACTGGGAATACATTATTTTGATGGCACACAGTGAAATTGGCATTATTAATGAAATTAAAAATGGGAATGGGTGGGTTACTAAGCTGAAGTTGAGGAATAAATATTGGTGTATGGTTTTTAAAATGGAGTTTAGAGTGCTACTCATTGGTTTATTGAGCACTGTTTCATTGGAATGCATCTGTTTGAGATAGAATGACAAGCATTGTCCATGAAAACAAGTATCAATATTGACTGGGAAGTAAATCTGTTAAGGGTTGGGAAGTAGAATGAGTGGCAGATGTGTTTTTATGGGAATCCTAAATTGGTTTTATGTTTGGAATTGCATTGTGGAAGATGGTTCTGTTTTACTGTTGATGCAGATTTGGAGCTTGCAGTCTTGGATTGGAATTGCAATGGTGTAATATGAATCTGTAAGTTAATATGACTTTTGTCTGTCTCTGTAGTTACAGAAACCTAAAAGAGGACTTAAAAAATGATGATAATTCTGTTATTGACATGCAGCAAGACAAGTGTTTAGTTAATTTACTAGACAAAAGCTAGCTAGGTGATCACATCATAGTTACAACACCTGCTTCTTCTTCAACCACCTCCGCCATCACCACTACACTCCGCTGCCACCTGCTTCTTCTTCAACCATCACCACTGATGCAACCTCCTCCATCTGTAACTGTCGCCGCCATCATCTTCTTCAACCACAACCACAACCACAACCACACTGCCAACTGCTTCTTCTTCACATCCCTCCGTCTTCAACACTACAAGCACCACCTCCCTTCAAAGTTTCTGCCAGATTTCTTTTCTTCCTCCACCATGTCTCTGCCGCCTTCCCCCCACCAAGCTGCCGTCACCACCCCTTCTCTCTTCATCCACCAAGCCGCTGCCTAACACTATCGTAGCAATAGTCTTCTGCTTCCACAACCCAGCCCAGCAACAGTTTTTTGAGCTGCCGCCACCACCTTTACCGGCGACGTGTAAATCCATCGCCGCCGCCACCGCTTTGCCTTGCCATCTCTTCACCGCTATCGCCGCTAACCACCTTTGCTTTGTTCTTTATGAAGATGTGTCCGAGTCGCCGCTAACCACCTTTGCTATGTTCAACGGTAAAAATATGTTCATCAGTAAACACTTTTTACTTCAGTTGGCTATTTTTCATAATATTAATTAATTATAAAAGTGTTGCGACATTTTTCACCATTGAACACATTAAGAAAATTTTGTTATGGGGAACTGCTTCTTCTTCCATTTGTAACTGTCGCCACCATCATCTTCTTCAACCACAACCACACTGCCAACTGCTTCTTCACATCCCTCTGTCTCCAACACTACAAGCACCACCTCCCTCCTTCGTCTTCAAGAATAGGTCTGAAAACGATGGCCATATATCCAAACCCTAAAAACCAAAACTCCAAGTCAACCACCACCTCCTTCCTCTTCACCACGGCCACCTCCTTTGCCTTCAACCTCCACAATCACCACCTCCCTTCTTTGTCTTCGAAAATCTGTTCATCATCAAAAAAAGATGTGTTGAAAATTAAAAACCAAATCAGAAAATGATGGGCTCTTGAAAATTAGAAAACACTAATTGCACAAGAAACCGAACTAGAAAAGGAGAGTGGCAAATCTATGGTTCACTCTGAAAACCCTAATCGTCTAAACTCCCACATGATTCTTCTTCTTTTTCTTCTTGTTCTTTAGATTTGAAAGAGAGTGGGTATGTTTTTCTTTGAATGTGTACGCGTGTGTTTTTTTGTTTGAAGATGATGAATATGAAGGTTTAAAATGGTGGTGCATGGCCGGAGGAGGTGATGGTGGTTGGCTGGAGGTGGTGGTAACAATGAGAGAGATACAAAGAAAGGAGAGAGAGAGAGAGATAGAGAAAGGAAAGAGAGAGAGAAAGAGATGGAAGGAAGAGAGAGAAATGAGGAAGATATGTATAGGATAGAGAATAATTAGTTTAATTTTATATATATGTATATATATAAGGGAGGGTTCATGCGAGAAACTCTTATTTTGCGAGAAGTGCGAGAAATTCATTGATTGGTTTTTGATCTAATGGTTGATAAAATTCATAGTTATTGATTTTTTATAATTCAAAAGCGTAAAATAGTAAAGAAAATTTTCTCTCTCCTCTCTCTTATCATATCAAAATAGTAAAGAAAGATTTTTCTCTCTCCTCTCTCTTATCATATCTCTCCGATCAAATTTTACCTTCCAAATTTCTCACACGTTATTGTTCACTAGTGAACATGTGATAACAATTTTCATTATCTAAGTAAACAATCTTTAGTCGAGAAATATAAGTTCATTAGTGAATGTGTTAAAACATTTTGTGTTTTATAATTAAAACAATTATATTTTGTTTGATTATTTTTGTTCATTAGTGAAATTCTATTTTTTTACAACTGTTTTCATTTTTTTTTCCTGTAAGCTGTTTTTGACTCTTTTTTTTTGTGAAGAAAAATTAATTTTTTTTTCTGTTAGCCAAAAAAGATATTTTTTTAACAAGAACACAGATTTTTGTCTAATCAACTTAAATAAATTATTTTAGTTGCTCACTAATAAAATATATAGTTGGAATGCTATTATTAATCAATGTTCATAGTAAACAAACTTAAAAAGAGATGCTGCAAGACTGTGTTCACAAATGAATTTGATAACAACACGTAAATATAACAATTGAGGGAGATGGATTGGGGGCGTATTGTAGTGTAAATTAACAAAATTGTTCAATTTAGCATATGGGAAAAGTCAAACTTTTAGAGAGAAAAAACATGACTAGAAAAAAAAGAATAGAAAAATATGGAATTGTTATATTTACGTGTTGCAAGACTGGGTGGATAACTGGATATAAAGAACAACGATAATATGGATTTAGAGAAGGATGAAGATGGTGGTTGAGTCTTTTTCTTACATTCACAAAAAATAGAAAGAGCCCATGATGGCAGGCGATGTGTGACAAATACTCACAGAAAACTCTAGGCGGTGGATTTTTTTTCCTGTCGTTGGCGAATACTTGAGCGGCAACCAGCGGCAAGTGGTCTTCTATGGACGGAGACGGCCGGATTGTTTTTTTTGTCGTCGGAGAATACTTGAGCGGTAACCAATAGCAGGCGGTCTTTGATGGACGGAGATGGTGGACGTTCTTCTTGCGGTGGAGACATGGATTGCGGCAGAGACAAATCTGGGAGAAAGGGAATGAGATTAGGGTTAAGGAAGGTAGATGCCTAGTGGTTTAAAAGAGATGGAGAGAGGACTGATAAAATGTTATGCCTTTAAAATGTCATATTTACCCTCTCCTTATTTGAAGCCATATTAATTAAGTTTGTTTTATTTACAAAAATGTCAAAAATAATAATAGTCATTGATTTAATGATCTAAAGGCCAGAAAAGTTTCTTGCACTTTTCGCAAAAATATAGCTTCTCGCATGATAAGAGTAAAGGACTAAAGTAACATAAATGACAAAGTTAAATGACAGTCAAATTACCTTGATAATAGCCAACATTAGAAAGAACCAAACTCACAACAAGATGGATCTTAAATGACCATCTTTACCACTTTTAAAGTTAAAGGACTAAAGTAACATAAATGACAAAGTTAAATGATCATTTGAACAATTAACTCCAAAATATTCTTACTTATTACCCTACTTACTATATTAATACACGTGTCAAAAATCAAAATCAAGTGAGAGGATTAGAAAAGAGAATAAATGGATTTCGTATATCATTATTTAATGAGTAGAAGAATGATATAAGAGTATAAAGTAGGAAAAAATACAATGAAGCTACTGTTTAGACCCTTTTACTCTCACATTTGACATATCTAATACATGGTATACACTCGCATATAGCATATTACATTTACAAAGGATCCAAACATAATCACCCAATTATCACATTACTCTTACTTTTTCTTTCTTAAATATCTCAAATTCAACAAATAGTAATCTTTAATTTCACCTGATTATGACTTTTGAGACAAAATTGGCCTTTAATTTTGACTTTTACTCTTAGGGGCTGTTTGTTTGCTGCTTAATGGAACCATTCAGCGCTAAATGCTGAATCAGCGTGTTTGATTGTTGCCTCTGAATGAAGACTGTGCTGAATGATTCAACACCAAGTATTTTACCCTAGGTCTCCTTCTTTCACGCGCTGTCTTGTTAAGCAGTCATATCTTATTATATAATATATCACTATTAACGTTAAAATGATAATTTGCATCATTCAGATTGTTCATTCAGAACCTTTATCAAACAGCATGTCACATTCAAAGGCAGATTCATTCAGATCCTTTAAATTATTCAGACATTCAGTGCTTAATCATTTTGTTTTAACAAACAGCCCCTTACTCTCGATTTTCTTTACTTTAATTTAAATTTGATTATGAGAGGCTATATGTATATAGAGGAAGGTTTATGTGAAAAACTGTTTTATTTACGAAAAATACGAGAAGTATTTATGACCTTTAAATGGTTTAATCAATGGTTCTTGTTACTTCTTGCATTATTGTAAATAAAACCAACTTGCATGGTATTAATTTAAATAGAAAAAGGGTATATTAGAATATAAGGAGTTATGATAGTCATCATTTTACTTTTAGGAATTTTTTCATCAATCATTCTCTTTATTTTTTAAACGTCTTACGAATGAGTTGTTTCCTCAAATATTTTTTTAGGTAATTAGTTTTTTAACATTTAAATATCTTAACAAAAATATTTATTCAAATCATTTAGTGTGTATATATATATATATATCCTTTTTTGTGATTATCTATATCTATACTACTATATAAATCATTTAACATTTTCTCTTCTCTTTAATTTTAAGAGTTTTTAAAATCCAATCAAGATAAAATCTTAACCTTTCATTCTATCTAAATTAATCTCATGCACTCAATTTTTAACCATTTCACTTTCTCTCCTAATTTTCTTTAATATTTTATTCATTTAAATATATTCTCTCATTAACACACTCTCTCACACAAACATATGTATCCACATTAATCAACATAATTTCTAAAATCTTATTAACTTCCCGATGCTTATTTCATAAATATAAATCTTTTTTTATTTTAATGTCTTTTAGAATTTATTTTTAAATTAATAAAATAGTTGATACAAAAAAAAGAAAAATTAAAAAATGGACTTGTTGTTGAAGAAATTTTTTCGTGGCATTGAATCGCGTGAATACCATATCATTACATCTTTGAAAGCGGTATATTGTAAAACATAAACTATTTGTCACTGCAGCATTGTGCGAGTATGATACTAGTTTATATAAATGCATATACCAATTAGATTAATTAAAAAAATTTCAAATTTGATTATAAGAAGGTTTTATAAAAAATTTGATAATAACGTTATGTATAAATTTCTGAATTCTAATAAATTTACCTTTCTTTTAAGAGATTTTACATTCTTATGCATGATTTATAATTGTTTTATGTAAATTATTTTAATTATCTCCTTGTTTATACATAAGGTGTTAAGTTAGTTGGTTATTATATCTTAAATTAAATTAAATATCCCTCGTAATTTTTATTTTTCTAAAAAACTTCATAACGTTTATTTGACACAAAAAATGGGGTCGTTTTCACTACCTAATTTTCTGATAGGCAACAACCAAATCACGGACGCATATTTATCTCTTTTTTTTAAATATTTTATAAATAGTTAATATATTGTTTGAATTAATTTATAATAACCATACATAAAGCAAGAAAATGCAAAACTTGAAGTTTATGTGTAATCAGCCTCGACATGTATTTCATTTATAGATAACATATTACAATTTTACACATATATATATCTTACATATAATTGCATGGATCTATTTAATTTATTTATTTTTTAAATTATACAAATAAATTACATAAGATTGAAACGAGTCATTCAGCAAACCAAACATAACAAGATGACAATTTCAAATGAGTCATTCAGAAGAATATCACTGAGATTGATTTTACGTCAATAAACATTAATCAACTTACTGAATCAGCACACTGGGACTAAGACATGGCCCGAACTCCATCGGGGGCAACATGTGGGGAATCTTGGATAATGATTTTTTGAGAAGATTTGTAACTATGTAGTTTGGGAAACTTATGTATTATGTTCGTGGAGATTTCTTGAATAATAGTATGAGGGTTATAAGTTTTGATGAGGATATGGTACAATTTATTAGTTTAGTGTCTCTAAATAGGGGTAAAATAACATATTGTGTAGCAATTCATATAACCATGTAGATTAAGGCTGACATATCACAAAACATGTCTCGTATAACACAAACCTGACATAAAACCATGTTGGGTAAGAATTTGGATGATATGAAATGACTTGCACAAACCTCATACAAACATGATAACCCGAAATTGACATATTTAACCCCAATTTTGTCTAATAATAATAAGAAATTAAGAAAAAAAATATTTAACTTTAATAATATTATATATATTGTTTTTATATTTTATAGTTAACTCTCGAGAACCTTTAACTACATTTTAGATTATTAAAAATCTATAAATAGTTTAAGCTTTAAAAATAAAAGTAAAAAGACTATCATTTAAATAAAACCAATATATGTTTGACATTTAAGTTTAGTTCCTACTTCATTCCAAATTTCTTAAGCCTAATCAACACCCCATGCCTCGATTACAATCAACAGACAACGGTCTCACAAATCTATAAATAGTTTAAGCTTTAAAAATCAAAGTTAGACAATTTCAACGGTTTATAAAAGTATTTGATTTTTGATTTTTTTGTTAATTTGAATGGTTCGACTGTTACAAGGAAAGCTGACATGAAATTGTGATTCTTTTTGCCGAAAATACGAACCGATTTTCTATGAAAAAGCAAGATGAACCAGACATGAAATTAAATTGTGTCGACAAGAAAACAACATGACCAAATTACTAGGTCTAATAGTAGATAATGTTGGTTATTAATATAGTTTGAAAAGTGGTAAAAATTATAAATTTGAAACAAGTTTATAAATTATTTGTTTTAGGATACTCTTCCTTAATATATTAACTATACCCATTTTTTTATTGTGCATTTCAAATGTATTATTGTGTGTATCAAACGTTTTAAGATGTGTTATTATGTGTATCGGTTTACAAGTTGTAGGTAATTTTATGATTTTTGATTTTTTATATCATATTATTATTACTACTACTACTACTTCTACTATTACTATTTATTTTTTTATGTTATGACGAAGAGAGCACCGAAATCAATTCTTCATGATTGGAATAAAACCGTGAGAAATGCAAATTTTGGGCTGGAGTTAAAAAATGATTGTTAGGGCTTGGCTAGTTCAAATCACATACATTCATGGGTGATAATTTGTTAAAGAACATATGGCTCTTGAAGATTGATTTCTGTGTTAATGGTTGTTCGATTTATGCAATTCTTTTTTAATCCTCAAATTTTGATGAACACACATGATCTCAAAGACATGAACATATTAAACTTGATAATGAAGATTGAAGATGATGAAGACTGAAACACAATAATATGAACAAGTAAATATATAAATCAATGTAGATCAAACTTACGAGGATGATAAAATTTGCCTAAAATGAAACCTTGTAACCAAATATATTAAACCCATAACATACTAGATCTGTTTCAAGCACCCACCGGTGTTCATCTTCCTCGTTTGCAAAGAGATATAAATGTTCACCGTTTTATGGGTTTGTGATGAATCTATTATTCAATTGAAACCCTAAAATATAAAACCTCAATTGGCAAAGATGAAGATGGTTCTTCATTTGTTCTATTTGAACAATCGTGAACCATCATAATAGAAGATGAATCATAGATATCATAATGAAACGTCCATTTTCTAATTATGACATTTTCAAATATTTACATCCAGTTAACACCAGTTACAGAGTTTACAAAAGATTGTTTATATATATACAAGTGTTAACCGTACTCAAACGATAACATTAAAAGTTTAGTGCTTCAGTACAACTAGAGCTACCCAACCATCAAGTAGCTGGAGCCTTACCCTTGCTAGCATTCGACCCACATGCAATAAACAACAACAAATAAACGTAAGTCTTCGCTTACGCATACTACTACCACCACAAAATTAGCATACCATGACAATAAGTAACTTCACTTATTACTTCAAGCCATACCCACCATATAGCAGTACAGTTATAATATATATATATATATATATATATATATATAGAGAGAGAGAGAGAGAGAGTATAAGCTTCCATCCACCACTTACTTGGTACCAAGTTAAATCCACATTCGTACAAAGCTATACCCACCGCATGGCTATACACTAAGTTATACCCACCGCATAGCTATATAAATATCCACATATTTAAGAATACACCACTTTCATCCCACGTATAAACAAAATAAGATTAAACATACATATCGTAATTTATCGTATACATATGATAATAAAAGATAGTATACTCACCTCGGTTACTTGTAAGATTCTAGAATTATCCACTAGTCAATTTAAGTCAATGTACACGCCAAAGATTCGTATCTACAGATCTTATACCAACAATATAGTCAAAACAGTGTACTACTGAAAGGCTGGAAAAGGAACAACACACAGGCACGCATGTGCCTTACCAAAAAGGTAAGGTTGTGACCTTCTCAGACATGGGCGTACCTATACTCGGGTACGCTCGTACCTTGGTCAGGTACGCCCGTGCCTCAACCCCAAAGCACGAGGGTACCTCAAGAACTAGGGCTTGCCATGGGGCGAAAGGCACGCCCATGCCTTTCTCTACATCAGCAACCGACAATTGAATAACCTATTGTTTTGCCATTTTTCATCATAAACTCATCTTTAACCGACCAAACACAACAAAGGGGTGTTTTTCTACACCCAAAATAGTTCTAAACAACAATTAAACACATAACTACATCTAGAAACCATTGATTCATCCTTTGAATCTTTGATCGACCCATTAGTGCACTTATTCAAATAAACAGGCATACCTCAAGCTATATACGATTTGTTGCTGCTGTTTTTAAAGATAAAATCTACTGGTTTTTGGTTGGTATCAAAAGACAAGAAGTGGCAGCCCTGCCCTCCATGTATACACAGGTATGTATGTATGTTTTGTGTGCTTGTGTTGACTTTGAACATGACACACACACACACACATATATATATATATACATACATACATACATATACAAGTATGCAAATTGACAGAAATAGTCCCTCAACTCTTTACCTATTATTTTAACAGTTTTAACCCCTCTAGTTTATAAACACCTCCTAGTCGCACTTAGGCAACCCCTAATTAACACAACAACCATTTAATTATCTAAATTAGGAAATTACGAACCTTGGGGAGTTACACATAAATCAAACATAAGTTTAGGTGGATTTATGATTGTTTTGTTAGAATCGGTTTGCTCACAAATTTAAACATAAATCGCAAATCTTTTAGAATCGCAAATTATAAATCGCAGATCAGTTAGAATCACAAACCATTCAAACAGAAGATAAATCAGAGATTGAAACACTTGCAATTTATGTTGACGAATCGCAAACGATGAACATAAATCATAAATCTGTTGATGAACATAAATCCATTAGATAATAGTTATAATTACAATTAACTTGTTACTAATCACAAATAAGTTGCAATAATAGTTTTCATACACACAATAATATTTTTGGATACACATAATAAAATTTTAATGAAGTTTTCTACTTTATAAAGAAAATTAGCTTTGTTTTATGGTTTTTTTATCTAAAATGTATCAAACTATATCCAAATTGTTATTGAGTAAAAGTGTTATTATGTGTATTAAAATTTTAATTTGTTGCTATTATACGTAATTTGATTACATAAAAAAGCAAAAAAAAGTATAAGTTTAGTACATACAATAGGAAGTGTGAATAACACTTTTGAAAGGTAGATACACATAATAACTATTGAAGTACAGTTTGATACATTTAAAAAATTAAACTCTCGTTTTATTAAGGTCTGGATCATTGTATTCCCTCGATAGGGTAGTATATACTATGATGTCTGTGAGTTTATTAACCGCTGATATAACATGCATGTAAGAGGGAGGTTGATGACCATCGTTTAAATTATCAAAAACCAACTTAAATGACCTAGTATAGGAGAATCGGGTATTGTTCTTATCAAGGAGTCAGAGGTTAAGAGTCTGAATTGCACTAATTAAGTGTTTAATAATCAAATTAATCGAATTACTACTCAAAGAATGTAAAGAAACAAGCAAGACACGAAAAAAAACGAAACTGCTGTCTAGAAAACTATCTAAAGAAACACGAATAGAAACTACGTCTAAGAAACTCAGAAATATCCAGAAAAATTACTGAAACTAAATTATGATATTAACTAACTACCGACAAAAAATCACGCAAAAATAAAATCGTTAAGGCCCCGAAACAGTGTCACGAACACAGCTGACTTGAATATGACAGCAAACGTAAACTGATGTTTGGAACACGTTTTGAACACCTAAATGGACACAAATCGACTCGAAATTTATACTGGACCTAAACACATGTACTAAGAACGTTCACACAAAAATCTAGACAAAAACTCCACTGTTTAGTACCCGAAACAGCCCTCGAAACAGAAAGATATATTGCTGCCAGCAAAGCCGAAACAATAAATAATTTAATTCCTAGGATAATTTCGAGCAACAAAACCGAAAAGAATATAAACTAAAGTACTGGTTTTTATTAAAACTGAGCTTTCTAAGAAGAGTAACTAAAATATGTTAAGTTAAACTAAACAAATAAACTACGAACTAAACTAAACGATTAATTACTAAACTAAACTAAAGTTAAAATCTTTTTGGGTTTTTATATTTACGAAACTAAGAACTAATAAAAACTCAAACTTAAACTAATAAAAACTTGAACTTTGAGATTAGAACACAATAATGATGAAACGAAATCACCCTTTCAACTACTCACCAAGGTATGTAAACAATTTAGAATTTTATTAATCAAAAATCGTTTTCATCATGCGCGTGATATTAATTCAACTATTAATAGTAAATCCAACTCCTTGGCATAATCCATGTATATCCAAACCAACCGTCTTTTCACCTACACTAACTAATCTACTTGTGATTGGCACAGTCGGAGAATATCGATGGACTATCTTCAGCATTCCCAATTAACTATTAAATGAAGAAAATTATTAACACATATATGAAAAACATGCATATATATCTATTCAAACCAATTGTGTCACTCACAATAATCCGATGCTTACCATATATTTACATAACGAAAAAGATAAAAGACAATAAAAAACTATACGAATAGAATCTTGACTTTCGTCTCCGGATACCTCTAAAGGCTTAGCCCCTCATCTCTTCAAGATCCATAAAAATAATCAATGAAAGCTTTAAACTTGAATAATGAATGAAAGATTAGAACTTAGAAGAAATTTCCCTGATCCAAACATCAGTTTAAGCTTGAATTGCTATATTCAAATTTATGCTTATCTATTATCTCTTCTTATCAATTCTTTCTAATTTAACTGTTCAATATATCTCTTTAAAATTTGAATTCTCCATCCTTTTAATCATCTTCCACGTTTCCTTTTCTTTTTTATATAAATAAATATATATAATATATAATATATACAATATATATAATATCTATTAGTTAAGATATGTATACTATATAAATTATATGAAATATATACTATCTCATTTATATTTTTACTCTCTTCTTTGACCATTTTAGTTGTTGATAAGTAAAAGCGTTTTTCTTTTGATTGTTCTCCTGCTTCAATCAACTTGGCTAGCTTATTAAATAATTCTATCAAATTAGCTCCTTTTACGCTTTGGCTTACAAAACAATAAAACGAATTAAAGTAATATATTTTATCATATATCGATGTATAAATTAATCAAATAAAGCACAATAATTTAGATATAACATGCACCGATTAGAGATGCAATCAACTACTATGTCGATAGTATAAACACTATTTAGGTCACATATTTCTCATACCACATCAATAAATACACAGTTTTCAATACAAATTATATATTTATATACATTATATCATATCATATCATATCATAACGTTAATTTAGACGATACAAGATCGAAATTGTAACATACTATTAGAAAATGATTGAAAAATAAGTTTAACTCGTTTTCTACTTTACAGGAATAAAAAGAGCTGGGAGAACAATGCCTTAGTAGATCCCACCTTTTGACCAATCATAATCCGTTTTCCAGAACTTGGAAAAGGAAAGCCCAGGCTACATATATTTCCTCTCTCTATCTTCGCTCTTCATGGGGAGATAAAAAGTCAATCATCAATGAACAAATCTGCACAAGGATTCTGTTATGATTGCAGATAGATAGATAGAGGCAGCTGTAGTAGATTCTTAGATTTATACCTGGTGTTTAAACCCCTAATCTCTCGCATTTGTCGAATGAAATCAATCCAATGCATTGGTGTTGGACAAAAAGATTGAATCATTTGATTGGTAATAGAAGCGAGTGTGAATCTGGATTGCGTCATTTGAGCAGATCTGATTATGGTGATAAAGTTGCCGGAGAGATTATTGTATACGTTAAATTCGAGCAATTGGAGGGGCTTCGACGTCGGTGGTGTTAGGGTTTTTATGTTTGAGAAGAAATTAGGGGGTCATTATGCAGCTACACTTCTCACATAGCATGAGAAGTATAACAATATCGAGCAACAATGGGTTTTCTGATTTGATGAAGATCAAAGTCGCAGCTCGCTATATTTCTTACCGTACTATATTTCATACTATTCTCATCCTGGCTTTCTTATTGCCCTTTGTTTTTATCCTCACTGCTGTTGTTACTTTGGAAGGTGTGAACAAGTGCTCATCAATTGGTACACACCGCTACCTTCTGTCTCTATATCATTTGATGATCTACTTTTTCATATCAATGTCTTTTAGTTATTATAAGTAACTGTGTAAATGTGAAACTGGGATTGCATCCTTAGATCTTGACAGCCTTCTATTACTGTTGTTAATGTTTATTGATCAGTGAAGACTAGAATAAAAAAAAAACTGGTAAAACCTTGGTGTTTCTAGATCCTGGTGGCTGTTTCAAGCTCTTGGCTTTGTCATACGTTTTGGTGGATTTAGGGATTCCATTTTTTTTAACTAATAAAAGATAATCAAGAGAGGATTGATTTTAGTTGGCAATCTGAATGCACTTTCTAATTGTATCTTTAATACTCTAGGAATGTCCAGACAGGCTGAGATGCATTTAAGCAGATTGGCAGATTATTAGTTATGTATTTGATTTATCTTTTCTCCTATGAAGGATATGTATGTGATTCACATCATGATCTGAAGAGAATACAAACTTAAGTCTTGTTAATGATTCTGAATCTCTAGTGACTGCTCTCTGTCTTCCCTCTTGAGATATTGTGTTTATATTCAATCACTGTAGGTAATACATACTATACTGGCACTTCTTGCACATCCATTAGACCAAACGTTATGCATAACCCGATGAGGTGCGGGTACCTTCGGGTGAGCTCGGGAACACCATTTCGGGTGTTTCGGGTAGCCCCATCGGGTATCCCCTCCGGGCTTTCTTACTCGACGAGAACCATGAGACTCCCCCACCCACCCACCCCCCTCCACACACACACACACACACATATATATATATATATATATATATATATATATAAATATGAAAAAGGTTTGGGTAAGGAAAGGAAAGGTATAACACTTGTTTTGGGTAGGGTAAAGGAAATGAGAGAGGGAATGATGTGGCGCTAATGTGGCATTGGGTAAGGAAAAGGAAAAGGGAAGGTATAACTAAAGGCCTTAGAACTTCTCTGTTTTTTATTATGTTTCTTTTTTTTGTTTCTGCTTCAACTTTTCTTGTTCTGTAAAGCACATGTTGGTCTGTCCATCTCTTCTTATGACAGAGATTTGTGTTTCTGCACCTTTTTCAGTGATAAAATGGTAATTCCTCGTGTAGAACCATTTCTTTCCTGCCTTCACTTTTTATGACCGTGTGATATTGTTCTATATTCCATTTTCTTAATATGTGCAAATTGCTGAAGGTATATGTTTGTGATTCTTCATTTCCATATTTGCTTTTGGTGTCGGCTTTTGACGGTTATCTCTTTGAAAAGGCTATCTCTTTCTGCTGTTAATGCTTTTAATATTGACATTGTACTGTATGTGGCAGACACTAGGTCATTAATTAGTTATTTCATGTTTCAGATTGTTTAGGCAGGCGTCTGGGACCAAAGCTTCTTGGGAGAGGTGATGCTTCAGGGGTAAGATTACTTGTTATTTTCTTAAGTGCTCATCTTTCAATCCAACACCATTGTATCTAGCACCTATAATATATAGTTTTTTGTGGCAACAGAGGTATCTTACAGACTTCTACACAATCCTTGATCAAGTACATTCTGAAGAAGTCCCAGATGATCTAAAGCTTCCTGATAACTTTAAACAGCTTGTTTCAGAAATGAAAAGTAACAAATACAATGCCAAGGAATTTGCTTTTGTATTGAAAGGAATGGTACGCCAACTCAATGCCTTTGTTTTTGTAAACTCAATGCCTTTGTGTTTGCAAGCTTTCCAATCTTTTGAACAAGAAAGCTGAGTTAGTATAGTTTTCCAACCCTTATCATGTTTCGCTTATCCTAAACTTGGTTTTTATTTTTTCTTATAACGAGTACAAATGAATTCAGGTTGTATTGTTTTGGTTGTTTTTCTTGATCTGATGTGCTGCTATTCTGAAGATATTGTTTTGCTTAATCTTTTAAGGACTTACTTTATTTAAGCCTATTATTGGTGTACTTTGGCAGATGGAAAGATCTGAGAGAGAGATGAGAGAATCTAAATTTCAAGAACTGATGAACAAACACTTTGCAGCAACTTCTGTTCCCAAAGGCATCCATTGTCTCTCTTTGCGTTTGACCGATGAATATTCTTCTAATGCTCATGCACGGAAACAGTTGCCTTCACCTGAATTACTCCCACTTCTTTCTGATAACACCTACCACCACTTTATCGTGTCTACCGACAATATTCTGGCAGCTTCGGTAGTTGTATCATCTGCCGTTCAATCATCTCTTAGGCCTGAGAAGATTGTGTTCCATGTAATAACCGACAAGAAAACTTACGCGGGCATGCACTCATGGTTTGCATTAAATCCCATCTACCCAAGCATCGTTGAAGTCAAAGGCATTCATCAGTTTGACTGGTTGACCAGAGAAAATGTTCCTGTTCTTGAAGCTCTGGAAAATCATCATGGTGTCCGAAATTACTACCTTGGGAATCATGTAGCCGGTGCAAATCTTAGTGTTACGTCACCAAGATTATTTGCCTCCAAATTACAAGCTAGAAGCCCCAAGTACATATCATTGTTGAATCATCTCCGCATATATTTGCCAGAGGTAATCAGAAATTAATGGTCTATGTTACGCCTGTGTATAATTGATATTTTCGCTAGATAATATTATTGATTGTTTATTTATTAGATAGTTATTATTATTTAGTTTAGGATTAGTAATTGTAGTTGGATAGAAAGTTTAGTTAGCAAATCTATAAGTAGGGATTAGGAATAGTAGATTATCATGCTTAATTTGATAGAGTTCATAGAATATTCAATTTAGTGTCATTAGGAGAGTCGGTTTACCTCTTAAGATTAGACGTATCTTTCAAATATGAGGCCTTGTCTTTGATTTTCTCTATTTTATAATTTATATAATTTACTGTTTGAATTCTATTTAGTGTTTTCCTTGTGTAAGTGATGATAGTGTAAATTTTTATATGGGTTTGTACACATGGGTTCTTTTTCCTACCCAATGTACTTTTTTTTCTTTCACTCTTATTTGAAGTGGAATCGTTTTCTTAATAATGTAACACCGTGATTTCCAAAAATGCCATTTAACAAAAATTTTAAAATAATCATTAATCATTTGCAACGGAAGTCTTAAACCAAATGTGCAGTAAATGCTAACCGATAAAATCACAGTGTCACACCGTGACCGAAACCGTAAAACCGTTACCATTTCAACCATAAATGAAATATTAAATATACATTGGTATCAAATGTCTAAAAGCTATCTACCCCAAAGTGCACCCAGCTCACCAAGCCAAGCTCTAAAATACCTGCACGATTACAAGACATATTTCAAAGAAATAAGTGTCAGCTTACGCCTCGTGAGTCAATAGGGTTAGAATAACAAAATCCGTAAGAGTATTAAAGATGAAGCGTTAATACAATTATCGTATAACCATACCCGTCCCGTATGTATACTTGACCCATACCGTGAATCCCACATAACATATATCATATAAATAGGTCAAATAACCGTATCAATTAAATAGCATGTCAAAACCATTCACGAACCGCATATCGAAGACATATCGCATATCAACCATGTACCGCATACCGTAGTCCGTAAATCTACCCGCTAAGTTTCTCTAGCCATTGGGCTCCGGCCAGCTAGGTAACCCGTTCGCTACTTGCATGCTAAGCAACCCGTGCATCGATTGGGTAGCTACTCCCGATCCATGCATGAGTGTACATTAGACAATGCTTTCGCTACTCTGACTTTGCAAGTACAAGTACTGCGTTGTCGTTCAAGTGTAAGTACAAACGGGGGCAACCGCTATCAACCCCTCCTGACACTCACGTGATGTTATCGATATGACTACATCTGCTATCATACATCACTCCGGTACTCGAGCACTCAATTGTACCCTCATACCATGCGTTGCAAAGGTTATCTAGAAACCCCGGAACTCCGTATGTGGCTAGCACTTATACCTAGAAGGTCATTAAAACCTAATAGGTCCCTAATCCGTAAGCGAGCATGAAAGGTTACTTCCCCCGTCCAGCAGCCATGTACATGTACAAAAACCTATAATAAAACATGTAATCCGTAATTAACCGTAGCATGCATAAACAACCATTTAAGCATACACAAATCATATTATTGCAAGTAATACACTTCGCGCTACAAACCAAAAATATATATATTCGTTTTAAATCTGTAAAAAATATAGATTTTGTTGTTGTACTCGGTTTTGTAAACTAATAAACTCACCTGAAGTTCCAAGAGAATAAACCGAGAGAATCACCCTAAGAGTTCATCGAGCAACCTAATGAAATAATGAGTCCTAATAAGTAACCACTAACAAGACTCGAAAGCAATGGTTAACATAAAAATAAGAA
Source organism: Dittrichia graveolens (assembly GCA_038502395.1). Lineage (NCBI taxonomy): Eukaryota > Viridiplantae > Streptophyta > Magnoliopsida > Asterales > Asteraceae > Dittrichia > Dittrichia graveolens. Next base: position 22,027,676 of record JARJIL010000004.1, read on the forward strand.
TAGAAAATCCCATTATATATATATATATATATATATATAGAGAGAGAGAGAGAGAGAGAGAGAGAGGCAAAAGTTCAAACGAGAAATGTTTTTCGTACGAGAACTGCGAGAACTGTTTATAACGCCACTAATGCCTTATTAATAGGGGTATTTTGGTAATTTATATATTTACCCAACCGTGAATTGCGTCCGGATGAGCCGTCATTAATTTGTGAGGCTTGATTTTTCTAAAATAACCCTCATTAATGCGCGTGTGTGTATATATATATATATATATAGGGATGAGATCATATAAAAAGAAAATTAAAGTAAAAAGTGTAAAAGGGATGATTATTTGATCATTTTTCGGTATATATATCAACTGATAATCGTTAGTTCATCTTTTTTATTGATTAAAACTAGTTCTTCATCAATTTCTTTTTGATTTCAAATACAGATTTTGAAAACAAAATTTTGGAATAATTTGTTGATGAAAAAAATGCTTTCATCTAAAAAGTGATGAATATGTTGGATTCATCAAAAAGAAATTGATGAAGAACTAGTTTTAATCAATAAAGATGATGAAATAACGATTATCAGTTGATATATATACCGAAAAATGATCAAATAATCATCCCTTTTACCCTTTTTACTTTAATTTTCTTTTTACTTGATCTCTACCCTATATATATATATCTTACTCCTATATAATCAGCAACTTCATGATTAAGCCATGCAACAAAACTCTTCCAACAAAACACAAATAACTCAGAGTTCGCAATTTAATTCTTAATTTCAAAGTGGCTCTCGCAAAGAATCTTCACAAACTCATATTAGCTCTTTGTGATTATTCTGCACAAAACACATCACAACCTCCTCTTTATTCGCCGCCGCCACATTGCGCGGGTACCCCACTAGTATGTGTATATATATATATAGACAAAAGTTCATTTGAGAACCGTTTTTATTGCGAGAACCGCGAGAACCAATCTTAGCTGTCCAATTCCCCCTCCTTCAATTGGATTGCCCACCCATGAATTCCTTACACGCACCCTGCCACACTCAATCCCCCCACGCTCTTCATCCATGAATTTCATTATCCAAAATGAACGGCTAAGATTGGTTCTCGCGGTTCTCGCAATAAAAACGGTTCTCAAATGAACCTTCCCCTATATATATATATATATATATATATATATATATATATATATCAACTAAAAAGAAAATTAAAGTAAAAAGTGTAAAAAGGATGATTATTTGATCATTTTTCGGTATATATATCAACTGATAATCGTTAGTTCATCATCTTTATTGATTAAAACTAGTTCTTCATCAATTTCTTTTTGATTTCAAATACAAATTTTGAAAACAAAATTTTGGAATAATTGTTGATGAACAAAATGCTTTCATCTAAAAAGTGATGAATATGTTGGATTCATCAAAAAGAAATTGATGAAGAACTAGTTTTAATCAATAAAGATGATGAACTAACGAATATCAGTTGATATATATACCGAAAAATGATCAAATAATCATCCCTTTTACCCTTTTTACTTTAATTTTCTTTTTACTTGATCTCTACCCTATATATATATATATGGAGGAATGGTAATTGACTAAATAACAAATCGCAAATTCTCCATCTCTAATCTTCATGAAGCTGTCGACGCACAACAGTTCTAAAACACATTATTGAGCCTCAATTCTAAACCAACATCATCATACTCAAGTTCCATAGTTCAAAATTCACCCCATTAATCAAACCCCTAACGTCAATTCAAATATTAAACCACAAAAGTTCTCCCAATTTCTTACCTTTGCACTAAAACCATTGAATACCCCTTGTCCTCTGTTCGAACAAAAAAAAGATCACAAAAGGATTCGATTTCCACTTGAAAAATCAGAATATATATATATATATATATATATATAGCGAAGGGTTCAAACGAGAATTGTTTTTCGTACGAAAACTGCGAGAACCAATCTTGGCTGTTCATTTTGGATAATGGAGTTCATCGATGAAGAGCGTGGGGGGATTGAGCGTGGCAGGGTGCATGTAAGGAATTCATGGGTGGCCAATCCAATTGAAGGAGGGGGAATTGGACAGCTAAGATTGTTTCTCGAGGTTCTCGTACGAAAAACAGTTATCGTTTGAATTTTTGCCTATATATATATCATCTTGTCTGACAACCATTACCTACCAAACTCTTAATGCTAATTAGAGATTTACATACAAAAGAATCAAATTTTAAACATTACTTCCAATCGTATTTCATTTCATTGCCTAAACATAATTGCAATTCACATATACTCCAATTGTAATTCACAATTCTCAAGCCATATTCATCGGTCACGACACAGCTTCTAACCACCTTAATTAAATTCCGATTTCATAATTAAAATTCAAGATTCAAACAACCATATTCCTAGAAACCAATTAGGTGGAATCACTTGATGTTAATTTGAAAATTAAACCAAAATAATCCACCTAATTGCAAGCCTTTGGTTTCAAAACCGTCGGAATTACGTACCTAAGCTTCAATTGATTTAATAATTAAACCTCGATTTACCCATGACTAAACCTTGACTTCCTATTATAAGATAATCCTCACAGGGCCACCACGATTCTTTGACCTTCTTCTTTGGCCGATCGAGAGAATGAAAAGGGGTTTCAAACTGCCGTGTGCTACCATGTGGCTGCCCAAAACGTGACTAAAACCCTAATATAATTAGTCCCTTAATCCCAAATCTAATCCTTAAGGTTTTCCCTCTTTAACCCTTTAGTCCCTATTCCTTAATTCCATTAAAATATAACATTTACGTCACTTAATACCCATTAATATTCAATTACGTCTCCAACCGTCTAATAATTCACCCAATTATAATTAACGAAAGTATAAAACATTCCATAATACCTCAACCGTTTCATTAATTATCCAATCATAAACAATAGAGACCATATATATGTATATATAGGGGAAGGTTCATTTGAGAACCATTATTAGTGTGAGAACCGCGAGAACCAATTTTAGCCGTTCAATTGGTAAGTGGAACCCATGAATTCCTTACATGCACCTTGCCACACCCGATCCCCCCACGCTCTTCATCCATGAAGTATTACCAATTGAACGACTAAGATTGGTTCTCGCAATAAAAACGGTTCTCAACGGAACCCTCCCCTATATATATATATACACTTTAAAGATTACCCTCAAATACTGGTCATTACAAATAATCATCTTTTTTTCCTATTTCTAGTCGGTTTAGGTAGTGCATTGCTGATATTATTATATGCAAATTTTGGACAGCTTTTCCCGAACCTTGACAAGGTAGTGTTTTTGGATGATGACATTGTAATTCAACGTGATTTGTCACCACTTTGGGATATTGATCTTGGTGGAAAAGTTAATGGAGCAGTTGAAACCTGCAAAGGGGAAGACTCGTGGGTGATGGGTAAGCAATTCAAAATCTACTTCAACTTTTCTCACCCACTTGTTGCAAAAAGTTTGGACCCTAAGGAATGTGCTTGGGCTTTTGGGATGAATATCTTCGACTTGCGTGCATGGAGAAAGACCAATATAAGAGAAACATATCACTTCTGGGTGAAAGAGGTAAGTGGATCATATTGTTAAGGAATAAGTTTTCCAGTATCAAGAGGTTTTCTTTCAGCGTAATTGTTATCATATATGCATCAGACTAAATCATCATGCACGTGTCTAACAATACTTGACCATAATCACACCAAAACTTGTATTTCTACTGTAAGTTAACCAATTCTGTAGATACTCCTTTCAGAATGAGTATCTCTTTTTTTATATGTTTTGTAGTAAAATGTAAGTCGGAGTATCCAGTGTTGATCTTGTCTAGAGGTTGCACATCGAGTTGGTTGGGTAACAGGTTAAGGTCCTAGTCTTAAACGTCAAATTAATTAATTTGTTAAATATGATTGCAAAAGTTTTACCACAAAATAACAATCTAGAATTTTGAATTAATCAATTTAGGTGGTTGTAAGCATTGGAAATTTGGAACAAAGGTTAAGCATTGGAAATTTGGAATACACATTGGCAAGTTTCAACACATTTGACGTATATCATGTTTAGGCAAGGTTTCAAATTTTACTCATTTGACTCGACAAACATATAATTAACCTGAATCCCTAGAAATGGGTTGAACCTACCACCTGGTTTTTTCATATTCCTGTTGACTATGTTTGAACTTATAGGATATGGTGGTAATTGCATAAGAAAAAAGGTTAACTATGTTCTTACCCTCAAACTTTACACTTTATAACGGTTGAACCCCCAAACATCTTTTATGATCGGTTTAACCATAAAGCCAGTTTAGTGAATTAGAAAACCCTTAAACTTTGTTTTTAGTGTACGAGTTTGGGGGTTAAACAAAAATTTTCCCAGGAAAGCACTAAAAACAAATTTAGGGGCTTTATTACTTATCAAACTAAATTTGGGTTAAACCAGATTAGAAGAAAACGTTTAAGGGTAAATCGTTATGATGTGTAAAGTTTAGGTGCTAAAACATATATAAGACTAAGAAAATCCTTGGAAATAGAAAGATAATTTATGAATAGTAGTGAAGAAGCTTTCTGACACAAAATCCACCTCTAGCCCTACCTGTCTTTCTGAGGATGTTTCTTCTTTAGAAAAACATTTGATCATTGTGTTAGGGACCTCAAATGCTACCCATATAATAAAGATTTGAAACTTTGTTGTTTACAGAATCTGAAGTCAAATTTAACATTATGGAAGCTTGGAACACTACCCCCAGCCCTGATTGCATTTAGAGGTCATGTTCAACCAATAGACCCATCATGGCACATGCTGGGGTTGGGCTACCAGAACAACACAGACATCGAGAGTGTAAAGAAAGCTGCTGTGATTCATTACAATGGTCAATCTAAACCGTGGCTAGAGATTGGCTATGACCATCTTCGTCCTTTTTGGTCGAAATATGTCAACTACTCAAACGACTTTGTCAAGAATTGCCACATCTTGGAGTAGTTAGTGTTTGCTTGATTAATCACTTGAAGCCTCCTTAAACAAAGAATTTTGTCAACATTTATATGACAGAATGGCTGTGCAACTCTTGAAAAAGCTGGACCGTGGGACCCACATCCGTAACAGCATTCTCTTGGTCTGTAACACCACCCTTTCTTTATTCAGACGATATTCAGCCCTCTTGATTTTGGGGGTGTTTGTGGGGGGAGGAGGGTATACGTTTAATCAATAGGATGAAATAATAGGAATTTAAGTCCGGCACCGCCTGAAACTGCCTCTGATTGAGAAGATGATTATCCTCAACTTAAGCCCAATTAGCTTTAGAAAATGATATGATTCTTTATTCCCAAATAAGTTTTTTTGGTTTATTATATAATGATGTCACTTTTAGGCCATATATGGTTTAAATTTGTATGTCACAGGAACATCGTAGCTGGGGAACACTATTTATAGATTATATGCCTGTAATGGTTATGTATGATTCATGAGAAACATATTAAATGTGCAGTAATTCTTTCTGATCCTGGTCTTATGATCTTGTTTGTTGCATTTGAGACACGAGTCTTTATTTATGCAATTTCCAAGTTCACACAATGGTATTCCTGCTTTCTTCATTGCTTCTTGAATCCCCTGATATAGGTATTTTGCTTGTTCAATCAACTAGAAATGTCCTAGACGACATGCGATTTCTTTTCTTGCATTTATGCAGTTGAAGGCGATTGGTTTCTTGTATGAGATACAGAACGTGGGCATCGCAGACACTTGGCATGGTGTTCGGGTTTGTTTGATTGTTTCCAAGGCTTCAGGTGTGCTAAAAAGCCATCATACATGTACGTTGTGCCGACGAGCCCTTGATGTCCCTTGAAAATTTTGAAAGACCAAGTTTCTTGAATATCAAATTGAGTAACATCTCCTACATGTAAAAGTTGTTCTATACTTGGGATTATAATTTGCTTTCCCTATTTTTTTTAATGATCGAGTTATATTGCTAAGTTTTGATATATAGACATGATCTTGCTTACTATGTCTCAAATAAAACATTAAAATAGTCATCAATGTCAGCTTATAAACCATGCTGCCAAAAGTCCAGATCCTTAGGATTTTAGCATGCTTGACATTTATTAAGGTAAGTTTGTTTTTTACATTTACCCAAGGTTTCTGGTCTAATGGTATTGGAGTAATTTATGTTTAGTGTTGTTTATGGCCTAAGGTTATGGGTTTGAGTCCTCAGATGAACATATTTGTGGTAGATTTAGGAACCGTTAAAAAAACTTCTTCATTCGAGAAAACAACTCATATACACCTCATTCTACTCTATAAGTTATTGACATGTCATAATACTGTAAAAACATGCGTAGTATTATGAATTAAATACATGATTATAAGATCAGTTTTACATTTAAAAATTCTAAAGATATTTTCACATTTCAACATAAAACATGTCCTTTTTTACCATCACGAATCACGAATATTAATAAAGGAGAAATGATACATGTTTGTAGCACTTAATATAGGTGTTGCCACACTCACAACTCACTTAAATCATTAAAATATAAAAATACTGAACATTGTGTTCCCGAGTTAAAATTAGAGGAGAAAAGAAATGATCTAGGAAAATGAACTTTAGTCATGTTTCTAAGTTTTTTAGGAGAGAAAAGAAAAAAATTTGGAAGAAAAATTATCCTTTTTTTTCCTGATTTTCCTCTCAAAGTAAGGAGAATTTTGGAAGGAAACCAAAAAACACTCTTATTTTCTTTTGAACTCGGAAACGTACAATAACAAAAACATTTTCCTTTCTCTTCTTTCCTTTTCTCTTGTTAATTTTTTATCCTTTTATTTTCTTTCCACATATAACGAACACGATGTAAGTATTTTTTATTTAATAGTGTTATGAGTGCAGTGATATATATGATAGAATTCCACTTAAATAAATGTTACATAAATTATTGACCTCTCAAACTATTTTTGTAAAATTTTAACAAGATTACAAGAAGTTGAGAAATGGTTGGAAAACAAAATATGTCGATCATTGGATTCGGATGTGTATTCAAAGGGTAGGAAGGAGTTGGGGCTCATTTGACAAGACATTTTCTAGTCCTACGACTCACCAATTCAATTCTTGGATATTTATACAAATCTTCCACCTTTTAAATCTCCTTTTTTTTTTTTTGTCTTCTTTTCTTCACACGATTCATATAAACCTTCTGCTTTCACTTAAAGATTCATTGATAAACAACAACTATCGTCTTTGATCTTAACCGACTTCGTCACTGTGGAGAAGGGAGAATTCGGATCAAAATCTTGATCCAAGTATTAAAGTAAGCCATCTTCTTCATCTCTTTTGATCTTCATCATATTTGACTATAAAGTTATGATCTTGATTTGCTTTTTTTGTCCTTAATTTTGACTTGACTTGTTCTATAGATATATGAGCATTATTATGTGGTTGTTGACTTTTTTTAATCAATCTGTGCGATCCAGTAGAAGATTTCACCAGCCATATCTGAGAAAATACGTGGGTATTTGTTTTCTTGATTTATAGGTCTAACAATTTGAGTAGATGGTGTATGGATGGACGTTGACTTTTTTGAGGAACTAATTCTAATGATTCAGCTAAAAATTAGCCTAGTGATTATTTGATTCTGTTAAAAAACCCAAATCAAAGAATTTGTGGGTGTTATTGTTTTCTGAAGCCAGAGGTATCTTGATTTATAGATATAAACCCTGTTTGAAAGTTTATTAGATTGTATATTCTTGATAAATTTACATAAAGATGCAATTATCTTTGTTTCATATTCCAATCTAAGTAACCCTCTTTTTTTTAATTTCTATAATTGGGTACAGGAGCTGCACTTAATGAACCAATTTGCATAGTTCTGATTTGTCATATGTAGCATTTATTGAACCAAATCGCATAATTCGTGTACTGGATTAGACAAATTCTAAAAGGATTGCACTAATTGGAAAATGAAGCAAAGAAAGTTGCATAAATATGGAATTTTCCCTATATTTTTTGGTGGTTTGTTGACTATTTTTCCGGATTATATCTGTTGATCCACTCTGATTTATTTGTCTTCTTTAAATACTCATTTCAAAGATTTACTGCCGATTGTTCTTTTTTTTTAAGTTAGAGCCATCTTGATTCTTGCCTTTGTTCTGGGTACATTCCATTATTTTATGCCTGAAATTGTTCTTGTTTTCCTTCCATTGATTACCTTACAGCTAAGAGGAGGGTGTTTGCATATGCGCTTTGAAAGTGATTTAACTAATTATTCGGTTTTTAGTATTTGAATAGCATATGTCCTACTTATCAGTATCTTTGTACTTGTGATTATCTAATTATGTAGGGGTTACAAATCTACTCTTATTTTACCAGTGTTTTATCTATTGGTTCCTTAATTAACACGAAGTTGTCATACACTCGACACCATCAGAAGTGATTATTACAACTTAAAGCAACAAATGCACATCCATACATCATATTCTGCATCATGTTTTTATTTTAGCTTATATCTGATTTTGATTATTCAGTGTAGAAATAATTGCTTTCAAAACACATTGTAGTGTTTTCTGATAATAAAGTTTGAACTTTTCAGGGTGCACATTGAGGATTGAAATTCATGGTCATCAATCAAACTCAAGATACTGTTTGTATATTTTAGTCTCTGATTGAGTTGGTAAAGATTGTTCAGCCACCCAAGTGAAGATTTTGTGTGTTTGGATACTGAAATATTCTAAATATACTTAGACTGGAATATGTCTGGAGTTCAAGATTCATTGGATATTAAGTTTCGTTTGATTGATGGATCTGATATTGGTCCTAAGAGCTTCCCTGTGGCTGCAAGCATTGCATCGCTGAAGGAAAGCATCCTTTCTCAATGGCCAAAAGGTTAGTACTGTCCTTGAATAATTAAAACATTATTTACTAAAGCAATTTAGGAGGTTGTAAACTTTCGAGTATTATTTGGACAAATTTTAGACCATTCTACCTGATTCTTTTTAAGCTATTTATTTTTATTTACCTATTGTCAATAAAATGTAATGCAAATTGACCCTTTCCCCGATAAATGAGTTGAAATTGGCCCCCTTTAAACAAACTAAATTAGAACCATAAGCGGGAGTGGAAAAAGTGAAGAAGCATGTAGAAGTGAGGAGAAAAAAGAAGCAACTTAAAACTAAATCCTTATGGGGTACAATGCAATCCTTTTTTCCCATAGCCCAAATGACTTCATGCTTTTCGTCTATTACCACGAGCAGAAATCCTGGATCTGACACTATACGCAAATATCAGTAAAATGGCTGTACATTTTGATTCTCATTGAACATGATCATATAATTTTATTCTAGCTGTTTAAAACAACTCATGTACACATTGTGACAGCAAACGAAAAGCATTTTCTCGGTTTTTAATGTTTGTTTCTGAATAATGATTTTGCAGAGAAAGATAATGCTCCAAGAACAGTAAAAGATGTAAAACTTATCAGTGGAGGGAAAATATTGGAGAACAATAAAACAGTGGGAGAGTGCAGGAGTACTTTGTATGATGTCCCTGGTGGTGTTACAACGATGCACGTGATTGTTAGTCAACCACCTCAAGAAAAAGGTTGGCCTCGTCTTCAAAAGTATTCCAGCTTCTTGTCACCGATCATATTCATTTCATCCCTACATTGTTTTTTATTTATTTTTGGTTAAATAATTTTTAGCTCTTTACACTAAAGAATACTGCAAATTTTCTAGGGCATGCACCTGCATGGACAACATGGGTATATATCCAGTATGCCCCTGATTTGAGGCTTGTTTGGCTATCCTCTTATTACAATCTTAAGAAAATTTTCTCATGTTTAGTTTTTTTTCATCATTAAACAGAAATGAAAGTCAAAAGTGACCCGAAGCAGCAGAAATGCGCGTGTGTTATATTATGAGAAGCAACTCCAAGCATGTCATTTGCAGGTCGGTTTTCCGGATCAAATCAATCACATTTTGCAAAGTTGTGTTCATTTTTAATCGATTAGATGTTTAGTTTACGGGTTTTCCTTTCTTGTAGCAGATAAAAGTAATGGTGGAGATGGTATACATGTTCATGAATTTTGGCTGGCAATGAAGTTTATAAATATTAAAAAAAAAGGTAATGGTGACAAGAAACATACTTATAATTAAGATCATGTTGTTGGGTTCATGTCCTTTTCAGGAGCTGTAAATTTCAATTCCAGAGCTTGTAGATTGTAAGTTAAATGTTGCAAATTGCTATAATGTTTGGGATTTGGGAATTCCAGCTCTAGAAAAAAAAGGGTGAACAAGGGTTTATATTATAGTTAAACATTCTTGTATTTATTATGTCAAAATATAGCTAAATTAAACTCCTTTTTTAATTTATAGATTTTAATTCCATTAAGTTATGAATATTTTATTTATAGTTTCATTATTTTTAAATTTAGGTATTTGCAAGTTGATGGTATAGTTTCAACATTTTCTAAAATTCTTGAACATGAGTTTTAGTGTTCTTGACAGACATGCATATGTTCAAGCAAAATCACTATCATCACCCCTCAACACCGTCATAATCAATAACCACTCAAGAAATCGGATAGGGGTTGCGCATAGAAACCAAAAAATGAAAAATCGAACCTAAATCGATAAAACTGACAGAACTAAACGTATATAACCAAACCCATACACAAATTACAGCCAATTCCCAATCATGGTGGGCTGGAGAGCCAGCCTCCCAGCTCATTGAATTCTTGGATAATTAACCTGTTCAAAATCCACAAAAAAGATAGCCTAGCGATAGCAGCGGAGGAGTTCCAGGCAAGAACCTTGACTAGTCATTCTAGTGGAGATCGAGGTATGATCGAATTAACCTAGTTAATAAATGAAAAGAACCGGATTCCCAGTTTCTTAAACATGATTTAAAAGATAATTAAAATTCTATTACGCCCTTTAAATTTAGGTATCATCTTTTATTAACACTTTTTTATCATAAACTTATGTGTGTGTAAATCATAATTATATGCATATAATCCCTTATTAAAGGATACCACCATGAATCCATCCTTGTATTGCCTCTCAAATATATAGTGATACAATTTTATCCATAAGAAAATTTAAATATTATAGATGTACATGAGGAAACTATGGGCTGTTTGATTTCGACAGATTTCGCAGTATTTGTATTAATTTAAATCCTTTGAAATCCCATGTTTGGTTGAAAATAAGAAGAAAGCGATTGAGATTTCAAATCCTATAGGTGTGGGATTTCATAATCCTTAGGAACGGGTGGTATTTCTGAATCTCTCATATGTGGGATTTCAAAATCAGGATTTATCAAACCAACAATTCACAGTTCGCCTTCACCATATTAACCGACACTTCACTCTCGCCGTCGCTATGTAGAATGGTTAATCCTTACTCCAATTAACAAAGCCAAAACTATAAATAGAGTACAACAAAGGGCCTTGGGCCAAGACTAAGGGCCTAACCAATAAAATACAATAATATACACAAATAAATATCTATACAAAAACGTATACACTAACAGCCTCCCGCAGTTTGATCGGGAGGTAAAGACTGAACGTTCATACTGGAGCGAAAATCCGTAAATAGAGCCGAAGGTAGTCCCTTAGTGAATATATCGGCATACTGAGAACGGGAGGGCACATGAAGAACCCGAACGTGCCCTAAGGAAACCAGATCACGAACAAAGTGAATGTCTATCTCGATATGCTTAGTTCGTTGATGTTGAACTGGATTTGATGACATGTATATCCCACTAATGTTATCACAATATACTATGGTAGCCGTGGAGGGCATGGCACATAGTTCACGAAGCAGGTTACGGATCCAGCAAGTTTCTGCAACAGCGTTTGCAACACCCTATATTCGGCCTCTGCGCTAGATCTCGATATAACATGTTGTTGTTTGGAAGACCATGAGATCAAATTATCCCCTAAAAAGACACAATATTCGGATGTGGAACGTCTGGTGGTAGGACAGCCACCCCAATCGGCATCAGAGTAGGCAACAAGTGAAGTACCTGGGGAAGCATAAAGCTGTAATCCATAGTCAATGGTTCCACATAAATACCGTAGAATCCGCTTTAAGGCGTGAAGATGTGGCTCCCTAGGATCATGCATAAACAGACATATCTGCTGCACTGCATAAGAAATATCCGGTCTAGTGAATGTCAAGTACTATAGTGCTCCTGCCAGGCTGCGGTACAAGGTGGGGTCTGCGACTGAAGTGCCCGAGGCATCAAGTTTGGAGTCGGTATCTGCCGGGGTTCTGCACGGATTGCATGCTGTCATTTTTGCCCTGTCAAGAACCTCAAGGGTATATTTCCGTTGAGAGAGAAAAAGTCCCTTAGAATTTCGAGTGGCGGATATCCCTAAAAAGTAATTAAGCGGTCCAAGATCCGTTATTGCAAACTCTGTAGCAAGAGTGCGAATAATGTGATTTAGAAATGTAGTGGTGGATGCTGTTAAAACAATGTCATCAACATACAATAGCAGATATGCCGTGGCATTCCCAGTATTAAATATAAATAATGACGAATCCGTGCAATTCCTGTAAAACCCCTTAGTGCAAATAAAATCAGTAAACCGTTGGTACCATGCACGGGGTGCTTGTTTCAGCCCATATAGAGAACGTTGTAGGAGACAAACATGATCCGGAAACCGAGGGTCTCGATACCCGGGAGGTTGATGCATATACACAGTCTCTTGAAGATTACCGTGAAGAAAAGCATTCTTCACATCCAGTTGATGGATGGGCCAATGACGAGATACCGCTAGACTGAGCACAGTGCGAATAGTAGCGGGCTTAACAACTGGGCTAAATGTTTCCTCACAATCCACTCCTAACTGTTGACTTTTTCCATTAGCAACTAATTGAGCCTTATATCGTGCTAAGGATCCATTAGCATTAAATTTTTGTTTGAATAGCCACATTGAACGGACAATATTTACCCCTGAGGGTCGTGGTACAAGCCTCCAAGTTCCATTTGAAATAAGCGCCTGATATTCCTCATTCATTGATGTTTGCCAATTGGGATCCTGTAAAGCCCGCAAGTAAGACCGGGGTACCGGGGATATGGTAGAGGCATGAAGGTTTAGGCGATCAATTGGTTTGACAAACCCGTGTTTGACACGAGTTATCATGGGGTGAGTAGAGGCGGGTGGAGGAGGAGATGGCGTAGGGGACGGGGTGGAGGTGGAGGTAGAAGAGGGTCAGGAGTGGGAGGTGAGGTAGTGGAAGTATGAGGAAGGTGGTGCGTAATAGGCGAGAGATCAGAGAAAGTGTCAAGGAAGTCGTGAGATGGAGGGTCAGGGGTAAATGATCCGAAAGGAAAGACAGTCTCATCAAATACGACATGTCGGGAAATGATGATTTTACGCGTGGAGAGGTCAAGGCATCTATAGCCACGGTGATCTGATGGATAACCAAGGAAAATACATGGGGTGGAGCGAGGAGCAAGTTTATGAGGAGATTGAAGGTGAGGAAAACATAGACATCCGAAGACGCGGAGATGGGTGTAAGTTGGGTGTTTGTGGAACAAACGAAAGTGAGGAGTGTCGAATTGGATGACGGAAGATGGGAGAATGTTAAGAAGATGGTTGGCCATGTGGAGGGCCTCCGCCCAGTATATGGGAGGGAGATGGGCATGCATTAGAAGTGTACGAATGACATTATTAATTGTACGTAACATTCTTTCGGACTTCCCATTTTGTTCAGACGTGTGAGGGCATGAGAGACGAAACTTAATGCCATGATATGCAAAGTAGTCATGAAAAGATTTATTGTTATATTCTCCGCCATTGTCACATTGAAACGATTTGATAGTACAGTTAAATTGATTTGATATATAAGAACTAAGTTGAGCAAACTTATGGAACACATCCGATTTATGTCTAATAGGGAAAGCCCATAAATAATGAGAGAAATGATCAACAAAAATGACATAATATTTAAAACCACTAACACTTGCAAACGGTGAAGTCCATACATCAGAATGAATAATTTCGAACGGTGAGGTAGCAACATAATGAGAAGTACTAAATGGGAGTTTGACGTGTTTGCCAAGTTGACATGCTTGACAAAGCACGCGAAACCGATCCTTATTACAAGTTATAAGTTGTTTAGAAATTAAAGACTGCAAAACTTGATCTCCAGGATGACCAAGCCGTTGATGCCAGAGATTAGAGGTGGTGGCGGTGAGTACTTGAGGAGTAGGCTTAGTGACGGGATAGAGCCGGCCATTGCTATCACAACGGAGAAGAGGTTGGCGGGAACGATAATCCTTCACAGTAAAACCAAACTCATCAAATTCAATTGAACATTTATTTTGGCGGGTAAAAGCACGAACCGAAATAAGATTTTTAATAATGGCCGGAGTAATGAGAACATTATTTAAGTGGAGTGGGCGATATGGGTTAGGTATAGGAAAGTGGGTATTCCCGGTTTTAATTACAGGTACGTGTTTCTCATTGCCAACAATAATAGAATGACTAATATTAGGATTATTAGAAAAAGATTGGAGTATACCTGCATCCGCGTGAACGTGGTCCGTAGCACCCGTGTCCATTATCCACCCTGAATCACTCGGTTCTTGAAGACTCATTGCATTGAACATTTGCGATAAAGCAGTGGGCTGACTCGACCCATCGAACCATGTCCAAGGGGGGCCCGGCTGTGAAGTGGACTGCCCAGAATTGGGCTCGGTAGAGGCAGGCTGTGACTGGGCCTGTTGGGCTGTAAAACAGTAGGCCTTGGGCCAAGAATGCTGGGGCAGAAGTAGAATTTGCATGTGTTTGTTGGCCATTAAAATTAGGCATCATGGGACGATAGCCAATAGCATGTGGGTTTTGAGAAGAAGGTGGCGGGATATAAACCCAACCGTAAGCAGGTCGATGTATGGGTCGGTTGTTCTGCCGGCGGTCGTTTCGACGATGATTCTGCCGACGATCGTTACGGCGTTCACTTCGTCGGTCGGTGGAACCCGAAACCAAGACGGTTGAAGAAGATGAGTTGCCCGATGAAGAGAGGTTTGCTAGCCGGTTTTCTTCCAAGAGAAGCATGGAACGGGTCTCCAAGAAAGTAGGGAGTTAAGGACGATAGCGTATGGCACTAGCGACATGGTCGAATTTGGAGGAGAGACCGTTAAGGGTGTATGTGACTAGATGTCGATCAGAAACCGGAGCATCAATATTTGCCAAGAGATCGGCTATAGACTTGATCTTGTTGCAATATTTATCAATAGACATATCACCGATGGTTATGGTACGAAGTTGGGTGTCAAGTTGGATAGAACGGGCATCTTTGTTATCCCGAAATAGTGTCTCGAGATTAACCCAAACCACCCAAGCCGTAGCATCCTTCTTGAGAGCATATTGGAGGAGACTTTGCGTAATAGTACCATAGATCCATAGCTTGACAATTGAATCAAGTTTGCGCCATTCAGAATCCATAGGAGGAGGAGTGGTGTCATATGTATCGTCTATGTGATCGAGCACATCAAAACCGATGCAATGTGTGGTGAAGAGTTCACACCATGCATCGTAGTTCAAGTGATCAAGATTGAGAATAAGAGGTATGTGAGCCTTGATATTAGTAATGGTATAAGCCTTGTGAAAAGAAGATGAAGATTGAGAGTGTTCACCGGCCATGGGGGAATGGTGAGAAGAAAACAAAGGGAGTTCTACCGAGAAGAAGACTGCCGGAAAGAAGCAAGGGTGGGGAAAGGAGAAAAAAAAAGAAGGAAAGTGGTTAGGGAAAAGAGGTAACAAAATCAGAGGATAATTGGCTTGAATGGTTAATCCTTACTCCAATTAACAAAGCCAAAACTATAAATAGAGTACAACAAAGGGCCTTGGGCCAAGACTAAGGGCCTAACCAATAAAATACAATAATATACACAAATAAATATCTATACAAATACGTATACACTAACACGCTACCGTAATTGGTCACTACCGTAACTATCACCGGCATCACCATTGTCGGCCACCGCCACCGCCGTAACAGTTTCCCTTCACCGTCTTTGCATTCTTGTCATTTCGTTTTGTCCATTGTATCCATCACTACCCTAACCGGCCACCGTCGTTACCTTTTCCCGTCTCTGCCGTCACCCTTTCCCATCTCCGCCTCCACTGCCATCGCCCATAATCGACTCCGCCTCCGTGTCATCACCTCTCACTGTCGTAGCTCTTCACACCAACTCCGCCTCCGTCTCCCTCCACCGCCGCCGCACTTCACTAACTCCGCCTCTGCCACCCTCACCCTTTGTCGCGCCCGCCTCCGCTGCCATCACCTTCCCCGTCTCCGAGTCAGTCAAGTTGTGAAGGTGAGTTGACTCCTTTACCATCTTTGCCCTAGAAATCCCATTGTCTTTTACATGAACCAAACAAAAGATTTGATTGGATTTGAAATCCCATGGGATTTGAAATTCTTAGGATTTCAAGTCCATGAACCAAACACCCTCTATATCTCTAAATCGCTACAAACTAGGTACTTATCTATTATTCCCCCTTAGTCGGAATGGTAGAAATATGAACGTGGAGACTATCTCTAAGATTATCAAAAAGCGGTTTGGGAAAACCTTTAGTAAATATATCAACATATTGGTAACGGGATGGAACATGTAAGACTCGAACTTCTCCTCGATCCACCTTTTCATGGAGAAAGTGAATATCTAACTCAATGTGTTTTGTCCGTTGGTGTTGAACAGGATCCCCGGACATATATACTGAGCTTACATTGTCACAAACTCACAATATACCACTATTGCCTTCGATAGCGGAAGTCGTAGTTCAAGCAACAGGTTTCTTGTCCAACTCGTCTTAGAAATAGCATTAGCTATACCTCTGTACTTTGCCTCGGCACTTGAACTAGATAGAGTTGCTTGTTGTTTTGATGACCACAAAATGAAGTTGTTCCAAAAAAAATACACAGTAGCCAGAATTAGACCGTCTGGTATCTGGACACCCTCCTCAATCGGCATCTATATAAGGGATGAGAGACATATTTTGCGACGGAGAGAGTTGCAAGCCATACAATAAAGTACCTTTAATATATCGAAGAATGCGTCGAAGGGCCTTTAAGTGTACTTCGCGAGGATTGTGCGTGTAAACGATAAAGTGTTTTTCGCGAGGATTGTGTGTGAACAAGCATTGTGTCTTTTCCCCAGTGAAAGATAAGTAGACTTGTATCATATTTGATTTGAATGAACCCAATAGACGTAATAAACAAAGCGAACCGTTGATACCATGCCCTTGGTGCTCGCCTTAATCCGTAAAGGGAGTTTTTTATACGACATACATGATTAGGGAACTTGTCACTTTTGAACCCAGGCGGTTGGTGAATCAAAACGGTCTCATTTAAACGACCATGTAAAAATGCGTTTTTAACGTTTAAATGATGAAGATCCCATTTCTTCATTAAGCGAATACTTAGAACAAGATGGATGGTGACCGGTTTAACAACTAGGCTAAAACGTTTCCACACAATCTATGCCAACCTGTTGAGACTTGCCATTACACACTAAACGAGCTTTGTATCTCTCATGATGATGCAATGGATACCCAAGAAAGACACAAGGGGGTGATTTGGCTGAAATTTATGTTGAGGTAACGTGATAAGTGGAAAACATAAACAACTAAAAACCTTTAAATGGTCATATGACGAGATTTTGTGATAAAGTTGGGTGGTAAGAGGAGTAATTTATAGCTTTAAACGGAAGAATGTTATGTAAGTATGTGGTCATGAGAAGATAATATGGCCAAAAAGATGTGGAAATATTAGCATGAAAGAGGAGTTCGCGACAGGTTGTTTAGAGTACGTAACTTTCGTCCGGCTTTCCCATTTTGAGAGGAGGTAATATGGACAAGAAAACCGTAAGTGGATACCATTGTTGACACAATTGATTAAAAGAGTGATTATTGAATTCTTTTCCATTATCACATTGGAATGATTTTATATCACGACCAAATTCATTTAAAATATACTTCTGTAATATAACAAAGTACGAAAAAATCGAGACTTATCTATCATAGGAAATGTCCAAACGAAATTGGTGAAATCATCAACAAATAAATATAATACTTATGACCACTTGTACTCAACAAGAGAAAGTCCAAACATAACTATGAATTATATCAAATGGGGCAAGAGAAGTTGAAGAGAGGCGTAGGCTCAAGAGTGGTGTAAGATGTAGGTAATCCTAAGGCAGTGTTTGGTATAGATGAATGAGAGAGGGAATGGAATAAGTCATTCCGTCGTAAAGAAAAAAGACTGTTTATTAATCATGCAGGAATGGAATGAACCATTGCATAAGGAATGCGATTCCTTTCATTTCATTCCATCTGAGAAGGGTGTTTTTTTCTCGTTCCATCATAGAATGGAATGAAATTTAATAATTAATCTAATTTTTATAGTTTTTCTTTTTACTAACATTAACAAATATATTTTTAGATATTCATAAAATTTACTTAAAAAAATATTTCTTATGCTTAATCTTTCTATCTAATAAATTATTGATCTACATACTTTTATTAAATTAAAATAATTAAGAATAAAATACATATTAGAATGTGTTGTTTTCAAATAAAAATATTTCTTTTTTCTCTAAAGATGTCATATGTAATGATTATTTCAGAATTTTTATTATATGTACAAAGACAATTTAATTGAATGACTCATTCCATTTCATATGTAAAACAAACATGATAATAGAATGCAATGCATCATTCAATTCCATCACCCATTCCATTACCTTGTTTATTTCATTCCTTCGTCATTACATTACGTCCAACCAAACACACCATAAGGATTCCACCATGAATCCATCCATCCGAGTATTGCCTCTAAAATATATAGTAATACAATCTTATCCACAAGATAATTTAAATATTATAATACCATACAATTTGCAGGAAAAAAACCCCCTTTATGCATAAATATTAACAAAGGCATCTATAAACCAAATTTGAGATTGCTGGAATGGCTAGCGCGTTAGCCTTCTTCATGGAAGGTCAACCGTTCGACTCCTACAACGTTTCTTTTCCTTTTTTTCCAATTTTCACAAAGAATCGCTTCTTTCCTTTTCTTTTTTTTGCTTTCTTTAACAATTTTCACAAACAAATAATAATACAAAGAAAAATATTTAACTAAAAATAAAGGAAAATAAAAAATTAATTTTTTTAAACAATAAGTTTAATTTCTTTTAAGAATTGTAATCACAAAAATTAATTCCTACATCACTAATCATATGAGCTACCAATTATAAGATTTTATACATTTACTAGATAAGAATGAGACTGTTACATATATATAATCATATTTACACTTAACTTAATATATTAAAAGTTATAAATTGTAACATTTATATAAGATATAAGATTTTTCTAGATAGAACTTTTTTTTAATTATGTCATTTGGAGTTATAATTCGAAAAAAAATAATAAGAGAAACATCTTTTTATATTTATCTAAAAAATCTTCATAGTTAGAAAATTAGTCTATGTATTTGAGTTATTATTAATAATGTCTGTATTTACAACTAATTAAGTATAACTAAATTACATACATCCATACAAACTTTTCTAATGAAAATTATCAATATTAATTTTTTTATTAATATTTTTCATAATTTTGTTATTCAGATAGAATCGAACTTTCGATCGATCTAGGTACTTGGGAGCCTTATAAAGATCGTATCGATTTTATCAAAGAAAGAAAGATTGGTAACGAAATTCGTAGTTTGACCGAAAAACCGTAATCGAAATACAAATAAAAAAACGGCGATCACATTTGGTCTAAATGGGTCGATGCGAAAAATGACTCGATCCGAACTTGCCACGAAAATAAGTGGGTCAAAATTGAATCGAACCCAATAACATGAACCCGACCCGAACCGACAGCATTAGGTTTGAGGCTCGGTCGAGCTCGAGTTTTATACGAATTGTAGACATTAAATATTATGACGTTAATTTAAGGACATATAGCTATTTCAACTTCTTAAACCCGTTAGATACACATCGAAAAATGGGAAGTAGATAGTTATACGTAGGGACTACAGCGGAAAATGGTTTGGGGGGTTTATTAACGTAGACTGTTACTTGCAATAAATAATTTAATCTGCCTATTTGTATTCACACTCCTTATACTTCAGCTCGCATTATTTTATTTGTTTCATTTTTCTATTTATTTAATCACACAAAAAAATTGTTTTGTAATTAACTCTTTTGACAAAACGTTTGTATATTATTTGTAATTCTTTAGACTATAAAATGTTTATTATAAACTTTAAGGCCTTGGGATGTGGATTCTATTTTTTATGTTAAATTTGTGTAGTTCTTTTATTATACGAGTACTTGCTTTATTTTTTATATTAAATTTGTGTAGTTCTTTTATTATACAAGTTCTTGCCATTAGATAGAATCCAAGTCAATGTGTTAGTAGTGAAATAGGTTTTCATTATTTAAATATTTTACGTAGTTTCAAAATACACGGAAGCTAAATTATTTTTAAAAAATTCAACCGATTCAATTTTTTTAAGTTTCGTATCTTAATTTAATTTACCATTTTTGCGTAAGTGGATTAATTTTTTTTGTTCTTAATAAAAAATAGTAGATGAATAATCTAATCAAACTCGATTAAAAAGTAATTACTCCCCGACGCGAAACGCGGGTAAGCTAACCACTAGTTATAGATATACATGAGGAAGCTATATCTCTAAATCCCTACAAATTAAGTACTTATCTATTATATATTATTATTATTATTATTATTAGGTTTTATATTATCATTTATTGGCATTTTATAAGCTTTAATAAAAGAAGATGAAAAGGAAGAGGTAGTATTACCATTTAAATTTTAAACGGGTAAATACTGTCCGTTTTGTTAAAGAAAAAGATTAGAAGTTGGTTTTTATTAACTTTTAAAAGTTCATTCACATAAATAATAAATGTTAGAAGAATATTCAATATAGTCTATAATTAATTCATAGTTATAAAAGATTATTATTAATCTTTGGATCAATAACATCAATGGTTCAAATTATATTTTAAGAATTTAAGCGGAGTGACATTTTCGTAATTCACATGTGATCCTTTTACAAATTATATATAATTATATACTGAATCACCTATTATTGAATATTAAAATTTTAAAACTATGTTTTTTAAATGATAAACTTTTTCATACAAGATGAACGTTGGAATGAGCATTGCATATGCTTTCTCTTTTTTTTTTTAATTTTCAATGACTATTTATAGATCTGTTAAAAAAATGATGATGAATTTTGTGGTCCTATTTATTATTCACATTTCAACGTGTAAAGAGACGGGACCATGTGGAAAGAAGTGGTGAATGGTATGTGAACCAAAGTCCAGACCCCATGGATTACAAGAATCCAATGACACATACATACACGCAGCCTAGTGGTTATGAGGTAGTTTATGTTTGATGTTGTTCATCAGCTCATGGCCTAAGATCATGAGTTCGAGTTCTGTCGTGAATAAATTTGAGGTAGATTTAAGAGTCTTTCCAACAAAACACACACACACATAGTGAAAAGTTTATTTGAGAACCGTTTTTATTGCGAGAATCGCGAAAACCAATCTTAGCCGTCCAATTTCCCCACCTTCAATTGGATTGTCCACCCATGAATTTCTTACATGCACCTTGCCACACTCAATCCCCCCACGCTCTTCATCCATGAGTTCCATTATCCAAAATGAACGGCTAAGATTGGTTCTCGCAATAAAAACCGTTTTTATTGCGAGAACCAATCTTAGCCGTTCATTTTGGATAATGGAACTCATGGATGAAGAGCGTGGGGAGATTGAGTATGGCATGGTGCATGTAAGGAATTCATGGGTGGGCAATCCAACTGAAGGAGTGGGAATTTGACGGTTAAGATTGGTTCTCGCGGTTCTCGCAATAAAACGGTTCTCAAATGAACCTTTCACTATATATATATATATATACACACTTACACATGCCATTTATGACACCTGCACAATACGATAATGACGAATAGTTTGTTTAAATTTTCAAGAATCCTGGGGTATTGTATTCATATAATGTGGTGTGAGTGGATAGTTTTTGCTCAACATGTTTGTTTTCTTTCTCCTTTCTTCATTTCTTTTATTTCTATTTTTATCAACAATCATAGCTAAAACAACCCAACATTTCCGAACATGATTCAATGCTAAACTCATGGGAAGTAACGGGTCCTCGTCAATAAGTCTCTATAACCGAAGGTTGTAATGTATGACTGAGGGCCTAGCCAACTTAAAGATATATAAACAAAAATGAATCCCAATGAAAAGGCAGAATATATGGGATTGAGTAAGAAAGCAAAAGACCGTAGGGGAACTAGCTTATTATCGTTGTTTCCAAAGGGATAAAGAAAAGTCACCTACAAGAACTTATTAAAAATCTTTAAAGTACCCGGAAAGTCAATATGAGATTTGCATTGGTTTTTCCAACAAAACAGTGAATTTCATTAGTCACTGTCGAGTTAAATACCCTTTTACAATTAAATACCAAACTGTTATTAGCTTTCCAGATGAACTATATTATAGTACCCATTGTAGCTTCCATAAATTTCTTCTTCTTTCTTTTAATCCTCCATCCAGTGTTTTGTAAAGTAGATCTTCTAGTGATGCCTATGTTGATCCAAACACATATTACACCATTGAAACAACCATTTCCATAATTCTTTAGCAACCTTAAAAGAATTAAACAAGTGTTCTTCCGTTTCCAAATCAAGTTCACAAAATGGACATACGACCAAGGGTATGAATACACCTCTAATGCATATGTTAAATCGGGTTGGCAATCTTTTCTTAAGCACTCTCTAAACAAAACAATTGATCCTAAGTGGGAGCCATTTATTCCACAACCAAGCTTGCGAATGGGAAGAAACAGAGAGTGATTCAATAATAACACATAATGATTTAACCGTAAATACACCACCTGGGTCACCTTCCTATCGCCAAATATCATTACGCTCATTAAGAGAAACATTTTGCAATAAATTTTTCAAAGCAGATACTTGACCGGATAGATACTGCTAATCACTATCTGAGGACCACGACCAGCTCCAAGCAACTCCATCTTCCTGCCTATGAATGTAGCGCACAACAATTGTACAATTTTTTTATCTATTTCAGCTATGAAAAGATCAAGAAAAATGTTTTTAGTGGAGTAACACCATGCCACCGATCTATCCAAAATTTGGTATTACGTCCATCCCCCAACGAGCACATGAAAAATTCATCCAAGTTAATATTGAGATCAGATAAGGATACACCAGCTTTAACTATGTTCGACCAAGTTCCTGATATCCTGGGAAGAGCCATTGACATAGAGTCCCATCCATTAACGCCATGAATGGATCAAATAACTTTTGCCCAAAAGTGCATGTTGATCTCATGTGTATTGATGTTTCCGTTGATTCTACTCAATAGTATACCTAATCTATTATGTTTTGCGCATTTCTTGATCAGTGTGAGTTATAGTTCATTTGTTAGTCCTTGTTATGCTTTTCGTATTCGTCTAGATTGATGTAATCAAAGTTAGGTGTTCATCATTGTGTGTTATGGTAAATTTATTTGTTGTTCTTGTAAGGATTTTCTTGTTGATAGGGTATTATGTAGTTAAAGTTCTCTGGTTGATAATTACTTAACGTCTAAAACATTCTATATTATGATTTACTTGTCACAGTTTTTCTCGTTAAGTGTGATATTCATATTCACAGGATAAAATTAAAAAGGAAGACTAAATTTGTTGATTTTTCTGATTTTTGCTATTGTTCTTCGTATACTTTTTAAAAAAATGTTTTCTATTGAAACCTTATTGTACATCTAGATATCACTTAACTTTTTATTAAAAAAACAATATGTATCCATATTACATATTTTCTAAGGATAAAAAAAATAATATTAGTTTGTTGTATCACCAAACCTCGATCTATTAGAAAAATGATCGATATTCGAAGGGGCTACTTCCCAATCCCAGGTACGATAAAATACAAATTATTTTATTGTTGAAGAAAACTATAAACCCAAGATCCAAATTTCACGTTTTTACTTATAATAATATTACTTCCACATCCGTCTATAAATTAGTTTCAAATTAACCCTCCAATTATGTATTGATAGGCAATTTTGGTACTTTTATTTTTATTTACCTATATAGCATGCTCAACCTAAACAAAACCCAAAATATAATATTTATTTTGTTATATTAATCATGATACAACATACATGAACTTACTTCAATTGAGATAAAAATCAAGGACAGATGTCAAGGTTCTTTTTGTTAGACAATGTCAAAATTATGCTTATTTTGTTAAAACCTTTAATTTTCATCTGTTAACAAAAATTTTCTTATTTGATTTTATTTTGGAAGTTGAGACTTCACACATATTTAACTTTCACGGACAATGCATATGTCAATAGTTAACTAGATGTAACGAGTTGAGTTTGGACATGATATTTACATAGTTAGGCCTATTTAATATTTTTTAGACTCGAGATTGGTTGGTTTAAGATAAACGAAGCTTAAGCTTGATTTGGGCTCGGCTCGTTTAAGTTCGGGTATTATTTTGAACTTTTATTCAAACAATATATATACATACATGTATATGTACAAATATTAATAAGGAAATAAATTTATTTTGTATATGAAGTCCATTTAGGCTTGTTTACTAAATGAGCTTTACCCTAAGATTAAACTTGAGCTCTTTAAAGCTTGGCTCGTTTTAAGCCTTTAATGATCCAGACTCGAATAACTTGGAAATAGCTCGACTTGTTTACATCTTTACTGGTAATTATTTTAAATTTTTACTTTTTATTTACGTTTACTTATTATTATTATTACTACTACTACTACTACTACTACTATTATTATTATTATTATTATTATTATTATTATTATTATTATTATTATTAAACTAAACAAATTCTCATTCTGACAAATGCTTAGTCCTACAACATTGTTTTCGCACCTATCGGAAAAAATCAAACCCAACAAACCACCACCATTGTCTTCACTACACTCATATTAACGTCATCTCTGCTAACTACCGCCACTAGTAGCAACACCATCACAACCGCTACTCCCGTCGAATATCGTCACCAATTCATCCACCATTTCCACACCAAAAAGTAAAAACCAAATAAAAAACTCCTATCATCGACAACACCATCCACATTCAATCAAAACCAACAAACAAAAGCTGTAAATCGGGGTGGGGAGGTGACTAACGAAAAACAATCACACAAGATAAAATGAAAAGAAATTAAAAAAAACAATTACCATCATATGTAAACAACAAAATACACAAAATTAATCTACGTTCAATAAAAATTCATTACAACCCACTACTAATATTTTGTTAATTGATCCAAGTTTTAAGTGTTGATGTTGGTAATGAAACGATGTTAGCAATAAAAGACATGATTGGGGGAGATTTTGTTTTATGATTAAAAAGAAAATCAATTTTATTTAAAAAAATTTAAAACAAGAATATACATGTTAGCTATAATATCAATAAAATTGGTGTCACATAATCATGTAATATATCTATTATAATATGCCCGGTATAACAAATGGCAATTTTTATAATTTCATATATTAAAAGATAAATTTTTATGTACAATACACACAAAGACTATATTGTTATAAAATTAAACTAGTTTAATATCATATACGAGTTAATGTCGATTTTAATTTCTTTTACGTAGCTAGGGGAAAAATTGAAAGAAAATAAACTTTAAGGACCATTTTTGTAACTTTAATTTAGAATATTATAATCGACAAAATCTAGGGGATGAATTTAATATTCAAAGATTTAAAATGGAAACGGGTACAATATTTAAATAATGGTCGGTTTGAAGTCTCAACGAACGTGGAATCCATACTTCCCGAGGCATAAAGAGGGTGAAGTTTGGTGAGTACCACACCTTCCCAATTTCTCGCGATCTTTTGATTTTATCATCCCAAGCAATTTATCATTCTCTCTACAAGGATAAATAGTGAATGCCCTTTCACTAGTCTTCATTCTCATCCTACCAATAATGGTGTTGATGATGTGATATGCAATGGAACTTTATGGGAGTAGAAAAAGATCTTCTCAATAATGTTTCTTTTTATTGAATGAATACATAAAGAAAAGTAATTTAAATGGTATACCATTTTTGTAAAAAGTTATTCAATGCTTTTTCAAATTATATCACCTTAAATTTTATTTGGTAGTCATAATATAGGGTTGTACAAGAGGTAGATTAGATTAGAAGTTTAGTTTTTTTTAAAGGTCAATAATGATTTAATCATTAAAGTTTTCGTTCAATTTCGGTTTAATTGAATAAAGTTTGAATTTGTTATGATTTTAATCTCAAACTTTTTTTCAAATGATTTAAACCTTGAAGTTTTGTATGGTTTTCGATTTTACCCTCTCTACTTATTATGCATTTTACTTTTTCTTAAAAAGTTAACGAAACTTAGAGGGTTAAACTATTTTTTAACAAAAAGTTAAGGGTTAAATCGGCTGGGTAAAAACTGTAAGGTTTAAACAAAAAAAGAAGATGTAACTTTGAAGATTAAATAATAATAAATTCAAACTTTATGGTAAAACTGTTTGAAAAAAAACTTTATTGATTAAACCGAAACTGAAGTAAACTTTGATGATTAAACCATTATTAACCCTTTTCTAAAAGGTTGTAATTTAACTATCATTTGTTGCATCTAAAGCTCTTTTTGACAGTTTTTGTTTATTTCTTCCGTTAAGTCCCCTCATCATCTCATGTGCACTGCACATGAGGGCATTTATGTCTTTATATCCTTTTCAAATCCTTTTTTTAACTCATTTCCTTTTTTTTCTCTCACATGAACCACATCATTCCCATGTCTCTTTTATCCCACAATCAACCGTAGCTCTCATCTCCCTCCTTCATCATTGTCACTGCTCCGGCGGAGTTCACCACAATCGCCACCCTCACAGCTCTCCTTTCTCTCTCTCCTTCGTCATGGCTTGCCATTAGTTTCTGTTACCACGGATCTCAACGGAAAAACATTTGTGTAAACCCCTGTTACCCCATCACCTCTGTGGCCACCATCAAAGCTTTTTTACCTCTCTCATTCACCGTCGCCGCCCTCACAGTTCCCCCCATCATTTTTGTAAAACCATGTTATCCACATCACTCCAATTAATTCGGTTTCCATAGGTCTCGAAGGAGAGACAATAAATCGAAAGAGATAAAGGAAAAAGAATTCATACCCTAACCACATATCTGCGGTGGAGATAGCGATGGTGGATGTCTCCAGCGGGATGGTGATGGTGGATGTCTCTGGAGGGATGGTGGGTTCCAATGGTTCAAGGTAGATCTCCCTCTTCTTCTTTATTCCTTCCCAGCGACGGCAACAACCCAGATTGGTACCTTAACCATTTACAATTGACAAGAGAGAGGGGGAGTAAGAGAGTGAGATCCGCGATATTAAGAGAAAGACATCGCCGGAGACTTAGTGACTTGCGATGAAGATAGCGGTGGAGAGGGCGGTAGCTCTTGTTGATTGAGCTGTTAGTGGTCATAGCAAGACTTGAGGTGAGTAACAAGACAGTTCTTAACGTGCGATGTGATGATATGTTGGATTGTGTTTGTGTTTGTGTTTGTGATGCTTACATGACATGTGTGGTGTGTTGTATATGTATGAATATATAGATAATGATATATGGACTGTGTGATGCTTATGTGGTATGTGCGGCATATTGTAAATGTCTGGATATATAGGTGATGATATGTAGGTTGTGTGATGTTTATTTGGCTTGTGTATTGAGGGAATTTTCTCAAGAATATTGCGAAAAATGAGTGGCAAAAAATGACATAAATTGGCTAGTTATCATTACCGATTTTTTGGTCATTAAGGATATTATTAATGAAAACCCAAGTATAATAAATTTTTATTATAAATCTTTAAGGGTTCAATACAATAATTTATTAATCCTGTGAATTATTTATTTTAAAAAAATCAAGACGTGAATAATTATAGTTGGTAAGTGTATAAAGGAATATAGTATACGTACCTATTAAAGATATATAAGTGAAAACGAAAAGAGGTTTTACACACACAAACACATAGTAAGTGTGTGTCGTTACACGTTCATCAGCACATCTAGAGACAGAAAAGCTTCAATATCAATATTAAAGCTTAATTAAATGGTGGGATTTTAGCTCATGCATGTTTGTTCCTAAAGCAATTTGTGTTCTTGAGGAGTGAAATTAATCTCCTCCTCTTTTGTTGTTCTTAAAGACATTTGACACATGCAAGAAGTAGTAATTCGGTAAATTAACATGATAAAAGGTGGTTTCATGCATGCATGTCATTAATTAGTCATAATTAGTGAAGGTATTTTAGGTACCACCGAAGTGGTACCGATTGTAATTATGGTTGTGTGTATGTATCTATGTATTACACATGCATGTTTAAGAGATGAGCACATATGAGTTCGTAAGATTTGTTTCAGAGAATATTAATAGCAATTACGTAATTAATTCATTATAATTAGAAACAAATAAAGACTGCGTGTTGTATGTTCATGATCGATAAAATACATAAAAGTAGATGGTCTAATTTTATTATAAAATAGAAATTATTACATTACATAGACATAATATACGAATTGAATGACGTACATGTATAAAAAAGTATCATCATTTTTAAGATAATTAATTTCAGTAACTTATTTATTAATCATACAAACGTGCCCACGCTAGAAATAGAGATAGCAAGTAATATTACTATGTAATAACTAATTAACTAATATTATATTTATATGTACTTTGTTTTTTATATGTACGTAGGTGCAGAATTCAATTAGGTCAATTAATTTACTTCTCCTATAAATATATAGAACGTACGTTACTTGTGTGTAGTAACCGGCCACGTCCATTGCTATAAATTTACGAACCGTAATAATTAAATACATCTTTAAATCTTTAATTAATAATTATGTATTTATGTACATTTTTTTTATTGATAAGTAACGTATGAATTATATTCAATGTCATAATTAAAGATCATTATAATGAATGAGTAAGCATAGTATATCCTTTGCATTTATCACGATGAAAAATCAAATAGTGATCAAAGTCTTTGATTTGGAATAACGGTTATTGTGATGAGATAACGATTTTTAATATTACGTAATAAATATATATATAATTAAAATCAAAAAACATTAATTAAAAGCATTGTATAAAACTTAGTGCACTAATATAGTAAATAGTAATATGGGAATCGACTGTGGAGTGTCGATTTGTCTACTATGGAGTGTGAGTTGTTGATGTCGAATGAAGATGAAGGCTAGAGCTAGGAAGACGAAGGCTGGAATGCTTTGGGTGTCATCAAAGAAGAAGAGAAAAAACGTGACAATTAGGTTTAATGTTATATTAGGTTTGGAGTCTTGGACATAAAGCGGATGGGCTCAAATAGCTGTCAAAAACAAGTATAATCTATCAAAAAAATAAAAAAAGTGCAAACCAAGAATAGCAGTTGATTTCCTTTAAAATAGTGTTCAAATAGTGAAAACAGCGGAGCTATTAGCGCCTCCGATATATTTCCTACCGCTATTTTGCCTAGATCCGCTAATCGCTATCTCGCCGCTATTGACTGCATAGAGTATATCAATTATATTTTTCTAAGTTGTGTCCAATACTAACCGAAATGAAAATTTGTGTAATGTCCCTCGTTACAAGTTACTGATTAGTGACACACACACATATATATATTAGATTAATTAATTTTATAAGTTAAAAAATCATTATTAAATGTTTTATTTAAAAAATACTTAGAATATAACATCCTTAAATCGGGCCTAAACGTGTACGAATTCGGTACGTTGGTTATTTTAAATAAATAAATTATATATATATATATATATATATATATATATATATTCTAGTTATTAATAATAATATATTATGAGAAATAGTATGAAATGAAGTTATACAAAATAATAATGAAAATTAATAAAATAGTAAACGATTTTAGATAATGATTTCGAAAATATCCCCGTTAGTTGAAACGGATATTGAGTTATAAGTTGAATAAGAGAACAAAATACTCACTTGTGAATATATTTGAACCAAGGTTGGTCCTTTTCTTTGTCAAACACAGCCACACATTCAAACACACACACACTTACACTTCACCTCTTGTGTTCTTGACTTTGTGAAGGAGAAATCAAAAGTAAAATCACCAAGCTTTAATTCCAGCATCAAATTCAAGAGCTTATAATTGATCTTCATCATCTCCTTTATTCCATTTGTAAGTGTGTTCTTCAAGTTCTTTCTTTTTTGGTTATTTAGGTAAAAAACGGGTCAAACACAAATTGACCATCAAGAACTGATTTTTATGCTCTAAGTTGTTCCTACAACTCAAATGGATTGAAAGGAACTCAAATTAAGAATTAAAGCGCTAGTTTTGGATGAATTCATAAAAATTGATCAAATGGGTCAAAAATAATCAAAAATTGAATTGGTCATCAAGAACTGATTTTTATTGCTTCAATCGGTTCCTATAGCATCTACAAGTGATAATAAGTAAGAATTATGGATTAGAAGTGTTAGATTTGTTGAATTTCAAGAATTGGCTCGGATGGATATTTCTTGGTTAACTTAAGTTGGATTTTTGTTTTGATTGATTGATTGAATGAGTGAAGTGGATGTTAGATAGCTCCTGCAAGTGTTAAATGATGTTGGTAAACACTAAAAGTTGGTTAAAGTCGAATTGGTATTGAAATGGTCAAGTTTGGAGCTGCTGTGCAGAACATGTTCTTGGTTCTGTAAGCGCGTCGTGGCGCGACCCTTAAGTGGTTCGTGGCGCGATCTATGCTGACAGCACACAGTTTGTTGTTCTTTATTGTTTTAATGTATAGGTTATTGTTATGGTCATTGTTCTTCTCATGTTTTGTTGTCTGAACTTAAGCAATGATGTTATAGGCGCAACTGACAACCAAGAAGAGCCGGAACACTATATTTGTCTTTATAGCTTTACATGTGAGTAGCGGTTAACCTTAGCATCATAATAAGAATATTAAAACTAAAGTTGAGTTATTGTTCATATGTTGTGTAAATGAATTGAGTTATGATTTGATATGCATATTATAGGCTTGAGTAGGCCAATTGTGTTATGATATAATATGTACCTATGTTATGGATTTTGTAGGCTAACTTTGTTATGCTATGGCTTTTGTAGGCCAACTCTGTTATGCTATGGATTTTGTAGGCCAACTTTGTTATGTGATGGCTTATGTAGGCCAAATGTGTTAGTGTCGGCACTTTGTTAAAGTTGTTTGGGGCCAACTTTGTCTGTATCTATTTGGGGCCTTGTGTCATCAGCTATGATGAACGGTGATTCGTCGATCGCGAATCTTTGGTTATGCAGTGTGAAATTCGGCAACAAATTTCCCAGGTTAGCCATTAGAAATTCTAATTTTAAGCCTAGTATGACTAAAAATAGTAATTATGACTTAAATACATCCATAATAATATTAGATTTCGTAGAAATCCCGCCTATATGGTTAGAACCTTCCGGAGCTCGAAAAATCGAATAATTACGAGTCAAGAATTACAAATCAGGTACAATAATAAAAATAATATCAATTAAAATAATTAAATAAATTATGATAAATATAAATAAGTTAAAATATAAAACATATAAAAATAAACTCATAAAAGTAATAAAAACCTTGTAATTAAAAGATTTAAACAAAATCAACAATTATACAAAATTCATTTAAACTAATTACACTTAATTATTCAAAAAAAAAAAAACCCCCCCCCCCATGAGGCCGGCCACCACTACCCCCCCCCCCCCCCTCAAATTTCTCTTGCCTCCTTCTCTTCCCAAGAACCACCACTTGATCTCCCCCATGCTCTATATAAGCCCCCTACTACTCTTTATCATTTCCTTTACCACCACACTCCATCTCTTCTCTTTTCTCTCTTCTTCTTTCACCAACAAAAATCTCCCCAAATACATCCAAGTCTTGATCATCTCTTGAAGATCAAAGACAAAATCAAGGAAAAGAGTGGTAAGATGATCATAAAACACCCATCTCTACTCTTCTACCTTTCTTCTCTTCTTCTTTCTTCTTTCTTTTATTTATTTTCTTTGTTGTTCATCTTATTTCCTTTATTTATATATATATATAATCATGTAAATATAAACATCCTACCAATGTTGTAAGGAGCACATGAAATGTGCATCATCCTACCGTTGTTGTATGGAACTTAATCAACTAAAAATCAAGAAAATAAGACTTTGATCATGCATGTGTTTCATCTTAACAAATGTTGTAAGGAACACATAAAATGTGTATCATCCTACCATTGTTGTAAGAACACATGGATTATCAAAGCTTATACTCATACAATATGATTATTCATGAATATAAACATGTTATATCAAAGTTATGACCCATAAGCAAAAAGAATCACAAATCTGGCAGAATCTGATGTTAGAACTCCCTACTTGTTTTTGTTATATCTGGAGTTATAGGTATCAAAATCAGTTGATTCTTTTTGCTAATCTTAGTTTAAAGTGTTACCTTTCATTTAAACCTGGATTCACTAATTTTCATGAACGTTTGATCCTTCAAACATATTTAAAAAGACCCATATGTTGAATCTGGAAGTCTGGCAGATTTAGAAGGGTACACTTTAAACGCGTGTAACTAACTCATTCTTGGGTCAAATTACGTATAGTTTTTTTTAAAAGTTTAATCTGTGAGTCGTGGTTATTTCCCAGTTTGAATCATGTAAAAAGGAGGTCGTATGAGCCCTAAACAGACGTTTTAGTAACAACATGTCATCCAGACACTGATCAGTGGACATCCTATAAACTTTTAATTATTAAAAATACTAAACATGGATTATAAATTCCTATATTTTTACTGGACATTCTAGAAACATGTAGTAAGATTATATTAAAATATCAAGCCTTAATATAACTCCTAAATTATAGTTTTTAATTTTTTAAAGTTCAACTCAAAGAACTGAAAATTTCAGTGAACACTTATGATTTATGGAAAAATAGAGACAACCTTTAACTATTTAAATAAATAAGTTAAACACAAATAAATAATACAAAATAATAAATAAAATAAGTCTAATAGAGCTACATACCTTTTATATTAGGAAAGGAGCTTCGGTAGGAACAAGAGATCCTTACAAGAAAACACCTTTGCATACCGAGTGAGTATCATAGCCCCTTTTTACCGTATTTCATATTATTTTTGGGGTGAAAGCATGTGTATACGTTTCATGAAAAGTTTATTGCCTATCTTCTTATTTATTTCAAATATTATTTTGAGCACTTATGGTATTATTCTTTGATGTGCTTGGGTGATCGTTGTAAGGCCCTTTCGTTGGACATTATTCTTTAACTCCGCTAGTGAGCCGATGGTATTAGTAAGTAGCGCTATTTGGAGATTCCGACGTCTCCCATTTATGGTTGACGAACTATAGATGTACTTTACCACTACTAACGTCATTTAATATAGGCGTTAGGTTTATCATGGGCAATTGGTTGTCGGCTAGGTTGGATAATGGCTCAAGCAACAATCATCATAGTGTATTACTACCATGTGCAACGTATTGGGCAATATAATACATCTTCTATCATTATTTCATACTTGGATTTTTATCCAAAAACTTCCATCAATTATTTAAACTTTTCTCATTTAAAAGATGTTTTGTGCATACATTAAAAACCTATGAACTCACCAACTCTAGTAGTTGACCCTTTTCTTTTACCTGTGCTTTCAGGTGACCGCCGTTAGGTACCTTATGCTTACAAACATGATGTGTGGCATCTTCATCTTCATCGTCACATTTTATAAAAACAATATCTATTTTATTTACGCATCGTACAAGACAATGTCCTTTAAATATTATTCGGTTATGTAACCTTTATTTATGTTTCATCCGAACTACTTATTTTGTTAATTTAATCTAATGGTTATTATCTATTTACCTTGTGCGATGATATCTTGTGCTGTGACATCTCGTGTTTCCGCTTTAGCGGGGTGTGACATGCAGAACCTCCGTCCCTCAACTTGATGATGATGATGGGCTCTCAGTTCCTGCTGATCCCGATGGGGTGAGTTTCCCGTTAACGCAATGGTGGATCACTACCGCTTATCCACGGCGTGGTGGAGGTATTAGGTTTCCCCAGTCAAAATCATTGAGCCGGGTTAACTACCTTGCAAGACGTGATTCCTGTTGATTACATTGGTGCTTCGCTATGTGTTAGGATAGACTTGTTTGTTGATATGTAATATGATATTTTTGTTATGATACAATTGTTTAACTGTTATTCACTAGTTATTTATAGCTAACCCTCTCCATGTATTCTTCCTATGTGTAGGTAATTAGATTGTGTTGGTGAGGCGAGTGCTTGTTATGATTTTCATACCGGTTTTTGGAAACACATTTGCATGCTTTTGAATACTTTGTTTATATTTTTGTAATGGTTGGCTGTTATTTGGTAACACTAATAGTTTTTTTTTGTTGTAACTCATTTAATAGATTGTAGATATTAAATTTGATAAGAAATGTTTCCGCTGTGTCGGCTGTAAATAATTTTGATAAAATAGGTTATGAAAACGTTTTATTTACAGCTGTAACCACGCAGTATTAAAACTCGGATTTAAATTTTTTTAAAAATATAGCTTCTAAATTTGACGGGCTATATAGAACATGTAAACATGTCAATATTTTTATTCTAGCTATGTATTTAACTTATTTGACATGGAATAATGTACCAAATTAACAATATGTTTATTTATGTAGGTCAAAATTTGTGTCTATGCATGAAATTAGCACTTTTAACTGCCGCCCATAATTTGGGTAATTTAATCAAATAAGAAATTAGCAATTATATATAAAAAAGGGATAATTCAACTACTTAAGAAGGAGTCAAAGAATGTAAATAATTCAAGCTACTGGTATGCTATTTAAGAGCGAGACTCTATAAGCCTCCGAGTCTAAACAAGTTTTATATGTAATATAACTTATTTTCTATAATTCATTATTTACTCAAGTGTAAACGAGTTAATCTTATACAAGCTTAAATAAATTAAACTAGGGTTTACTATATTTTAACCAAGACGAGTTTGAATTTAACATAAAAAAAGGTCAAGCTCAAACTTAATAAATCTTAAACAAGCCTTACTCCATAATTAGACTCGACTTCTTAATAATATCCTTTATAAATTTCAAGCTGGATTATGATGCTTTTCAGACTTCTTAAAAAAATTACTTGACCCGATAATTTCACTTCTGTACCCGTTTTTTTTATTACGATAAGATACGAGATTTTGTCGTCTCGTGTGTGATACCCACCATTTCATGTTCTTTCCTTTTCCCCCTCGACTCTCTCTCTCTCTCACACACACATCAACAAACACGAAGATCGTATCACGCAACAACAAAACCCATAAAACCACTCTTTCAATACGTTGCTTCTACGATCTCTTTCGTGAATTAGGGTTCTTGATCCACCAAAGTCCCCGGAATACAACGCCATTTATGTTATAGCTCTCTCCTTTTTTCCCCTTAGCTTCGTTGTTAAGCTAATTCCGAAAAGTAATCGAAACGGAAAAGGTATGCTGTAAGTTAACCGATTGTTCAGTTTTATCTTTTTTTGGGTATTCTTTTCATCTTTTGTTTTTTGGGATTAAATGCAGTGGTAGAGATAGAAATGGAGAGATCATCTGACCTGTTGTTTTCTTTGAAATTCCGTTTTGCTTGTTAACTTAATTCGCCCTTGGCAAGTTTTTGATCGATTTATCTTGATGATTGTGAAGGGTTTGTTGTCTTTTTAATTAAACAACCCCGTTTGTATTCGAGTTTGGGGTTGAATCGACTATGTGATAAAAAGCTGGAGAAGCTTTGAGGTATAATCATAAGAATTAAGTGTGTTCTTTTAACAATTTGAATGCTGATTTTATGTCGCGATTAGTGTGTGTTTTGATTCAAATTAGAAGTTGGTGTATTGCATTTCTGGTAGAAATGATTCAAACTTAAATCCTGATAAAAAAAAAACTATTTCTGTTGTTTAGGAATTCTGTTTGGATTCTTGGTCCAGATCTAACTTCGATCTGCGCTACGTAGTTGTTTATTATATAATGCACTATGTCATAATTAGATCCTTTTCAGTCTAAAAGGTTGTTTCTTTTACATGTCATAGCCCAGAGGCACAAAGGGGCCAGCAGGTCCTCCAATTTCAGTAAAATTTGGTATAACATCGTGTATCAAAGATTTTTTTCCCCTAAAATTTACGATTATAAACAGCTAGTGAATTTGTCTCCTTTTTTTTGCTGATTTCTGGCTCTGCTACAGTGCCTGAGGTACTTGTAGCTAGTTTATATCCACATATCATAAAGCTTTGTGTCTTATTGCTATATAAGACCCTGAAAATCACAGTGGGGGTGTAAGTTTATCTCAAGATTGCGATTCGAATGATTTTTAGGTTAGTTCTAATCATTATGATAAATGCAACTTGGTTTCTCTGTGTAATGAATTTTAATCCTTACGTTTTTCATACAGCATGATAAGCCATCATTATGTTATCTGAATAACAACGTGTTTATTTTGTCCCAGGTTTACAGAATTTTGAAGTTCTAAGTTTTGTTTTAATGAATACTCCAAGGGAAGAAATCCCTGAAGATGGTAACCAGAGAAGGAAATCCATGGGTTCTGGTGGTGGTGGTGGTTCAAATCTTGCTGGCAGCAAAGCTAGACGGTACTCCATTGGTGCAACAAGCTCTAGGAAGAGTATTGGAGAAGAAGGTAATACTGTCCCTAATTATTTAAGAGCTTCCACTGGTTCTTGTCATGATTTCTGTAAATATGGTAAGAAACATGAACACTCAAACTCATCAATCCCTATAAAGTTCAAAAGAACAACGAGCGTCAATAAAGAGAAAGTTACAGTATCTGTATTTCCACCAGAAAGAAAGAAAATGACAACGGTCACTAAACTCAAGCCATCTGCTGAACCGATTGAGGTAACCAAAAAGGATGTTCTGTTACCATCTAAGAAACCACAAGTTTCAAAACAGGTTTTGTCTGTAAATGGAAAAGCTACTGAGAATGAGCTCAAAACACTTCAACAATCTACTTTTCATGTGAAACGGAGTCCAGTAACTGTGAACTCTGATAGTTCATCTGGGTCTAATGGCGGGATTAAAAAGAAAGGCATAAAAACTTTAAAAAAGACGGGAATGACACCTAAAATAGCTCCCGTAAAGAAAGTTATTCCCAAGTCCACCCTGAATGAATCACAGTCTCCCAAAGCTTCTTTCAGTAGAGCTGCAAGTTCAAAGACGTTAAAATATAGGAGCATTAAACAAGTTTCGCCTTTAAAGGACCAAAACATGATGCAAAAAACCAGGCCTAAACAAACCATTGGTGACAAGGTTCAGACAAAAACCTTGAATGTTGTTGAGGCTGAACCCGAGGTCAAATCTGGGACCGTGGAGTTTGATTTTGTTCATCCATCGACGGAATTGATCAATGACCCAGTTTGCAATACTTCTGAGTCTTTCTCAGGCAAAAATTTTGTAGAAGAGTTGATGATCTCACATCCAGTTAATGAGAACTCTGAACCTTTTTCAGATAAAGAACTTCTAGAAGAATCAGTAATTGCACCTCTGGTTGTTGAAAGCTCGCAATCTTGTTCAGACAAAGAGGTTTTAGAAGAAGAGTCACTAATTGCACCTCCGGTTGTTGAAAGCTCACAATCTTGTTCAGACAAAGAGAT
Organism: Dittrichia graveolens; assembly: GCA_038502395.1. Lineage (NCBI taxonomy): Eukaryota > Viridiplantae > Streptophyta > Magnoliopsida > Asterales > Asteraceae > Dittrichia > Dittrichia graveolens. The sequence continues at coordinate 22,065,495 of JARJIL010000004.1, forward strand.
TTTAGAAGAAGAGTCGTTAATTGCACCTCCTATGTCTGAAAGCTCTGAATCTTTTTATGATGATGAGGTTCTAGAAGACGAGTCTGAATACACTGATGATGATGATGAAGAAGTAGATGTTTATGAAGAAGGGTCTGAAGCCGTTAAAAGTAATGAGGTGGATACTTTGGTAGGGAATCAAAACAAGATCCCAAGAAAGGGCAGAATGGTAATTTCTGAAGAAAAAGATGATGAAGCGGTAAAGTTAAGGTTTAGAAGGGGAAGGGTTATTGATCTTCAGTCTGAGAATAACGGTCCTCGAAGGCTCAAATTCAGGAGGAGAATTATGGAGGTTAATGAAGATGGACAAAGTATTACAGTAAGAGGTTTTAAAAACAAAACTTCGGACATTCAGGCGGAGAATCATGTTCCTAGAAGGCTCAAGTTCACGAAAGGGAAAGTCATGGAGGATAATGAAGAGAAAATACGTGTTGCTAGAAGAAGCTTTGAAAAGAAATTTGTTGATGAAACCAATGATTCTAATAAAGGCCCTGAAAGTGTTGTTTTGAAGCACCAAGGTGAGCAGGGAAAGAAAGATGCTCAAGGCTTGTTTAATAATGTTATAGAAGAGACAGCAAGTAAGCTTGTTGAAAGCAGGAAGAGTAAAGTGAAGGCATTGGTTGGCGCATTTGAAACTGTAATCTCTCTCCAAGATGGCAAACCTACTTCCACGTAATAAAACGAAGCTTTCTTTCATAACAAGAACTCAGGTTTTGTAAAGGAATAGATGAAGGGCCTGGTACTTGTGATGGGAGTTCCACACAAAACAAATAGGATGATTTCAGGACTTCTTTGTGCTGCTGGTAACTGAGGTAAGTGGCTGTTTTTGCTTTTGCTGTTTACTTTTGACTTATGTATAAATAAATCAAGTGACAATCTTATGAGACTGACTATCGAGTCTGCTAATGAAAACTTATGCACATAGTCGGGTTTTGGTTTTGTTTTGCATTGATCAAATCGGTTTGTGGAATGATGTTGACAATCTTATAGTGATGCTATGTACTTTTGGTTCTTTTGTTCATGGAGGTTTTATGCTCCTACAAATGTGAGCTATGGTTCATGTGGTTCTTATGTGTAGTGTTACACATGAATCATGTTGCTGTCAAACTTAGGCCAAAGCTCTTATCTCTGAATATAAATATTAACTCTGGAAAATAAGGAGTGGTTCTGAAATATGAACTATTATTTGGTTTTTAATTTTCATAAAACGTTTAAATGTTTGTAATTATTTGGTTTATCATATTACATAGAGTAAATTACTTTGTTCGGTCTTTTTGTTTATCCTAGATGACTTAGTTTTCAAAATTACGTTCAACAAAAACAATAATACCTGCAGGTGGAGAGCCTGCTTCCCGAAAAACATCGGCATAAAAAGTGAGCCACATTGACGTGCCAATTTTTAGTGTAAATATTTAGATTGTTTACAAATTATAAATGAAGTTCTATATATGAATTATCTTATCTTACTATATTTTAATTTTCTTATTTTTACTGTTATTAATGTCTTTCGCCGGATAGTTATATCAATAATCATAAATCATTTATAGCAGCTAAAAATAACTATACAAGGTATGCTAGAGAGGAAAGCATAGCAAGGAAACGAACTCCAAAAATATACAAACTGTTTCCTACCCCCAACCCAAGCAATGACCTAAGTCGCTCATAACTCTGTGACTCTGTAGTCTGTCCCCTTACCATAATTCTAGCTTTCCACAATAATCCTATTTGAGGTAATATGCTCTAAGGCCATGCGTACCGCATGTCCGCATGGCCCGAAACACTTCGGGTAACTTTGGGTTAGGCACGGGAGGCTCGGGAACACCGGTATGCCTCCCCTTTCGGGTCTAGCTTCGGTTTCTCAAACCCGAGCTTAACCGATTGCTTTCTTTTTTTTTCTTTTTTTGGTTGTGTAAGAGAGAGAGAGTAAGGAGAGAGAAAATATTTGAGTTATTTGGGTTATGTGCTACTAGTGTGCTACTTGGGTTAAGAGAGAGAAAAGGAAAAAAATGATGTGACAGCTGATGTGATATTTAGGTTAAGAAAGGTTTGGAATTGGTACTAATGATCTAGGATTTGTAGCATCCTGTCTTCCCACTGCCTTCTAGGTGTCCTCGTCTTCTAGTACTGCTGACTAAAATTGATTCTGCTCTCCTAACTGAAGTTGTGCACGTCTCCCCTCAATGTTACCAAACTAATGCAGTCTTTCTTTGTCTCATCTTTGCAATGATAAGCGCCCCTCTTAGCAAATTCTTAAAAACTTCATTTGGAATTTTGTCTAATAAGTTGTTACCATATGTAACATTCTCATTTATGTCACATTAATCCTCATCTCCTAAATTAGGGCATTAAGTTCCCACAGTTCCTTGATTTAGAAAGTGGAATGGCTTCCATACTTCTTGGTCATGCATCGGTTCACATTGTGGTCATTTGATGCCCTATTAGATTTTAAAAAATAGAAAAAAAAAATCAACCATTCCTAAACCCAAAATCCTCCCCCTATTTTACTCTCACTCTCATATCACTCTCTCTCTCTCTCTCACACACACACACACTCTCTCTCTCTCACACACACACACAATTGCTTGATCTCGACACTATGCGGATTTGCAACCATCACCCCCTCCCTCTGTCTCTCTGACCTCAACCTCAACCACCCCTTACCTCCTCCTCGGGGACGGCAGACCATCAAAGTAACTACACTATATTCTTTTCCTTTTTTCCCATTTTTCTCCATATTTGTGTATGAATAACGAGATTTTGTTTCAAAATTTATGCACACGTTTTCATATTTGTGGGTGTTGTGATCGTTTGATTCTCTATCTTGTGCGTGTTTAGGGTTGAAGATTTGGGTTTTTTTATAATTTAATTTTTTTAAGACTCGTTTGTTGTTTAGTTGGGGTTGATATTTGTTTGTTATTGATTCGGGGTTGAGTTTGGGTGATTAACTAACTAAGGTTAAGTGATCAAGGACATTCGTAAAACGAAACACAAAAAAATATTATAAAACATAGTTATAACGGCTAACTTGAGAAGCATTAATTTTACTTGAAATAATAAGAATAATATTTGAAAATATGTTAAATAATAATTTACATGATTAATATGTTAAATATTCGACTGTTCCATTTTTATGAAAGTTAAATTTATCTAATTATAAAACAAAGAATATTACTGATAAAATATTTATATTTATTCTTATACTCACAAGATTAACTGTAGTGTTGAAATTAATGGAGAAGATAAAAAAAGAGAATTGATAGATTATGCATGTCATCTTGTAGTGAGTATAATGATAAAGTAATTTACTCTTAAATATTCAGCTATTTCATTTTTATGAAAGTTTAATTTATCTAATTATAAAACAAAGAATATTACTGACAAATTTTTTCTACTTATCCGTCTATTTATAAGATTAAAACAAGTATCAAAATTAATAGAGGATATAAGAGAAAAAATTAATAAATTACGTATTTCATCTTATTGTGAGTAGAAAGATAAAGTTGATAATATCCGAGTCATCATTAAGAATTTCTAATCAAAATCAATTTTGTTAAAATTATAAAGCAAGAGATATTATTAGTAGTGACTTTTATAAGTCAAAGATTGACTTATGATTATTTATACAATTTAAATTTCGATTAAGAATTATAAGCTCGATCTGGATGGAAATAAGTTTGACCTTTCATGCGAAGTCAAATTATTGACCTGTAAATGTTTATGCAAATCTTATTTTAACATACAAGGTCAAAAAATGTATAAAACTAATTATATATGTATATGTATATATATACTAGCAAGGTACCCGCGCAATATTGCGGTGACAAGTAGTTTCTATTTTACATCATGTTGCTTTTAAAAATGTAATAATATGTTATTCGCTCAATTTAATGTCACGAAACAGTATCGTACAATGTCAGTTTTTTTTTGTTTTTTTATTTGCATCAACTATTTTATTAATTTTAAAAATAAATTCTAAAAGACGCTAAAATAAGAAAAAGATTTATATTTATGAAATAAAGAGGAAGAAGTTAATAAGATTTTAAAAATTATGTTAATGTGGGTGGATAATTGTGTTTGTGTGAAAGAATGTTTAGTGCTACAGAGATATTTTAAATAGATAAAAAATTAAAGTAAATTAGGAAAGATAATGGAATGGTTAAAAGGGGATATTTTAAATAGATAAAAAGTTAAAGTAAATTATGAGAGAGAATGAAATGATTAAAAAGGGGTATTTTAGTACATTCAAGTTACTTAAAATTAAGAGTTTTTAAAGTTATAAATACATTATAAAAGAGTAAGATATGTGTTATATGACTATTATTTTTATGGAAATCCTTTTTATTTAATTTTTAATTTGTATTTAATATAATATAGGCTGAAAATTAATTTGCATTGACTTGACTTTTTAAACATTATTTATTATGGAAGGTTTAGTTATAGAAATGGTATTTAAGAATCTAATTAACTCTATATAATAGTTTCCTTATAGGGTTAAATAAGGGGTAAATTAGTAATTTTTAATTACGTAAAATTAAGAGATTTCAATGACCTAAATGTTTTATAATATAGTATAGATATATATATAGGGAAAAGTTCAAACAAAAACTGTTTGTCGTACGAGAACTGCGAGAACCAATCTTAGCCGTCCAATTCCCCCTTCATCAATTGGATTGTCCACCCATGAATTCCTTACATGCACCTTGTCACACTCAATCCCTCATCGGTCTTCATCCATGAATTCCACTTACCACTTGAATGACCAAGATTGGTTCTCGCGGTTCTCGTACGAAAAACAGTTCACATTTGAACCCTCCTATATATATACATGTATATATACATATATATAGGCAAAAGTTCAAACGAGAACTGTTTTTCGTACGAGAACCGCGAGAACCAATCTTAGCCGTCCAATTCCTCCTCCTTCAATTGGATTGTCACCCATGAATTCCTTACATACACCCTACCACACCCAATCTCCCCACACTCTTCATCCATGAATTCCATTATCCAAAATAAACAATTCAAAAGTTTGTTTATAAAAAAGTAAATAAAAGAGAAGGAAGACTTTCTTGGATTATTGAATCTTGCATGAATGTTTGGAGATTTCTGAATGAATTTAGGGTTTTATTTGTAGCACCTATATTTTTAGAACATAATTAAACTTTCAAGTTAACAGCAACGAAAAAGATAATAAAATAGTATATTAAAATTGTCTAACTGGTAATCAAGTATTTCCAAAACTCTACATGAATAAGTAATTGTCACAAGTTTGATGTTACAGTTACTACATAACCAAACCATTACATATATAAAATATTTGGACTAGCGTTCCACATCAAGCTCTCTGAAAAGAAGGGTAAATCAGTTCACCAAACAACAAATTATCTACCTATAGCGGAAACACAACTTGGGGGTAACTACAACTAGCTAGTGAGTACATGCATGTAACAGACCACATAATCCCACATAGATCTAGTCATCAGATAAATCATATCACATCGGTACACATGAAGCAATATTATCCTATCACATGGAGGTATGAAGCATGCCCAAACTTCCAAACGTGACTTTCTAACGCATGGTAGCTAGTCTTGCTCACTGGTGCCTAAGTGGGGAAACATCCACACCAGCCGACAAAATGGGTAAGCATAAAGCAGACCACCATACCGATATGAGGCCTAGTTAGAGTGGCTATGTCATAGAGGCCAAGTTACATTGGTTATGTCTATTCTCAAAGAATAGGGTCGTGCTCGTGTAAAACCTATAAAACACACTAGAGGGGGTCCAGCTTAACAAACATTGGAGGACTGACTTCGAGCAATATACATAGGATCGATCTAGACCACAAAATCGACCAGACAAGGATATACTTGTTCAAATAAACATCAAGTAAGCATCTCAACATGTGAACCATGTGAATATGTTATGAATAGATAACAACAGATTTGTTAGATAGCATCTGGTAACATTATATAAAATATAGTACCATCAAATAACATTTGAAAAAGTCAAATAACATCCGATAACATTCGTATCACATCAATTAACATCGGACAACGTCAGATAATAACAAATAAAATCAGATAACATTTGATACTCTTGGTTGTCAACGAACAAGTCATAGAAACACCTTTGATATCAACATCAACAACATATATCAAGTCGACTTGACATGCCAGTTTATCATATGAGGCTACAAAGACATAGCAATGGAGTCAAATGATAATCTCAACACTAGCACTAGAACACAATATAGGGGAAACAACTCAATAAATACATATAATAACAAGTTATAACTTTCGGGCCGTATATGTTTAAACCGAAAATCAAACTGTTTCAAAAACAAATTTGAATACAGCTTTTGGATTGGTTCAGAAAATGATTATGGTAATCAGTCTTTGGCTTGGTTACAGTTTTGAAAAATCATATCAAATACACCAGAAAAACCCAAATTACATATAAATACTTTATTTTTATTATTTAATTTGTATAATCTTCGTTTATCTCATTAGCAAATTAAACATTTAAGATTAGAAAATTAATCAATACTTTAAACTAAATAATTGAAATTATAATAACTTATTAGACTTCAATTAATTTTAAGTCAAGAAAGAAGTTAAAACAAAATTTTAAAATATGAACTAACAGTATAATTTCAAGAACTTAAAGATAATATTTTTAATATTAGGAACAATGCATGTAATTTACTCTTAAGACCGTCCGTTACGGTCGACTTGAAGGCATCGGGTACCATCGAGTACCCATCAGGAACACCATTACGCGAATTCGAGTAGGGCAAGCGGGTATTAGAACTCGGAGGAAGCAAACGCAACCCCCCCACACACATACATACATACATATATATATATATATATATATATATATACTAGTAGGGTACCCGCGTAATGCGACGGCGGCGAATAAAGAGGAGGTTGTGATGAGTTTTGTGCAGAATAATCACAAAGAGCTAATATGAGTTTGTGAAGATTCATTGCGAGATGAAGATAATATGAGTTTGTGAATATTCTTTGCGAGAGCCACTTTGAAATTAAAAATTAAATTGCTAACTCTGAGTTATTTGTCTTTCAGTTTGGTGGAAGAATTTTGTCGCATTGCTGAATCATAAAGTTGTTGATTATATATATGTATGTATATGTGTGTGTGTAATGTTTCATAGTTCCAATTATTATGTAATTGAGTTAGAATGCAATGTTTATAAATTTCAAGTCTTTGACTCTTTCATTTGTTTGGTGTTTGTGAAATCTCCTGAACTTGATTTATTGAAAACAGGAATTTAGGTAATCTTATGAATCAAAAGTTAATATTAAAAATATATATTTAGACTTAATTCATTTATAAGTATGGTGATCTCATGTAACATCCTCAACTAGGACCTAGTCGTAACTGATACGTAAATGTATGTAGTTATTGTAATAAGAAGTGTCGCATGTGTGTATTTTGTTGAACTAAATGGATATATGTTTGTATGTTTATGTATGTACGTGTGCATATACGGATACATGTATGTATTATGTATGTGTGTATGTAATTAAATTAGATAGGAAACCTATGTGTGAAGAATGAGGCAACCGCCTCTCGTACATGTGAAAGTATATATGTGTGCTTAGTTGACTTTGGTCAAACATAGCAAAACACATACACACAAAACCGCAAGCACCCTTTATCTCTCGTCTTGTTGCTCTCGGATTTCCAGAAAAGGAAGAAAAGAAGTCGGTTGTTGATCTTTAAGGTTAGCAACATAATTTTGTTATGTTTAGAAGATTAGAAGCGTGTATAACGTGTTAAGAACCATGAATCTATGCATGAACACCTTGAAGAACATGGAAAGCTCACTTTCTAAATGGGTTTTTGCATGAATGGTGTTCTTGTTGGGATTTCATGCGTATATGATGATTAGATGATGATGCTATGATGTTCTGGGCTTAAAGCACGCCAAAATAAAGTTGTTTGAATGCTTGAATGATCTTATCGGAATTTCAGTTGATGAAGCAGTCGGATTCGGCAACTATGAAGTTGTCGGAATCCGCATGTGATGAAAACCGAATGAAGTGTCGGAATCCGATAAAAGTGTCGGATTTCGCAACTCTGTCGGATTTCATGTTTTGTAGCCATTGGAATCCGCAAGTCTGTCGGATTTCCTTGGTTTCAGATTCTAAGTATTGGAATCCGATAAGTATCGGATTTCATTGTATCGGATTTCCAAGTGTCGGATTTTCCCCATGTGTCGGAATCCGCAAGTGTCGGATTTCACATGCATGGTTGGAATTCCCAAGTGTTGGAATCCGATTGATTGAGTATCGGAATTTGGAGTCTAAGTATCGGATTTCATGAATCCGACAGGACCATCGGATTTTCCCAAATCCGACAGTCCTAGCGGATTTGTGAAATGTCCAAAGTTGAATATTGTTTTGTCGAGTCTTGAATGCACATGTGAATGATTGAGGTCAATGTGATATGCTAGGTGAACTTATTGTATCTGAGAAGTTAAGGTTGAATACCTGTGCCTAGTAACAGCTCAGGTGAGTGCCTACGACCATGAGACTCAGTAGAGTAAGGCTTGCCTGCTAAGTGACTATGTGAATGTACTATGTATGACTAACTTGCTTTTGCAGGTACGTCTGAGAAGGTAAATATATGATTGATATGATGTTAGAATATTTGTCAGGTGCATGCTAGTGGGTCCAGATTGGAACCACTTAGTTGATATTTGACACTATGTATGAATAACTGTTTGAAAGATGTTATATGTAAGATGATGGATCCCTGTGGGATCAAATGTACGTATATGTGTATGTGATCTGTCTGCAGACTATCTGACGCATGGTTAAGGTCAGCCGGTTAGCTGGATCCTAACAGGACTTCGGTCATTTCTGGATTTAACGGTGATTCGGGGTGCATCCCGGATCGAGGTTCTGCAGAACCACCGTGCCTTAACATGAGTGGTGATCAGCTGATTGTAGCTGGATTACTTGTAGAGCCCCTGGCTCTGAGAACGATGCTTGGTGGACCGCCTTGTGCTCCCTCACCAGCGCGGATTGGTCGTGTCTGATTCCCCGGTCTGAGTTGTTGAGCGGGATTGATTACCCTGCAAGACACGACTCTTACCGATCTTGTCAGCACACCGCTATGTGCTAAGCTAGCAATGATTGTTTACAATATGACGCATAACTTACTATATTGATGCTTATGATTGTATATACTCACTAGCTAGTGTAGCTAATGATACTATGTTTCCCTTTTTAGGTAAAGACTAGATGGCCTGCGAGGCGGATTACTTTTGGGATATACATTGCCCCTTGTGGGTGGACCACTTGTAATTATATGTTGTAATGTAAATAGATATTATGGTCGGTTCCTGTACTTGGTAATTCCAGCGTTCTTTTGATAATGTAAATGACAGTTGTTGTTTTAAAAGAAAATTTTCCGCTGCTAAAACCTGTTTTGTCATTAAAGCAACTGAATTCAGAAGCGGTGTTACATCTCATGAATCAAAAGTTAATATTAAAAATATATGATTAGAAATAATTCAGTTATAAGTATTGATTTAAATTCATCAATTATCGGTTATGTTTTCAATATTTATTTGTTTAAATTCATTAATTGTGGACTTAAAGGAGGGGTAAAGAAGAGACATAAATGAGGGGTATTTTAGTAAATTTACTCTTCTTAAAATTAAGAGTTTTTTAGGTGGTAAATGCATTATATAGGAGTAAGATATATATATGAAAAATGTTTAAGTAAGGAAAGGGAATGTATAACACTTATTTTGGGTAGGGTAAAAGAAATGAAAGAGGGAATGATGCAACGCTAATGTGATATTAGGTAAGAAAAAGTAAAAGAAAGGGTATAACACGTGGTCTAATAAGGTTACAAGATAATTTATATTTTTTTAAGAAAAAGATTATAATTCACACCAAAAACAATATCTTACCATGAAATCAAAGCAATGGGCTACTGATTAAACTTGAAGGAAATGAAAAAGACAACTGTTGGTTGCTAATTGCATGCCATAAATCATATATTACCTGGTGACTTGGATGGGTTTCCATACATCCTGACAACCAATCACAACCACCCACGTAAGCCGGGCCCCACATCACCGATAGTCTTCGCCATCTTTCTCACATTAAAATAACCGGCCTGTCATTTTATCATTTTCTTTAATAGTACCCTGGACTCGATTTTTTCCCCATCCAATCAGATTTGCAACTCCGAAGAATCTTTCCCCCATTCTTCACTCTCATCTTTTGATTTTCTGTCACGCCAACAAACCCTTGATTGGTAGGCTATTCTTGTGTTTTGTTTGTTTTGATTGTGTAGATTCAGTTATTTCTTCACTAATTTGTTTATATTCATGCATTTGTAAGCGAACCCTTTTGAAATATGTTAAAAACCCTAATCGTTTGGGTTTTTTTTTCTTTGTTTTCTTCATCGCAGGTGGTTTAATTTGTTGGGGTTTTTTTTCCGAGTAGGGTATTCTTTATGCGCCCAGGTGAGGAGCATGGCAAGTATTTAACTTTGATCTTGTGCAGTTTCTTTGACCTTAAAGGTTATTAATTTGGTTTATAGTTGGGAATTGTTCCCAATCTTCGATATAAGTGTGTAATTCGTGTAGTTCTGGAAGATGTATGTTTGGGTAATTGGGCGGTGTTTGGTTCATTTAGTTTTTTAGCATCGTCTACTGTTAGGTTACGAACAAGATTTTGTTGCATGTGGCAAAGTCTACTCATTTGTGATGTTCTAAACTGTTGGGATCTTTGGCTACCCCCTCTGTAGAAGCAGTGCTAGGGAAATTAAGTGTTTGAATGTATTTAGCAATTATAACGAGGATGCTGTGATTCTGCATACAGTGCTTCGTTATTTAATCCATCCTCAATTATAAATAAGGTTAAGGGAAGGCAATCCAAGAGGACGTGTTGAGTTTCAATACAAGAACAACTTTTGGAAGAGTATTATTGTCTGAAGTAGGGGGGATGTTTTCATACTAATTTGCTCTTTGATAGTGGATCGTAGTTGTTTAATGGTATAAACATTTTCCAGTTCTTGGAAATAGGCTCTCTGCAACTCATTTCCAGCATGAACTTTTTCTGACAGAGTATTCATGGTTTTGAGAAATTGGGACTGCACGGCTGCACCTAAGGCATTTGAGATACACTTGCCTGGTTGGGCATCTTAGGTGGCAGGTCAAAATGAGTAATTTTTTTTTCTTGTAAGAAAGAGTCACTTTTTTCTCCTCTATTGAAATTTTGTAGATGATTAATCTATAAAGATGATTGCAGAAACTGTTATTAAAATCATGATTCAGTTGGTATGAATAAAACATTGTAGAGCCTGTTAATACTCTATGTAATGGGCAAATTTTACCCATTCGTCTGATTTCTTCTTCTGCTAAGTTTTATCTATTATAGTATTATGATCTGATATGAATAAAATATAATTCAGATCTACCTTTTTTTGATCAATGGGTTGAACTTTGCACCTTTTGGGTATGGAAAATGTATAGTCATGTTTTACTCATTTAAAGATTTAACTATGCATGTAAAGGATTACTTTTGAAATTATCAGATTATCTTAAGTTGTATTGTCTTATCCATGTACATTTTATTGAGTTGCTGAATGCTGTTATTTATCAAACCATGCAATGTGCGTCACTTATCTTCAAATTAAACTTATAATGGTATTTCTGCTATTTGCAATGTATAGACAATGATCATAACCAAACAGTACCGATGCATACATTCTGCCAGCTGTATGTGCACAAAGGGACATTTAAGTGAAGATGTCATCTTCCTACTTCTTCAACATCTGAACTGGAATCCCAAGATAATAGCAACCCTCTCATGTGTATGCAAATGGTTCGATGATCTTGTGAAAAGAGTCCTCTGGAAAGAGTTTTGTCGAACACGCGCCCCCAAAATGATGCAAGATCTTCAATCAAGTGGTAGCCACAGTGTTGATGGAAACTGGAGTGCACTTGGGAAGCTTCTTATTTACTGCTCAGGATGCAAAAAAGACGGTTTATTTAATAAAATTCACATTCCTGGTCACTTTGCTTACAGGACTAGGTTCTCTAGAACCTCGGGAAAAAGCTTTCTTTTGCCAAATTGTAGAACCGATGTTCTGTATGTCTCAGATCCATGTGAGCATTTAGACCAAGGAGAAGAAGGGGATGTTGGTTTTTTTCGGGGGGTATTTAAGTCATTTGCTACGTCAAAAGTGCGCAAGATGCTTATTAGAAGGGGTGCTAAATTTCACCCTACAGAGTTTTGCCCTTATTGCAAAGGGAAACTGTGGAGCATGTTGCAGGCTAAGATGATCCCACAAAGTGCCAGCTGTCGGTTGGGTGCGTATGAAGATTGCATAGAATATTATGTGTGCCTCAATGGACATGTTCTTGGCGTTTGTACCCTTTTGCCGTTGTCTGATTCAGAAGAGGTGTCAGAATTTGATTGATTTGATAATCTAGCAGTTCATTCAGGTAAAACCACCTATCTGCTTCAAAATTTTCAAAATCAACTAATGTAATGAGGTGATTTGCTTTATATTTAAGCATTAGGGTCTCTCCTTTCACTTCAAATTGATTTAACGGGTTCTTTAGATGTTTGTTTTCAAAGTGATTATTTCATTTCAAGAATTAGAATCAGGTAATTAGATAATTGTTTGATAAGGTTAGGAGATAGGTAATTTTACCTTTACACTTAAATATCAGCCTTCTTGTGACAATTCATTGTTTCTTGTTCCTATATATGTCATTATATATCAGAAAGTGAGAATCAGGTCTACAGCACATCTGAACACCCTTATAATCAGCTAGGTATAGTTGGGGTAATTTTAGATTTGAGTTAATTGCATTGTTTGTCCTTAAGGTTTTCTCAAAATGCAATTTTAGTCCTTTAAGAATCGAAAGTACAAAAATGGTCCTTTATTCACAAATTTTGTTGCAATCGTAGTCCTTTCATCAACTTCCGTTAAGTAATCACCTTTAGTGCCCCTCATGTGCCGTAATTGTGTCATTTCATGTTGCAACCTAAAGTCCTTGTCTTTTCTTTTTTTTCTTTTATTTTTAATTACTTTTAAAATTCTAATAAATAATATAAACATGCTTTTAATTCCTTTGTTGACCTGCTGTTTTCTTGGTGGTCCAACTCCGACCACCGTGGTGATATCAACTTCTGGTCACCAACTCCGACCACTGTCACCATCTCTGACCACCATCGTTAACATCCACCCTTTATGAAGATTGAAGAGAAACCATCAAAACACCACCAAAAAATCCATATCATAAAAATTAAATCAAAACCTATTTTCTAACCATTAAAGACAAAGCCCAAATTTTTTTTTGTAGGGCCAAGAATTCTTACAAATACCAAAAAATGTACAAAAAGAAAAAAAACCATTTGCAAGATGCAAATGTGTCCGGCCAACAACATTGAAGTCGAAAAGAGAACCCTAAATCATCTTTGAACCAGAAATCAAAACACAAAAACTTAAATCTAACCCTAGACTCAACATTGAAGTCGAAAAGAGAACCCTAAATACAAAAATCAAACACAAATCACCTAGATCTGGAACACGAGAATCAAGTCAAGAATTGTACTGATGATGGTACGCAATGGTGTAATATGAGAAGGGAGAGAACGAGAAACCCTACCGCTCATGGATCTTAATCTTTTCTACAAATTGGTTGTACCTTTTATTGTAAACGGACGATGATGGTTCTTGCAGATTTCATGGCGATGGTGGGTAGCATGCAGAGATCGAGTTGCGACGGTGGGTGCATGCATACGATGGCGATGTGGCGTCGGTGGCAAGATGGTCGGCTACGGTGGACGGTGTCGGTAGAGAGATAGGCAGGAAAGTAGGATTAGGTGGGTTCTAGTTGGAAATGGGGGGCAAGTGTGTGTGTGTGTGTGAGAAAGAGAGAGAGTATTAGAGAGAAGACTGAGAGACCATGAGAGAGTGAACAGATGAGGGGAGAGAGGTTTTTATTATTTTCAAAAAAGATTTTTAAAAGGACATAAATACCCTCATGTGCATGGCACATGAGGGGCACTAACGGTGATTAGTTAACGGAAGTTAATGAAAGGACTACGGTTGCAACAAAATTTGTGAATAAAGGACCATTTTTGTACTTTCAATTCTTAAAGGACTAAAGTTGCATTCTGAGCATACCTTAAGGACGAACAATGCAATTAACTCTTTAGATTTCCCTCAATGATCGGTTTTTTATTATAATTTTTTTTTTGCAAGTAGTACCTTTAAGCTCTTTCAAATCTGGTATTTGACCATAAATAATCAGGAAATCAAAATCAGTTTCCAGCCAAACACTCAAAATGAATATTATGAATTCAGTTGCAATGTTCACTTCACAAGCACATCTAGACATCTCCCTATTCAGTTTGGAGTTCCCCCACCTGTTTACAATTGGGATTTATTTGTTTCATTGTTCAAGTGGAGAGTCTTATCTGTATTGGGTCTCTGTTTACTACTTTCCAATGGGCTAGCAATCCCTGATCTGTTAACAATTGAGATTTTTTTTCTTAAATTGCTCGAGTCTAAGTCTTGGTAGGTTTATAAATGTACTGGAATATCTAATTACCACTCTCATTTACAGTCGGGATCTAGGAACATGTATATTTTAATAATATTTTTTACTATAGTAAAAACTTGCATCCCCATAGACACAGGCCTAGAAGTAAATTACGATCTTTGTGTGAGTCATTGTTTATTCATACTCGTGATTATGCTGAACAGATCATATTCCCTAATTAGCACAATATGTATCAGGTACATGATTATGGGCTACCTGCTTGGTAAAGATTGTAAGATGGGCGTCGGTGAGAAACGTGCAACAGGCTGCCTTTTGCAACTCGTTTTTCTGTCCAAGTTGCGATCGTTTGTTGTGATATATTCTTACTAGGTACAACAATACTGTTTTTTAAACTGTTTAGATGGATCCAAAAAGAGGGCGGGGTCACTTATGTGGGTGTAAAAGCTTGATGGCTTTGTGTTCCGGTGTACATGTAGTTTTATGTATGTGGAATTGGAAGCGAATGCAGATTCGATGTGTAATATGATGTTATACGCTTTCTGGTTAGTAAAACAGATGAATTGTTTTTGACTTGATTTTTCAACAAACCTTTTTCCTGTCTCTTTTGGGTAACTTGATGTACGTGGGGCTTGTTTCTGTGCAGCCTAAAACGGGCTTACAGAAGAGTTGCTTATTTAAATGGTTCGTAACATTATTTCCTTTCCGCCAACACACCACATCGACAAGCAGAAACAAACCATTATCAAATTCATGTTATGGACCACAGTTGAATCTTAAAGGCTGGTTTCACTAAATCCAAAGAAGGGTTGGATTCATAGGATATATATTATTCCTTTATAATGTATTTATAACCTTAAAAACTCTTAATTTTAAATAACTTGAATGTATTAAATACCCATTTTTAACCATTTTATTCTCACTTTTACTTTTTATCTATTTAAAATACCCCTTTATAACCATTTCATTCTCTTTCCTAATTTATTTTAACTTTTTATCTATTTAAAATATCTCTCTAACACTAAAACATCTTCTCACATAAACATAATTATTCACCCACATCAACATAATTTTTAAAATCTTATTTACTTCTCCCTTCTTATTTTATAAATATAAATCTTTTTCTTATTTTAATGTCTTTTAGAATTTATTTTTAAAATTAATAAAATAGTTGATGCAAACAAAAAAAATCTAACATTGTATGGTACTTTTTCGTGACATTGTATGGTACTTTTTCGTGACATTGAATTGAGCTAATAACATATTATTACATTTTTAAAAGCAACATGATATAAAATAGAAACTGCTCGCCGCCGTAGCATTACGCGAGTACCTTGCTAGTGTGTATATATATATGCGGTATTGATTTTTTGGCCGAGGAATAAGACATTCATAGTCAAACTCAAGCGGATGAGATTTTAAAATCATTTTAACAAAATTATTGTGGTCTGTGCAAATCTAGGTTATTAGGGATATACGAGCAAGGCGCCGTTCATTGGATTTGATCAACAATAGTCCAATGAACAAGGTGGTATGTTGGTATTTTTACTAATCATTTTACCAAAATTGTTATGATTGGTGCAAAAGAGTCGAGCTTTTAACAAATAATTTGAGCCAAACTTTATTGAACTCGAGCACAAAATTGAGCTCGGATTATTTAACAAGTTGAGCTAGGGTTCTTATTGAACTTTTCGAGTCTTGTATATTATATGTATAATTATATATGTAATATGTATACATGAGAGATTAATATTAAAATACATTAAAAATTAGTACCTCTTGGAAAAAATCTATATTCTATAGGGTACTATTTACAAAAATTAATTACTAAAAATCATTAATTTCGGAACTTATTTATATTTTAAATAATTAAATTTTTGAATTTGGTTTTTTAATATTATTTCGAGCTTTTCAAGCTGAGCTTATGATCTTGTCCAATCGAGTTTGAGTTTCAAGTATGAAAGCTTATCGAGCCAAGCTCGAGCTTAATATAAAGTTCGTGAGTCGAGCTCAAGCCCTTTCGAGCTTGAGCTCGATTCAACTCTGTTGCACCTCTACTGGAGTTGGTACACACTTATGTGTGTGGTCAGTTCATATATACTGTGAGATACGGGTAGAGATACTTTGTTGCATTTCCTAATGGTTTTAATTTTTTAATAGGCGTACATATGTTTATTTGATTAGATATAAGTATAAAACCTTTAAGGTGTTAAATAATGTTTCAAAACAAAGTAGAAAACCAATCGACAAAATAAGCAATATTATTATATCACAATTAACTCCACTCACGATGCAACAACATCAGGAGAAACTGAGCATTAAACATGGTTCGGTTGATGATGAGTTGCATGTACGAATTTATTTCCAGATACATGTCGAAAGTGATCAAATTAAAGAGGTTTGAATGATGAATTAAATGATATAAATTTTTTGTTTTAATAATCTTTCGGAAGAATATATAGATTTACAATTGCATGGGTTAAAAAAATGTGATATGAAGGTTTTAATAATCAGGTATGTTGAACTTGTTATTATGTTGCAAATGCATGCGTGCTATTGGATCCTGATTGGATCGACTATGTGCGTGTGAATTGTTCGGACCTCTTGTGGCTATGAGGTTAAGGTCAGTCATGGAGTGGATCCCAGGGGGCCTCGGGTCATAGTTCGAGTGCAGGACCACCGTTATTTAGTAGTTGGGGTATTCGGCTATTCGCTGAACCCAAAGGAGCCTATTGCTCCATAACGATGCTTGGTGGACCGCTACCCGCTCACCCACCAGTGCGGTTGGGTGTGCTTGATTCCCCAGTTGGGATCATTGAGCCGAATTTGCAACACTGCGAGATACGATGCCTACTGATCACATTAACACACCACAATGCGATATGATTTAAAGAATGTGATGCCTATATGCTACATGATGTTTATGGTTATGTTTCTACTCACTAGCTTTTAAAGCTAACCCCTTTCTAGTTGTATGCTTTTGTAGATATTTATGCTTAGCTGTGCCGGGGTATTGTCATTATAGTGCTGGGACACTTGTTGTTCCTTGATAGGTATGATGGTCGGTCGGTATTGATGTTGGTAACACCCGTTTGTAAAATAAAAACCCTCTTGGGTTGTTTTAAATAAAGAAAATGTTTTGATAAGACTTCCGCTGTTTTGTTTATCAAAATGAAATATGTTTGACTTTAAGTTTTAAAAAGGCAAAAGTTAACTTTGAAATCACGGTGTTACATATACCGTATGCATTACTTCTACCACATATCATAATCTACAAAAAGAATAAAGTAGTAAAAAATGAAAAATTATTCATCACTTGACATCTCACACACTACTCTTCGGGCTATTTCTATTATGAATGTAAACGTGGTGTGTCAAGCTGAGCCTGAGTTGGGCTCATATAACTTTAAAAAGCTCGAGCTCGTGTCTAACTCAAGTTTGACTCATGAGAATTTTCACAGGCTCAAGTTCGGTTTAGGTTTGACTCGTTTATTATATTTATTTCACTATTTAATTATTTATGTATATATGATTATATTTCTAATTATAATATCCATAAAACAATATTTATTATTTTAAATATTATTATGTATGTAAAAATCTTTACCGTATAAAATTATATTATATTACATTACATACTTATTTATATTTTTAAAACAACAGGTTTGTTTAAGCTTGTGAGTCTAACTAAGCTCATTAACTAAAGCTCGGATTCGAGGTCGTTTATAAACGAGTTTTTAGTTATGCTCAAACTTGGCTCGATCTCATTTAACTCGGCTCGCTTTTAACGAGCCCATATCGAATAGCTCAGGGCTCATTTACCCCATAAGAGTGTAAGAGTGGAAGAATTAAGTAGTGGTTACACTTCACCACACCAACCGTGTCATCACGTCGGTTTTTTCTGACCATTCAACACATCACTTAGCCTCGTAGTGATCACTCATCACCATACTAAATTTTAAGACCACTTAATATATATTAAAAATTAAAAAAGAAAAAGAAAGTGAGAGAAGGGAGGAGCTAGGCCTCGTTGCACCAACATCACATAGCCTTTGGTGGCGTGGATTTCTCTAATATGAACCTTCTATCATGACACCTTGAAGTGGGAAGCTCTCTCAACCATGTAGTCCAAGCTACACCATGCAAATATGGTAGCCCCACTCTCGGCATTTGAAAGAGTGGTTACCGGTTACACTTCCCCACACATATCATGGCCTAAGAGTGAGCATGGTGCCACATCGGTATCGATTTTACATTTTTACTGAGTATTGAATTTGGTTCAAGGATGATACTGAGTACCGAATACGTATTTTACCTAGTCAATTCAGTATTAATTCCGAACACCGAGTTCCAAGTATGAATTTAACAATATTTCAAATACCGATTAATAAACCGAAAAATTTAACTCGTTACGGTATCAAATTTTGAGTCCCCTTAATACCGGTTAAAAATATTAAAAGAGAAAGTAAGAGAGGGAGGAGTTGGGCCCCGCTACACCACCACCTAGCCTTCGGCGGATGCTCTCCCCACGGCGCCGTCCAAGCTCCACCACGTAAAATACCCCCTCCCCTCCCCCCGCCTTCTCTCTTGTTTCCGACTTTCCGCAGCCCACCCGGCGGGAAATCAAATTTCGCAAGCTGCTGAGTGTGAGTAGACCGACGATAAAGAAAACTCACGTCTCGGGAAACCAAACGACGTAATCAATCGTGAAATTGTGAGCCTGTGAAAGTCGATTCAATCGAAATCGAACAACAATCGTGACTCTACTACTCTCCAACGCTTCATCTTCTTCCTTCAATCTTTTTTGGCGACTGCCGTTGAGACATCGAGGGTCGAATGCTTGATTTCTAGTCGATTGTTTGATTTGTTTTTGTTCACTGTTCGCCAGTTCAATGGGATTGATTTCAATTGGTTAATTGTTTTAGGTCACTCTTCCATCTTCTTGCGACTGCATAACATTCTACCTTTTCCTTCTTTGCTGGTCCTGCCCTTGATTGGTGTTATTCGTTTTGTTTTCTACTTAGCAGGTTAGTGATTGATTATTGATATCATCTGCTTCATTTTGAATTTTCAACTGTTTAATGATTTATATGCTTGATTTTCACGTTTCGTAGCGAATGAAATCGTTTTTCAAGTATTTAAGTTACTAAGTGATTCTAATTTCTATAAAAAGATATAGTTCTTGATGACTTCTAATCATTAAATGGTGGTGTTAGTACTAAAAACATCGGTTCAAGTACAAAATAAATTTTGCTTGCTTGCTTTCTTAACATTGAGACAAACATGATCTTTAATTATAGGTAGAGCTAGCATACAACTTTTGTTTACTTGATCAAATTTACCCAAAAGTCCAAAATAAATATGAAGGTGTCTGGCGTTTGCTAAAGATCATTGCAGTGATCAAATACAAGCATTTGTTTAACATGGAGCAAGTATATCCTTAAATTAACTGTAAGATTGGCTTTGACATTCTTTTATAAGTTAGAGCCTTAGAGGTGGGGAAAGGGACAAGCTTTGTTAGTCAAACTCAAACTAGGTTCGGATCAAAACAACTAGTCTTTAAGTATGTGTTAAACGGGGTTGGGTTGAGTCAGTTTTTAGGTTCAGGTCAAAACAAGTAGTTTTTAATATTTCCTAGGGCTCCTTTATATTCTTGCCCCGGGCCTCAAAAAAGTTTGGTCCGGTCGCCTATCGTTGGCCTTGTATCCAGTCCTGTCGGGGCTCTATATCACTGCTGCACATAACGTAAGTTTGAATCTATGCTTGATTTTTTCAACATGATGGTTTGACTTTTTCTACCTGATGTTCAAATTGATATTGCTCTTAAATTGTAGCTTCTGCTGTTCAACTTGATATGGGAGAATTTCGTTTATATCCTTATAAACTTTCCTAATTACGTATATATCCTTGTAAAGTTTGGAATTACATACATATCCTTACAAAACCTATAAACTCACAAATATACCCAAACACTTAATTAAATAAGGGAGAATTTCGTTTATATCCTTATAAACTTTCCTAATTACGTATATATCCTTGTAAAGTTTGGAATTACATACATATCCTTACAAAACCTATAAACTCACAAATATACCCAAACAGTTAATTAAATAAGGATATAAATGAAATTCTCCCTGATATGGGAGAATTTCGTTTATATCCTTATAAACTTTCCTAATTACGTATATATCCTTGTAAAGTTTGGAATTATATACATATCCTTACAAAACCTATAAACTCACAAATATACCCAAACACTTACGCCCTGTTTGGTTCACTGTATTTCGTGGGATTTCGTGGGAATGAGATTTCAAATACAGGGAAATGTTGTGTTTGGTTGGAAAAAAAGGAAGGGATTTTAAATGCTGGGAATTCTTCAAAATCCCTCAAATTCCCTTACTCAAGGGATTTTACAAATGCATCCACCCCCATGGTATTTCAAAATGCTTTGTATGAAGGATTTTCCATTTTACCATTTTGCCAAATGCAAATCCATTTTACAATCCTGTCAAATGCAAATCCTGCGAAATGCAAATCCTTTGACAGAATGCAAATCCCACCGAAAAAAATCTGCGAACCAAACGCCCCCTTAATTAATTAAGGAAGTTTATAAGGATATAAATGAAATTCTCCCAATAGAGGGGATAGAATATTGCTCTCATTCAGATGTTTATTTAGTTTGCAAAGACAAGTAGTCTTAAAAGTCAAATCATTCATCTTTCAGATTTAAGCATAACCTTCAAATCAGTGAGTTTGTGGATGGAAACCTAAAGCCCTGACTCTAGACCATATAATTTTTTCTTGCAGAACTGCTAAATTATAATTGTTCTTTCATTCTGTTTGCATTTAGCCCTCGACTGCACAACCCCACGACGGCGCCGCCTGCTGCTAACACCAGATACCTGTAAGCTTATTCAATTCTTCTCTGATTTCTTCAAACTCTGTCTGGTATGGTTTATGCTAAATTGTTTGTATTGGAAATTGAAAGAATCTTAGAGAGAGAATTTTGGTAATGATTATATTTCATTACTTGAAGAAACTGAGTGAATGTACATATATATACAGTGTAAACTGGAACTAACTAACTGTAAACTACAACAACCTAACAGATAATTAAAGTTTGTTACATTGAGTTAAGCTACTATTATGTAGAATTCGTAAGTTGTGGACTCCTCTTCTTTGAATGCAGTTGACTGTTGGAGTTGAATCAATTGTAACAGTATGTATTCCAACAGTTTGATGCAGATTTACAGTTTTTCGTTTGGAATTTGGACGTTTGACATTTAGTAAATCACAGTTTGCAATTCAGACATTTGATTTGATTTGATTTATAGCTAATCAGAGACGAATCTTGTAATAAATCACTCTCTGCAAGTTGAACCTTCGGTATGGTTTATGGTAATGTAGTTTAGTAATGATCCGACCTGTTATTTTGCGACTTCAATCAAGTGAACACACTAAATTTGCCACTAAGCTGCAAGGTGTAGTAGTTTTCAAATGAAGGGGCTAAAAGACCATACAGAAACAGAAGCTACAACAAAACTGCATTTGAAGTCTCTACACCCTGGAACCCATTGCAAAACAATATAAAAGGTTATGTTAAGTATTGCTTGTATCACCTCTAAATCTCTAATAGTTCTGTTCCAAACATCCCGGGGAAAACCATATTTCTTTGTATATGCACTAAATTCATTCAAAAGTTCGCATTTGAATCTCAATAAACGTATCAGTTAAGTTATGATTTTGTGGAACACCTGAAGCAGAATTGCACCCCTCATTATTGAAGATATACACAACTGGTCCCAAATTAAACATACCTTACATCATATTCTGCCTACCTTTTTTCACCACATTAAGCAGTGATCCAGTACTACACGTTCTTCTGCATATGTATAGATATACATATATGCATACTTATACATACATACCTACGACAGGCTACGTATACACATACATGTAATAAGTGCACCAACACACACACACACACACACCCCTCTACTTACATATATATATATATATTTGTGTTTGTGCTCATTTAATGATATCCTTTTTGCTATTTATTATTAAACATCTTAAAGCAAGTTTATTCCAAGCATGTGATTGTAACTCAGAATTCATTTAGTTGGAAAAAATGAACAAGTTGAAAGACAACGAGTCCTGGGAAATCATCCACATCCCAGATAAGCCACCCTTTCCTCCTGACCAACAACCCACCGGTAACTCCTCCAACATCTGTTTTTGAGTGTGTGTGTGTGTGTGCATTTTCTCAATGGTTCCATTTGTACTGAATTTGGTCATATTGCATAGTCAATGTTTTTGCTGCTGTAATTGATCCTAAGAATGCCAACACTCTTGTCAGGTATGTGCACAAGTTTTTAAATTTTCACTTGTGTTCTTGACTTCTGTTATTGATCATTAACCAACTTTTTGCGGTTGATTAAAAGTGTTTGTTTTTCAGGAAATTGAATCAGATTTTGCCATTAGAAAATCTAAGGCATGTCAAGCGCGTGCGAAAGCAATGCCTTAATGGAGGTTGTTTTCCGTCCTATAATAAAAATAATTCTGCCAGGCATTAAAAGCATAAAATTTACATTGTCACATCACAATCAAAGATCCTTTGATTTGCCTACATGTATTTTGTTATTTGAATATGCCATGTCTCATACTATGAGTTATCTGGCTCTTATCAGGATCCACTCAATTATCAGTGATCTTATGTTTAGCTGCTGAAAATGATAGCCAATTGGATATCATGCCTCAAGAGGTGGTTGAGCTAATAGATTCGTATCATTTGGAAACTTTCATGACAAAAGTTAGTCATTTTTAATATCTCTTATGTAGTTCATTTTTATACTATTATTTGATGTAGATTGTATTTTCTTATATTAGTAGTTCAACTTTAACAGTTTATTCCTGTTAATGTTAGGTTTGCAGTTATGCTCCAATATCAAAAGAAGAATGGGAAGAACAATGTAAAATATGGCCAACGTCTTTTCATCCACCAACCTAGTACTTCATCTTAACTCTACCTGCGTTATCATGTTTCAGCTTTCCTTTTCATCACATGCATCACTGCATTACATCCGATGAAATCGACTGTATGCTATATTATGGAAAAGTTGTGCCAAGTTAGATATACCTACAACAGTAGAACTTGATAAGATGCTATAGATATAAGGAATTATCAAAATTCATATTAGTAGGGATTTTTCTTCTCCTATAAAGGTCAAATGTATCTGGTTGGCTGGTTGCTACTACTGTATAGCTTCCTTTTCTTTTTTATTTAGTATTACATTTAAGGGTGCTCCTCCCTTTTTTATAAAGTATTATGCTTACGTGACATATCCCCATATCATGCTAAGTTTTATATCATTAACTGAAGAAATTTGGGATTGAGTATGTAACCTTTGTTGTTATTTTCAGAAACTGTCTGATTTTCCTTTTAAAAGCAGAAAGATATGCAACTTAAATCAAATGTCGGAATGTTCTAATTAATTTTTGTTTGGTTAAAAATGTAGCAACATCAGTGGGATTACTGGGTTTTCTGAGGAAGAATCGCACTCTGTTTGCACCTTAATGAAGCTAGCACTTGATTTGGCAAGATGTGAATGCCAGGTTATACTTTCTTATATACCCAAGCATTTTCCAAGTTTTCTACTCTCTTATGTTTTTCTACACAATCAAGAGTCACATGGTATATTCCCTTCAGTTATATTATAATTTATTATATGCTTTTGTCATGTGGGTTAATGTTTCTGGTACTTTGCTTTGTATTTTTTATATTTCATCCTCGAGAAACTTTCTAATTGGTTAGGATTAGTATAACATACATCTAATAAGCTGTTAGAAGGTTAATCTGACATATTTATGATTATTATGAGAAGAATTTGGAAAGAAAAGAAGATATAAATATTTATTTCTTCTACATTAAAAGCAGAAGAAATGAATATTAAATCATTTGGCGCATACATTTGGAACAAATTTACATGTCAAAAATGTCTTTTTACTTAAGTTAATCATGTTGTGCTTTTTGAAAATTTTGTTTTTACAATATCATAAAGGGGACTTTGAGAATGAAGATCCGCTATGGTTTTTTATTTAACCTAGTATTTTCTGTAATGTATGGATTTTGTCACATTCTTATTTGCTGCTGTTATAGGCTTAACATGACTATCCCTTTTCCATTAAACATACGAATTAACAATTATTAATTTCTGTACTAACGGTGAAAGCTGTGCAGATTATGAATGCTGCTGTTATTGTTGATCCTTCAACCAACGAGGTGATTGCCCGTGCAAGTGATCAGGTCCACTCTTGCAGCTGTTCCATAAATCATCAAGTCACTAATTCCCAATCACGAACTCAAAATCATAACAAAATGCTTTTGAATTC
Organism: Dittrichia graveolens; assembly: GCA_038502395.1. NCBI lineage: Eukaryota > Viridiplantae > Streptophyta > Magnoliopsida > Asterales > Asteraceae > Dittrichia > Dittrichia graveolens. Next base: position 22,090,495 of record JARJIL010000004.1, read on the forward strand.
TTCAGCTAAAAAAACCCAATCATTGTATGATGGGGTTTGCTGTTTAAATCCTTGGCAATGGTCTAAACAGAAACCATGTGGTAGCGCTTCTTGTTGGCATCCTTTTAGGCATGCTGCTATTGCAGCTATTGAACATTCTGCAGCAAGAGATAGACGGCTTTTTCCAGGCAGTGGGCATGCTGCAGATCAAATTGGTCACGTGCAGCCTGCTTTAACATGTTCTTTGGCTAAGAAACAAAAGACCATATCCCTGAATGTAAGCTCCTTGATTATTCTCTCCTTGTTTTCAAGTACATTGGGAAATCACAGCTTCAAAAAAAAAGGAAGGGGGGGGGGGGGGGGGTTGAGTAATGGTTAAAACGGGTAGTTATTGGTATGGGTTGACTTGAAACACTTTCGAATTTTATATCAGTAATAATTTTTTTAATAAAATGATATAGGAGTTTTTATACATTAATATGGTTATGGAAGTTAGATTATATCAGTAGTAGTTTTTAAAATAAAAATGATATAGGAGATTTTATACATTTAAATACAATTTGGCCAATTTTCGAATTTTAACACATTTGACCTGTTTCCTTTTAAGCTATTTATTCTTTATTGTAACTGTCTAACATGTTATAGAAAACATAACGAAAATTGAAATTTCCACCACTATATCTAAGGATTGTATGACTTTATTTTCTTATGTTTGTGGTTATATAGGTGGCAAACTGGGGTTGGGCAGGCAGGTTGTGTACTGGGTTAAAAAACTAAATTTTTAGGACTGGTGAAGTCGGATTGACCTGCCATCATGTTTTTTTTCCTTTTCTTTTAATTTCATAAAGCAATCTAGGATCATCCTATACACTTGAGTATGTTATGGGTTACTTTTAGTCTGTTTGACCCAATCACTTTTTTTAACATTGAAATATATAATCCAAATTGATCCATTTTCATATAAATGGGTTAAAATCATCCTTTTTAGATTATTGTCAACTTTTCAAGTAAGCATACTATAATTTTTTTGAAGTAATAAATATGTGCTCAACAGAACACACTTTAAGTATGTACCTTCCTATTGCAAGGGGATTATGGGAATGTTCTGCTTAATCTTACCGAAAAATACTATAATTATCTGATAGAAAAAGGTGATACTTTTGTGTTTTGATGTAAAGGATGACGAGGAACTCAACTCTCGCTCAAATGGCTGCCATCCTGAATTACCCAGACCATATCTCTGCACTGGTTATGACATTTATCTTATATGGGAACCTTGTGCAATGTAAGTTCTCTAACTGCCCATTTTCTCATTTCGTGTTTTCTTATTTATGAATTCCCCATACTAATCACAAAGTAATAGAATACTATGGAAAAAAATTAATCGTGTCGAGATTTTCTAAATGGTAGTTTTGGATTGAGACTCTGCCATCTCAGAGAGAAAATTCTGGAACATATTAAATATAACATAGCTGAAATTCATCTCAAATGTAGATTTATAGATCTTGAATATGTATGTTGGAAGTAGATTCTACACAAAAGTGAAATCCTGTTAAATACGGAAGTCTCAATAAATTGCACTTTGTATATCTTGTACTTCTACGCCTGCAATTTTTCATATAAATTTTATGCTAGCCTTCTATGGGAATATGGGATATCTGCCTGACTGCCTGTGTCTAAAGATTGTGTAGTTGATTGCAACTTTGCATATTGCAGTTTTGAAAGCACACATAACAGAATTCACAAGTCTAATAATAAGTCCTAGCAACAAGAATTATGGCAAATTGTTGAGCCACATAAATTCCTAGTTGGGTTTTTTTTTTAAATTTATTTAGAACCCATGTCAACTGTGATGGTGTTTTGCATGGCAGGTGTGCAATGGCACTCGTTCATCAAAGAATTAAGCGTATATTCTACGCATTCCCAAATCCAAATGCTGGTGCACTAGGTAGTGTTCACAGATTACAAGGCGAGAAAAGCTTAAATCACCATTATGCTGTATTCCAAGTTTTGTTACCACAGGAATCCCTTATTTAAGATACATCACTAGTTTCAAAAAGTGGTAAAACTGAATATGTGCCGTAAGGCATGGGTCTATTAGATCCTATGGCTTGTTTCTTTGTGTTGAACTTACGACCTTGTACTGTAAACAGGCGAAAACGATTCTGCACCTCAATTAGAATTATCTTTGATTTATAACCATAGAGATGGCAAGAAGAGTTCTAAAATTATCTTCGAATGACTCATGTATGATGTAATGTATCAAAATAATATGCAGGGCTTATTCGGATGAATGTGACCGTCAATTTCCAAACCCTCAAACAAATGTAACCGTCGACCCAAAAAAAAAACTACCGACGACCTCAAACCATTCAACGGCTTTTTTCTGGCTACCAAGAGATGGCTTTCCAAGGGTCATCCATCTTGGATTGTCATGCTTCTTGTCCCAAAACACATGTATTTTAAGGCTAAGGGTTTACTTATAACACATCATATCACATGTCCATAGCCGATGTGGGATTCACCTAAGGTGTTACAGTGAGTTTCGATGACGAACTAGGCCGACAAAGCAGGAGACTCCCATGGTCGGTCAAGCAGGTAGCCGGTTGGAGGGAGAAGTTCCATGTTGAGGTGGAAGTTCCACACTTGGTGATGTAGAGACTAACCAGGAGAGATAAAGAAGGGAGAGGGCGTAGTTTCTTAAAAACCTTTGTCAAAAATAAATAAATTTTAACCACCGATTAACTTGGTTAAAATATTTGTGTTCGTAAAAACTAAACATGCTTATATTTGTTTCTCCACATACATAAGAGTAGGGTCGTAAACGAATAGAACGTTTATAACCGTTCGTGAAATTGTTCGGCGGGAAGTTCTTTTATGTTTGTTTGTTTAATAAATGAACGAACACAAAGAAGATTTTTCGTTCGTTTAATTAAACGAACGAACACAAACAGAGCGCTGTTCGTTTATTTATCTTTGCGAACATTCAGTTATTCGTTCGTTTATATATATAAATATACACACACATACATTTCTAATGTTTATGTTTATATTTAGTGTTTATTTATATTTAATAATGTTGGATTTCCATCATAGTGTGTCTTCTTTGTTTATGTTCGTTTATCATTTAAAGAAATGAATAAAAATGTACATGAACTAATCAATTCTTTTTAAGAGTCGAACATAAAAGCTCGTTCCTTTATCATTCGTGTTCGTTTATTTGTTCGTCTAAAGTTAAACGAACGAACATAAACACAAAAATCCATTCGTGTTCGTTTATTTGTTCGGCTAAAGTTAAACGAACGAACACAAACAAGTCTCATTCGGTTCGTTTACAGCCCTACATAAGAAACTAAAAGTATGTAATATGAAACCTCAGACATTCAATCATATAGCTATAATAGTATAATATATTAAATTAAAAACTAAGAATACCTTAAAAACAATCGATATAAGACGAAGATATATTGATAGACATTCTCTCTACCCTACTATAAATATACGACTGTATATATTTTATCTCCGTCATCATATTCTGTCTAGACATAATTTTGTAATGTTGATGCACGTAAGTATTCAAACTAAATATCCTATTATTAAAAAAATGTGATAACTGGTTTTGATTTTTTTAAGAAGATTGATAATTAACTATGGTTTTTAATTATTTATTATTGGATAAAACTAATCCGATTGAAAATTATCATTAAGTCTTCGTTACTAGGATAATAATAATAGAATTAATAAGCTCTTCATAATTGCACGTGTTTTTATTCAAATGTCAAGAAAACAAAAAAAAGACAAGTATGCCTACTACACATTTGTTTCATTGCTTTTTTAACAATAATAAATTAATATAATATTTTGTTTTTAGAGTATGCATTTTTAGAATATATATATATATATATATAGATATATATATATATATATATATATATATGAGAGTTCAAACGAGAATTGTTTTTTATACGAGAACTAATCTTAGCCTTTGATTAAAATTAATCAATGACTAAGATTTTTTGGCGGCTCATTAATGACTCGTTAATTGTAACGCCCCAAAGTTAAAAAGTTGCTATGGCTAAGCATTTTAAAAGATTAGGGGTGTTTATAAAACTATAGGGGTTAAAGTTGTCATTTTGAAAGTTGATAAGTCCAGGGGCTGTTTAGTAATTATTGGAAAGTTTATATATATAAATATACACACACATACATTTCTAATGTTTATGTTTATATTTAGTGTTTATTTATATTTAATAATGTTGGATTTCCATCATAGTGTGTCTTCTTTGTTTATGTTCGTTTATCATTTAAAGAAATGAATAAAAATGTACATGAACTAATCAATTCTTTTTAAGAGTCGAACATAAAAGCTCGTTCCTTTATCATTCGTGTTCGTTTATTTGTTCGTCTAAAGTTAAACGAACGAACATAAACACAAAAATCCATTCGTGTTCGTTTATTTGTTCGGCTAAAGTTAAACGAACGAACACAAACAAGTCTCATTCGGTTCGTTTACAGCCCTACATAAGAAACTAAAAGTATGTAATATGAAACCTCAGACATTCAATCATATAGCTATAATAGTATAATATATTAAATTAAAAACTAAGAATACCTTAAAAACAATCGATATAAGACGAAGATATATTGATAGACATTCTCTCTACCCTACTATAAATATACGACTGTATATATTTTATCTCCGTCATCATATTCTGTCTAGACATAATTTTGTAATGTTGATGCACGTAAGTATTCAAACTAAATATCCTATTATTAAAAAAATGTGATAACTGGTTTTGATTTTTTTAAGAAGATTGATAATTAACTATGGTTTTTAATTATTTATTATTGGATAAAACTAATCCGATTGAAAATTATCATTAAGTCTTCGTTACTAGGATAATAATAATAGAATTAATAAGCTCTTCATAATTGCACGTGTTTTTATTCAAATGTCAAGAAAACAAAAAAAAGACAAGTATGCCTACTACACATTTGTTTCATTGCTTTTTTAACAATAATAAATTAATATAATATTTTGTTTTTAGAGTATGCATTTTTAGAATATATATATATATATATATATATATATATATATATATATGAGAGTTCAAACGAGAATTGTTTTTTATACGAGAACTAATCTTAGCCTTTGATTAAAATTAATCAATGACTAAGATTTTTTGGCGGCTCATTAATGACTCGTTAATTGTAACGCCCCAAAGTTAAAAAGTTGCTATGGCTAAGCATTTTAAAAGATTAGGGGTGTTTATAAAACTATAGGGGTTAAAGTTGTCATTTTGAAAGTTGATAAGTCCAGGGGCTGTTTAGTAATTATTGGAAAGTTTATATATATATATGGTTAGAAGTTTGACTTGTATTAGTAAAACTCTTCATTTTTTCACAGCCACACCTTCAGCTCTCTCTTCTGTGATGATTCTGGAGCAAGAATAGGTGGAGTAGAGTGTATAAACAGCATCTGATTGATTCATAGCAACAAGGTAAGTGTTCTGGTTATGGTTTTATGTTTATTGAGTCAAAGAGGTGATTTCAAAGGTGAAATCATAGATTGTTGTTAGTAGTTATGTTTCTAGCTGTTACTTAGTAGTTCCAGGCGTGGTATTATGATTTACAAGCTCTGGAAAGCATTTAAAGTTAATATTGGATCAAGAACAGCAGCTGTGTTCTTGGCAGAAAGTTGCAGGTCGTCGTGTACACGGCCCGTGTAGGTCTACACGGCCCGTGTACATGTGTTTAAGCCGGTGATAGACCATGTAGTTAAACATGGTCGTGTAGAAGGTAGAGTACACGACCGTGTAGGGTTACACGGCCCGTGTAGAGGTCAAAGGCGGTGACAGGCCATGTAGGGATACATGGTCGTGTAGCATAGAGGGTACACGGCCCGTGTAGGGTGATGTGTCAACACAGGGCATGTAGACATGAGTAGTCGTGTAGCATGCAGGGTACACGGCCCGTGTAGGTCTACACGGTCCGTGTAGACCCTCTCTCAGTTCAGCTTGAGCAGTTAGTAATGTTTAGCTATTTCTCTGATACAGGATGGATACTCGACAGTTCACGTCACTTGTTTAGCATATTACTCTCAGTTACCAGGTGAGTGTACTAGTCCCTTAGCATCTCTAGCTTATTACTATGGTACAGATAAATAGCATGATATTCTTGTTATGAGATACAACTTTTATATGTATATATGTTGTATAGAAGAGGTGCATAGCTAACCAGATGGTATAGCTATGCACAAAATCAGTATCAGGGTACATAATTATGTACCAGAACAGAGACAGGGTGTACAGCTACGCTGTATACCAAGAACAGTAACAGTTTATGCAGGTTGCAGGCGCTACAGCTTGGATGCAAGACAGCTGAGAAGACTTTACTGCTGCTTAGGTTTATTTATATTCAGTTAGTATGCTCACTAAGCGTTAGCTTATGTTTTAGTTTTGTATGTTTGCAGGTGGAAATTCCAGCAAGGTAAGGCCCCAGTGCGATATTCAGCGGGATAGCTCCTGGTTTTCAAGAAGCAAACTTGGCGTTACTTTTGTAAATGTCAGCACGTGTATGGTTAGAAACAGTGTTTTGTGAAACTCTCGTATCTTTTGGTACTAATTTGTAAAGATAATATTTTTAAGTTAAAAACTGAAAAGTGGTGTTACAACTTGGTATCAGAGCCAAGGTTTAAGGGATTCGGACACGCATGAGTGTGATGTCTGAACTTAAACCATGGTTTTGAGATTAAGTGGAGCTATCCCTGGGGCAGTAACCCTTGGTGAGCATAGGAGTAGTAGCAGTTTTAATTATTATCTGTTTTAGTAGTTTGAGCATGAGATATCTTGTGTATACTTGAGCAACACAGTTACGTGAATAAGTGTTCAATATTGTTTTATGAAGCGGGAATCTGATTGGTTAAGTTAAGCATAAGTAGGGTATAGTGTGTTCATAATAATATAGGGCCCGTATTGTTATAAACACATGTTACATACTGAAGCTTGGCAAGATCATGATGAACCCTGTGGATTATGTGTGATAGCATGTTTATATAGCAAGTTTAGCACAATTTTGATATAGAAAGAGCTAGAATGTGTCAGACATAGTAGTCTGAGGCAAGTAGGCCTCGAGAAGTTAGAGACAGGTATGATCTAGAATGCAATTCTTATCCCAAGCACTAGACCTACGGGAAATTTTATTAGGAAGAATTCAGATACAGAGGAATTGCAAGAGTATGGGAATAGTATAGTAAGAGAGATAGTAGCTACAGAGATGGGTAAAGCCCTACAGACGAACATCCCTTGTATAAGCAACTGGGTGGTTGAGCAAGTGTCAGAGAGACTGGAGGTGATGTTATAGAAACGAGTAGATGCAACGGTATAGGCTGCAGTGATGTAGGTTCAGAGTGTTGGAAGAACCAAGGCCAAAACAGATCAGTTATACAAGTTAAAAAGGGGTACACTTACAGAGATTTTCAACAGGTAAAGCATCTCCTTTTGGAAGGGGGTTGTAGATTCGATTGTGAACAATCGTTGACTAGCAGAAACAGAAGGGGGTGTTCCGTATAGTCGGATGTCTAGTAGAATGAAAGGTTATACATGTTTTGAGTTGTGGTATGGAACAGCAAAAGATCAGTAGACTTTATTGTTAATAGAGAAAGAAAAGGTACAGATGGAGGCAACGATTAGACCTCAGTTTAAAGAAATGTCAGAGGTGCAATTTGCACCAATCAGCTTGAATAGATAAGATTATAGAAGAGTTTTTAGCTCTATGACAGATGAAAGAAGTGGTGAATGATATCACCAAGAAGTTGATAGAAGTAACTCGTTTCGTCCAAAGTGTATTATTATTGAGCAGATGAAATGTAGTGATACATTCCGATACTTAAAAGTGATATCTGAAAAGTTTAGTGACAGTCACCGGTAACACAGCAAAAGAAAAGGTAAGTTTTGTATAAAAGAGAGAGCAATAGTTGATCAGATATGGATTAGTAAGTGGAAGAGTGAAAGGCTGAGCCAGCAAATACGTCAAGCAAGAAATCGGTATTTGTGCTACAGTAAGGAAGGTTAGTTCCTTACATAGATGAATGAAAATATGAGAAGCAGAGGCATGCGCCTAGAAATTGTTAGAGTTTGCTCTAAGGGTGTTACCATTATTACCAGTTGGGCATATCAAGCTTATTGTCCTAAGTTGATAGCCCTAGAGAAAAGCATAGTGGATCCTCTACCCCATTATGGTTAAGCAAGGGTAGGGATGAGTAAGTAAAAGTACAGCTTATGGCTGTGATGGAAATGGTGGAACTGAGTGTAGTGGCAGGTACCATTGTTGTTAATAGTACACCTGCCTTGATATTATTTGATTTTGTTAAAATAGATCTTTGTTAATGTTCCACGTGATGTTCAGTTGAGCATTCCACGCAGTATAACAGAATTTTCTTTTTAAGAAAAAGCAGTAGATGATGAGACTACTATTGAGAATAGTAGGTGTAAGAATCATGTGACAAGAGATATGATTGCCAGTTTCCTGTTGATCTTATACCAGTCATGATTAAAGAGTTTTGAGCAGTTATTGGTATGAATTGGTTTAGTCAGTATCAAGTTCAGATAGTATGTAATCAGAGAACAGTATGACCTTAGACCCCAAGTGGGGAAGAAGTGTTTAGAAAAGATAAATATATAAGAGCTAGTATGCTTGATTGTTAGCAAAAGAAAGAAAACATCTAGTATTTGATTATAAAATGTTATCAGCTTTTGAGAGAAGATTCTAGTAAGGAAAAGGACAACCGAAGTAGATTTCAGATACACAGCAATTGTTGAAGTCAGTGCAAGAGTTGAGGGATAAAAGTTTTATCCAACCCAGTAGCTTACCGTGAGGTATATTGAGTTTAATTGTGAACAAGAGAAAGATGACATGTTTAGAGTATGTATTGATTACAGAGTTAATGAGTATAGTTTATTGAGCTATGCTCGATAGATTAGTGATTGTGATTAGTAATGATCAGATATTTACTCTAAGATTTCAGAAGTAGATGGTGTTAGTTTCAGAGGAATATTAGACACATTATGCAGGGAGATATGGTATGTGAAATTCTCCAAGTGTAAAGTGTAGTTATAAGAAGTACAGTCATCAGAAAAGATTGAAACAGATTCAGCCAAGGTGAAAGCAGTGATAAAGTGGGAATCGCCCTAGAATCTTACAGAAGTAAGAAGTTTCTATGAGCTTGCAGAGTACTACAGATGAATTATACTAGACTTTCCTAAGATAGCAATATCTCAAGTTCAGTTGACTAGAGAGAGCAAAGAATTCAGGAGAAATGAGGATCAGAATGAAGTGGGTGATATGTTAAAATATGACTGATGTAATACTCGAGTATCAGCATTACCAGATGAAATGGAAAGCACGGTGGTTAATAGTGATGTCTTTTGGTAGAGGTTAGATTGTACAGAGAAAAAGTTATGGTATTTGTTAACTGTTCGTTAAAGATATATTAAAGCAACTCCCCAACTCATGATAGAGAACAGATAGTGAATGTTTCTATTATTAAGATAAGAGGACATTGTCCTTATGAAGTTAAGTGTACTAGCTATTTAGACTATAGCAGCCTTAGGTATTTCCTAAAACAGTAGAATATAAGTGTGTATCAGTAATAGTGAGTAGAGCTTTTAGAAATGGCGTATATGAAATCTTAAATCTCCTGATTAAAGTTAATGTGGTTACAGATATTTTAGGCAGGAAGACAGAAACTATATGGGTTCATATGTATAGAATAAGAATGGAAACCGTTATCTCAATTTGATGAGTTTAGAGAAGTTTAATTGAAACAGATAAAAGAAGTAACCAGTGGTAGTGTAATAAAGGCTCAGTGTTAGAATTAGTATGAGATGATCGTCAAGAATGAAACGCGAGATACCAGGGTATATTGAATACGTCTAACTCATATTAAGATAGAAGCAGAGCACCAGAAGTTATGTGAGAAGTTATGGTGGTTGAGGATATTAGTATGAAAATAAGAGAATGTAAGTAATCTAATTGTCAGATTACATAGAACCCCACGGGGGTTTGACGTTATATAAGAAGCGGTAAGTAAATTCACAGTGAATATATATATATATATATATATATATATATATATATATATATTCTGTTCTAGTAATGGAAGTGTATTCTTCAGAAAGAGTGACAGATGTTTAGTTAGAGAAGATAGTAGTCAGATACGGAGGTCCTATTACACCTCAATGCAGTAATTCACCTTCGGGAGGAAGAACAGAGTAAGAGAAAGATACAGATACTAGAGGACAGATGGGAATCATGTGTTGATGATTTCAGTGGTAGTTAGGACATCTGCTTATTGTTAGCAGAGCTCTTTAGTTAGCAGTTACCTTTTTGAGTGTTGGTGTGTTACCTTACGAGATGTTGTGTAATAGAAGGTGTAAGACCCCTGTTTGTTGGGGGTAAAGCTAGTCAGAAAAGTGAAATGACATAAGCGACAGGCTGAGTATATACAGTAAATACGTGAGTAGTAAGGAGCGGGCCAGAATAGATGAAAAGGATATGCAGACCGTTAGAATTCCAGATTAATGACTATGTTTTGTGAAGAATAACGCCATAGTAGAAAGTTAATGGATCATCGCAAGATGAGGTAAAGCAGTATACAGACTGGAATCACCAGAGATGTTCCACCCTTGTGGGTGGTTAACAGATGAATCAGCAGTAGATCCTCTATATGATGTGCTAGTGGATGAGATGGTCAGCTATATAAATCAGTCAGTGGATGTTTTAGAGAGAAAGGGTTAAGAATTATGTAAAGAATGGATAGAACCTGTAGAAGTACGTGAAGATGCAGAAAAAATTTAGATTACACGTAGGTGTATAAGTGTTAAGTTAAGTATGATACGTGGCTCTTGGTTAGTATGTTCCAGACCGTCTACTATGGTAGCGGATAGTATGTGATGTAAGACTATTGTCAGTGCGTTGCGATAGCATTCAGAGATGAGAAGAGGTAAGATTAGCATTCAGCCTGATATAATGCAGAGTTATGTGTACAGTAGATTTCGGGGACGAAATCGTTCCAAGTGGGGAAGAGTTGTAACGACCCAAAGTTAAAAAGTTGCTATGGCTAAGCATTTTAAAAGATTAGGGGTGTTTATAAAACTATAGGGGTTAAAGTTGTCATTTTGAAAGTTGATAAGTCCAGGGGCTGTTTAGTAATTATTGGAAAGTTTATATATATATATGGTTAGAAGTTTGACTTGTATTAGTAAAACTCTTCATTTTTTCACAGCCACACCTTCAGCTCTCTCTTCTGTGATGATTCTGGAGCAAGAACAGGTGGAGTAGAGTGTATAAACAGCATCTGATTGATTCATAGCAACAAGGTAAGTGTTCTGGTTATGGTTTTATGTTTATTGAGTCAAAGAGGTGATTTCAAAGGTGAAATCATAGATTGTTGTTAGTAGTTATGTTTCTAGCTGTTACTTAGTAGTTCCAGGCGTGGTATTATGATTTACAAGCTCTGGAAAGCATTTAAAGTTAATATTGGATCAAGAACAGCAGCTGTGTTCTTGGCAGAAAGTTGCAGGTCGTCGTGTACACGGCCCGTGTAGGTCTACACGGCCCGTGTACATGTGTTTAAGCCGGTGATAGACCATGTAGTTAAACATGGTCGTGTAGAAGGTAGAGTACACGACCGTGTAGGGTTACACGGCCCGTGTAGAGGTCAAAGGCGGTGACAGGCCATGTAGGGATACATGGTCGTGTAGCATAGAGGGTACACGGCCCGTGTAGGGTGATGTGTCAACACAGGGCATGTAGACATGAGTAGTCGTGTAGCATGCAGGGTACACGGCCCGTGTAGGTCTACACGGTCCGTGTAGACCCTCTCTCAGTTCAGCTTGAGCAGTTAGTAATGTTTAGCTATTTCTCTGATACAGGATGGATACTCGACAGTTCACGTCACTTGTTTAGCATATTACTCTCAGTTACCAGGTGAGTGTACTAGTCCCTTAGCATCTCTAGCTTATTACTATGGTACAGATAAATAGCATGATATTCTTGTTATGAGATACAACTTTTATATGTATATATGTTGTATAGAAGAGGTGCATAGCTAACCAGATGGTATAGCTATGCACAAAATCAGTATCAGGGTACATAATTATGTACCAGAACAGAGACAGGGTGTACAGCTACGCTGTATACCAAGAACAGTAACAGTTTATGCAGGTTGCAGGCGCTACAGCTTGGATGCAAGACAGCTGAGAAGACTTTACTGCTGCTTAGGTTTATTTATATTCAGTTAGTATGCTCACTAAGCGTTAGCTTATGTTTTAGTTTTGTATGTTTGCAGGTGGAAATTCCAGCAAGGTAAGGCCCCAGTGCGATATTCAGCGGGATAGCTCCTGGTTTTCAAGAAGCAAACTTGGCGTTACTTTTGTAAATGTCAGCACGTGTATGGTTAGAAACAGTGTTTTGTGAAACTCTCGTATCTTTTGGTACTAATTTGTAAAGATAATATTTTTAAGTTAAAAACTGAAAAGTGGTGTTACAACTTGGTATCAGAGCCAAGGTTTAAGGGATTCGGACACGCATGAGTGTGATGTCTGAACTTAAACCATGGTTTTGAGATTAAGTGGAGCTATCCCTGGGGCAGTAACCCTTGGTGAGCATAGGAGTAGTAGCAGTTTTAATTATTATCTGTTTTAGTAGTTTGAGCATGAGATATCTTGTGTATACTTGAGCAACACAGTTACGTGAATAAGTGTTCAATATTGTTTTATGAAGCGGGAATCTGATTGGTTAAGTTAAGCATAAGTAGGGTATAGTGTGTTCATAATAATATAGGGCCCGTATTGTTATAAACACATGTTACATACTGAAGCTTGGCAAGATCATGATGAACCCTGTGGATTATGTGTGATAGCATGTTTATATAGCAAGTTTAGCACAATTTTGATATAGAAAGAGCTAGAATGTGTCAGACATAGTAGTCTGAGGCAAGTAGGCCTCGAGAAGTTAGAGACAGGTATGATCTAGAATGCAATTCTTATCCCAAGCACTAGACCTACGGGAAATTTTATTAGGAAGAATTCAGATACAGAGGAATTGCAAGAGTATGGGAATAGTATAGTAAGAGAGATAGTAGCTACAGAGATGGGTAAAGCCCTACAGACGAACATCCCTTGTATAAGCAACTGGGTGGTTGAGCAAGTGTCAGAGAGACTGGAGGTGATGTTATAGAAACGAGTAGATGCAACGGTATAGGCTGCAGTGATGTAGGTTCAGAGTGTTGGAAGAACCAAGGCCAAAACAGATCAGTTATACAAGTTAAAAAGGGGTACACTTACAGAGATTTTCAACAGGTAAAGCATCTCCTTTTGGAAGGGGGTTGTAGATTCGATTGTGAACAATCGTTGACTAGCAGAAACAGAAGGGGGTGTTCCGTATAGTCGGATGTCTAGTAGAATGAAAGGTTATACATGTTTTGAGTTGTGGTATGGAACAGCAAAAGATCAGTAGACTTTATTGTTAATAGAGAAAGAAAAGGTACAGATGGAGGCAACGATTAGACCTCAGTTTAAAGAAATGTCAGAGGTGCAATTTGCACCAATCAGCTTGAATAGATAAGATTATAGAAGAGTTTTTAGCTCTATGACAGATGAAAGAAGTGGTGAATGATATCACCAAGAAGTTGATAGAAGTAACTCGTTTCGTCCAAAGTGTATTATTATTGAGCAGATGAAATGTAGTGATACATTCCGATACTTAAAAGTGATATCTGAAAAGTTTAGTGACAGTCACCGGTAACACAGCAAAAGAAAAGGTAAGTTTTGTATAAAAGAGAGAGCAATAGTTGATCAGATATGGATTAGTAAGTGGAAGAGTGAAAGGCTGAGCCAGCAAATACGTCAAGCAAGAAATCGGTATTTGTGCTACAGTAAGGAAGGTTAGTTCCTTACATAGATGAATGAAAATATGAGAAGCAGAGGCATGCGCCTAGAAATTGTTAGAGTTTGCTCTAAGGGTGTTACCATTATTACCAGTTGGGCATATCAAGCTTATTGTCCTAAGTTGATAGCCCTAGAGAAAAGCATAGTGGATCCTCTACCCCATTATGGTTAAGCAAGGGTAGGGATGAGTAAGTAAAAGTACAGCTTATGGCTGTGATGGAAATGGTGGAACTGAGTGTAGTGGCAGGTACCATTGTTGTTAATAGTACACCTGCCTTGATATTATTTGATTTTGTTAAAATAGATCTTTGTTAATGTTCCACGTGATGTTCAGTTGAGCATTCCACGCAGTATAACAGAATTTTCTTTTTAAGAAAAAGCAGTAGATGATGAGACTACTATTGAGAATAGTAGGTGTAAGAATCATGTGACAAGAGATATGATTGCCAGTTTCCTGTTGATCTTATACCAGTCATGATTAAAGAGTTTTGAGCAGTTATTGGTATGAATTGGTTTAGTCAGTATCAAGTTCAGATAGTATGTAATCAGAGAACAGTATGACCTTAGACCCCAAGTGGGGAAGAAGTGTTTAGAAAAGATAAATATATAAGAGCTAGTATGCTTGATTGTTAGCAAAAGAAAGAAAACATCTAGTATTTGATTATAAAATGTTATCAGCTTTTGAGAGAAGATTCTAGTAAGGAAAAGGACAACCGAAGTAGATTTCAGATACACAGCAATTGTTGAAGTCAGTGCAAGAGTTGAGGGATAAAAGTTTTATCCAACCCAGTAGCTTACCGTGAGGTATATTGAGTTTAATTGTGAACAAGAGAAAGATGACATGTTTAGAGTATGTATTGATTACAGAGTTAATGAGTATAGTTTATTGAGCTATGCTCGATAGATTAGTGATTGTGATTAGTAATGATCAGATATTTACTCTAAGATTTCAGAAGTAGATGGTGTTAGTTTCAGAGGAATATTAGACACATTATGCAGGGAGATATGGTATGTGAAATTCTCCAAGTGTAAAGTGTAGTTATAAGAAGTACAGTCATCAGAAAAGATTGAAACAGATTCAGCCAAGGTGAAAGCAGTGATAAAGTGGGAATCGCCCTAGAATCTTACAGAAGTAAGAAGTTTCTATGAGCTTGCAGAGTACTACAGATGAATTATACTAGACTTTCCTAAGATAGCAATATCTCAAGTTCAGTTGACTAGAGAGAGCAAAGAATTCAGGAGAAATGAGGATCAGAATGAAGTGGGTGATATGTTAAAATATGACTGATGTAATACTCGAGTATCAGCATTACCAGATGAAATGGAAAGCACGGTGGTTAATAGTGATGTCTTTTGGTAGAGGTTAGATTGTACAGAGAAAAAGTTATGGTATTTGTTAACTGTTCGTTAAAGATATATTAAAGCAACTCCCCAACTCATGATAGAGAACAGATAGTGAATGTTTCTATTATTAAGATAAGAGGACATTGTCCTTATGAAGTTAAGTGTACTAGCTATTTAGACTATAGCAGCCTTAGGTATTTCCTAAAACAGTAGAATATAAGTGTGTATCAGTAATAGTGAGTAGAGCTTTTAGAAATGGCGTATATGAAATCTTAAATCTCCTGATTAAAGTTAATGTGGTTACAGATATTTTAGGCAGGAAGACAGAAACTATATGGGTTCATATGTATAGAATAAGAATGGAAACCGTTATCTCAATTTGATGAGTTTAGAGAAGTTTAATTGAAACAGATAAAAGAAGTAACCAGTGGTAGTGTAATAAAGGCTCAGTGTTAGAATTAGTATGAGATGATCGTCAAGAATGAAACGCGAGATACCAGGGTATATTGAATACGTCTAACTCATATTAAGATAGAAGCAGAGCACCAGAAGTTATGTGAGAAGTTATGGTGGTTGAGGATATTAGTATGAAAATAAGAGAATGTAAGTAATCTAATTGTCAGATTACATAGAACCCCACGGGGGTTTGACGTTATATAAGAAGCGGTAAGTAAATTCACAGTGAATATATATATATATATATATATATATATTATGTTCTAGTAATGGAAGTGTATTCTTCAGAAAGAGTGACAGATGTTTAGTTAGAGAAGATAGTAGTCAGATACGGAGGTCCTATTACACCTCAATGCAGTAATTCACCTTCGGGAGGAAGAACAGAGTAAGAGAAAGATACAGATACTAGAGGACAGATGGGAATCATGTGTTGATGATTTCAGTGGTAGTTAGGACATCTGCTTATTGTTAGCAGAGCTCTTTAGTTAGCAGTTACCTTTTTGAGTGTTGGTGTGTTACCTTACGAGATGTTGTGTAATAGAAGGTGTAAGACCCCTGTTTGTTGGGGGTAAAGCTAGTCAGAAAAGTGAAATGACATAAGCGACAGGCTGAGTATATACAGTAAATACGTGAGTAGTAAGGAGCGGGCCAGAATAGATGAAAAGGATATGCAGACCGTTAGAATTCCAGATTAATGACTATGTTTTGTGAAGAATAACGCCATAGTAGAAAGTTAATGGATCATCGCAAGATGAGGTAAAGCAGTATACAGACTGGAATCACCAGAGATGTTCCACCCTTGTGGGTGGTTAACAGATGAATCAGCAGTAGATCCTCTATATGATGTGCTAGTGGATGAGATGGTCAGCTATATAAATCAGTCAGTGGATGTTTTAGAGAGAAAGGGTTAAGAATTATGTAAAGAATGGATAGAACCTGTAGAAGTACGTGAAGATGCAGAAAAAATTTAGATTACACGTAGGTGTATAAGTGTTAAGTTAAGTATGATACGTGGCTCTTGGTTAGTATGTTCCAGACCGTCTACTATGGTAGCGGATAGTATGTGATGTAAGACTATTGTCAGTGCGTTGCGATAGCATTCAGAGATGAGAAGAGGTAAGATTAGCATTCAGCCTGATATAATGCGGAGTTATGTGTACAGTAGATTTCGGGGACGAAATCGTTCCAAGTGGGGAAGAGTTGTAACGACCCAAAGTTAAAAAGTTGCTATGGCTAAGCATTTTAAAAGATTAGGGGTGTTTATAAAACTATAGGGGTTAAAGTTGTCATTTTGAAAGTTGATAAGTCCAGGGGCTGTTTAGTAATTATTGGAAAGTTTATATATATATATATATGGTTAGAAGTTTGACTTGTATTAGTAAAACTCTTCATTTTTTCACAGCCACACCTTCAGCTCTCTCTTCTGTGATGATTCTGGAGCAAGAACAGGTGGAGTAGAGTGTATAAACAGCATCTGATTGATTCATAGCAACAAGGTAAGTGTTCTGGTTATGGTTTTATGTTTATTGAGTCAAAGAGGTGATTTCAAAGGTGAAATCATAGATTGTTGTTAGTAGTTATGTTTCTAGCTGTTACTTAGTAGTTCCAGGCGTGGTATTATGATTTACAAGCTCTGGAAAGCATTTAAAGTTAATATTGGATCAAGAACAGCAGCTGTGTTCTTGGCAGAAAGTTGCAGGTCGTCGTGTACACGGCCCGTGTAGGTCTACACGGCCCGTGTACATGTGTTTAAGCCGGTGATAGACCATGTAGTTAAACATGGTCGTGTAGAAGGTAGAGTACACGACCGTGTAGGGTTACACGGCCCGTGTAGAGGTCAAAGGCGGTGACAGGCCATGTAGGGATACATGGTCGTGTAGCATAGAGGGTACACGGCCCGTGTAGGGTGATGTGTCAACACAGGGCATGTAGACATGAGTAGTCGTGTAGCATGCAGGGTACACGGCCCGTGTAGGTCTACACGGTCCGTGTAGACCCTCTCTCAGTTCAGCTTGAGCAGTTAGTAATGTTTAGCTATTTCTCTGATACAGGATGGATACTCGACAGTTCACGTCACTTGTTTAGCATATTACTCTCAGTTACCAGGTGAGTGTACTAGTCCCTTAGCATCTCTAGCTTATTACTATGGTACAGATAAATAGCATGATATTCTTGTTATGAGATACAACTTTTATATGTATATATGTTGTATAGAAGAGGTGCATAGCTAACCAGATGGTATAGCTATGCACAAAATCAGTATCAGGGTACATAATTATGTACCAGAACAGAGACAGGGTGTACAGCTACGCTGTATACCAAGAACAGTAACAGTTTATGCAGGTTGCAGGCGCTACAGCTTGGATGCAAGACAGCTGAGAAGACTTTACTGCTGCTTAGGTTTATTTATATTCAGTTAGTATGCTCACTAAGCGTTAGCTTATGTTTTAGTTTTGTATGTTTGCAGGTGGAAATTCCAGCAAGGTAAGGCCCCAGTGCGATATTCAGCGGGATAGCTCCTGGTTTTCAAGAAGCAAACTTGGCGTTACTTTTGTAAATGTCAGCACGTGTATGGTTAGAAACAGTGTTTTGTGAAACTCTCGTATCTTTTGGTACTAATTTGTAAAGATAATATTTTTAAGTTAAAAACTGAAAAGTGGTGTTACAACTTGGTATCAGAGCCAAGGTTTAAGGGATTCGGACACGCATGAGTGTGATGTCTGAACTTAAACCATGGTTTTGAGATTAAGTGGAGCTATCCCTGGGGCAGTAACCCTTGGTGAGCATAGGAGTAGTAGCAGTTTTAATTATTATCTGTTTTAGTAGTTTGAGCATGAGATATCTTGTGTATACTTGAGCAACACAGTTACGTGAATAAGTGTTCAATATTGTTTTATGAAGCGGGAATCTGATTGGTTAAGTTAAGCATAAGTAGGGTATAGTGTGTTCATAATAATATAGGGCCCGTATTGTTATAAACACATGTTACATACTGAAGCTTGGCAAGATCATGATGAACCCTGTGGATTATGTGTGATAGCATGTTTATATAGCAAGTTTAGCACAATTTTGATATAGAAAGAGCTAGAATGTGTCAGACATAGTAGTCTGAGGCAAGTAGGCCTCGAGAAGTTAGAGACAGGTATGATCTAGAATGCAATTCTTATCCCAAGCACTAGACCTACGGGAAATTTTATTAGGAAGAATTCAGATACAGAGGAATTGCAAGAGTATGGGAATAGTATAGTAAGAGAGATAGTAGCTACAGAGATGGGTAAAGCCCTACAGACGAACATCCCTTGTATAAGCAACTGGGTGGTTGAGCAAGTGTCAGAGAGACTGGAGGTGATGTTATAGAAACGAGTAGATGCAACGGTATAGGCTGCAGTGATGTAGGTTCAGAGTGTTGGAAGAACCAAGGCCAAAACAGATCAGTTATACAAGTTAAAAAGGGGTACACTTACAGAGATTTTCAACAGGTAAAGCATCTCCTTTTGGAAGGGGGTTGTAGATTCGATTGTGAACAATCGTTGACTAGCAGAAACAGAAGGGGGTGTTCCGTATAGTCGGATGTCTAGTAGAATGAAAGGTTATACATGTTTTGAGTTGTGGTATGGAACAGCAAAAGATCAGTAGACTTTATTGTTAATAGAGAAAGAAAAGGTACAGATGGAGGCAACGATTAGACCTCAGTTTAAAGAAATGTCAGAGGTGCAATTTGCACCAATCAGCTTGAATAGATAAGATTATAGAAGAGTTTTTAGCTCTATGACAGATGAAAGAAGTGGTGAATGATATCACCAAGAAGTTGATAGAAGTAACTCGTTTCGTCCAAAGTGTATTATTATTGAGCAGATGAAATGTAGTGATACATTCCGATACTTAAAAGTGATATCTGAAAAGTTTAGTGACAGTCACCGGTAACACAGCAAAAGAAAAGGTAAGTTTTGTATAAAAGAGAGAGCAATAGTTGATCAGATATGGATTAGTAAGTGGAAGAGTGAAAGGCTGAGCCAGCAAATACGTCAAGCAAGAAATCGGTATTTGTGCTACAGTAAGGAAGGTTAGTTCCTTACATAGATGAATGAAAATATGAGAAGCAGAGGCATGCGCCTAGAAATTGTTAGAGTTCGCTCTAAGGGTGTTACCATTATTACCAGTTGGGCATATCAAGCTTATTGTCCTAAGTTGATAGCCCTAGAGAAAAGCATAGTGGATCCTCTACCCCATTATGGTTAAGCAAGGGTAGGGATGAGTAAGTAAAAGTACAGCTTATGGCTGTGATGGAAATGGTGGAACTGAGTGTAGTGGCAGGTACCATTGTTGTTAATAGTACACCTGCCTTGATATTATTTGATTTTGTTAAAATAGATCTTTGTTAATGTTCCACGTGATGTTCAGTTGAGCATTCCACGCAGTATAACAGAATTTTCTTTTTAAGAAAAAGCAGTAGATGATGAGACTACTATTGAGAATAGTAGGTGTAAGAATCATGTGACAAGAGATATGATTGCCAGTTTCCTGTTGATCTTATACCAGTCATGATTAAAGAGTTTTGAGCAGTTATTGGTATGAATTGGTTTAGTCAGTATCAAGTTCAGATAGTATGTAATCAGAGAACAGTATGACCTTAGACCCCAAGTGGGGAAGAAGTGTTTAGAAAAGATAAATATATAAGAGCTAGTATGCTTGATTGTTAGCAAAAGAAAGAAAACATCTAGTATTTGATTATAAAATGTTATCAGCTTTTGAGAGAAGATTCTAGTAAGGAAAAGGACAACCGAAGTAGATTTCAGATACACAGCAATTGTTGAAGTCAGTGCAAGAGTTGAGGGATAAAAGTTTTATCCAACCCAGTAGCTTACCGTGAGGTATATTGAGTTTAATTGTGAACAAGAGAAAGATGACATGTTTAGAGTATGTATTGATTACAGAGTTAATGAGTATAGTTTATTGAGCTATGCTCGATAGATTAGTGATTGTGATTAGTAATGATCAGATATTTACTCTAAGATTTCAGAAGTAGATGGTGTTAGTTTCAGAGGAATATTAGACACATTATGCAGGGAGATATGGTATGTGAAATTCTCCAAGTGTAAAGTGTAGTTATAAGAAGTACAGTCATCAGAAAAGATTGAAACAGATTCAGCCAAGGTGAAAGCAGTGATAAAGTGGGAATCGCCCTAGAATCTTACAGAAGTAAGAAGTTTCTATGAGCTTGCAGAGTACTACAGATGAATTATACTAGACTTTCCTAAGATAGCAATATCTCAAGTTCAGTTGACTAGAGAGAGCAAAGAATTCAGGAGAAATGAGGATCAGAATGAAGTGGGTGATATGTTAAAATATGACTGATGTAATACTCGAGTATCAGCATTACCAGATGAAATGGAAAGCACGGTGGTTAATAGTGATGTCTTTTGGTAGAGGTTAGATTGTACAGAGAAAAAGTTATGGTATTTGTTAACTGTTCGTTAAAGATATATTAAAGCAACTCCCCAACTCATGATAGAGAACAGATAGTGAATGTTTCTATTATTAAGATAAGAGGACATTGTCCTTATGAAGTTAAGTGTACTAGCTATTTAGACTATAGCAGCCTTAGGTATTTCCTAAAACAGTAGAATATAAGTGTGTATCAGTAATAGTGAGTAGAGCTTTTAGAAATGGCGTATATGAAATCTTAAATCTCCTGATTAAAGTTAATGTGGTTACAGATATTTTAGGCAGGAAGACAGAAACTATATGGGTTCATATGTATAGAATAAGAATGGAAACCGTTATCTCAATTTGATGAGTTTAGAGAAGTTTAATTGAAACAGATAAAAGAAGTAACCAGTGGTAGTGTAATAAAGGCTCAGTGTTAGAATTAGTATGAGATGATCGTCAAGAATGAAACGCGAGATACCAGGGTATATTGAATACGTCTAACTCATATTAAGATAGAAGCAGAGCACCAGAAGTTATGTGAGAAGTTATGGTGGTTGAGGATATTAGTATGAAAATAAGAGAATGTAAGTAATCTAATTGTCAGATTACATAGAACCCCACGGGGGTTTGACGTTATATAAGAAGCGGTAAGTAAATTCACAGTGAATATATATATATATATATATATATATATATATATATATATATATATATATATATTCTGTTCTAGTAATGGAAGTGTATTCTTCAGAAAGAGTGACAGATGTTTAGTTAGAGAAGATAGTAGTCAGATACGGAGGTCCTATTACACCTCAATGCAGTAATTCACCTTCGGGAGGAAGAACAGAGTAAGAGAAAGATACAGATACTAGAGGACAGATGGGAATCATGTGTTGATGATTTCAGTGGTAGTTAGGACATCTGCTTATTGTTAGCAGAGCTCTTTAGTTAGCAGTTACCTTTTTGAGTGTTGGTGTGTTACCTTACGAGATGTTGTGTAATAGAAGGTGTAAGACCCCTGTTTGTTGGGGGTAAAGCTAGTCAGAAAAGTGAAATGACATAAGCGACAGGCTGAGTATATACAGTAAATACGTGAGTAGTAAGGAGCGGGCCAGAATAGATGAAAAGGATATGCAGACCGTTAGAATTCCAGATTAATGACTATGTTTTGTGAAGAATAACGCCATAGTAGAAAGTTAATGGATCATCGCAAGATGAGGTAAAGCAGTATACAGACTGGAATCACCAGAGATGTTCCACCCTTGTGGGTGGTTAACAGATGAATCAGCAGTAGATCCTCTATATGATGTGCTAGTGGATGAGATGGTCAGCTATATAAATCAGTCAGTGGATGTTTTAGAGAGAAAGGGTTAAGAATTATGTAAAGAATGGATAGAACCTGTAGAAGTACGTGAAGATGCAGAAAAAAATTTAGATTACACGTAGGTGTATAAGTGTTAAGTTAAGTATGATACGTGGCTCTTGGTTAGTATGTTCCAGACCGTCTACTACGCAATGCGGCGACAATGAATAATTTCGGCGTGTTAACATGTTCGTTTTCAAGACGTAAGGAGTATGGTATTAATGTAATACGATGACTACGAATAATTTTCGTTTGGTGAATGTCTATTTTCTTTATTTTTTCCATTTCCTTTGCTTTTTTGTTCTTCATGATTAAAAAAAATTTACGAAAATATTTTTTAATAATTAATTAATTTGTATTGGCTTTGACTTTCAAAAAAATTATATTGACTTTGATTTTCTTAAATATGTAAAGTTTAGTTATTAAAATGAAATATAAAAATCTTATTAACTATAGCTAATACTTACTCAATTTAGTTTATATGAGGGACAATTTAGTAATTTCAAAACACTTAAAATTTAAGAGTTTAAGTAAAAGACCTAAATGCTTTATAATATAGTATAGATATATATTGTGAAAAGATCTTTTGAGAACCGTTTTTATTACGAATACCGCGAGAACTTGTAACACCGCCTTTGCTATATTAAAAATCAGTATAAATTCGAGTTTTCAAACTGCATGGGTCCGTTTGTAAATTGAATATTTACCTGTTTGTTAACTTAACCAAATTTCAAAACATTGCAGCGGAATTTTAAATAACAAACAAACAAACAAACCCAAGTAGCTATTACAGTTTAAAAACACATATTTGGCGTATATACAAATATACAATACAAAAATTGCCAAACATGCCAACCGGTGTTACATTAATCTAAACCGATCATTGTATTATAATACCAAAAGCAGTGTTTCTTCAAACAGGCATGTATATCAGCCACGAGTGTCCCCAACTCACCAAGCCTGCCTATTCCTTATCTGTAAAAGTGTTAACATCAACAATATTAGCTATTTAAAAATAGCTAGTGAATACTAACAATCATACATGGCAATAAGGCAAGTCATCAGCAATAAAGCAAGTCATATAGCAGGAATAAGCAAACAATGCTATCCTATCACATAGCGGAGTGCTGACATGTCCAGCGAGTGAATTATATTGCCGGGTTGCAAGTCCAGCTCAAGTCACTACCACCGGGGGAATCAGACACTACCATCCGTGCTGGTTTCATCACCTAAGTGATTCACCGTGCTCGTTAAGGAGCCAAGGCTCATTAGGCTTAGCCATTTAAGACACTCATCCCAAGTGTTGAAAGGAACAGTACTCGAGTACCGTTAATCCAGAATCTTAGCCCGAAGGCACTGGATCCAGCCGAAGCTGACCTTAATTACATGTTAGTCCGGACATACAGATAGCTCATCAAGAATCCTTTTCAGGAACAAGTGCGTGCATGCTTATTCATATAACATATATTCATCAAAGTGTGCACATGTACTTAAATACATGTCTTGCATATCAATTATCAAGGTATCTCATGGATTCTTAGTCATACTAGCATACATATGGCTTTCATAATACAAAATGTAGCATGTCATAAACATATAACCTTTCTTGCATTCAAACCTTCCTTAATTAAAGTCATGAGAGTCAGTACTCACCTTGTGTGTTTAAAGCAACACAATTAGGTATTTGGCTCTCCTCGTTTGCTTAATTACCTATTGTATACATTCATTTCATTTAGATAATCATACAACATTCACATGTATTCTTACACTAGTTTTAACCCCCAATTATCCCCTTAAAGTGTCAAAAACGATCCAACTATAACCCATGTACCCAAACCATCGAAAAACAACATGACAGCATGCTGCCCAGGAGTTCACGCCGTGAACCCTATGCAGTTCACGCCATGAACTGTGTCCAGCAGGCCGAACAGCAGGTCTGTTTGCTGTGTTTTCCATCCAACCTAATTTCAAGCCTTTCTTAATTCTTTCCAGGTTATACACTAAGTTTGGGGCATCATTTGGAGTTCATAAACATAAACATATCATGTTATAACATCAAATTCATGTTTGATTCATCAAATCACCATTAAAGACCCATTTGGTCAAATTCATGAAATTCAATCAAGTTAGCAACTTTAATTCATAAAACCAATCCTAAACTATTTGTAGGTGACTTTAAAACAGATTACAACTCATAAACTCAAGCTCCAATTGCTAATTTCGTTTGCCCCATTCATGACCTAAAGCTTAAAAGGAAGAACAAGAATGGATGCTTGCAAGGAACAAGGAAGAAGATGAAGATGATTGATAGAACTGAACTTGAATCTTGAATCCTAGCTTGAATTCCAGCCTTGGATGATCTTGTTTAAGCTTCTTCTTTAAGAACCAAGATGAAAGAAACGTGAGGTATGTGTGTGTGTTTTTGTGGGTGTAAATGTGTGTATCTGAGATGAGTTGGCTGACTCATCTAATTGAGGACCAACTTATGGTCAAGATTATCCATAAGGAGGTATTTTGTTTCCCTTTTCAACATACAACACAACACCCGAATAACCGTTTCAATTAACAAGGATATTTTTGGAAACCTTGTTTGAAACCAGTTAATATTTTATCATTCTTATCTATTTTTATTACTATTTTTAAATTCACATTTAACTGACAAATTACATATTTTCTATTAATACTTATCATATATATTCATTTAATTCTTTTAATTAAATACACGTACCAAATAGAGCGCACGAATAGGCCCGATTTGAGGATGTTATAGAACTTTTCTCAGCCGTCCAATTTTTCCTCCTTCAATGTCATTACTCACCCATGAATTCATCTCATGCATTTTGCCACAATCCCCCCACGCTCTCCATCCATGAATTCCACTTACCAAATAAACGGTTAAGATTGATTCTCACGGTACTCACAATAAGATCGGTTCTCAAATGAACCTTCCCACACACACACACACATATATATATATATATATATATATATATATTGAAAGGTTCAAATAAGAATGAGAAATTAAATGAGAATGAGAGACTAAATCTCAGCCGTCCTATCTGGACGTAAATAAAAAAACACGGTGACATTTTTGTAACTAAACGCAACTTTATAATCACCAGTAGTATTTCATGGTTGAAATATCAAATAAAATGTGAAGCAATGACTTTTTTATTTATTTTGACATTTCATATATGAATCATGCTTATACTCTGCAGCTTCACTTTTTTTCTTTGATATTTCAGTCATGAAAAGTAGTATTTCATGACTGAAATATCAAAAAAAAAGTGAAGCGGTGACTTTTTTTTTTTTGATATTTCAGTCATGAAATACATTGTTTCATGACTAAAAATATCAAAGAAAATAGTAAAGCGGTGACTTTTTTTTTGATATTTCAGTCATGAATCAGTAGTATTTCATGACTGAAATATCAAAGAAAAAAGCGAAGTGGTGTCTTTTTTCTTTGATATTTCAGTAATGAAACAATACTGCTTTCACTTTTTTCCTTTTGATATTTTAGTCATGAAATACTACTGTTTCACCACTGAAATATCAAAGGAAAAAGTATTTGCTTCACTTATTTTCTTTGATATTTCAATCATAAAACAGTAGTTTTTCATGTTTGAAATATCAAAGAATAAAGTGAAGTAGTGACTTTTTTTCTTTGATATTTCAATCATGAAATTCTACTTCTGTTTATAAAATTGCGATTAATTACAAAAATGCCACTGCATTTTTTTTATATTTACATCCAGATCAACGGCTTAGATTTAGTCTCTCATTCTCATTTAATTTTTCATTCTCATTTGAACCCTTATATATGTATATAATCTTACATGTCAGTTGAACTTAGTTATTTTAACTTCAATTCAGATCTCATTTCTCACATTTTCTAGATCTTCAACTCAATTGAAACATGTGCAAATCAAGGTTGAAATTTAACTCAAACAGTTTAATAGATCTTCTTGATGTGATCTCAAGTTTACCTCAATTAAAACTCAAGTTTCATTCAATAACTTGAAAACTTATATTTTAACATAAAAAATTATTGATTTTAATATTCAATGTAAGATACAATCTATATGAATATAGGGAGTGATCTATGGCGGGAGATTGGGGTGGCTAGCAAGACTTCCGGGGTGGGGAGTGATGTCACTCCAATATTTTTATATAAGGGATCAAGAAGCAACACAATTTATTCAAAAATGGAGATGAAATGTTGATGACGTAAGAAAAAGAAAGAGAAGGTTTATAGAAAGTGCTTGTGCAGAAGTCGAACAACGGCTGATGCATGACTACTTTATTGATGGTTTCGCATGAAGAAATCTCTATTCCTCAAAATTGTTGCAGATAGTTCAAATCATCATAATGAATACTTTAAGGAAAAATGATGCTAATGGTAAATTAGGTTTTACTAAAATTCAAAAAAAATGTCCGTCTATCATTCGTTAATTAGTCTACGACACTTTCTCGGATACATTTGAAGGTAATTAAAAATATCGAAAGAACTTCTTGTAAATGTTTAGAAACTTTTTGTCAACTTAAGATTCCTAAATATTTAAGAAAGCCTAGCATCAAATATATACAATGTTTATAAAAAACATTAAAAGATTAATGATTTTTCTGGCATGTTTGGTAGTGTTAAATGTTTGTATTGAAATGACCATTGAAAGACCAAGCAATAGCAATTGAAAGAGTTTGGTAACTTTTGTATAAGAGCCAACAAAACTACTTGGGAAAAACAAGATTATAGTTTATTTTAATTGTGAGTCATTTAAATGTTTATAAAAGTTGTTATTAATAGTTCTTTTAAATTGTATTTAATATCCTATAATGTAGAATTTAATTTGCATTGACTTGATTTTATTATTTTTTATATTAAATATTCAGTTATTAATATGATATATAAAGATGTAAGTGAATTAATTTAATTTTAGAATTAATTATGTAACCATGTGGTTGTTAATTATGTGTCACTTTTGCTCCTTAATTTAATTTTAGTAAAATTCTATGATAACCACATGAATCATTTATGTAATTAATTCTTAGTTTTATCAAATTCAATTTAATTTGATGTAAAAGTTTAAAAAAATAATTTAAAATTAAAAGATTAAGGCGTTAAATCAAATGTTTAATAATATAGTATAGTTATGAGTTTTAATATGTGATTGCATATAATCTAGGTTTGTAAATTTATTCGTTGTGTTTGGATTTTTTTTTCTTTTTTAAAATAATACGGGGCAAATTGCACGAAAATACAACAAATTATGTTAATAATGTCATTGTATGCAACAAACTTTATTTTGTACCTAAAAATACACAAAACTTACAAATTTTGTTCATTGTATGCAACTTACCTATTATAGCAGGTAACTTACCGGTAACATAAAAAAATAAAAGAACTTTGGTACCTAAAAATACAAAAAACTTTCAAATTTTGTTCATTGTATACAATGGATAACCGGTAACCTGGTAATCAGGTTACCAATTATATACAATGAATAAAATTTGTATGTTGTATGTATTTTTAGGTACAAAATGAAGTTAATTACATACAATGGCAATATTGGTAAACTTTATTGTATTTTCGCGCATTTTGCCCAATAATACGTGATGATGAAGATGCACATAGAGAAATAATGACGAGACCTATGACCAGTATAATGTCTTATTTTTAAGTGTTGATCAAAACCTAGATAAAAACAATAAAGAATATTAAAAAATTATATATTAAAGTTACAAGACAAAATTTACATCTTTCTCACTTGATATTCATCTAGAAAAGAACATAACTTACTAAAAAAAATGGTGAAAAATCTAAAAATCTATCTTATTTTTTAAGGAACCCTAAAACTCTTATCTATTATATATTTATTATTGTTACTATTATTATTTGTATCGAAATTATTATTATTATTATTATATATTAAAAAAAAGGGTTTATAATTTCATCATCCCATTTCTTGAATTTTCTCATTAATCATCCCCTTTATTTTCTAAAATAACTAAATAATGAAGAATTTCTTTGTAACACCCGCAAACCTGGGCTAGGAGATTAGCAGGTTTGTGGTATGTGCTTATTTGTTTTAAATGTGATTATTTTGTTTGACTAATTAATTTAAGTATGTGTTATATATATATATATATATATATATATATATATATGCATGTATGTTATTGTATGTATGTATGCATGCATGTAAGTGTGTACGTGTAGATGAAATGAAAAGGGTGGATTGCCACCTCCTGCTTAAAAGTATACATATGTTTAAGGCTTAGTAATTAATTCATTATCTTCACAATTAAGAAAGTGTAGTGTGTGTTTTTGTGTTTTCTCTCGACCGAAGCAAAGAAAGAAGAAACAATCGGATTTTAAGATTTTGGGTGTTTTAATTCAAGAAGGTTAGATTTGTTCTTGATATGTTTCTAGTGCTAACTTGTAATTATTTCTACTGAATAACATGTTTATATGAAGAACACTATGATCGGTTTTGTAGAAACTGGATTTTGTGGGTTTTTGATAGTTCTTGGGATTTATATGTTATTTGGGTTGATTTAATGCATGAATACGTGTTTAAAGATGTTAAACATGTTTCTGGAAAGTTTTGATGAATCTATGAACTTCTGGGTTTGATTATGTATGATGATATGATGTTGTCGGATTGTGTGTTTAAGAAGATGAAGAAATCCGATGTAACGCCCCGATTTCCAAAATTTACAATAAAGCTTGAAATAAAAGTCATTTGTCTAAAATCAAAATTTGATAAGCTGATGGAAACCAACTAAGTATTTCTGAACCCTCTGGTTCGTACAAAAAGGTAATACAACCTCAAATCATGTCAAAAACAGTTCCCAATAAGCTTACTGTCATCGGAAGCCAACAAAAACATTTTTTTTAACCCTCAGGTTTGTAATAAAAGAAGTATGCGCGCACTTACATCAAAAGTACTTTCTGTTACACAAATGGGAGCGTTAATGTTTCAAATCACGTTTTATGCAACCAACCATCAACTGTCAAACCGGGGTCTTGCCTTGGTGCTTACAACCTTGAACACAACAACAAGCAGTATCTGATAAGCTACAAGAGCTTAGTGAGAAATGCTAAACTGTAAATCATATAAGCATGTGCATACACATATACGAATGCCACAACAGGTCTTATGGATACAGTACTGCACCATCTTAGCATCCGCCAAGAAGGCTAAAACGCTGCCCGTAGCAACTACTGCACAAAGCAGTGTGCTACAGCTCTCTCTCTGCTGATCCTCTGATCAATAATATATCACATTGCAATGTACCACACACATATCACAGATATGAATTAGAGTTTAGAAAACTCACCTCAGCAATTAATACCACACAGAGTTATGCCAGATATACTCAGAATACTTCAAACAGTATTTCCTACATGTATACATAGTCATGGTATTAATCACATAAGCAAACTCAGCATCAAACCAACTGAACAGGGGCAGGGCACGCCCGTACCCCTAGGCCCAAGGCCCAGAAATAGACCCCAACAACCATGGGCGTACCAAGTCAGGCACACCCTGTATTGGACCAAGGCACGCCCGTACCTAGGTACGCCCGGACCTCAAGTACAGAGGCGGTCACGGCCACGAGGCACGGCCGTACCCCTCAAAGGAACGCCCATGCCTTTCTGGGTTCAGCAATAGTTCGCCGACTGTCTTGCTGTAACTCCGGCTAACTCACCAAAACTCTCATTCTAAATTCATAAAAACACTACTGGGGTGTTTTCCTACACCCCAAACAACTTATAAACAGTAAATAACAACCAAAACATACTCAAAACCTTGATTCACCATGAATCACTTCAAAACCCATTAAAAACTCAAGAACATGGCTAATAATCTTACCTCAAGCTTGTATGTATGCTAGGTTCAGCTTTTCCACCTTGCTCCGACCGTTCTTGATCCAAAACTCAAAGAAACACTCTGTTCTTAAGTTTTCTCTCGTGAAAGCAGAAGAAGAAAATGCAAGGTTTGACTCCAACAAAGTCAAATCTGCATATATATATATACAATACTTTGAAAGTTGTCACATCTAGTCCCTACACTTTTCTAGTTTCAAAAATGACAATTTTAACCCCTCAAGTTTCTAAACACCTTCTAATCTCAATTAGGTAATCACTAAAACTGTAACACGGGTTTAATTTATTAAATCATGAAATTCGAATTTCGGGTGTTACATCCGATTCATGCCAAAACCGACACTTTGAGAATGAAAGCTTAAATCCCGATTGTTAGGAATCCGATGCTTGTAAATCCTATACTTGAGAAAATCGAGACTATGAATTCCGAGACTTTGATATCCGGAACCCCAAAACCGATTGTTGATTATATAAAATCCTACAAAGTCAAAATCCTACACTTGAAAACCGAGAACCTAGAATCGATTACTTATGAAAGCCAAATCCGAATCCGAGACTAGAAATCCGAAACTCCCAAATCCGAGAGCCAAGAATCCGACAGTTTGGAAATCCGACACTTATAGTTGCGGATTCTTAGAAATCCGATAATTCATGAAATACGACATTGTGTGTTTGGACTTGTAATTGTTTATGGTTTATTTGATGAATGATTAACTCATAAATATATGTAGACAAATATATTTATGTGATCTGAGACTGATTTGGTTATTGCTGTGTTTTCAGGCAATCCTAAGACTCAGTAATATTAGACCTCTGAGCTCGTGCTGATTTTGAGGTGAGTGGACGTTAATCGCGGATGGTAAAGATTTCGGTTAATGTTATTGATGTGTAGCATGATTTTGATTGAGATTGAATTGGATTGATTGAACTGTTGATTGTGATTATTGATGATTGATATCTGCTGCATGACTATTTGGTCGATACGCACTCTTAGTATGAATTTGAGTTGCGTTGGAAAGTCAGCTATACGTAGGATTGGGCTGGGCTCGTTCACTGATTGGTTGAACAGTGTTAGCCTTACTGGTGCATATGTTGCATCAGAGGGGGATTTTCCTGTGCCAATTCAGTGGAGGGCTATCGGTAAACCTTTGCTTTGGCCGACATTGGTTGTAGGTTCTGTGCCGAACCGCCGGTCTTCTTCCGGGATACGTGATTACATGCTTTGATATTGACTGTGGATGTTTGCTTTTGGTGTTTAGCCTCTACTCACTTAGCTTTGTGCTAATTCCCCTCAGTTGTTGTTTTTGCAGGTTCGTGTTTGTGAGGTAGCTGAAGGAAAGGAATGACCCGACTCTGATAATAGTTTTTGAAATGAAATGAGCCTGTAGTTTTTGTAACACAACAATGATACTTTGGTTTGTGAACAATATTTGTACATTTGTTAATATTGGTTTGTATGTATTTAAGTTTGTTTATTAAAAGCTTCCGTAGCGTATTTTAAAAAAATGGCTTGAGTTTTCCGGTGTTACATTCTTACGTAAAAATCCTTGAGCCATGAACTTTGAGTTTGACAAGGATCCTAAGTAGAAATGGTTATCGTCAGATCACATGGATCTCATGTCAATTCCTAATTCTTGTAACAAATATCAGCGCATATATGTGAGTTTATCAATTTTCATTCTTCATTTTTCTATTTTCATTAATGTTTGTTGATTTGTTATCAATATATAGATTTATCATATATTTAATGTTTCACACCATAAAATGAATACGTATACCACTGTGTATTTGTGTTTATATACATATACATACATGTATATATTTAGGTTATGGATCAGTAAAGAACCATACTTATTTGAATAAGTTAAGGAATTGATCTCAGCCAATCATTTTAAAAAGCAAAACAGAAACTTTCACGTCCCAACCTAAACCCACGTCTCCTTTTTTTTCCAGACTCATCCCATCAAAAAAAATTAAATACCCATTAAAACTTCAATAGATCATAACTTAATCATGTTTATACTTTATAATAAAAAAATTATACCATTAGATTCACCATTTTATCCTCTTCAATTCAAGATCTTTGACATATTCTGCATATTTTTTTCCTGAAAATGCATGTTCCATACGGGATATGCATATGCATCTAAAGTTGAAAAAAAAACAAAATAGAAGAAGTATAAATAGTTGAAATTACAATACGATATACAACTAAACTAAACAATATATAAAAAATGCATATAAACCTCATTTTAGAACCATAATCTATATATTTTTACAAAATCAAAATGCACAACACATTTAGTTCATTTTCTTTTGAACATGTATACTCAAACATTATAAATAATGATCCAACCTATGAATCAAACATGCATATACAAATGTTTGTCAAAATGCAACAACAATAATAGTGAAAAAGAACACCAACTTTAACCAACACAACCAAAGTTCAGTAAGATAGAAAACAGATATAAACACTAATTGTGTAAACAATGGTCCAAACTATGTATACAAATGTTTGTCAAAATGCAAGAACAGTAATAATGAAAAAAAAAACAACTTCATCCGACACAACCAAAGTGCAATAAAGATTAAAAAACAAATATAAACAATAATCTGAACAAAAAACTAAAATCAACAAACTCGCATTTTCCACTTAGAATATGCATATACACTAAAAATGCATATACCCGTTAAAATTTATTTATAGAAATCACAACCCACAAAATACATAAACCTAGATGGTGGATAATAACCCGAAAACATACTAGAGAACATAATTATTCTCCTCATGAACCTGGCTTGATGCCCTAGGAAAGAGAAATACATGTGATAGTGGCCAACAATTAAGTTAGATGTTGGGTAGACGTTGGACTCAAAAGCGGCATGCATCAAAGACTGGGAAAGGCGCTGGCCAGCGATTAAGTTTGTTGCCCCGCAATTCACGTTGGTTGAAGACTCGATGACGGGGAAAGACACTCGCTCGTCAGCTACAAGGGTGTCGACTCCAACAGTGGGGTGACTTTTACTCACTACGATGGTGGGTGGCGAACGTCCGGCAACGTATGGTGCTCACCGATTTAAAGAATGAGAATTAGGAAACTTATGGATGAGAGAGAGAGAGATCAAATCTGATCGAGAAAGGGGATATTGGAGCGACATTTACGCCCTGTTCTCGAGTTTTTTTTAGGGGGAAGGAAAATGATTTGGAAGGAAATCTACTTAAAAGGTGTTTTTGAGTTTCATTTTATGGAAGGAAAGGAAAGAAAAGAGAGGGATTTGGAGGGGAAATTTAGGCTTATTTTGATCATAAATCTTTCTTACCAATTTTGTGATGATTTAGAAGGAAAAGATTTCTTTTATTCTCCTTTCCTTTCCTCCCTTTATTGAACTCGAGAACAGTGCGTTAGGGGGGATGTGGGTTTAAAATTCCCGAATTACCCTATTCAGCCTTTTAGTAACTCATAATTATTATTTAAAATTAAAAATTACGTTAAATATTATAACCCTTTATGGAATTAATCTAAAGACCAGGATTAGTTCTTTAAGTTTCTCAAATAAGCAATGTTCTTTTTTATCTTTATTATACACACACTACTATATTAAAAATACAATACTCTCTGTCATTTAAAAATTAAGAGTTCTTAATTTTTTAATCAAAAATAAATCTCCACCCTTAATTTTATTAACATTAATCTTATCCACTATTTCATTAAACCTTTCACCCATTCTCTTCGTTAACAAATAAATGTCTTAATTACGACAAATAATAATTTATTTTTCTCTAAAAACAAAATGAGATGGTGTACAAATACTACTAATTTATTTTTCTCTAAAAACATACATTTTAATTTTTTAGTGGCTGCACTAATGTTCTATTATTGGCTAACATGAAAATGGTGTAAGTTTTAAATAGTATTTATGATCTTCAAGTTAACATATAATATTAGTAGTATTTGTACACCATCTCATTTTGTTTTTAAGTAAAAGTGTATACATAATATTACCACGCATTAAATAAAAACTTTCATATAATATCAATTTGATCAACAATACTATTTAAATTATTTCAAATTTATTGTAACATTCAGGTTTCATCCGCAAGCATCATTATCTAATCCGTCCTTGTCACCACAAGTATGAAGAATGTTCAATATAGTTTATAATTAATTCATAGTCCTAAGGGACTAATTTTAGCCTTTGGATCAATGTCATCAATGGTCCAAATTAAATTTTAAAAATTTGGCCGGAGTGACATTTTCGTAATTCACATGTGATGCTTTTACAAATCAGATGTGATTGTATATGAATCAACTATGATTGAATATTAAAATTTCAGGACTATGGTTTTAAATGGATTTTATTGAACACAGCCTCTACAAGTATTCACCATTATCATTCTTTAATCGTTTAATCGTGTGTATGTACGTATGTATAGGGATGAGATAAAATAAAAAGAAAATTAAAGTAAAAAGTGTAAAAGAGATGATTATTTGATCATTTTTCGGTATATATATCAACTGATAATCGTTAGTTCATCATCTTTATTGATTAAAACTAGTTGTTCATCAATTTCTTTTTAATTTCAAATACAGATTTTAAAAACAAAATTTTGGAATAATTTGTTAATGAACAAAATGCTTTCATCTAAAAAGTGATGAATATGTTGGATTCATCAAAAAGAAATTGATGAAGAACTAGTTTTAATCAATAAAGATGATGAACTAACGATTATCAGTTGATATATATATACCAAAAATGATCAAATAATTATCTATTTTACCCTTTTTACTTTAATTTTCTTTTTACTTTATCTCTACCCGTATGTATATATATATTTATTTATTATTTATGTATCGGAGGCAATAGACTTTATACACAAGTCTTTACAGAGGTTTGTTGTTGACAATGATGAAGCAAAATTCTTGAACATTTCTTGATCTTTCTCTTCTAATACCGTCTTGAATCAAATCAATTTTGTAATAATGGCGACGACCACCGCAAAACCCCAGCGATCGCCTGAGGAAATCGAGGACATAATCCTACGCAAAATCTTCCTTGTAACCCTAATCGATTCGATGGGTAACGACACGCGAGTTGTTTATTTGGAGATGACCGCAGCTGAGATTTTAAGCGAAGGCGGTGAATTGAGACTTTCTAGGGATTTAATGGAACGAGTTCTTGTTGATCGTCTATCAGGTAATTTCGCTTCTGCGGAACCCCCTTTTCAATACCTAACTGGGATATATCGTCGGGCACTTGAAGAAGGGAAGAAAATCACTAACATGAAAGATAAATCAGTTAGGGCTCAGATGGAGTTAGTTGTTAATCAGGCTAAGAAATTAGCTGTTTCGTATTGTAGAATTCACTTGGGTAACCCTGATATGTTCCCTGATTCAGAAAGAAGTAAATCCAGTGTTTCACCATTGCTGCCTTTGATTTTCTCTGAGGTTTCTAGTTCAATAGATGCTTTTGGTGGTTCTAGTGTTGTTGCCTCTTCTCCTCCTGGTTTTTTGGATGAGTTATTTAAAGATTCGGATTACGATTCTATGGAACCGATATTGAAGCAGTTGTACGAGGATTTAAGAGGGATTGTGCTCAAGTGTTCTGCTCTTGGAAACTTCCAGCAGCCATTGAGGGCTTTGATGTACTTGATAAGTTTTCCAGTTGGTGCTAGAGCTCTGGTGACTCATCAATGGTGGATTCCCAAGGGTGCCTACTTGAATGGCAGGGTAATTGAGATGACAAGCATCTTGGGTCCATTTTTTCATGTTAGTGCTCTCCCTGATCAGAGTATTTTCAAGGGTCAGCCTGATGTTGGGTATGTTTGAAATTCTTTTCCTTTCTTATAAACTTTTTGACTTTGTATACTCATAGATCCAGCTGGGTTCCTATATGTGTTCTTTTTCTCTTTGGTGGATATTTGGATTCAGTGAATGAAAGTTAATTATATTTGGAATGTGCAGTCAGCAGTGTTTCTCAGAGTTATCAACACGACGCCCTGCAGATCTTTTATCTTCATTCACGACAATTAAAACTGTCATGAATAACTTATATGATGGCTTGGCGGAAGTTCTTAGGTCCCTCCTTAAGAACACAAGCACGCGAGAGAATGTGCTCCAGTATATCGCAGAAGTGATCAACAAAAATGCATCAAGGGCTCATATCCAGGTAAAAAAATTGATTTTATGATAGCAGTGCATTTCCTAGGCACTATCAAGCCCTATTTGAAGTCTTGCAGTCACAAAGTCTTACGCTCGTCTATATATTATTTATCAGATTATGTGCTGTGTTGAAGCAAACTAGCCGAATGGATTTTTGCTTTTTAATCATAGTTTATGGTGCCCTTTGTAGCATGTTAGTCCTTAACACGGGTCCAGTATTCTGCTTTACTGGAAATCTTTTCCCTAAGTGCTTTCTTAATTTTCATTCTATTAATTTTGAAATAATATGTAATTCGTGATAGGTTGATCCGATATCTTCTGCAAGTTCAGGCATGTTTGTGAACCTTAGCGCTGTTATGCTTCGACTGTGTGAGCCGTTCTTAGACGCAAATTCTACGAAGAAAGACAAAATTGATCCTAAATATGTATTTTATGGTTCTCGTCTGGATTTCAAGTAAGTTACTCTATTCAGTTTATTGACCACATATGTATCTTCCTTCTTCCCCTTCCCCAGCCCCTAAACCAACATTAATTATCTGTGATATTTTGCATAATCAATATCATTTTGACTGTGAACTTAAACTCAACAGAGAACTAACCGCTCTTCATGCATCTTCGGAGGAAGTTACTGAATGGCTAAACAAAAATAACCCGAACAATGGCAACAGCGGAGATAACAGGTTGCTTCATTCGCAAGAAACATCAAGTTCTGGTCTGCTACAAAATAACAATGCTGTTTCAAGTCAACGTGGATCTACAAACTATTCTTTTATATGTGAATGCTTCTTTATGACTGCGAGGGTCCTGAATTTGGGGTTGCTGAAAGCTTTTTCAGACTTCAAGCATCTTGTGCAGGTGATACACAGCCACTATATTCCTTTCTGTTTCTTTAATCGAAACAACTCTTTGATCATTGTAAACACATATGTTCACTTATCTGCAGGACATCTCAAGATGCGAGGATAGCCTTGCAACCTTAAAAACCATGCAGGAGCAATCACCTTTGCCTCGATTGGCTCAGGATATTGCCCGACTCGAGAAGGAAATTGAAACATTTACACAGGAGAAACTATGTTATGAAGCTCAGATATTGAGGGTAAAACAGTCTTTTCCTTGCTAATTTATGAAGGCCGAGTTTCTGTTGAACTCGATTAATGTATCTGACTTGTCTTTCTGTATCTTAGGATGGAGGACTTCTTCAACAGGCGTTAGCTTTTTATCAGTTAATGGTGGTTTGGTTGGTAGGTCGTATAGGCGGTTTCAAAATGCCTTTACCACAAACTTGCCCAATGGAATTTGCATGTATGCCTGAGCACTTTGTGGAAGATGTTATGGAATTGCTTATTTTTGCTTCTCGGATTCCGCGAGCTTTGGATGGCGTCAAGCTGGTAGAAAATATTAATTTTTTTACTTATTATTTTGCCTTCTTCAGCACCATATTGCTATTGCTTATGCATGTCTTAATTTGGTAGGATGATTTTATGAACTTCATTATCATGTTCATGGCAAGTCCAGAGTACATTAGAAATCCCTACTTAAGAGCAAAAATGGTTGAAGTACTCAACTGCTGGATGCCTCGTAGGAGGTAATTTATACTGTATCATCTTCTGTTTTGTGCCCAAGTTTAGGTTATATTTATCTTGGATGTGAAGATCACGTTTGGGTAGTTATGGTTTTTCTTCATTTTTGTGGCCTGCAGTGGCACATCGTCTGTCACAAGTTCACTATTTGAGGGGCACCAACTATCTGTCCAATATCTTGTGAGAAATCTTCTAAAACTTTATGTTGATATCGAATTCACGGGCTCCCACACTCAGGTGATTGTATCCCCAAACATACCATCGAGTTTATGGATGAAAAAATTTGCAATAATTTCTGCTTATATTTGTACAACCTAAAGAATGATTTACTCATTCCAACTATTGTGCAGTTTTATGACAAATTTAACATCCGACATAACATTGCCGAACTTCTGGAGTATCTTTGGCAAGTTCCTGTACACCAGAATGCTTGGAAACAGGTAAATCAAAGATTTTTATTCTAATGTTCTTTTAGCTACCTTTTGACAGTTTACTTGAATCATTCAGTTTTTTTCTTGTTTCAAATCATTCCAGATTGCCAAAGAAGAGGAAAAGGGGGTTTACCTCAACTTTTTGAACTTCCTAATAAACGACAGTATCTTTCTTCTTGATGAAAGTCTCAACAAGATTCTTGAACTCAAAGAGCTGGAAGCTGAGATGTCTAACACTGTCGAATGGGAACAAAGACCAGCACAAGAGAGGCAGGAGAGAACTAGACTTTTCCACTCACAAGAAAATGTTTGTTTTTTCAAAATATTCTACACATTGAGATGTATTTGTTTTTATGAAAATACTTTAAGAAAAAATGGTTGTTTTGTATATAGATTATAAGGATCGACATGAAGTTGGCCATGGAAGACGTGAGCATGCTTGCTTTCACCACTGAGCAAATTACAGCTCCTTTCCTGCTTCCTGAAATGGTATCTTTTCTTTTCCTTCAACTCGTCAAATACATTATTTTCTCTTCAATTGCGGTTGCTTCTTTTCGCAGGTCGAAAGGGTTGCCAGCATGTTAAATTACTTCCTACTACAACTTGTGGGCCCCCAAAGGAAATCATTAAGCTTGAAAGATCCTGAAAAATACGAGTTTCGGCCGAAGCAGTTGCTAAAGCAGGTTTGTGTCGTCATAACATCTCACTGCGGTTTCTACAAGATTCTTCTGTTTTCTTATTATTATGGAATTTATTCAAGACAATTGACAAATAGTCAAAACCATTTCATAGAACTATATCAATCTTTGTTAATAGTTACGAGTATAATGAAATAGGTGATTTCATGCGGTTTTTGCTAGCGAGTTGCACCCACCCTTTAGATTAAAAGGCAACCTCTATATTGTGAAACCTGTTTTTAATTTTCTATTTGTATTATACTTTTAAAAGTGGGTCTTCTAAAAACAAACACTGCAATGTCTAATATTTTATATGTTGTAGATTGTCAACGTGTATGTTCATCTGACAAGGGGTGATCATGAGAATATTTTCCCATCTGCTATTACAAAGGATGGACGGTCCTATAATGACCAGGTACATTTTAAGGTTTTTTATATAAAAATTTTCATAATCATTTGTTGGAGAATGTTTATTTCCCCATATGTTGCTTATAAAGATCCTGAGATGTGGTCTGCAATATGGATGATTTGCAGTTGTTCACAGAAGCTGCAAATGTTCTTAGAAGAATCGAGGAAGATCCAAGAGTGATACAAGCTTTTGATGATCTTGGTAAAAAGGCTAAAGCTGCAGCATCTGAAGCCATGGACGCTGAAGCTATTCTTGGGGACATTCCAGATGAATTCCTTGATCCAATCCAGGTAAGTTGCCACAATTTTAGAAAACCCAAACTCTGGTTTTACTTCTCATAGATCATGAAAAAGCCTAGCGGGTCTGCATAACTTGGTTCGGACCAGGAAAACCAAACAGGGAGCGGAAAGAATGGAATGTTCAGTTTGGTTCTCGGTTTTCAATTTTTGTGAAAATCAGTTTTCTGTTCAAGAATCGTTCCAGGCTGGGTTAAAAAAATGTAGCCAAACTGGCTTTTTGTTCTTTTTTCTCAACTTGAAACGACTCTGTTATGGATTTATATGTTTCAGTTAAGATAAAACCAAGTAATAGAGGTGGCAGTTTCATCCCTTTACCTAAAAGTACAAATTGGGTTGTATTTTTATCTCTATTTGGTCATATGGGTAAACTTTTAGAACTTAGCTAATAAGGATATCTTACAATTGCTAAGATCTCCTTCCCGAATCTGACTTGTTTGGACCCGCTAAAAAGACCATGTTTTGACAGGCTCTGACCCGTTTCCTAACCTGTCCTTGTTGCCACCTTCACCGAGTATGTATGTTCGTTTTAGATTTTTGGACCAAACCAGTCTAAATAAGTTTGGTCTTTTGTTCCATCGTTTGTATATTATTTTAAGGCTTTGGTGTGGTGAGGTCGAGTTTGGTTCCTACCTGGTAGACCCCTAACAAGTTACTTTACATAGTGTTTGATGTTAATGAGTTTTATGAAATCAAGAATATCTTATGGGCAATATGAACATTGAAACTGCAGTACACTTTGATGAAAGATCCAGTCATCTTACCATCTTCAAGAATCATTGTGGACCGACCAGTGATTCAAAGGCATCTTCTAAGCGACGCTGTAAATCTCTCTAATCTTTGTGCTCTTATATGCACAACAGTTTCCTCATTTAACTTTTGTTGATTTTAATGGTTTTATTAATTCGCAGACGGATCCCTTCAACCGTTCACATCTTACACCAGATATGTTGATTCCCGACACAGAACTGAAGCAAAAAATTGAAGAATTTATCAAGTCACAACAA
Organism: Dittrichia graveolens; assembly: GCA_038502395.1. Classification (NCBI taxonomy): domain Eukaryota; kingdom Viridiplantae; phylum Streptophyta; class Magnoliopsida; order Asterales; family Asteraceae; genus Dittrichia; species Dittrichia graveolens. Next base: position 22,131,471 of record JARJIL010000004.1, read on the forward strand.
AGGAAGAAAGAAGGTGAAGAGATGAGTATGCAAAGCAACTCTAAATCTTCAATTCAATCACCAGATGGTACGAGGCCTCTGATTGATTAGAAAGTATTTTTCGACTGTAATTTTTTGTATTTATTAGCATCAAGTTTGGACTAAAACACTGGTTTTCCAAAAGTTGTAAAATTTTTAGTTATATGATAGAGGCCACTTTTGATGTTTAAGAACAGGGAACAAGTTGCAACACGGTGAGATTGAATTATCTGTTGGTTGCAAGTGTAAACTGCTACTAGTAAATCTCCTGTGTAGTTTGTTTTCTCAACTATTTGTTTCTACTTTAGGGGTTTTCTTCTATCACACCATTACACCCCGTCACACTATTCAACCATCACAATGAATCGTTCATCACAATAAGCCGTACATCCGTCACACTATTACGCTTACCAACTCCTTTTTATACACTACAAAAAAAAAAGAAAGAAAAGAAATATATCTTTTTTAACGCGAGACACCTAATGTCATTGAGGTCACGCGGTCATATCACGGCATGAGCCTTTTTAACTCTGTTGTCATGCTGGATTTTAAACATCATAACTAACCCTATTATTTGGAAAGAGATTTGTAAAGTTGCAATGATATCTTGGTTTTCACTGCTCCTTGTCACATCATGGCATGAGTCTTTTTATTTGTGTTATTCAATACTCCAACCCCATAAGAATATTACAATCTTACAACTAGAGGTGTATAAATACCGGATAATACTATAATCGGATTAGATTTTTTGTGAACAGTAAAACCGGATTTTTTAAAAACCGGTTCGGATAATATCCGGTTTTTAATCAAAAATACTATATTATGTCTAACCGGTTCGGATAATACTATAACCGGATATTTGAAAAACCGGTTATAAAAAAAACCGAATTTTTTTTTTTGCATTTTTTTAACTACATTTCCTATATACTACAAAAAATATATATATAAAAATGACCGGTTTTTTTACCGGTTTTTTATCCGGTAAAATATCCGATCGACCCCAAATCCATGGAACCGGTTTATACTATCCGGTTAAAAAAAACCGATCCGGTTTAAAAAATCCGGTTTTTCAAAAAACCGGTTTCGGATATTTTTTTGTTAAAATCGTATATTCGGTTTTTTTGTGCACCTCTACTTACAACATAACAAAACCCAGTCACGTCTTGACAGGATATGAAAAGGTACCTAAAGGTAGAGATTGTTTTCTGAAATACCTTCGGCTTAATAAAAAGATATGAGAAGACAACAAAGAGTAGAGAGATTGCTTCCTGAAAGACATGCGGCTTAAAAAGTGAGGACCACCTGTTGAGCTTTATTATCAAAAGTTGAATTGCGTTTAATTTTAAGAGTTAATATAAGTTTCTTAATCTTAACACTTATATTCTCCCTTCATATTCCAGCATTTAGATTTTAGAATATGAGAATAATTTATCAACTTACGTAAAAAAATAAATTTTTTTTCTGGAAACGATATAAAAGATACAATTATACAAATGTATACTCTTGTAACTGGTTGGGAATAGCAAACATTTACCTATTTGCTCCCAAAAAAAAGATTACATCATTGCAAGTCAAAACTGCAAAGTTACAACAACTCAACAAGCTCACAATAGTTCACAACTAGATAAACTATCTAACTGAAGATCAATACGAACATGCACTTCCCGCATAAATATGTCAAAGTTTGGATACGGTTCGGATTTTACGCTTGGCATACTCATGGGCAATGCTGATGGAGCTCCTGCTATGTCGTAGATAAAACTCGGCAAGAAGTATTTGCTTTCCTTCTGATGTTAAATCACCATGACCACCCTTTATATATAAAAAAACACCGAGTGATCAACTTTTCCAATATGTGGGTTTTTTTGTCCCCATAAACCATTGTTTATTGCAAAGAGCAGATAAAAACAATGAGTCAGTTGTGGAAGAAAGAGTGTAACGATCTATTCCCTGAATATTTTTTTAGTCACATTCTAGCAGAAGGTTATTTTTCCTGAATTTGAGCAAAAACTGTGGCTTGTTTAACAAAAACAAAGTAAGATGGTTGAAAAAGTTAGCAATGGTGTTAAATTACAATAAGAATGATTTTCAAGCAGGGAAAATAACCACTTTTTAGTCTTGGAAAGTGTACATGAAACACAGATTTTAGATTTAATGTGTGATGGGTTTGGATCATTGCACCTTGCACGCCCCAACCTATGATGTGTGTGCGTATTGACATTTGATGTGGCATGTGTGTGAGAGGGGTGGGAATACAATCAACAACACCCGTGTGTGATTCAAAAGTGAATCTATGTTACAGATTGATAAGAATCTGATAATCAGTTGTCGTAAAATGTCAGAAGTTGTAATAATCAAATAATCAAAGGAATGAATGTTTGGCGAATTCTGGGGATTCGTGAAATTAACTATATACTAATAAGGGGAGTATGGGACATTTTGTGAAAGTGAAGTCAAAGACTCAAATTTAGTTGAAGGGGGTAAATAAATCAATTTTATTTACCCTTGTGAGTTTTGTTGCAACTAAATTATTCAAAAGTAATTATTTGAGGCGTGCAGAATCTGTTTATCCAAACATTAAAAACTGATCGTAGCAGCTTCAATTTGCAATAGTCAGATACCAGTTCCAAAACGTGAATCTAGACACTCCTTTAGAAGATGTTGAAGGCTTGAAGGTGCTAAAATCAAGTTTGAACTATTCTAAAGTGAGATACATTTGGTAAAAGATTCTTACCAACCGTCGAGTTCTATCACAGACAGCATGATGCATGAGAATCCCAGAAGCAACAGAGACGTTGAACGAGTCCACCATTCCTTTAATCGGAATACTGCAATGCATATCTGATGCTTTCAAAGCCTCTTCACTAATCCCACTGTGAAAAAAAAATTACCTCTGTAATCTCATCATCCATAACAGATTGACGTAATAATACTCATGTCATACTATATGAACCGGACATGTTGCCTTATTGAGACTCAAAATCACATGGAATCAAATTGATTTATTGGACAAAGTTCAATATACTTCTAATCTCGAAATTGACTAGGTAAACTGCAAAGATCTTAGAGGCCATATTATTATTTATCATCAGATTGTTGCTTAAAGAAAAGGTAAACTGCCTTCATAAGAGGCTTATGGGCTATGGCCCATCGGATTCAAGATCCATAGAAAGACTTAGGGAAATAATTTCATAACATTATGGCCCTATTCGTTTATAACATTTTTATTCTTCATTTTGTGGGTCAAATCTCCATTTCTAGCTGCATCTAAACATAAGCACAAATTCCTAAAACAAATTGGACAATGGTCCTAAGGCTGGCTCCTTAAGAAGAATCCTTCAAACAAGAAATAAACAGTGAAAGAAAATTGTCATCTGGGAAATTGTAATATCCAAATTAGAGGAAATAGACCATATCTTGATGTCTTGCATGTAGAAATAAAAAATAGATCAACAATGATAACAGTTATGCTTGCTATGAACGTGCTAGCAATAGCAAAGCGCACAGCAATCCGGAATGAGAATTAAAAAGAAAGAGAATGAATGATGTATGATCTCTATTCTTAACATTTAACACCTAAAAAAAGCTTCATCTCGCAATTCTGCTTGTCATATGAAAGTTAAGAAAAGGGAGATCATTTGACCATGAACAATAAAACCTTTTGCCTAGATGTCAAACAAGTTGTTATAAGCACATATCTTATGATACCCCAAAGGAAGAAATTAATCTTTAAACATAGTTACTACCTGCCCTCATTTCCAACGACTATGGCAGTGGGGCATGACCAATCCATATCATAAATGGAAACCTGAACAGAGTTGAGCAAACCACGGGATGATCATGTATATATTCACCTTAAGTACTGATTGGCTGAATTATATCAAAAAAATTCGCAAGTACCGTCTCCATCCCCACATGCGTTGTAGCAATGCGGTAACCACGTGACCTCAAAACTTGAAAGCACTCTTCAGTGGAATCCCAAAGCTCAATATCCAACCATTTCTCAGCTCCCATGCTAACATGACGATGCTCTCTATACCTACATTTTGAAATCAAATGATAAGTGTTTGTTTGATCAAACACAATCATCATCCAAATCAACCAATCCAAACACTTCAAAAATAATATTTATAATATTTGGCATCAAACTGTGATGTGCACTCATCACATGAAGCCAGGCCACACTTAAATTAATCAACATGCATAAATTCAAAGATTAAGTTGGAACACCTTTTTCTGCTGTCTAGTGACACCACATGAACAGACTGAAACCCTAAAGCATCCGCTGATCGAAACACAGCAGAAACATTTCCAGCATCCGACAAACCCTCAACCACCAAACACACAGAATAAGTCCGATTATTCACAACATTCCTAAATCTCTCCTTCCTAAGCTCCATTAAAGATGGCTCAACCGCCTCTAATACCTCCCGGCTACTCAAAAACGTGTTTTCAGCTTTGAATTCATCCAAATATGGGAACCAACGCTCGGATTGTGGAGGTTCAATCTTCCGTTCCATCTTCATAAAACTGGAAACATCATCGTTTGAATTTCTCCATATCAAATCTCTAATACTAGTTTGTTTAATTTCTTCTTCGTCCTCATTCTCGAGAAACAGACAGCTATCATCCGGGGATTCAGCAGCTTGAATCGATCCATATGATCTTGAGGAATAGCGGAAGGGTTTAAGCTTAAACCCTAGACCTTCAAATTGACACACATAAGCACAGAAAGAGGATAATTTTATTAAAATGACATCGCTATGCGTAAAAGATAGTAATGGAGAAGAGAGTAAACATTCACCTCACCTAGACTGCTGCGAGAGAGAAGGCGATGGTAGGGAAAGTGCAAACGGTGAGTACAAGTTTTGATGCGTGTTGTACTCAACTCTAAACAGCTGAGAGAATACAGGCGGATGAATTTACAGGCGCTCATGTCTCAGTGCGTGTTCTCGGCGGTGAGGACGGCGGCGAAGAGCGAGGAGGATAAACGGATAATACAGCCCAGTGATTGGCATCAATTCGAAAACACAAACGGTGCGTAAAATTAAATTTCTGGTATTCATAAATATTTCTTCAAACGTGCGAGTCAATGACTCTGATACAATTTTTTTTTAACAGTTTCGCCTCAGGTAGAGGCAAATGATCGAAACACGGTTGAACTGATTAGGGCCCCCTAATTAATTCGGTAGGGCTGCTTCACCAATGAGGGAGTGACCCTCAGCTACTCCTAGGAAGAAACCCTTCAGAGAGACTTGAACCCAAAACCCCTCCTTCACTAGGAAAACTCCCTTACCGTCAGGGCAAGCCCCTTTGGTTTCTGATACAAGTGATTTAACCGATATTACTAGTGATCATTTTTTATAATAACCATCCAGTCAAAAGTGCCAGACTGATGGTTAATCTTATATTAATATAAATGGTACTAGTTTAAAATATTCGTATTCATAAGTATAACAATAATTTAGTTGGATGTTAATCATATAATTATTTCTCTAAAATGTTTAGAGTATCTGCGGTCATCACTAATCATCACATTAGAATCACTAACTCATATAACCACCTGTAGCCATAATATGCATCACTACTATATTTAGACCCACACACAATTATTTATCTCAAATATTATTGGTTCCAAAACGAAGAAGAAAAACACATAACAATCATGCTTGATCATGAAGGGAACAAGAGAGCAAGTAAGGAGCAATTCACGAGCGCATGACAATGGGCATAACGAGCATGTAAGCTTGTGATGGGGGTGTTCGGAAGGATAATGAGATCGTTATCTCTCCCGTTGTCGATCTCTAATATGTAACGGCGTAAGTATGTGGAGTTTTTAGAGCTCTTAATCGCACACTTTAAATTTATCAATTTTCTTCAAGGTGAATTCATGATGTTCCAAACTTTCAGCCTAGCATATTTATAATTTATGCTTTCCTGTTATTTGATATTTGCATCTTAGGTATTGAATAGATAAATATCGAATGTGGAACGGAGATGTTTAGTAGGGGTGTTCACGGGGTGGGGCGAGTAGTGAAATTTTTGCAAACCGTCACTACGGGGGCAGTACCTAGTTTGAGGAACTGAAACCGAACCGCAAACAGCGGACACCCAAAGGGAGACGGGTATCTATGGCTCAGGTTAAGGTTACCTTAAAATTGAGCTGTTTTTCATTTTTGTTATTTTCAACAAGTTCAAATTCATAATAAAATAATAAACAATGGTAGAAACAAGTCAACAATAATGAATAAACCACTAGCAGAAATCGAACAGATATTCGATGAGAGTCTCGTAGAAACAAAAAACCGATAGGCTTGAAGTCGGCACTGTTGATCAATTTCAATGTCTTCATGTTGAACTCTTGATCGTTGCAGGCTTGCAAACTCTCGATGTCGAAACTTAAAAAGTAATTGGGGAGACTATGGGGGCTACTAGAGGTAAGTTAGGTAGTTTTGAGAAATTTAAGTTTTCTAATAGCTTTTGTTATTTCATATTAACATATATATATATATATATATATATAGGGGAAGGTTCAAACGAGAACTGTTTTTCGTACAAGAACTGCGAGAACCAATCTTGGCCATTCAAGTGGTACGTGGAATTCATGGATGAAGAGCGTGGAGATTGAGTGTGGCAAGGTGCATGTAAGGAATTCATGGGTAGGCAATCCAATTGAAAGAGGAGAAATTGGACGGCTAAGATTGGTTCTCGTAGTTCTCGTACGAAAAACAGTTCTCGTTTGAACTTTTGTCTATACATACATATATATATATATATATAAGTTAAAAGCATACGGGGCAGGGCAGGTACCCGCGGATATCAAATTTTAAAATCCGAATCCGCTCCATGTTCAAACGGGTACCCTAGTTTTTCGGTTTGCCGGGTTACGAGTTTATAGATATCGGTTTTTTCGGTTTCGGTCATACAGGGCAGGTCGGTTTTCGGTTTTTTTAACACCCCTAATGTTTAGGGGAGCGGATATAGTCCATATAGATGACGATTATCCATCTATGGATGAATCCATTAACACGAAATTAAATATTCCTAAATTAAGTTTTTATATAATTAAGTTTATAAATCTATATATTTACTATATTTTTAACATTTATATATAAATATAATATTGAAGATATATATTTAAAATTATAATATTATATAACTACAAATTATGTTTTTCGTTTTGATTGTAGTTATCTTAAGCTATATTTTGATTTGTATTTTTTTTTTTAAAGAAACTATGAATTTATGTCAACAAAAATCATAAATTATATGTAATGCTATAATATTTTTTTGAGAAAAAGAATTATTTCGACATTCAATGAATATCCATTTACTCGTTTAATCCGATATAGATATGGACAGATGGAATAATTTTAAATGAATATAAAGGAAGTAGAATGATAATCAATTTACAAATGTCATCATACATTAAACCCTAGAATTAATTATATCTATGTGCAATCCAATACTTAGAGTATTGAGGATACTTTTATACATCCACTCAAATTTTGCAAAATTGCATATACACCTAAAACACAAGTTTTAAATGCACAATTCAAAATACTTTTGTAGCATGTGTCTACTTTAATAGCATGTATTGGGTATATGTACAATTTGTAAGTCCAATTTGAAAGGTAGGAAATTTCATCAATATTATACTAATATGTTATGGAAAACCTGAACAACTTCATTATATACTTCTCATAAGCATCAATAGTTAGCAAATTAATTGAAAGTTGTTAAAACGTTGTCATATCACAACTCAAAAGAACTTAATAACTATGATCTGATATTCTCAACATTACATCAAACATAGCAAGAGATCAGCATACTCATTTTGATGTTTGTAGGATCGTTCATTTTTTAAAAATAACCGTTAACCGAACCGTATAAGAATTCGGTTTATTTAGGTTTGCTTCGGATAAATACTTATTTGGGTAAGATTTTTTGCTTTAATTTTTCGAGTTTTTCTAACGTGTTCGTTTAATGGACTAACCGAGAAAAAAATCATCAACATAGTTGATGGTTATACACCCTCAGGATGTATCATATTTGTCTTTTCATAATTTTGAATACATGTATTTAAGAAATATAACTATTCTAATAAACTGACCATGAATCTCCACAGGACTTTCTAATAAAAATAATTAATTAGGTATTTATTAAATCAAACAAATAAAGTTCCTTGGCCAATGTAGACATTTAATTAAGTGGTATTTATACTACACTTGTCAACTTTCTATTCTATGATGTGGAACCAAATATGGTGCTTACAAAAACCAAATTCGATTCGGGTTTTTTCGACGCCCTTGTAGTATGTGGTTTTATGTTATGTGAAGATTTTCGGTTCCGACACTCGCCTCTATTGATTCTGATAATTCGCATGTTAAATCAAAGCAAATGGACCATGCCTAGAAATAAATTACACCTTCGGTTCAAACCGTGTGTATCCCTGTAAATATGCAAAAGCAAACAAAACAATGATCATGATCTAGAAGCAGAGAGCGGGTTACAATCAAATAGAAAACATGTTACGACTATCGTATGAGAGCATAGTATTGGGTACAAATGGGAGAGCATATTACAACTCGGTTAAGATCACGAACATCTGAATTTGGTGTTTTTGCAAACTTCACATATCAGATACCGACCACAGATAAGCTTCTCTTTCAGTAGCTTGTTTCTCATTTTGCCTAGTGAACATTTGCTTCTCAAATCCTGCAAGGACAAGTACAAACCAACGGAAATGCATCACAGTTTGCAACTTAAAAATGATACATTCATGAGCCTGAAATTCAAAAGCAGAGTGTATATACAAAATATAATGCTGATTTCATAATAAAAATATAAAAAATACCCTTAATTGATACAATAACAAAATATAATGTTGATTTCATAATAAAAATATATAAAATACCCTTAATTGATACAATAACAAAATATAATGTTGATTTCATAATAAAAATATATAAAATACCCTTAATTGATACAATAACAAAATATAATGTTGATTTCATAATAAAAACATATAACATACCCTTATTAATGTTTTTAAGGGCTACTATAGGGTAAAGAAGCAACTCACATTAGAATTTTCATACAGTAAAAACGTTGCATTCATAACGAGACACTTACAATAAAATTGTAAGAATTATATTGGGGTAATATCTTTTTATTTAAAAAAGAAAAAGAAGGTTAACTACCAAAACCAGGACACAAATGCATTCAACTATAACTCCACTTGATTTAACAAAGGTCATATTCATTCTTCAATAAATGATCCTGATGACATTTTTGGAGTTTACTTATGATCAATTTATGTCAATCTGGTCAAAGTAAAACAAAGTGTGTTTTAATGCACACAACCTCTGGAATCACTTAATTCGGAAAAAATTCAACTGTTCTTGTAATGTTAGAGTGTTCTCAATCATATCTAACATTTATAACTTATAGGCGGGCGGGCGGGCGGGCGGGGGTACGTGCATGCATGGGTGGGTGTGTTTGTGTGTGTGTGAGGTCGCTTTTTGACGTGTGAATGGTCTTACAAAACCGCACCTATGGTGGTGTTGTGGATGCAAAAGTTGGCCTAAAAGCAGCGGCTAGGGTTGGTAACAGTGGGTGTCTAGGATTTAGTATGCAAGTCGTATCAGCAAGGGCTTTAAGAACAAGTGAACAACTTGGCTCTAATACTAAGTTGTACCACAAGGTTTTGCATATTAATTTGTATGTTTACAACAGGATTCAAGGACATGTATATATAGGCCAAGCATGGCTTGAGAAAGATACATAGCTCTAATGAGCCATAATGATGAGCTAGGGGCTAGGACCTATTGAGATATTATCCATGAGTACCCTCTAAATTAGTAAATTATGCTAAATACAATTGTGTACGTATAGTCTAATTGCATTTTATGAAAGTCTATATGCCCTAGAACCCCTTAGTAAAATGTTGTCCATGCAAAGCTTCCACTGAAGGTTTGCAGTGATGTCCTCGCTGTGTGGCTGTGTGCTACTTACTAACCACATGCCATCTTTAGTATTACACGAACATGTTCCTTTCTTGCTTTTCATACCAAAATCGATTTCCTTATCATCTTACTTTTCTAGGCCATTCTCATATGCAAAAAAGCTATAAGTCCTACTCTCCCAATCTCGACGTTCATTTCATGATTGTTAAAGTCAATTTTTGACCTTGTCAATCAACAACATTCATCTAGCCTTGATTACTAAGGTTCACCTACTAACGCTCCAGCAAATCCGCCATTGAAGACTTACCAGCATAATCAACGAGTGCATCCAACTACGGACGATCCAGTTGCTCACGAATATGATATGAACCAAGTTGATATCAGTTGATAACCAAAGAAAAAGTAGAAAAAAGAACCCATAGTAAGTACAATTCTAGAAGTAGGTGATCTTCCAATATCAACACAAAACTCTCATAATCCCGGTCTCATAAACCCTAGAACCCATTTATAACCCTGAGAGCCCATTCATGCCTCTGAGCTTCTTCCAACCTGAAAGAGCCAGTTTTGAAGGCAACTCGTTCTTCAAGGCAATGAAATATCACACAACCTCTTCCCACAGACTATCTTCCTAATTTACAACTTTTGTAACGGTCTCCAAAAACAAACAAATTTCCAGGTCAATAAATCAGATATAAACAAATTTTTCTAATGATGAAGAGTACCGTGTGAGGCAACCCCCAAAATTCTTATTGTTAGGATAATTCAAAAAATCTCTTTATTGCCTTAGACGGTCTCTTGGAGCTTGGCATGGCAAATCTAGTATTGTGATTAAAGAATTTGACATGGCACACAGTGAGGTAGGTCACCAAGTCTTCTATAAGCATTTGGTGTCATACTGTGATATGACCCATATATAGTGAAATTTTTTATTATGGTAGTTATTCGATTTTAATTATAGAAATTATATATTATCTTAGGGAGCAAGTTATTTATCTATTATAAATAGGTCTAGGAGTAAGATATTAGGGGAGAGAAATATGGTTTTGTTTTGTCATTTGTTTTCTTGGGAGACCTCCTGATTCTCGAATTCCAGAGTTTATCTATTCAAGCATCCGATTAAGGGCGCCTATTATCAATAACTTTCAATTATCAATTTGATTCATATCAAATTGGTATCAGAGCATTATTGATTCTGGGCATTCAAAAAAAAGAAGAGTTACTGTTCATCCGACTACTGTTCACGCTGCCACTGTTTTAGCGGGTACTGTACACGCGAACACTGTTTATCGCCACTGTTCATCACCGGAAACACTGTTCATTGCTGGAAACGTTGTTCATCACATTTGTTCATAGCCATTGTTCTTGCGGTAAAAAGAGTGTTTATTCCAGAAAAATAAATAAATCCCATAGCCTTTGAACCCTACGTGCCGTCATGACTAAAGTCCAAGACCTAGAAGCCAAGTTGAATCAGCATCAGGCGGATTTCGAGCAGCACTGCACCGAAACAAGGGAGAGGTTCGAAAAATTGGAAAGTACCATGGAAACCCTACGTGTGGAATCCGAAAAACGGCATGCTGAGATGATGAAGATGATGTTGCAACAATTTCAAACGCTAAAACTTCCGCCGCCCGCCGCCCATCCCACCCAACCACCATTGGCTGCTGCCGAGCCCACCCTACCGCTACCACCCATCACTTGGTCCTTCCAGTTGCCGCCGCCCACATTCCCCATGACACCACCGGTCCAGCCGTTATCCGGGTCGCAGCCATCAGGATTTCCCGGGCTACGTTTTGATTCGCAAGGCTTCCCCATTCCAACCTGCCTTGCGAAGGGATCCAATGTTTTTCACTTTGGGCCTCAAGTGGAATTAAACGGGCTTGAAATGGAACGGAAAAATGGGCATTATTTTTTGGTTGAACTAGATGAACGAGCGTCCATTGTTGTCAACAACCATATTCTTAATACTTGCCAGGTTGAAGAGTTTTTGTCTTGGCCTCACTATTCTCAAGGAAAAGTTTGGGATCCCGGGATCACTTGGAGAGAAATGTATGAAGTCAAACCTTGAGGACAAGGTGTTTTTCAGGGGCGGAGTAATGATATGACCCATATTTAGTGAATCTTTTAATTATGGTAGTTATTCGATTTTAGTTATAGAAATTATATTATCTTTGGGAGCAAGGTATTTATCTATTATAAATAGATATTAGGGGAGAGAAATATTGTTTTGTTTTGTCATTTGTTTTCTTAGGAGACCTCCTGGTCTCAAATTCCAGGGTTTATCTATTCAAGCATCCGATTAAGGGCGCCTATTATCAATAACTTTCAATTATCAATTTGATTCATATCATATTGTAACTACTTGAGTCTATGTTAATGACATAGTAATCACAAGACATTTCAGAGTGGGTTGCTAGTCTTTATATGATATGTACTCTTGTATCGTCTTTTTGAACATCAAGTAACACAATTTATTCATTAAATTTTCATATACCTGTGCTTACAGGGAATATGACTCATCTAGCACACGATGCTGAGAAAATATTAAGGAAACAAATATCTAAAGCATGCAAATGAGTTAAACTAGACTAACCATTACTGCGATCAACACCATCCCAGTGTCGTCCTGGTCTAATACCATAGCGGTTTGGTGCAGCATCTAACCCCCTTTTCAACCAGCTGTGCTTAGGAACTTCTTGAGGAACAATAAATCCAGATTCTTTCATCCTCTCATTATCTCCTATGTCTGGAAGAACCATTTCAGACTGCTTCTTCTGAAAAGTTTTAGATAAATTGTCAATAGTAAAAGAATTGGTAATGTATGTCATAACTAGAGGTTGTCAATGTGTCAATCAAAAGGGCTGGGTAATTGGTGAAAACAGGTCTGGGTAAAATAGATAAATTTTCTAAGAACAAAATTTTAATTTTTTATTGAATAATTAATGTGTAAAATATGATAATAAAAACTATATTAGAAGAATATAAATTTCTATATAAATTGATCTAAAAGGTTGTGTGCATTAAAAAAACAAGTTTGGAGTCATTTGATCTTTTTTCTTTGTTAACTGTTTTTATAATCTTACCTATTTAACCGTTAGAGATAAAACATAACACAAATCCACCCAATTATAAGTAAATGGGATGAAATTATCATCTCTATTCATAAAGAAGATCTTTGAGTGATGTAACTACCTTCACTAGATGTGCCATTGGGTCACCCCATCTCAGTCTGTCCTTCAGCATATTGTCAAGATCAGGATCATCTCTGAAAAAGATGCAACCACATGTAAGTAAGAAAACAGTAAATCCTCCATTGTTTACCACCATTAGGTATCTAATGTTATCAGGTAATAAAATAAAAAAATTCCTAGAAGGAATAGTAATAAGCCGTTTTACAGATTAGTAGTTATGATTCTAAACCTAGGATTTACCTAATGGTGGTAAACAATGTAGGTTTCGAAAAAGATTAGGTATCTTATAGAAAGATCCATATTTCGAAAAAGATGCAACCGCATTAAACTCCACAATGGATCCTTCTATAAGATACTAATAAGCAGTTTTACCTAATGTAGGTTTCGAAATAACATTGTTTACCACCTTCTAATAAGCAGTTTTACCTAATGTAGGTTTCGAAAAAGATGCAACCGCATTAAACTCCATTGTTTACCACCTTGAAATCTAGGATTTACCTTGTCCTCGCAAATGGTTTGGCCTTCTCAACTTCTAATTCCTGCAGTCTTGCCTCTGCTTCCCGCTTTTGAGCCAGACCCTTGCCCCATTCCAGTTTTATCTCCTGTTCAGAACATTGTTGAGTTAGTGTACAGTCATTGCTCCACACCATCATGTCAAATATGATTAAGAAATAAACCTAATTTAGATTCCAGAGTAATTCATGTAGAATATATCAAACAAGTCATTCGATACCTTTGGCTTCTCATCTCGCTTTTGAAGTGCTTCTAGCTCCTCCTTCGTCAGACGTGCCCCTGCAAAGATCCCAAAATAAAACTACATACTTTTAACAAGAACTAGGCAACCTTATTTAAAAATAGGAAGCATTTAGCAATTTCAGACCAACCAGTTCTCTTGTCACGACGTATGCCTTCAGCATCTTTCCCGCTTATAGAAGGATCCATATTTCGAAACCTACATAAAATTTAATGCGTCAGCCCACAGTTGACTTTCTACAAGCAGTTTTACAGATTAGTAGTTATGATTCTAAAAGTCACATGCAAGAGAAAGCCAAAGCATCTCATAATTATTTAAAAGCAACAAAAAGCTCCCTACCGTTCAGAATAAAAAAGGGAGTATGAAAAAAGGGTAAATAACTGAAACCTAAAAGGTCATAAGCTTTCAGAACTAATGAGGTGTTATGCAATATAAGGGTCAAATTAGTTCAAAGATAGATGACATAACATATGCAAATGTAACACATGCATAACAATAAGTAGCATCACATAGAACATAAAAATAATTACCTCAACCAGTCTTCTTTCTTTGTTTTGGCAATTTCTTCCTTTATATCTTTACCGCTAACTAAACCCGTTTTAGACTCCTTCATGGGTTTTTTCCTTGGTGGAGAAAGGTCAGAAGCTGAAACCGATTGTTGATGCCTGTTATCTCTTCGTTTTCTAGGGGGAGAAAGATCCTTTTTTGCATCCTCATCCAACTCTCGAGGGTGACCCTTGCGGGGAGGAGAAAGATCAGAATCCAAGTTAGATGTATCAATACGAGCCCTTTGCTTACGAGGAGGAGAAATGTCGATATCAGAACTGGTATTATGCAGTGATCTTTTCCTAACTTCTGGTGACATAGATTTCTTATGACGCCGTGGGGGTGAGATGTCACCAGCATTTGGTTCTGGGGAAGGTGTGTCGTATCTAGCCCTTCGTTTACGAGGTGGAGATATGTCAGAATTTGATACAGTTATAGAAACATCATGTTCAATTTTATCATCATGAACCCTACGTTTACGTGGTGGAGAGATGTCAGAATTCGGGTCATCTGAAGTAGAGTTTTTAGCATTATCGGAGACGGGAACCCAACCACTTCCATCCTCAGAAATGGCACCAAAAGGGCGTCGGGATTTAAGCAGCTCTAATCTCTTCATTCGTTTGACTTCAATGTCTTCGTCGACTTGTGGCTTCTCTTCATCTATACATCAAAAACGTATTTACATTCTAAATTAAATAAATTAAGACAATTAATCTTATGAATTAGAAACTTAATTGGCATACCTTGTGACTCATCTTCTTCTTCTTCAAGCTGAACTGGCTTTTGCCAAACAGGATCCTCATCAACAACGAGAACACCATTCACAGCAGGCTTAGTTTTATTCTTCATTTTTTTCTTCTTTTTCTTTTTCTCCTCCTCTCCATTGTTTTCATATCTTTTTAGATACTCCTTGAGTGAGTTGGACCCTGATGATGGAGCTACCATGATCCTTATTCAAATTCTGCTTCCAAAAAAACATTCTTTCTTTAGTATGTGCGCATAATAATACAAATCATGCAAAAGACTAATAGCCATAATCAAAGAAGAAGCTAAAACTGTTCATCAGACCCACTAGAATCAACAGATGCATCATAAGAGAAAGTGATTAAATTTCCACTAAACAGCAGCTAAAAACCCATCAGTATACCTAATCGAATTCTGATTCTTAACAGTTTTTATTTTATAAATTACTCACTGTAATTAACTAAACTGTAATTAACCAAAACTGATTAATATTCAGAATTCATAAGTTTCTTCTTTCCTTGATGAAATTAAAATAACAGAATCGTAAGGAACAATTTATCGACTGATGTTATGAGATTAATCTGCAACTTTCGGAAATCATGAATTGAGGTTATTGACTACACTGTGTGTTCCTAAATATGACTGAGTTTCAACAGAATATCTATTTAGTCACTTGAGAGTTCGTGGGTCATACTCAAACTCGATAAACGCAGATACCATATCAACAGAGATATCAACGAATTTATGTGTTTCTCTTGTGAGTCCAGTAATCGAAGACAGAAGAAGAAGAAACGAGACTAACCTCAAATGATGTTGGAGCCTTGAATTGAATCCACTCTCGACCTAAGATTCCAGTCTCCACCTTCAATCGACTGTTTCGCACTCCAATCGGCCACTCCTCAATTCTCTCTCACTCTCTCGTTCTCGAATTTAAAGCTTACGTATGGTGATTTCGTGAATGGCAGAGTGTAAACAGAGGGTATTTATTTGAGAGATTCATGGCGATTTTGGGGTGGGGGGAGTAGTTGATCGATTTGAAGGAGAAATCGTTACGTGGACTAGGTTATAGGGCTCTGGGTTTTGGGCTGGAATAAGTAAACACAGGTTTAATAAATTGGGTTGATGTAAATTTTTATTGGCTCATTGCTAACTAAGTTAAAATGTTAATAAATAAATAATAATAATTTTTTTATGTCTATATAGATAGATAGATATATGTATATGAGGAGGGTTCAAATGAGAACTGCATTTCATACGAGAATTACGAGAACCAATCTTAGCCCTTGATTAAACTTAACCAATGACTAAGATTTTTTGGCGGCCCATTAATGTTTCATTAATGGATCATTAATGACGCATTAATGAGGGTTATTTTGAAAAAACCAAGCCTTTCAAATTAATGACAGCTCATCTGGATGTAGTTCACAGTTGGGTAAATATATAAATTATCAAAATACCCCTATTAATGAGTCATTAATGGTGTTAAAAACAGTTCCCGTTTGAACTTTTGCCTATGTATATGTATATGTACATATATTTTGGGGTATTATAGGGGTGGCTGTGCTGGCAGTTGAGGTCCCGACAGGAACACCCCCCCCCCCCTAAACACACAAAACACCTTACAACCCCACCAAAATGGCTCTCACTGGCGCCTTCACCACAGCACACCCTCTCTCTTCCCTTTTTCCTTCTCTCACAGTCACTCTTTCTCTATATCTCTTACACACATATACCATTTAAATTTTAAAAAATGGGATGAAGTTAAAGGGGTTGAGAGATGAGTATTTCCTTGGTTAAAAGATGAAGGAGGGGGAGTGCTATGGAGCCGATATGGCAAGAAAGATGGAGGGGTGAAAGGCATGCTGATGCTCTTATGGTTCACACTGTATTTAGAGCTAGTTAAATAGTGAGATCTTAAAATGGCTGCAAAATTGACCAACTCTAATTTGTATCAATATTTTTAAACCTATATATGGTGATACATAGTTAATTCTTTTAGTTATACAAGAATCGAAGCAAAATTAGAGCGAATTACGCGTTTTTAATTCAATAGTGAACTTTTACACAATGTAACACTAATCATTCCTAGAATATTGACCAATTTTGGTTCTAGCTCTCGCATATCTTACTAAAACATGTTACCACTTTACAGTTGTTGTAGACCATAGGACTCAAGGATTCACTTTACAGATCCTTACAAACTCCAGGATTTTAAATCATAACATGGTGTGTCATCTGACAATTGTTGATATTGTTGGGGTAAGCTTCAGCCCATTTAGTAAAGTCGAGATGAGAAGGGAGAAGCAGTAGGATTCGGCCGACCCTAACTTCATTGCTCTGATCTCGTTTCCATAATGAAGTTGATCTAGTTTACATAATTAGATGGTTTTTCCTAATTATGTCCAATCTAAATTGATCTCATTTGTACTTGTAAATATTGTAGCAGCTCAATAAAAGGATAATTCTAGTTGCTCCAGTGAACGTAGATTAATAGCAATATTGATCGAACCACGTAAATTCTCTCATGTTTTTTATTCTTCTTGCTTTTCGGTTATTTGCTTTTGTGTGTGATTGATCCTAACTGATAGACCGTTACAAACAAGAATGCTTCACTATCGGAAGTTTGAAAGTATATAACTATTGAATGAATTAAACTATAAGTAGCTATCTCATTGGCTCATCCTAGGCTAGATTTGAACACTATAATAAATTTCCAACCCAATTTCTTTGATACACGTTATTGAACATCTGGTGAACATCTATTAACCATAGACATATTGACATTGGGATAAAAAAATCCCTAACGGTTCCATTTAAAATCTCCGCAAATCGAGATAAGTTCAACATATACATATCAAATAAGCGTAAAAGAAAATTGAAAACGAAGTTTCATGAGATAAACTCAAGATACGCGTTAATTGCATACACAATTATACCTAAATGTTCTCACCTATACCATTTCAAATGGTGATTAAGCAATATATGAATATAAAACTGAAGCTAGTGAAAACCCAAGGAAGTGAATAGGAAAGTTGCCATTTACACATTCACAAGAACATAATGGCGGACCCACGAACTTAGGTTATGCGGGGCACAACAACCTTAAGCAAATCGCCAAATCCTCGGATATTAAAAACTTGAGTCACATTGGGTTGGGTGTGGTCGACCTACCAAAGAAGAAAGTACAACTGGCAATACAGGAACGCTGGGTCGGTTGGGTAACGAGTCAATCCAGTTTCGGGTCAAAACAGGCTTTTTAAAAGTTAAAAAAATCCTATCACTTATTCAAAACTCATTGAGTGGTTGTCGACTCTGATTAAAAGGCACTTTAACTTTATTACTTAATAATAAGCCTATCAGTTATTCAAAACTCATTGTCTAACATTGTAACACCCCGATCTCGTAGGTATTATCTTTGAGCCTTTAGTATAAATGAATATAAAGAAATCATAAATCTTACACTTTTTATTTATCATAACTTAATACAGAGCTTATTACATTAGCGGAAATGCGTAAGATAATACTACAAAAGTTCTAATTTATTAGAAAAAAAAAATATTTCTATGGTCCCTTACTTCTTGTTTCCCAAGATACATACATAAATACGTGAGCTTTAAGCTTAGAGAGCTATTATGGTTTCAGGATAAATATTTTTCACAAATACTTGGCCAAATCAAATGCTAAAAACTATCTTTCTTGTAAACCACTTTCAAATATAAAACATATCTTTGAGTTCTCATGATTACATATTTACATGTTAAGTATGACACGCCTCTCTCTAATCGCGGGTCCACATAAGGGTTGCCCAATAAGATACATTTACAAGACGTCCCTTCATTTTATATCCCATAACGTTGGATATCTTAACGGTCATACTTAATATGTATACAAACTTTTAATGTATCTGTAACGTCTCAAAGTTCAAAAGTTTTTATTACTAGTATTCTAAATGATATGAGGTGTTTATAATACTAGAGGGATGAAACCGCCAAAATGAAAGAGGATAAGTTGAGGAGTTGAACTTTCATTGTTTGATAGTTGTAGATATATATATATATATATATATAGAGAGAGAGAGAGAGAGAGAACCATTGTGGACTAATCACTTGTCTCAATTAATTAAATTAAATTAAAAGGACATGATTGTAATTAACAAAAATTATTACGGCCCTGCACCAGGTTTCTTTTGCGCCGCCATCTTGATGGCAATTGAATTGTATTAATAAATAACTAGTTAAACGACCCGTATATCAACATGGGGATGATATAAGTCAAATTTAAACTTATATAGCTTTAAGAAGTAATAACACGTATAGTAAAAATAATTAGAAAGTATAGATAGGAATGAGTAAACATAAGAGAATTGACATATGACCACATGAGAACACTAGCCAACTTTGGTTGTGATTCTTCTAACATTTTTTCCAAACTTCAATACTTGTTTCAAGGACTGGATGATAAAGTAAACAAATAATGAATAAAATCAGATGAAATTAGCATATACTAAAATTCAATCATTTGGAGCCTAATTTTAAAATTTCCCTGGGATTTTAAGATTTTCACATTCCAAGTAACTTTAGATACAAAGAATTCCTTGTCAAATGAAGGTGCTTCAAAGGAACCCTCATGTGAAGTGGTAAGGAGATCATACTTCTCAAGTAGTGGCTTCCCATTATAAAGTGATAAGAGGAGATGTCTTAATAGTAAGAAATCCACTTTGTTGTATAAGTTGGTAAAAATTATTAAACCTGGTTACATTAAAGGGTAATTTGCCATTTTAAATTTAAAAGCTAATTTGTTTTTTTAACTATAATGATTAAAGAATATGGCTAAAAGATGGTGGATATAATACAACTATCATCAACCAAATATTGATTTGCTTACCTATGGTGATGGAGCTATCTAAAGACAACAGCCATTTAGAAACACTTCCTATGAATCCTTAAATGCTTCAAAATAAAACTTACATGTACTTACTACATTCTTTAAGTGCACTACATGTACTTATCTACAGAAGAACTCAAATAGTATTTTAGACCTGAATTCCTGAACAGATTGGATGAAATGATAGTGTTTAGGCAGTTGACTAAACTGGAAGTCAAAGAAATAGCTGACATAATGTTGAAGGAAGTATTTGAGAGGCTAAAGGGCAAAGAAATAGAACTTCAGGTGACTGGAAGTTTTGTTAGGTGTCCTTTAGAGCTTTGTTATCAAGTCATTAATATTAAATAACAACATAAATTATAATACAGCATACTCAATTGTTCAAGACTTCATAAAATGGCTTTATTTTTAATATTTGGATAACTATTTTAGAAGAAGCATTCTAGAAAAAGCATTAGTAAACCAACTAATGTTAGTATATCTATATTTCTATTAAATAATATGTATCTATAATGTTAGTATATCTATAATATTAAAAATCAACATAAATTATAATACATCATACTCAATTTTTCAAGACTTCATAAAATGGCTTTATTTTTAATATTTGGATAACTATTTCAGAAGAAGCATTAGTAAACCAACTAATGTTAGTATATCTATATTTCTATTAAATAATATGTATCTATAATGTTAGCATATCTATAATATTAAAAATCAACATAAATTATAATACATCATACTCAATTTTTCAAGACTTCATAAAATGGCTTTATTTTTAATATTTGGATAACTATTTCAGAAGAAGCATTAGTAAACCAACTAATGTTAGTATATCTATATTTCTATTAAATAATATGTATCTATAATGTTAGTATATCTATAATATTAAAAATCAACATAATTTATAATACATCATACTCAATTTTTCAAGACTTCATAAAATGGCTTTATTTTTAATATTTGGATAACTATTTCAGAAGAAGCATTAGTAAACCAACTAATGTTAGTATATCTATATTTCTATTAAATAATATGTATCTATAATGTTAGTATATCTATAATATTAAAAATCAATATAATTTATAATACATCATACTCAATTTTTCAAGACTTCATAAATGGCTTTATTTTTAATATTTGGATAACTATTTCAGAAGAAGCCATTCCAGAAGAAGCATTAGTAAACCAACTAATGTTAGTATATCTATATTTCTATTAAATAATATGTATCTATAATGTTAGTATATCTATAATATTAAAAATCAACATAAATTATAATACATCATACTCAATTTTTCAAGACTTCATAAAATGGCTTTATTTTTAATATTTGGATAACTATTTCAGAAGAAGCCATTCCAGAAGAAGCATTAGTAAACCAACTAATGTTAGTATATCTATATTTCTATTAAATAATATGTATCTATAATGTTAGTATATCTATAATATTAAAAATCAACATAATTTATAATACATCATACTCGAGTGTTCAAGACTTCATAAATGGCTTTATTTTTAATATTTGGATAACTATTTTAGTTTTGTTTCATTGGGCATTACTTCAAACACCTTGTGGGAAAATGGCCATCATATTGTGAAATTTGAAGATTGAGAAACCAAAAAGGGCTACTTACAGATTAGCCATCGAAATTGAAATCAAAATGAAAATGTGAGTTGTCATATCATTTATACATACAATCCTAAACTGTTTTTCTTAGTTTTAAAATTAAGAAAACATCTACTCTTCACTTCCTTATTGAAATCTTCTTTACTTGTCATGCTTTGCATTTTAATCTGTTTTATGCACTCTAGCCATGAACAGTTACACAAACATCTCAACACATAACACCAAATCTGGTAGTTAACATCGCTGGTCTTCACTTGCACCCAACCCGTGAACAGTAACAACAAACAGATTACACTCCCTATCCCATCAATGCAACAATTCCCAAAAACATTCCATACCCATGAATAGTAACCAATAACAGCAATTTCAAACTTAAAATCATCTTAAAATACTTATCCCAATAATAAATCACACTATAATCCACCAACAGATTTTTATACTTCAAGAACAGAACCACATAGCATGTTCTTCAGTAACATCCATCTTAAATCCATAATAAACAAATCCAAGTTGTGTAATGCCATTACAAAAAGGGATACTACCAAAAAGGGAATAATCCATCTTAGATGGTTGATTGCAACTTAAAAAACAGCCCTCCATAATAAACAGATCCAAGTTGTGTAATGCCATTACAAAAAGGGATACTACCAAAAAGGGAATAATCCATCTTAGATGGTTGATTTGCAACTTAAAAAACAACTCTCGGATAGGATCTCTAAGCAATGAACCATCTACAACCACAAATCCAATTGCAACTTAAAAAATTGGGTCTACCAGATAAATAGCAACAGGAGATAGCAATTGATAGCAATTTGTTCAACAGAATTTAGGTCTTTCCAAGTATTAGGTTTGATCTATATATCAAAATAAGACAACTACAATGATTTAAGAACATTTAAACACATAACAATTATCAATTACAATGATTTAAACACATTGATACATACAAATATCATATGCGAGGCTACCGTATGTATGTTTTAAGAAAATTGAAACTTACCTGGAGTTAATTTGGTAAAAAGTCGAACTTGGAATAGCCGTGTTTCTCGAAGATGGAAGGGCCGGTCGTCTTCGACGCCGGAACAGGGAAACCGGACAACAGATTGCCGCATAAGAAATGTTAACTACCAAATCGAAGGCTGATGTGCGTAAATCCAAATCGAAGGCTGTTGTGCGTATAGTAGGTTTTGTTCGCAGCGTAAGCGTAAACCCTAATCGCTAATCGAAGCCCAGAAACTTTCGAAAGGGTTTATGGGACACGTCTTCAAAGAAGGTCGCCGGTTTAGCTAATGTCGAAGATGACTCCGATTCACGTTTTCGAACAAGGACGCCGGTGTACTCTGCGTAGCAGCCGATGGGGGAAGCCGACGTTGATTTTGAAAGAAGAAGGAAGTGTGCCTGGTTATTCTTTTCTTTGTAAGTCGGGTCGGTGATGGAAAAGGATAATGATGTCATTATCCTTTTCTTTTAAATATATTATAAGATAAGATAAGATTATAAGATTGTGATGTCAAAGTGATTAAAAATCACCGATTTTGTTATGAGGCTTATTTTTTTTACTTTTTTTTGTAGACAATAAAAATTAATTTTTCTTTTTTTTCTTTACTTCATTCTCTATTTATTAATCACAATAATTTATATCTTTGTGTGAATTTTTGAGTTATATATTAAGTACTTATCCCCCATAGATCTTATTTGTTAAATTTTTTTGAGTTGACAATTAGTTTGACTAATCAACTTTGAGTTGTACGTGCACACATGAATCTCGAGAGAAAAGTTTATTTGAGAACCATTTTTATTATGAAAACCACGAGAACTATTGTGCACCAACAAATTATTATCTTGTCTTAATTAATTAAATTAAATTAATAAGGGTATAATTGGAGTTAATAAAATTGATTAATTCGCTGCCTTATTTTGTACGCCGTAACGCTACCGCTTAATTCATGTTTCCATCTCCATCTATTTGTGTTTCCATCTCCATTAATGGTTGTAAGTTTTAATTTTCATCTTCATCATTCTGGGTTTTAAGTTCTTGTTCTTCTTCTTTGTTTAAGGGTTTATAGATCTTGAGTATCGATTATTGAAAAGTATTGAAAATGAGTTCTTATTTATGAGTTTTTGATTCTATTCCAGAAACTAAATTCATTCGGCGATTTTAGGGGTAGCATTCGGTCTAATCTGATGGTTCGTTTTTTTGGGTGTAGGATTCGATCTAATCTGATGGTTTCTTAATTGATTGTTTGTTTTTTGTTTGAGTTTTTGATCTAATGTGAACTTTGAGCTAGGATTCTTGATTGTGCGATTTAGGGTTCTTAACATTTTAGGATTTATCATTTTATCATCTTCTTCATAACCATTTGGGCTTTTGTGTTCATCTTCATCGTTGATTTTTGGTTCTATGTTCTTCTTTTCGTATGTAATTAGGATTTCATATGTATCGATTTTGATTTTTGGTGTTTATAGTTCTCTTTTTGTAGTTTATGTTTTAGAAGGTTTGATGATTGAATATATGGAGTTTGTGTTTGAATGTTTGAAGCTTGAAGATGAAGATTCATAAATAAAAATAAATATAAAAGTTAAATGAGGTGGCAACAATTTATGAGTTGTGAGATTAAAATAAATAGAAATTAAATAAATTACAGGCTACCTAAACAATAGATAACTTGGTACACTAACTAGTAAATTTTGATGGTTGAATACATTAAATGATAACTTTAAAAGTTTAATATATACAATAACAAAATATAATAAATTGGATACATTTTCGGTAACTAAACCTTATTAAAATGACCACAAAAATGATTAAACTACGTGCATTATAGCCGGTTTGATTTTTCTAAGGAACCTGCTTAAAAATGATTTTATAAAAATACTAAAAAATGTGATCTTATTGTAAAATACTATTCTAATATTTCATTTTTTGGATTTATTATTTATTATTTTTCTTGTCTTGTTATATATTTTTAGTACTACTAATGTTACTGTTACTAGTATTTAAAAACTATCACGTAAGATTTTTCAAACAAAGATGTGACAATATAAGATTTTATAAAAATACTAAAAATGTGATCTTACACTATAATTTTTTATAAATACGAAAAACGTAATCTTATAATACAAAGATGTGACCCTATAAGATATTTTAAAAACAAAAAAATTTGTATATTTTGTCTTGATTGTTAACAATGCAACCTTTAAAACCTTGCAACCTTCTTTTGCCTTTTTCCGTTCGATATCTACTACTGCTACTACTACCTTCAAATACACAATCGTATAAGATTATATATCAAACATCTTATCCAGATATTTATAAGTTAAATTAACACTATTTTTTTCTTTTTCTACAAAATAAAGGTTAGCTTATATATTTTATTTGCCGTATGAAAAACAACTCAAGTTTTAGCCTGATGGTTCTACACTTTAACATAAGTTTTATTGTAATACAATATTTGTTTTGTAAAATATATTTTTAGAAATCATATGGTCCAAAGGTATTTTTTTTATGATCATCTCATTCTTACCTATATTTTAATCGACTTAAACTTTATCATAGTATGACATCTATTCAATAAAAAAATTTAAAATCATAATGAAAATATATTTCGTTCAACAAACAATTTATTACATTAAGAATATATCGAATTTAATTTAAAACAAACGAGTGAGAATATATTTGGATTTAAACCAAATATTAAATGTTAAAACTTATAAAAAAACATAAATATTAAATAAACATATTTTCTAATTGATTTTATAAATTGTATTATTTAACGGGTAGCGTCTAACACGTTAACTAAATTAAGCCAACTCGACTTAGCATTCAATTGACTTCATAGCGAGAAACTCGAGTTTTATAAACAATTAACTCATGTAAGGTTTTGGCTTCCGAAACTAGGAATATAAGATGTTTAATTTGTAGCAAGGCAACAACAGGTTCTATGGTGTAGTGGTTAGCACTCTGGACTTTGAATCCAGCGACCTGGGTTCGACTCCCGGTAGGACCTTTTTCCTTCTTTTTTAAGATGAAAACTAATTCTCTTTCCATACAACTTGATTTTGTGAGTACGAAAAAATAAAGATATATCACTTCTCTTTGAGTTTGTTGTGAAATATTATTATTAGAGAGGTGATATATTTTCTTACTTTTTTCTCATATTTATTTTTTTACTCACAAGTGTCAAATTCAATAGGAAAAGTGAGAAAAGAGAGTTAGTGGACTGCACATGTTAACTTGTGATAAATAGAATAATAAAGTATTATTATTATTATATAATTGAAGTATTTCATCAAATTAAGCAATAAACACTCAGTTTGAAGGTATTAGGAGGTGAAATTAAAGTAGATGTTAGTAGTATGTTACAATTTCGGTTAAGTAGTTGTTTAGCTTATCGAGAAAAGGATATTGATGTTTTAAAAGTTTAACCTGCATAAGACCGAGTGTTATACAACACTCGAAGTCATCGTGTATGTTCGGGTAGGGTCAGGAACACCAAAACGCATATGTCTGGTAGGTAAATCGAGCTCCTCTACTCGATAGAGAAGACTAAACCCCACCCCCTTCCAACGGCACTTTTTAAAAATTTTATATAAAATATAAAAAAAGTTTGGGTAAGGAAAGAAAAAGTATAACACTTATTTATGATAGGGTAAAGGAAATGAAAAAAGGAATGATGTGACGCTAATGTGACATTGAGTAAGAGAAAAAAAATAAAGGGTATTAAACATGGCCTAAAAGACTGGTTTTAAAATAAAATTATTTGGATATTAAACTATTAGAAATTGTTTAAAATAGTTCACTGTTAGACGAAAAATTGTTTTGTTTTTTAATAATTGTTTTAATTAGAAAACTAACTTAACACCGTGTTTATGTGTATAAACACAGGAACAATTAAAATAAATTTTAGATATTTATGGTGTTAAAAATTATTAACATGTATACTAAAACAATTTTAAGCATATATAAAAATATAAAATCTCTTAAAAAATAGTTAAATTTATTATTAGAAATTCTTACATAACATCATATCAAAATTTCTTTATATTATCTTTAAATTTCCTTCCTTTTGAATAAGAGTTATTATTATTGTATTGTAAATTATTAGGAGAAATACCAACTTCATAATTTATAGGGATATAATGTGGTGCTTCCTTTTAAATATTTATAATTAATCTTATATAGATTAATGTACATTCATATAATTACAAATCGAGAATGTTTCATGTAAACCTGTTTCTAAATTATAGTAACAAATATATATAGTGTTATTATTAGTATCCATGGTAGGTGTTGTAAGATAGAAGTCTAAAATGCTTTGTAGAGCTATTAATTAAAGAGATACCCTTGAAAGACACAATGAAGAAATGTATCTATTAAATAATTTGATCAAGTATTTTTTTTTAATTTAATCAAATTGGTATGGGTTTAGTATCTAAATGTGTACTGAAGTTGTCACTTTTTGCTATTGTGTATATCTAACTTTCAAAACTACCATTTAATATATCCAAGTTAGAAAATCTTACCATTTGATTTACTCATTCACCTGCTATACTCTTAGCAGGTTGCACATGTATTTTCTTATATTTTTTTAATTAATTTCTTAAACCACATCATCAGTCAAATTTCACTAATATTTTTCTTATGAACATATGAAAGCATTCCTTCATCTGGTAGAACATTCATACACATCTTCAAAGAAGAAGCAACAAGTCAAAAATCACAAAAACCTTAATCACATCAGATGAATCAAACATAATATCACTAAGATGAATCAAAAAGTCAAAACCCAATATTTGATTGTGAACATTAATCGAAAAGAAGCACCCAAGCAAGTACGTTAATTACATCAGATGAATCAAAATTGAAACACAAAATCAGAAAACTTAGATGAAGATTTGGGTAACGAAAATCGAAACACAAAGCAGATCTGATGAAGAACACTGCCTTCATAACATATAAGAAGTTAGATAAAGAAATTACCTTCGAAGTCACACATGAAGAAAACCCCAAAATCATCGATCTGTAGAAGAACACTACGCAAATCGAAAAACCCGAAAATCAAACTCGTAAAGTGAACACCGCCTTCGTAAATCGAACACTACCTTCGTGCGTAACCTAGATCGATTGAGAATACAGAATCGTAAGAAACCCTAAAATCTTGTCGATAGTGGTGATGGTGACGGAACTCCGATCTAACTTCATATCGAAAGAAATCCAACTTGAAACTAAATCGAGTTCCAAATCAATGGTGAATCCAAAACCCCTTTCTAAATCGGGTTCCAAATCTTGTCTAGAAAGCGTTTATGGTAATGGTTAAGTCGTTGATGACCTTCAAAATGAAGCACAGATCGATGGTAATCCAAGAAGCATCAATCGTATGAAGTTAAAGCATCAATTGTATGAAGTTGAAACAGATCGATGGTTATGATGCAGATGAAGAATAGACGGGAGATTTCATTTGTTGAAGATGAAGAATTGATGAAGAATGCAGATGATGATAATCATAATAATATTATAATAGCATTTATTTATTTTGTATTATTTTGGTAAAAGAAAAAAATGCCATGTCACTGCCACTTAAGCATTAACTGTTCCACATAAGCATTAACCTGCTATCACAAGTTATCATATACTAAATGGTAGTTTTTGAGACTTCAGTACACTAAATGGTAGTTTTAAAATTTGGGTATACACAATAGCAAAAAGTGACAACTTCAGTATACATTTAGATACTAAACCCAATTGGTATATGTGTTTACATAAATAACCATAAAAAATGTATCCATTAAATACTTTTAATAAATCTTTTTGTTAAAATATTTTATTGAAACAAACTAAATCATCTAATAAAATGAAAATCTTGAACAATATGCGAAGCTTAAGATTATTTTATGTAAAGTTAACTAATTCTAAAGATATTTTAGAAAATAAAGGGGGTATGATTGGTGAAATTAATTCTTAAAATAAGATGATAAAATCATAGATCTATTTTTTAATATATATTAAAAATTAAAGATAAAAATGTAACATTAGTTATTCTTTTAATATTAATTTGCAAATCAAATTCCTTTTTGTGATTATTGAAAAGAAAATTTCAGAAAAGAGAATAATATTGAAAAGATGCTAACACTTTTTTAATCAGAAACAAAATTTTCCTTTTCTTGTTATGATATATTAATTTTAAAGGCATTTTAAGAAAATAAAAAATATATGATTAGAATAAAAAAATTTAAAAATAACATGATGACATCATACTCCTATTCTTTTAATATATACTAAGGATAAGAATAAAGATAAGGATAAGGATAAGCATTAAGGATTTAAGGATAAGGATTACGGATTAATGATACTACTCATTATTATTTAGTTTTTTTAACAGCAAAATAAACGTACATACTAACCTACTTTATTGTTATTTAGTTGATAGTCTGTTTTTAACATAGGAGATTATTTATGTACAACACAAAATTTTCATATACAATAAAAAGTGTGTAATTGAATTATAATACCCTTATACATGTGGATGAGATAGTCAAGATTGTTGTGTATGAAAAGTTTGTATTGTATACAAATCACTTCATTTTTAATAGTGTTCGGTTAATTTGTTACAATAAACTTATTTCCGTTTTTTAATATAGCGTAAATTACACATATGGTCTATGTAGCTTGTTACTTATTTCACTCTCGATCCCTAGATTTATTTTATTACTCTCAGAGTCCTTATTGTTTGTGTTTTATTTCACTCAAGGTCCCTAATGCAATTGAAAAGACCAAAATACCCTTAACTTTTAACTTGAAAAGAACACAATACTCTTGTCCATGTTTTATTTATTTTTCTTAATTATAAATTAGACTTGCCATTGTTATTATTATTAGAGTAAATTACTAATTTGGTCCCTGTGGTTTGTTAAAAATCACTGATTTGGTCTTTTACATTCAAAAATTACTGAGATGATCCTTGAATTTAGCAATTTGTCACAATGTTGATCCTTTAACTAAATTTCCGTCTAAATTAAAGGTTACCTTGTCTTTTACTAAAGGCATCTTGGTCTTTTCCTCTCTATCTCACCTAAATTAAAAAATACTTTTGAAAACTTATACATCATCATTTCCCCTGCACTCTCACTCTCTACTCTTTACTTTCTCTTTCTCTCTCTCTCTCTCTCTATATATATATATATATATATATATATTCTAAGTAAGGCCACCACCACCATGTAAGAGACTGCCGCCACCAGCAGCCGGCAAGGGAACCACCACCGCACCGTCACTCTCTTACCCATCAATGTCTCTCTCTCACCCATCATCGTCTCTTACCATCTCTCTCATAAGCTATCTCTTCTCTCTCTCCTTTGTAAGACCACCACCGTCGCCATCACCGTCCGAGATGGCCACCACCACCGTCACCGGAAGGTATGTCGGTCTTTTCCACTTCCAATCTCACCCAAATCAAAAGACATTTCTCAGAGACCACCACTCCACCTTTCATCTCAAAATCTCCTTTTGTCTCTCTCTCTTTCTCTCCTCTGTACGAACACCACCACTTCCTGGAGACCGCATCACTACCACCAACACCACCATCTTGTTTCTCACCATGGCTCTCTTTCATCTCAAGCTCTCTCTCTCTCTCTCTCCTTTGTAAGACCACCACCACCACCACCACCACCACCACCACCACCACCACCGACCGAGAAGGCCACCACCACCACAAATGCAGTTTTACACCTTTCTTGCTATGGATCTACCATCTCCACCATCCACCATAGTGTGTCGAGAATGAAGATTTGAAGGGCACCACCACGTATAGCATCAACAACACCTCCAAGAAGGCGACAGTTAAGAATAATTGAAGCATTTATTTATTTCTAGATTTGTTGAGTTTTGGGGAGATCAAGAAAAGATGGGAAAAATGAGTTGTTAATTTATTTCTAGATTGTTGAGCTTTTAATTTTTGTTGGGGAATTGTGGAGAGGGGATTTTTCAATGGAGGGAGTTATTCATAAGAAAAAAGGAAGTGTTAGAAATATTTAATAAATATTTAATTTTAGAAAAATGAATTCTACTGAAAAGACTATAATACCCCTTACTAAAAGACAAGTTAACTGTTAATTTAGACGCCGTTAAATTAAAGGATCAACATTGTGACAAATTGCTAAATTCAAGGACCATCTTAGTAATTTTTGGATGTAAAGGACCAAATCAGTGACTTTTAACAAACCACAGAGACCAAATCAGTAATTTACTCTTATTATTATACCTAAACCACTGTAACGCCGGTCCTTAAATTTTAGAGTATTATTTTTTTTATCAAAACGCGTGCGGAAGCGAATTATTTATTTCACATTTTACAACTTATATAAATATAAGTTGTAATACAAAAGTATTGTTAATAAAAACACCAAGCGTTACCAACTCGTTCGACCATTACACTAATCAATATACAATACAGACTTTACATAGTGTTCCCCAAACCTAACATGAACTACCAGCAGGTACCCGTCCTCACCTTCGGTCTATTTACCTGCATATGGAGAGTTCATGAGAGGGTTAGCTATAAATAACTAGTGAATAACAATTAAATAGAAGCAATATATTAACAGTATCAAAACACATTACAGGCATCACATAACTTCATTCAAGTCTATCCTAACACACTTTGAAGTACCGGTTGTCAGCAGGCATCACGTCTTGCAGGGTTATAAGCCCGGCTCAATGATCCTCACTGGGGAAACCGTTACTTCCTCCGCGCCGGTGGAGAGGCGGGTAGCGGTCCACCATTACGTTCTTCGGGAACATATCCCATTTGGGATCAGTGGGAACTGAGAGCCCCAAGTTAGTATTGTGTGCGGCGGTTTTGCAAGAACCATAATTCGTGATTATCGAATTTCGCACCACAATCTCTACAATGTAGTACCGGCACTCAAACAATGGTCTACTCAGCCTCTTCACAAATACAATGGCCTACTCCGGCCCTTTACATATCAAGAGTGACCTAAACAGGCCTTTTCACATTTCAACAATGATCTACAAGATCTTTTACATATCATGAGTGACCTAAACAGGCCTTTTCACATTTCAATAATGACCTACAAGGTCTTTCACATATCAAAAGTGACCTAAACAGGCCTTTTCACATTTCAATAATGACCTACAAGGTCTTTTACATGCATACATATCAAGACTGACCTACACAGGCCTTCAACACATCAATAATGACCTACTCTAGTCTTTAAACATGTATACATATCATTTGGTTATCACAATTGGTTCATTTAAACCTCTAAACTTGCATAACTACAATTTCATGGTTTATCACACAAAACATCTTCATAATACTATTAATATCATACTCGAGTTAACTGTTACTCACCTGTGTAGTTATAACAGGCAAGCACTATGTCACAGATGATTCTTGATCAACCAGTTCACCTAAACAAACATTCCGAATGTCAAAACAACGCGAGACAGCAAACTATTTGCTGAAACAGAGTTCCTTGCGGCCACAAGCAGAATTGCTTGCGCCCACAAGGACTGACAGGCCCTTGCGCCCGCAATAGGAAGGCCTTATGGTCGTAAGCAAGGTTCCCTTACGGCCGCAAGGGGTATTCCTTGCGCCCGCAAGGACTGCTGTGTAGACCTGCGCGATTTCAGCCTCTGTTCTTGCCATTTTCATTCCCAAAACTCAACCAAACGGTTCCAAATCAAATTCCAGTGTTCACATATGAAAAAGGTACTTAAACTAAGCTAGAAACAACTCTTAATCCTCACTTTAACATCCAATTCAAAGATTGGGACCAAATTCACCATTTTTTGACCCATTTGAGCTTTCTAACCAAAATCAATCAAAAACACCTCTTTAATTCAAAAATCAGATTGCAATACACTTAGAAATGATCTAGAAACATGTAGGAATAATTGATTTCAGTTGGGTATAACAATTTAGATTTTTGACTAATTTGACCTAAAAGTCAAAGAATGAAGAACATGATGAATTGGAAACTTACAAGAACAAGTAGGTTGAAGAAGATGAATATGGCGGATTTGTAGCTTGGATTTACACTTGAATTTACAACAGATTGTAGCTTGGTTGATCCTTCTTGAACTCCTTCTTCTTCACACCTTTGCCAAGAACACACACAAGAACATATGAGAAATGAGTTCTCTGTACATGTGAACGTGGGAGATAACTCAAACCGACTTGTGGGTTTCATTTATCCAAAAGTGGGTATTTTGCTCCCTTTTTTAACTTACAACCTAACGCACGAGTACCCGTTTTAACTAACAGGGATATTTTTGGAAACCTTGTTCTAAACCATTTAATATTCTTTTATTCTTTTGTATTTTTACTAATATTTTATGTTTACTCATTAAATAACTAATTTAGTTATTTTCTTTGATAACTACAATTATATATATATATTTTATTCAATTTATTTTACTTATTACACGTACCACGTCAGCATACGTCTAGGCCCTTTCTGAGGATGCTACAACCACTCCCCTTCACTCCTCATAAGACCACCCGCATCAGCCTTCAACCCGATGTTGGGTTGGGGTTCTACCCGATAGGAACACCATCACATCCCATTGGATTGATGATGGTGGGTTCCAGATCGGGTTCCCATTAGGGATGGCAATTATCACCCGATCCAATGATCATCCATCCGATCTGATCCATCTGCGATGGATATGGACGAAGTTAAATGGATGAATATCATATATGAAGTGGATATGGATGTTTATTGGATCGTATATGGATAACGATTTTCCATCCATGGATGAATCCATTAACCCATATTAAATATGATATAATTATAATTTTATATAATTAAGGGGGTGTTTGGGATTGTGATTTGAAAATAGATCATGCGTTTTTAATAATCAGAATCACATAATCAGCTGTAAGAGAGCGTGTTACTGAACAATAGTGTTTGGATTTAATTATGTTGCTTCATATCGCAATAATCAGATAATTAGTTCTTTAAGTGCTTAATAAAGTAGATTAATTGATTTGTTAAAGGATAAAATCGCAATAATCAGTTTGAAAAAGCAACTCAAAAGTATATTCTCAAAACTGCGTTTTGTAGTCTTCAAAACGCAAATAATTGATTTTTGAAAACAAAACCCCAACCCCAAACACATTAAACTAATTATCTGCGATTTCAAATCACAATAATCAAATAATCAGTTTTTAAACGCAATCCCAAACATCCTCTAAGTATAATTCCG
Source organism: Dittrichia graveolens (assembly GCA_038502395.1). Lineage (NCBI taxonomy): Eukaryota > Viridiplantae > Streptophyta > Magnoliopsida > Asterales > Asteraceae > Dittrichia > Dittrichia graveolens. The sequence continues at coordinate 22,165,432 of JARJIL010000004.1, forward strand.
TATATGTATTTTAATTTTAAAACTTATATATAAATATATTAATAAAGATATATATAATATGTAGGTTAAATTCACACTCTCTTCTATAGTATTTTTGTACAATTATATCAAATTATATACATGTAAGTGTCATAGTGAAAGAAACTATGATTCCTATCTTTTTTTGGAAGAAAATATGTATTTACATCAATAAAGATCATAAATTATATATAAAAATATGGTATTAGGGGAAAAAGTTATTTTGACATCCAATGGATATCCATTTACCCGTTTTATTCAATGGATATGGATACGGACGGAGGAAATTATTTTAAATGGATATGGATGATGAAAAATTAAATGGTTATGGATGTGGATATGGCATCACCCGGTCCATATCCGATCCAATGTCATCCCTAGTTCCCACACTTGTTTCTTTTTTTTTTCTTTCTTCTTTTTCACATTCTTTAATTAATATATATTTTTTATTAATATTTGATGTGGGTTGAAGAGGTTTGGATGTGGGGTTTGTGGGTCTGATAAGGTTGAAGGTGAAAGATGATGTGGACGCTGATGACCTGATGTGGCATGGGGTAAGTTGGGTTGAATGCTAATGGTCTAAGTCTCTCACACACACAAAACTAGAAACATGTCTACCTACATTCCTCTATGCAGTTCTGACGCCACCATCAACCTCTCCATCACCTCAACATAAATGAACACCGACACAAAACAAATTTCTAATGATCGGAAAACCACGTGTTGGTCAGACCACAATACACACACATAATCGCACTACACTGCAACACACACAACACACAAATCTCCGGTACTCGTTTAAAAACACGGATCGATGAAAACCTTATGTTGGTCGCTTGCAAGAGATGGAGGATGTCTATCGACAACAATGATTCATAAACAGGTCAGTGTCGACGATGGTAGAGAGGTGTCATTTGGCAATGATTGGAGCAAGGTGGTGGAGGGGAAATTGTATAGAGTTTGAGGAGATGACAAATAAGGGGTGGGTATATGACTATTTGTTATAATAATAATAATGATGATGATATTATTATTATTCAAGAAAAGTGAACAAAACAACATGCTAAAAGTTTTTTTTTTTTTTTTTTTTTGTCTTTTCATATGTATTAGGGACCATTGATATAGCAAACTCTAAACATCAGAAATTCCTGTCTTCTCGGTATAATAAACTAAAGTTTAAGCACCATGAGTGTAGTACTAATATATGACAAACCATAGAGATAAAATATATAATCTACTATATGTGTATCAGTGTATGTAACAGGTGAGAATCACCCACATTAGAGTAATGACAATGAAGGTGAGATCAATACATGATTGGTGAGACCATCGTATGGTTTTTTTCCTTAGCCAAACCACCACGTTGTTCTCAAGTAAGAGGGAACGGAGTGACATAGTAAAACTTGCGTGGTTGAGACTTAAGATTATGTGGTGAAAGTAGCATTCACTTCAAAGCTGCGTGAATATAGAATTTGTGTGGAGACAACCACATGGGGGGAGCTGTGGGGTAGTCTTAAGCTGATGTGACGGTGTGATAGAGTGTAACTATTGCAAACACTCTAATAACATGGTTTTCTTAAACTGGAGGGTGGTAGGCGTTGTGTAGAAATCAGCGGGGGCCGTGAGAAAATCTCTAATTTTTGTAATTTTGATTTGGTTATAGGATATGAGGATTATCAATACTCATAGTTGAATTATCAAATCAAAAAATATATATATTTTTATAAAAATATTTAGAATTCTTTTTGTGTCCGTCGGGTTTATTTTGACCTTGATTATTACTACAAGGTTTGTTATTTTTAATGAATTTAACACGTGAAAGTTTGACATGTATAGTATTTTTGTTGTTGTGGATGTCCTTAAAAAAATCTATGTGAATGAACCTGTTAGACTTTTTTTTAAAATAATATATTTCTTAGAACACCTTTTAAGATCAAAAGAAGAATTGTCAAGACCGAAAATATGCGTTTTAAATATATAAAAAATCATCTTGAAATTTGTTCTCAAATGATCCCAAGTGTGTATAATAAAATAAAAACTTAAATATTAATAAAAACCATAAGCAAAAAGACCGAATCGTTTGTTTTTAAAGCCTCAAATTCTATTCGATATACAACCAAAACCATAAACCAAATGACTTATAGTCTAGCAATATCTGATGTTTCATAAGATTGTGATTTAAGTCTCGCAATGAATAAAATGATATAAAATAGGTTTAGAAGGTGTGTATACTGTTAAAAAAACCGAAACTACAATATGTACAATGAGATAATATAAGTTCATTGGATACCTAAATTCTATTATAAATAGTAATCTTAATTTAAATATTATAATCAGAAAAAGACAAGCTTGTGTATGTATGTATGTAAAGTGTAAAGTGTAAACCAACCAAGTGTCATGTGGGCCTAAAGCTTTACTAACTATTGGAGAAATAATAGGCGATGCGGTTCATGAAAGCCACGTGAGATCTTGTACATCACTTTGGAGACACATTCTTATTGTGTTTATGGGCCATCAACTACCTAAACATATCCCATTAAACAAAATACCAAAGGAATCAATTTTTTTTAAAAAAAAATGCACAAACAAATCAAACTCAATACCCATATAAGATCTTGATTCTTGAACCCTGATTTATTGGATAAATCTTAAAGATTATTATCGTCATGCTGTGAAATCGAATATAAACAGATCTTGAAGATTATTGTTATTTAACCAGGTCTTGAAGATCATCATCATCATCAAACTAAAACCATTTGAACTCTAAGAAACCTAACCTACACCATATCGTTTAAAGATCTCCAAACAATTTGAAGATAAGAACCCCTAAATTGATTGGAACACAAAAAAGAAAAATCATACATGAACCCAAGAAGGAATTTGGGGGTTTAGTGTTCAAGCTTTTAATTTTTAGGGGTTCAGGCTTATGGCTTCATGGAATAATCTGGTTTCCAAGATTGTGTTCTATGCTTGTGTTTTTCAAGATTTGTAGAAGAAAGCATAACCGAATAAAATAATAAATAAAATTACCAGTTAATGAACAATTATAAAGGTCAATTTATACAATGATAAGTTTCTAAAATTTTGTTATATTGTTTTTAGAAAAATAAGTTATTTATATTTAATGACAATTTGAGCAAGATTTCTTATATTTTCATATAGTTTGTCAAGTTAATAAAAGTAAATATAGTCTGTTAAAATGTAAAGTGACATTATATACAAATTTTGGTTAGGCATATGACGTGATTGTTATAAAAAGGTATTTAGATAATTTTATACTCACAACACACGATAGTGTAACTATAGGTGACATGATTATGATAAAAGTGTATTTAGGTAATTTCATAAAGGACGTAAAGCTACTTTTCTTATTTTTAGAGTATACTTTTTCTGAAATCAAAACTACAACGTAAATTTGGTTTCTTTTCTAAATAAAAGCTTAAGCTATTCGAATCGCGTAAAAATTGTTCCAATTTAATGTAATTTTATGAGATTTTTAGTTGTATGTAGTAACACGTCATGTAGCGTGGTGCCAAATTCGTACCATACAAAAATTTTGAACCAAAAAAAGGGCTATGCCCCTCTAAGGGGTCCTATTGGCAACCATCCTATTGACCTCAATAGTATAGCCTGTATTTTTTGATCCAAAATAGTTATTGGGAAGTTACTTAAAAGTTTTTTCACGGTTTTTGACACAAAAAAATAATTTGCCATCTTTGACGATCTATAGATAGAAAATACAAACACGAAAAGAATTATTACTTTTAAAAAGTACCTAACACGATCTATGTATTATCCAAATCATTATCTCACTTTATCAAAGATACCCATAATTCAATATATCAAGAAGTTAAGGGGGCGTTTAGTTCGTTGGAATTGGATGGAATTGACGAAATTGAAATTGAGCATTCCTAAATTGTGTTTGTATTTGCTTCGCGGAATTTATGGAATGGAATTTAACCATTCCAATGAATTCCTTAAATCAAGGAATTAGGAATTCCTTCCCCAAATGGATGAAATTCTAAGAAATTCTTCAAATTCACCGCTGCCACCACCACCACCATCACCGCTGCCACCACCACCGTCACCGTCACCGCCGTCATCAACACCACTAATCTCCACCGCCGACCATCGCTCACTGCCACCCTTCACCACCCACACCCGCCGCCGTCGCCACTACCGCCCTAGGTAGACTATAGGGTGGGGGTGGGGTGAGGTAGGTGGCAAAGGGGTAGGGGTGGTGGGCGGTTGATTATATAATTTATTTTGGTTTATACGTATTGAATTA